>OY776123.1:59125247-59725247 GCA_963675135.1 Galeopsis tetrahit
TGAAAAACTTGAAGAGCGCAATAGATTCTTAGAATCTGAAGTACTGAGCTTGGATCTGAAACTATCTGAGATGATTAACTCTTCTAAGATTAATCAAACATTATCAGACAGATACAGAGCTCCTTATGATAAGAGTGGAATAGGTACTGATCTGCCTAGTCCCTCTACTTCAGGCATTAAGAACACTACTGAAGCTAGTTCAAGTTCTTTGCAATTAGATAAAGGAAAAGAACCTATGACTTATGATAATGATCCAAAATCCAAAGTACAGTCTAAATACATTCCTCCTACTACCAAGAATGGTAAACAGAAGAATGGATCTAGACCAGTACAGTCAAGACCATACCAGAAGAGTTTTACTCCTCTGACCAGAGCTGAAATGTCCTGGAATCAGAAGAGGCAGACTCAGAACAGTAGGTCAAGACAATCACAGGCAAGTTGGAAACAGCCTAGACCTCCTTTTATAAGGCAGTCTCAGCTGTACTCAACTAAACCTAGGAAATTTGTGCCTCATTATCATAACAAACCTGTTCTTTATCCTCCACCTTTATCTTATGATATCATTGGAGAGGAAAGACCAAAACGCATCTATAAGCCGAATGGTCCACAAACTTTTAGGCCCTATGCAAACTATTACAGACATACTAATCTTCCTGAAAAAGGGATAGAACCAAGGAAAGGCTATCTCAGAAAAATAGATCCTAAGTCTGCTGATAATTTGGATAAGGTCAATAAAGTACTGTTCTGTGATAAGCATGGTAGAAAACTTAAGAGGTCTCAATTATTCAAATCTTCAATGTTTATTTGGATACCTCTTACTACTAACCCCCAAGGACCCCAGTAAAGAAAGGGTACCTAAATTATTAAGATCACTACTTGCAAGGTCGACTGGATCTTTACAAGAAAGGTGGTTCAGTTGGAGAAACTTGGTACATAGACAGTGGGTGTTCTCACCACATGACTGGTACCAAGACTCTCCTATCTGACTATCATGAGAAAGACGGACCAAAGGTGTTCTTTGGAGATAGTTCCATGGCAATCACAAAAGGATTTGGATACATCAAGAATGGAGATGTAGAGATTCAAGATGTCTCATATGTAGAAGGTTTGAAATATAATTTGTTATCTGTCTCTCAATTTTGTGACAGGGGCTATAAAGTCTACTTCAAAAGCACCAAATGTGAAATTTGGGACAAAAGAACACATACAATTCTACTAGTTGGAGTAAGACAGGGCAGTGTCTACATTGTAAATTGGAATAGTTGTCCTAGGGATGCTTGCCTTCTTTCTAAGAGTCCTAAAGAAATCAGTTGGCTATGGCACAAACGCCTATGCCATATGAACTTTAAGATAATTAACAAGATTGCAAGAAACTACCTTGTTGAAGGTATCCCTAATGAAATCTATTTCAAATCACAAGTGTGTGATGCTTGCCAAAAAGGTAAACATGTAAAGGTTTCCTTTAAGTCCATTCCCACTCTTTCTACTTATAGAGTCTTAGAACTCTTGCACATGGATCTACATGGTCCAATAAAACCCCCTACACTGAATGGTAGAAGGTACACTTTGGTTGTGGTAGATGATTATTCAAAATTCACTTGGGTAATCTTCTTACACAAAAAGAGTGACACACAAACCCAACTACCAGATCTGTTAAAGAGGTTGCAAGTAGAAAAAGGTCAGCCCATTGTCAAGATCAGAAGTGACAAGGGGACTGAATTTATAAACTACTATATAAAAGAATTTTGTTCTAAGTCTGGAATTCAGCATTTGACAAGTGCAGCTAGGACACCCCAACAAAATGGTGTAGCTGAGAGAAGAAACAGAACACTAAAGGAGGCATGCAGATCAATGCTTGCAGAGTACAACACACCACAGAAGTTCTGGGCTGAGGCAATCAACACTGCCTGTCATACTCAGAACAGATGTGCATTCAACAAGGTTCATGGTAAAACTCCTTATGAGGTATGGAAAGGTAGAAAACCTAGAGTTTCATATTTTCATATCTTTGGATGTAAGTGCTTTATTCATAACAATGGAAAGAGCAAATTAAATGCTTTTGATGCTAAAGCTGACCAGGGAATATTCTTAGGATATTCTTCTACTAGAAAGGCATTTAGAGTGTTTAATTACTCTACTCTATGTGTAGAAGAAACACCCCATGTTGTCTTTGATGAAGTTGTACAAGACTCTACTGATCATCAGATCAGTAAGAAAATTGATGATATGACTATTCAAACTGATAAAGACAATGAAGAGACTGAAGTCTATGAATCTGTACAAGCCTACAATCCATTTCTGAATGTTCTAAACAAAGATGATGATGTAGAAAAGGTAAAATACAAAGGTAAGTCTTCTAGACCAATTGACATGCCTGATTTGGTTGACTGTTCTCCTGTGAATAAACCTGTTGAAAATGATGATATTGATATTGATGATTCTGATATACATGATGTGAATGATGAAAGTATTCCTGTTAAAACTAGAAAAACATGGAAATCTGCTCATTCTACTGATCTGATTATTGGTGAATCCAATAAAGGTGTTAAGACCAGAAGACAATTGTTTGATTCTAAGCCTGAACCCAGTAATTCTCTGTTTTGTTGGTGTTGCTTATTATCTTCTATTGAGTCTGCTAATGTGAAAGAAGCTTTATCTGACAGTAACTGGATTATGGCTATGCAAGAAGAATTAAATCAGTTTACTCGAAATGATGTATGGGAACTCGTAGAGAGACCTACTGATCACAATGTGGTAGGTACATAGTGGATTTTCAAAAATAAGAAAGATGAGAATGATCTTGTTGTGAGAAACAAAGCCAGATTAGTGGCTCAGGGCTACTCTCAAGCTGAGGGTATTGACTATGATGAAACATTTGCCCCTGTAGCTAGATTAGAAGCTATAAGATTGTTTCTTGCTTATGCTGCTTATATGAAATTCACTGTGTATCAAATGGATGTAAAAAGTGCATTTTTGAATGTTATACTTGTTGAAGAAGTTTATGTAGAACAACCTCCTGGATTTGAGGTAAATGGTAATCAAGTATACAGGTTGAAGAAAGCACTATATGGTCTGAAGCAAGCTCCAAGAGCCTGGTATGACACTCTTTCACTATTCTTAGTTGAAAATGGATTTACTAAGGGCAAAGTGGATCGAACTTTGTTCAGAAGACAAGAAGGTACAGAAATTCTATTAGTCCAAATTTATGTTGATGATATAATATTTGGATCTCCTAACAAAAGCATGAGTGAAAGCTTTTCAAAACTCATGCAAAGCAAGTTTGAAATGTCAATGATGGGAGAAATGACTTATTTTCTTGGTCTTCAAGTAAAACAATCATCTAAAGGCATCTTTATCAATCAAGCAAAATATACAAGAAATTTGTTAGATAAATTTGGTATCAAGACCTGTAAAACAGTTGGAGTACCAATGCTGCCAACATACAGAATGGATCCAGATGATCAAGGTAAGTGTGCTGATCAATCCTATTATAGAGCTTTAATTGGTTCTTTACTCTATTTGACTGCTAGTAGGCCAGATATTGCATTTGCAGTAGGTGTATGTGCTAGATTTCAGGCCAATCCCAAAGAAAGTCATGTGGAGACTGCTAAAAGGATATTGAAATATCTAAAGGGTACCATTAATCGAGGTTTGTGGTATTCTGCAGATGATGATTTATCCCTAAGTGGTTATTCAGATTCTGACTTTGGAGGTTGCAGGATAGATAGAAAATCAACCTCAGGTTTATGCCAATTTTTAGGTTCTAAGCTCATATCATGGTTTTCAAAGAAACAAACAAGTGTGGCAACATCTACCACTGAAGCAGAATATATGGCTGCAGGAAGTTGTTGTAGTCAGCTTCTTTGGCTAATGCAACAACTTAGAGACTACAATATTGTGGAATCTAATGTACCTATATTCTGTGACAGCAATAGTGCAATTGCCATCACTCAAAATCCCGTTTTACATACTAGATGCAAGCATGTAGATGTTAGGCATCATTTTATTAGGGATCATGTGGAAAAGAAAAACATTAGGATGGAAAAGATCCATACTGATATTCAGAGAGCTGACATTTTCACAAAACCTTTGGCTGAAACTAGATTTGGAGAGCTTTGCATAAGTTTAGGATTGATAGACATGGATCCTACATGTATATAGATTTGTACACTAACATTTCAGGTATTGAGATGATATCAAGAACAGTACTCCAAAAGGGGTAATTCTGAAGAACAAACCATGTCAAGACCTCTACATTCATCACAATCAGGTAAAAAGGTTACTAAGGTGTCTAAATCCCGATGAGGAAGCTGGTAAAGCTGAGGGAATTGAGAATATACATTTAAGGAGGAATCTATGATTTCTGAAAATTCATGTATGTTGACTCAGAGCACAAGTCACCTTAGATCAAACCTTATAAAGACCTATTTTAATTATTATTTACTAATCTGTACTGTATTTCACCATCTATGCATGAACTAACACTTCTACCATGGTGAAACAGGCACAGAAGAGGAGTTCTCCACTGGAGGGGGAACTGATCTGATTACAGGTTTGATCTGTCTACAAATCTGATCTGATTACAACACATATCTGTCTACAGACATGTTCTGATTATTGAATTGATTTGTCTACAGGACTGTTCTGATTACAAAGTTAATTTGTCTACAGAACTATTCTGATTACAATATCATTCTTTCTACAGAACTGATCTGATTACTGATTAAACTGTCTACAGAGCTTATTTGATTACAGGAAAATCTATCTACAGAGTAGAACTGATATGAGTTACAGTACTAGTCTGAGAAAGTACTATGCTGATATAAAAAAGGTGAAAATCAGAAGAATTGAGGAACTGATCTGAGGATTACTGAGCTGACCCAACTACTAATCTGATCCTCAAAGAGAGTACTCAGCTGAACCCAGATAAGTAAATTTCAAAATATTTTAAGTAAGAAAGTGAAGCAAAGTGTGCTGGAAGCAACTGTGCTGATATACATCAGAACTGTATTATTGCAATAGAATTTTTCTAAGTCAAGATCTGTTCAAAATTAGCTTATTTATAGAGAAGATTAATACACTCCTCTATTTTTGACCTAATTTTAAAAGGTGTATTTATCAACACAAGTTGGCTCCAAATTGGAATTGAGTTTTATGAATCTGGAACGTTTTTCTTAAAATTTCACTTTTCTACACTCAATCCAAACCACACAACGTGGGAATCTAAATCAATCCAATCCCTAGATTTGCTTTGATTTAGATTAACACGATCACATTTACTTCTTCTTCTTCCTCACTTAAAATCTTTCTGCTAATTTCTCTAAGCTCAAGATTTCACGATACTCCTACTCTTTCATCTACACTTCTATATTTCTACTCTATGGCGATTATTGATATTCTTAACGAAGAAAACGAAGTTGTAGGTACATTTGACTCACCCAGATGGATTCGTGAAAAAGGAATTTTCGTTGAAAACTCTGTCTACTTCAATGGACGGCAAAAGAGCGAGAATCAAGCCATTCTCACCATGTGTGAACAGAGCGGGCTGAAGAAGTACCTAGAATCATTCCCCAAGATGGTTTTTGAACCTGAGGCAATGGAATTCTTGTTACATGTACAAGGTGATTTAGATAGCATCCGTTCAACGGCTTCGGGTCACAGGGTTGTCATTTTCAGAGAAACCCTTGGAATCGCGTTTGATTTACCCGACGGGCCAGTAAACATTCTAAGTTACATGGCAGGACAAGAAAAGGCTTGCGTGGGTAGATGGATAAATGGTGACCCAGCAACTCTCACTAATTTGAAGAAGGAAATTCTTCCAGAAGGTCTTCAATTGTTGATGGACATTGCTGGAAAATGCATGTTAAGGCAACACTTCAGTCAAGATGCCCTCACCCAACTAAAGATTCGTGTTATGGCTGCGATCATTGATCGAGTTGATGGTGACTGGCAAGGTTTTATTTTGGGCAGATTGTTGGCTGAAAGAGAGAAAGTGTTGTTCGATGAAGACACTAAAGAATTCTCCATTAAATCCTTGATGGGATTTGGAAGTAAGTTGAGCATCCTGTTGCCGCAATTAGCTGATAAAAAGGTGGATTGGAGTCCTCCGAAAAGATTTCATCAGGGCAAGTTTTTTTTCAAGAAGGAGCCCGCATTATTTAAACAAACTCAACAACAGCAACAACAACCTCAAGAATTTGGTGGTTCTATGTTCCGTTCTGACAATGATGAGTCGGAGTTGAGAACAAAGGCTAGGCATGATCCTCACCGAGCTGGATTAAGAAGGGGCAGATCAGCGAGGGTTGCCTCTGAAAGATCAGAAGAGTCAGTTGCTGCTGTGAAGGAGTCTTCTGTAGAACAAGAGGTAAGTTCTTCAAGCCTCATTGTTGTACATAAGAGATCAAAAGTTTCTGGTGTTCTTAGACCCAGAAGAGTCCTCAAGAGCACTACCTCTTCTCCCTCAACCTCTGATTCTATCCAACTGCTACCAATTCATATGAGCAAGTGTTGGAACACACAATGTCTAAGATCTATGATCTACATAGATTACAAGAGAAAAAGCTTTTTGCTGAGTTGCAAAAGAAAGTTGAGCTGCTTGTGACACCCTTGAAGGAATGGCAGGATGAAGCCAAAAAGGGGGAAGTAAAGGTCATGAAAGTAATGGAGCAGACTCAAACTCAACAAACTCAATTAGTTGTGAGTCAAGATAAGTTGAAAGCAAGTATTGATGATTTGAAAGAAGAAATCATTAGTCTGAAGCTGAAAATCAATCTCAGAAGACAACAAAAGTCTTCTGAACCTCAAGAGATAGTAACTATTCAGAAAAACATTGCTGAATCTTCTTCTGGAAAGCTAAAAAGGAAACTGATCTTAGATGATGAAGAAGAGGCTGAAGAGACTGGAAGGATTACCAGGTCTAGAAGTAAGCTGAAGCATGTTGTTGGAAGTAGTAAGCCAAGTGATGAAAAGATGGCTGAAGCAGTTGAAAAGCATAATGAGATGCTTGCTAAAAAGAAAGCTGAAATTGCTGAGAAAAGGAAAGCTGATGAACAGATTAGAAAGCAAAAATTGAAAGATGCAGAAGCT
This sequence comes from Galeopsis tetrahit, assembly GCA_963675135.1. Lineage (NCBI taxonomy): Eukaryota > Viridiplantae > Streptophyta > Magnoliopsida > Lamiales > Lamiaceae > Galeopsis > Galeopsis tetrahit. The sequence continues at coordinate 59,132,334 of OY776123.1, forward strand.
GCGAGGAAAAAGTTTGATAATCGAGTTGCTGCATTGAAAAGGAAAAATAAATCTAAATCTGTTGGAATAGTTCTTGATGAAGAATTCATGGAATTTATTGTTGATCCTGAATATTTGGAATATTGGAATGATCTGAAAAAGAAATGGCAGATTGCTAATTTCATTGTGAAGAAGTTTGGTGATCATGCTAGCAAGGAAGATGAATATTCTGACTTTGATGCATTCATGATGAACATTGCAAGGAACTTCTGGGAATACATGTTGTTAGTGGCTGCTGGTGTAGGTATTCAGATCATTTGTCCAGAAGAACTTGTATGGGATCCTCCAAGATTAGAGAATGGAGAACCTGATCTGAATGAAGTTGGAAACATTATTTCATAGATTATTCAAGATGAAGGCATAACTGATCATAAGCACATGATGGAGATCAAGAATAGGATGTACTTGGCATTCAGAATTCCTAATGAAGATTGAAGATGAAGGACTATGCTGAAGAGATAACATTTCTTAACCTTATCTTTATTTTCTTTATTTGGTATCTCTGTGATTATGTGACTTAGTTGAAGTATGTGAATTATCTGATCTTATTTTGAATATGAATCTGATTTTTGAATTGATGAACTGATATGATTAACTATATATCTTAACTACTGATCTGTTAATGTTTAAGTAGTTTTGGCTTCATCAAAAAGGGGGAAATTGTTGGGATATGAATCCTATAAACAATGTTCTAATTGATGATTATATATTTTGATGGCCAAAAGCAACTTTGAAGTTAAGGATATATGTGAGTTATATGGAATAAGATTACTGATCTTAATGTGATATGAAGTTTGAGTTTACTGATCTTAGTGTTTTACTAATCTGATATATGAACTGTTTAAGAACTAAGCTGATGAATGAATTGTATAGACAGCTTATAGTATAGGACTTAGATGTACTCATCTGTATGTAGTTCAGTTGATGTATAGATAGGTTTTATATTTGTAAAGTTGTATTCTATTGTATTCAGCATTGTAAAAGTTCAGAGCAGTAGATTAGATTGAAGTCAGAAGACTAAAGAAGACTAAGAGACATCAGAAGACTACTTCAGAAGTATGAAGAAAATCAAGAGAAGTATTTTTGAAGGAAGCTGAACAGTTTTGAAGAACTGTGCTGACTGACCAAGAGCAGTAAAACGAAGAAGAGTAGTTTACTGTGCTGAGTTAGTTGAATTGAAGAATAAGTTTGGATAACTTATTTGAAGCGTAACTGAAGATATATTTGAAGATATGCTGACTTGGAAAGATAAGTTTTAAGTTGGTTACAAAGAAGGAAGTTACAACAAGAAACGGTTATGAGTTAGTTGAGAGTTATAGTTCACAGACTGCTAACTGTCTTACTAATGTTTATAAATACCGTGTGATCTTCTACTTGAAAAGACTACTGATACAATTACTATTCAAGAGCAATCAAGAAGCATTCAAGTATTCAAGCACTCACAGTGTCAAGAAGATCGTACTGAAGAGAAGCCACAGATTTGAAGAGAAGAATCAAAGGCTACTGCAAAGAGAAGTTTTACTTTTCATTTTAAGTTTGTACTGTGTAAACAAGTGTGCTAGTTACTTGTAAAATTACTAGTAGATCGAAGATACACTTGGAAGTGTAATCGACAAGATCAAAGTCTTAACCTTGGGACTCTAAGCTACAAGTAGTCAAGAAGAAAAGAGTAATAAAACATCGCAACTGGAGTTGTGAGAGTGGATGTAGACATTTGTCGAACCACTATAAAAATCTTGTGTTCTTTACTTTCTGTTTTGATTATCTGTTGATATATTTGTTTAAACCAAGAACAGTAAGTTTTCTAAAGAAAAGATTTAAAGAAAAGTTGAGTATAAATCTGATAACTGTTAGTACTGATCTGATTTTAAGAACAGTAACATACAGAATACATTTCCGCACTTAAACTCTGATATTTTGATAGAATTTGAAAAGTCTATTCACCCCTCCCCTCTAGACTTTTTCTTAGCTTACTCAATTTAAAACTCAACTTTGGGACCAACAAGGGTTAAACCTAGAGGGTGTGTATGTATGCTGCCTTACCGGTTGACGCTCGGATTGAAGGTTGCCATTTCTGGACTCTACCCGGTTCCGACGACCCACGACTCTCCACTCTCCGCTCTCCTCGCTCTCTCTCTCCATTCCTTACAAAAAAAAAAAATTAGTCTAAGTTTGACCTATTAATTATGATATAGTTTGTTTATGGGTTTGGCCCAGACTTTTAAGTAAACATGCCAGGCCTACGAGTCTTTTAGAAACCTATTAAAATTTGGTCAATACGAAAATTTAAAAATGTGGTTCAATATTTAAAATTGAAAATAAATTCACGATCAAAATAAATGCATTATACAATAATAAATTCAAATAAAAATATAAAATTAATTTCTCAAATACTAAAACAAATTTAATTAGCTGTATTTTACTATTAATGTTAATATTATATTTCAAGAATAATTTTATTATTAAATATTTAATATAAAATTCATATAAATATTTACCTACAATTATATATATATATATATATATATATATATATATATATATTATAATACATAATTTTAAATAAGCCGGTCTATTAGGCTTATAAGGCCTTATACAAAGCCTAAGCCCAACCTATTTAATTAAAGAGGCTTTTTAAAAAGCCTTAGCCCGACTCATATAATAAATAAGCTAGGCCAGGACAATCCCTTAATAGGCCAGGCCATAGGCCCCTGTCGGGTGGCCCGGTCTACTTCCACCCCTAGTCGCCGGACAAGGCTCCAATTGCACAACTTCGTCGCCCTCGCACCGACCGACCAAGAATTACTCGACGACCACTACTCCTCGCCAGCCCGCATCAGCCTCGGGCCCAAAGCCCTATCTTAGCAACTGCCAACTCTGTGGCATTTTTTGTCACTCGACGAAAAGGTGCACTAACTACACCTTCTCGCCTCAATCACAGAACTCCTAACCGTCCAACTTGATTACTCAGGCACCGAGTCACCCAACCTACTCAGTCAACTCGACTGTTTCGACTCAGTAGCCTTTAAATTGGATTTTGGATTCAGGTGCAACCCATCACGTTACCACTGATCTCAACCATATCTCTTTACACTCGCCTTACGATGGATCTAACGATGTTATCATTGGGGACGGTAACAGTTTAAATATTTCATATATTGGTGATTTATAATTTTGTGATTTTGATTTACAATATCACTTGTTGTCCCAAGCATGCACCGTAACTTAATTTCTGTTTTGAGTTTATGTCGGGTGAATAATGTTCGTGTTATTTTTTGTGATTCTTCCTTTCGTGTGCAGGATGGTCGTACGGGGAGCATCATCCTTTAGGGGAGCCGAATTAATGGCCTTTACGTACATGTGGCCAACACGGGTGTCTCCCGAACTTTTTCATACGCCCACCATTTTTATCTCTATGCTACAACCATTACCAATATGGCATGCCCATTTAAGTCATCCGTCCGCCAAAATCTTAGCATCCATAATCACAAATAACACCTTGTCATCTACTCATACTCTACATTTTAATTGCAAATCTTATCACTGTATAAAAAGTCATAAACTACCTTTTACTGATTCTAGTCTTGTTTTACATACACCGCTTGAAATCATTTACTCTGATGTGTGGACCTCTCATGTTATGTCGTATGATGGCTTTAAATATTATGTTCTATTTGTTGATCATTTTAGCAAATATATGTGGTTATATCCCCTAAAACGTAAATTTGATGTTTTTGTCACATTCACTACATACAATTCTTTGGTCGAATACTTCTATAACACCACAATTAAAACCCTTTAAATTGACAATGGAGGAGAGTTCATTGCCCTTCATTCGTTCCTTCAAACCCATGGCATAACTGACCTAACCACACATTCACATACTCTCGAACATAATGTAATGGTTGAGAGATGACGTTGTCACGTTGTTAACACAACTCTTGCCCTACTCCATCATGCCTCCATGCCTCTAACCTAATGGTCCTTTGCATTCTGTACCACCACTTATATAATCAACCACATCCCCAATGTAAACCTACATATGTCCTGTTTTCGCAAATTCCTCACTCTCTCAATCTCACTAAACTTTGTGTCTTTGGGTGCTTATGCTATTCCTGGCTCCTTTCCTTCTCTATAGTTTTAACCCTGTTGTTATTATTAGAAAAGCTGATAAGCTAGTCTTAGTCAACTTTCCAGTTGTTTTATAGTAGATGGTCTTCTATTCTAAAGCTTCAGGGTCTTTTGTTGGCTGGGTTGATGTTAATTGGTTTGTCTAAGACTAAGTCTTATAAGAAGCTATCCATTTGTTCTAGTTTAATTCTCCTAAAAACCACATACACATTCATTATTATTTGAAATCGTTTGTTGCACTGTATATTTCCTATGAGTTATGGTTTTTGTTGATTTGATATAATATTCAGAAGTCATTAGTGCACCACAATCATGAATTCATGCCCTGCTTACTACTGTCTCATGAATTTATGAATTCAAAATATTGGGATATAAATGTTGATCTTCAAGTACATTGGTGTTTCCATGTGTTCGTGATTCTTAATTTGTTGAAATTAAAATTTTGGCCTTAATTTTTTAACTCCAATTGGAATAGAATCTTGAGAGATTTGGGATAACTATATGTGTTGGCTATAAATTTATGTTTCATTTACAATATTCGATGGACTTGGAATTTGTTTCATTTTTCAGTCGATTTTGGAATTCATTGTTGAATTTTTAGTTGTTCAAATTTATTGGTTAGTTGTTTGATCAAATTTTGATTTTTGTTTTACAATTCTGAATAATTTGTTTTTTGGAGTTTTAGTTGTTGCTATAGGATTTATATTTAAAAATAAGGGGTTTCTTGTTTTCTATATCCTTGATATAATTTTCAATTTTGTGAATCTTTAGTTCTGCTCGAGCTGGTTTATTTTTTATTTTTGTATGGATCTACTTTTAGAGTGTATGATATTTTCAAAGTGTGTTGTGTCTTAATTTGGATCTATATATAAAAATGTTTGATGTTATATTTTCTTGAATGTTAGAATGATTTACTATTTGGATGTTTCCTTTTGTTCGAAATCCTCCCTATTTATGCGCGCATTTAAACATTTATTCAATTCCAGTATATATATATATATATATATATATCTTTCTATATGCCAGTCCGATTCTCAATTACCATTATTTTCACAATAATCAATTTTGCTAATAAATCATTTTATTTTTTTGGATGTGATTGCTTTCTTCCAAGTTTTTTATAAGACTCCCGGAGGTCCAAAGAACCTGAAACAAAAATGTAATTGCGTTGCTAGAACAGGTATTAAAGATCTTCTTAACAAAGAAAATGGTGGTATATGAGGTCAACAAGATACAAGAACTCAGCAATTGAAAGGAGGTTTACATATTAAACCACCAAATTTAGCTACTGCAACCTCGCAATTTCCATCTCAAGCCTATGAAATACCTGAAAATGAGTCCTCTTGAATCTCATCTATAGAGAGCATTTAACATGAATCTAGTGAAGATGTTGCTGCAACAACAAGTGAAATTATTATTTTTTAGTGTTTTTACGTGTTAAACTTTCATAGTCTATATATATGTGAAATTACAAATTGTAACAAAATTGTATTGTTCACTTGTAACTCTGGGTACCAAGAAAAATAGTCGGGGTAAAACAATTGGAAAGGGAATCTTGAAGTATTTTGATACTTACAAGAGCAAATTAAAGATTAATGTGGATCCATCAATTGGGAGACCCATAAATCGGGATGAATCTGCAAAGCTAGCTAGCTAGATTGGTGTAATAACCTGAGACATACTCCCGGTGCCAAAAACTTGGAAAGAAGTAGACGAGGTCAATGGATTGGGACCAATATTTGACCATCTACAAGTATGAGTTAAAAATTAAATTTGTTTAATATTTAGTTTTCACCTTCTTGTAATCTAATATGCATATTTATGTGTGAGTTGTAGATGCACATGGATGTGAATATCGATGCCCCCGGTGTGACACACTGCTTGGACAATATGATGAAAATAAGTACTCGACAAAAACGTTATCAGTTGCATCAACACTTCCTTCGGTTTGCAACTTGACAAGAGGCTAAGAATAACAAACCCTATTTCTATCTCAAACAAGATAACTGGGAAGAACTGTGCGATCATTTCACATCTGATAATTTCAAGGTAATGATGTGAATAATTATACAAAAATATCATAATTGACTTGTTACGTATTTTGCACAATTAAAAATAACAATACGAGCCCCATATGTGTATGAGTTCGATTGTAGTATGCAAGTACGATCAAGTAGTTTTTCGTTCCAATGACCTAATTGAGTGTATGTGAATCCCTAAAGCTACAAGTTTTCATGTTATTGTAATAACTAAACTATTATTTTTTTTATTTTTGGAAAAACGAAAGCAAGTAGAACTATAATTGAAACACAACTAGAATGCAAGTATCATTAAAATTAAGTTAAGCAACAAATAATTTAAATACGATTAAACTAATTTTGATGAAATTCAAGTGGAGAGGTTGCTTCGGGTGCTTCCGTTTTGTGAGCTTACTAATGAATTAACAAACTAATCACAATAATTAAGCTTAATGTCTTGAATTGTGCTAAAGGCTATCATATATATGTGTAGACCAATCCCTCGTGAGGCTTAGGTGAACACGTGCACTAATTAGCAATTATGGGATCTAATTAGTATCATAAGCTCCTATAATAGTGACTCGTAAACACTTTTAACACAGTTACTAATTAATATTTACGACTCACCCTCTCACTAATCTCCTAGATGACCTTATTCGATTAATGTTTAATGTTGTCGATTTAAGTAATCAACCACCTCTCGATTAAGCTAATTACTATTTAACTTCAATTAATTAATCAAGGCTTACACCCACACCCAATCATGCAAACCCAACTCTCGTAGCAATTAACATAATCGAAAATGCTAGCTAATAGGATTGATCATCAATTGAATCTTACAAATTAGAACACTAGAAACAATAAACCAACAAGACATAAGTTAATCATGCAATTACTACAGTAATCCACTAATCACCCACAAAACATCCACATCGAAAGCAAATAAAAATTAACCCATGGTTCTAAAGGAGAATCCCATGGCTACAACAATACAAATGACCAAACTCACAATAGATAGCAAGAAATTTAAGAAATGAATAAATTACCAAAATTAACTTGCAATTAAAAGAGATATCACCTTGATTGTGGAATTTAAGCTACAACTTGAAGTAAATGACAAAGCCCAACCTTAATCCTTGCTTGGAATTGACATTTATCCACTAATTTAGGCTAATTTGTGAATTTAAAATGTAAAATTGAAGAACATTATCTACTATGTGAAACTAGGTGAAATGATCTTCAAAAAGAGGTGGAAGACGAGTGAAATCCGAAAATGTGGCCTTAAATATGGTTCCCTAAGAGTGGGGCACGTGTCCCTAGGTCAAAAAGTGGTGAAAAGTCAAAACAGGGGTTAACTCGATCGAGTCGGGTTGCTCGGCCGAGTTGTAGTCAGTTTGGTCGCAGGTTTGAATGCGCGACCGATTCTTAACGCTCGGCCATGTTGTCCTTCTGTCCTTGTTTCATGCATAAATTTTGAGCTCAGAATTAAAAGAGTTTAGATCAGATAGTATCGAAGATGTTGGGTCATTGAACTGAATATGTAAAAGGTATTGGATATGGTCCAAAGCCTCCAAGTAGATGTAACACATTGCACGATTCTTCTAATAAATTACAAGAGAAACTAAAAGACGCGAAAAAAAAGTTGCAAGAGTCTGAAGCTCAGGTGGAAGAACTCAAAACGCAGTTGACTGTTTTAAATGCAAATATGGTTGTGCAAGATACAAAGATGGTTGCACAAGATGCGAATATGGCTGCTCAAGGTGCAAATATTGAGAAACTAATGACTTACTCCGTATTTTAATGATAAAGAGATAGAGTTATAAACTTTATATATATAATATATAAATAATATATATATATATTTCTAAATGCTTGAAGGATTTTTTATTAATGCAAAATTATTTTTTATCTCTTTAAATTATTTATTGTTGTAAATATTTTTTCTTTTTACAAAATTAATTTATCACAATAATTATAATCATTTCATGACGAATTTTGTGTTGTAATATGAATTACTTTTACTAATAATATTTTCACTGTATGTTAATTAATAATGACGATATATATTGTTACTATAGTTTTAAATAAAATTGTTACAATTATCATTTTCGCCATTGAAAAATATTTTATTATGACAAAAAAAATATTTTAACAACATTGAGAATCTTATCACTAAAGTCTTATATTTGGATGATGAAATGTATTTTCTTTATATCTAAATATATAATGATAACCAAATTTTAGTCACTATAGTGTAATTATTTCATAACGAAAGATTTGAAATACGATAAAAAACATGTCACCGTTACTAAACTTTTAGTGACGATCACCGTTTTCGTCACTAAATAGTACTCCCTCCGTCCCATACTAGCTTGCATATGTAGATGGACACACATATTAAGAAAGTGTAATAATGAGTGGAGTTTTGAGGGGTAAATTTGTAAAATTTTATGTATAAAGTAAATAAATTAGTAGACTTTTGTATATGTGTGAAGAAAAAGTAATTGCATTTGTGTAAAATTGAGAATATTTTGAGGGTGGAGTTTATGAAGAGTTTTCCATTTTTTAAGGGTGTGAAAGTTATTGTGGGAGGTCCTGAAAAGGAAAATGTGAAAGTTATTGTGGGACGGATGAAGTACTACTCCCTCCGTCCCTTTATTAACTGAACATTTACTGTTTGCACAAGTTTTAATGTAAGAATTGTTTATTAGTATTATATAGGTGATAAAGTTGATTTTTATGAGGGATATTATATGTAATTCAACTTTATTGGAGAGAGAATCTTTAGTTTGTGTATAAAAAGTAATGGCATGTGATGTAAATAAGAGATGTTTGATGGAGTTTTTTAAAAGTGTAACAAGTTACTTTTTCTAAATAAGAAAATGTTCAATTAATAATGGGACGGAGGGAGTACATTATAATGACAAAAATAATTTATCACAATTTCCACATTATTTAGTGACGGTAAGAGTCTTGTCACTAAATCATACTCCACTTTTAGTGACAAATTTTGTCGTCATTATATATACACATATAACAACGAACAACATCTTGTCACAAAAGGAGAACTTTATCGTGACGAAATATACAAAATATGACAAAATAGTTAGTCTAAAGGGGGTGTATTGGTTGTGGATTCTGTAGGATTTTTTTAGATTTTCAAAGTTTGGGGTATTCAATTTGGATTTTCAAAAGTCTTTAAAAATTCTGAGGTATTCAATACGGATTTTAAAAAGTCTTTAGGTATTCAACCGTCTATGGATTTTAATACTCTATGGTTTTTGTTGGATTCTCCTCCAAAAATATAAATAAATTTCACTATCCAAAATCTCTTCTAAAATCACCAGATTTCAACGGATTCTATGAGAACTCTGAAGACGAAATATCAGAAGTAGGGATGACAATATTGACCCGATCAGCGGGTATCTACCCCACCCCGTGAGCTTTGGGTCAGGTCGGATCTGCCCCGTATTGAGTATGGGTCGAGTCTGTGCCTTATGTTCGACCCGCATGTATTCGACCCGCCCGAATTAATATATAAACTTTATAATATATATATATATTTTATCGGTAAAATACTTTATATATATATATATATATATATAATATTAATTTAAAAAAAAACACTTCACATTAAAAAAAAAACTCTTTCATCAATAGCGGAGTTTATGAAAATCTATGTAAATCAATAAAAAAAGTATATTCCATAATCTTGTCAAGTCTATGAAAATCCATATAAATCAATAAAAAAAGTCAGTCAAACTCTGCATGGACTCTGTGGATTTTATAAATCCACGTACTTTTAAAGTAAAAAAAAATCCAATAGAATCCCAATTGAATACACCCCCCTAATTGCAAAAAAAAAAAATGTCACTAAAACTTGATAGGGTTAGCAATAGATGGACAATCGTCACAAAAAAGTAATTTTTAGTGATAATAAATCAAATCCTTGTAAATTTTTTAACCTTTAGTGACGAAATATCATATTAAGTGATGAAATTTTAATGTCAGATGTGACGATTTATATGTCACCATATATAAATCAAATAGTGACGATGACTTTTATCGTCATCAAATTATGACTTTTAGTGACGAATCAAAATACCGTCGCATTTTACCTAATGCGAAACACATACGGTAACATCCTTTGCGGCGAAAAATTTCGTCGCCGAACATCTTTCGTGACGAAAAATGGTGTTTTTATGACGATTTTTTTCGTCCTGATTTCTCAAATATTTTGTAGTGCATACTAAAATTAATTTATCTATACTAATTTAGTTTAATTCATATTACTACATGTTTTGTCCTAATCATCAAAACAACTACAAATTTTCCAACAATTTTTTCTTTTTTGATGATTTCAAACTTCATTATCATAAGCTGAAAAAAAATTGGTTAAGCACAAATAATATTGTTAATATAAAAAATAACGTAAAAGAAAATATGAAATGAAGACAATGAGAAGTTGTGTTAATAGTCAAGGAAATTCATTTTTTCATTAATATATTTAGTTACAAGTACAAATGAATTATCCTAAAAACTATTATAAGATGTCTTCATTTCTTCAACTGCAGATGATTATATAGGCATCGTAGAGTCTGACTTTGAGAGTTGTTTTTCCCTCTGTTGTTGTTACAATTTAACTGAACCGAAATGTTGTTACAATTTAACCGAATCGAAATATTCGGTTCGGTTTCGGCTATAACCGAAAACTCGAATTAGTAACCGAAAAATCTGGAAAAAAAAAATACACTGCTGAAAATTGTACAAAATTACTACTGTCCATCCACTCTACTTGAATCAAAAAATTAAAATACTTAAATTTTGAAAATAAACATAATATCAGCCCACAATTAATGTTCAAATACCATAAGTCCATAACATAGTCCAAATACTTAAGTGTCCAAAATACCATAAATCCATAACATGGTTCAAACTTCAAACTTCAAATTATCTAAATAAAAGTCCAAATACTTAATGTCCAAATACCGTAAACATAGTTCAAATTAAACATTGTTGTCTCAAAATAAACTCCATGCACTCTCTAACTCTTCCAAGTTCCAATCCTTAATTTCCATCAACCAAATTTGAAATAAAAAATCATATATTAATATATTACAATTTAAAACATTGAAAAAATTAAAGACTAAACTTAAAATCTAGTTACCTTTCTCCATGCACTCTCCTGAGCTCCTCAAATTCAAATAATTCTTTTTCAAGGATGGTGGGTAATGGTGCACCGACCCCTTCATTTCCATTTCCAACTACATTTGACAAATCTGAAAATAAAAATTCATAAGTTAATATATCAAATAAAAAATTAAGAAAAAAAATTAAAGACTAAACTTAGAACTTAGTTATCTATCTCATGATTCTCAAGTTCGTCGATTAATTCTTCATATGATACGGGATGTGTTGAATGTCTAAGTCAATCTTGCGCACAAATCAAAGCTTCAACTACCTTAGAAGTTAAAGAATTCCTAAATGCATAAGGACCCTACCACCTGCACTAAATGCAGACTCTGATGCAACAGTTGAAATGGGAACAACTAAAATATCATGAGACATTCTTGAGAGTATAGGAAATCGACTGGAGTTCACCTTCCACCATATTAAAACATCTAAATTCTCATCTTCTAAAATAACTTCACTCAAGTAGAGTTCTAACTCACTTTGATTTCGTCCAGCCACCCCACTCTCAGGGCATGATTGGTATGATTGAATGAAAATATGACTGAATGGAATGAATGTTTGAATGTAATTAAAGTCTGAATGGTCATTCTCATGATTGGTATTGACAAGGAATGGAAAAATCATTCCTTGATTGATTCCATTCTCATGATTGGTATAATAAAATGAATGCAAAATAATGTAAAAAGTTTATCTTAAATGACTAAAATACCCTTATACATATTTTATAGAAACATATTAAATTGGTTAATATGCTATTATTTTAATAATAAAACTAAATATAAATAATCGTTCATTTAAAAAAAATGATATACATTTTTACCCATTATTATATGATGTAATCATGAAATATATTTCATGATTACATCATATAATAATGGGTAAAAATGTATATCATTTTTTGCTTTTATATATATATATATATATATATATATATATATATATATATATATATATATATAAAAGCAGAAACGAAACATAGTATATATATATTACAGCAAAAATGAAACATAGTAGTATATATATTTATATATATATATATACTAAACAGAGAGTTCTTCTGTATATATATAGAACAACAATACACTACTATTCTTTGACTAGTTCTTCTCTTCTGCATTTTTTCTCAGCGTTCTTCTCTTTTGCGTTTTTTTCTCAGCGTTCTTCTTTTCAGCGTTTTTTTCTCAGCGTTCTTCTCGCGTTTTTTTCTTAGCGTTCTTCTCTTCTACGTTTTTTTCTCAGCGTTCTGCGTTTTTTCTCTTCTGCGTCTCAGCGTTCTTCTCACGTTTTTTTCTTAGCGTTCTTCTCTTCTGCATTCTGCGTGCGTTTTCTCAGCATCCTTCCCTCTTGGATGAATTAGGTTAAAGAAGGTTAATGAATATAGTATTTAATCGTGGATTAAGGTTGGATAAGAGGGTTAATGAAAATCTTTTTAATTGTTGATAAGGATAATTTTGTAAAAATATTTTTTTAATGATTTTATTTTTTTAGAAAATAAAAATAATTTAATTTCACGTAGAATGGAATGGGTAAAGATAGGGGGATGGAGAGGAATCATTTTTTTTTTTTTTGAAGCAGATGGAGAGGAATCATAATTCTTTATTTTTGGGAATCACCATTCCACGAGGAATCACGATTTCGTGTAAAAAAACATACCAATCATGAGATTATGAATAGGTCTATGAATGCTCATTCAATTCTAAGTCCATTACCCCCATACCAATCATGCCCTCAATTCTTTGTCTTCTATATCTTATTTTAGATACTGACACATCACTACCCTCTTCATTCGTAGTCACTCCAGTGGAACTTGACGATGTGCTAACATTTGCTTCATTCACCAACCGATACTTAGAAGTATATTCATTGAACAACTCAAAAAGTTCATTAGCCCAAAAGATCAGTTTATTCATTTTCTCCGCATCTCCCCAATATTTATCAAACTTTTTTTTCATAGAATCACCTAACCTTTTTGTCTCAGAATCTGAACTTACCATCCAATCATTCAAGATACAACATAAATCACTAATCTTACATAAAAAAGAGTTAGAAGTTACATAAGACGAACCTGAAATACGCACATTCAACTTATGAAAATGCTTCAGCAAACTTGCATACTTACAAACACTAATCCAATCAATAGCACATGGAACATTTAATTCCCCCAAATCAAGCTTATAACATGGATCCAAGTCGTCATACTTCTCAAATCCCCTTTCAAATTTTTCAGTTGTATCAAGCATGTGATAAGTTGAATTCCACCTCGTAGGAACATCTAAAAACAATGAACTCTTACTTTCTATTCCCTCCAACTCCACACAATCTTTAAACTTTTTTAATCTAGCAGGTGAGTTCTTAATGTACCTTACGACATCCCTCCCACGCTTCACTGAAGGGTCAATATCTTTCAAGCCATCACTAACCATTAAATTAACTACATGTGCAATACATCTCATATGAAGGTATTTACCACTTGCAATTGCAGTTCCCCAAGTCATAAGTTTTCTTTTCATGAATTTTATAGCTTCCTTATTTGAACTTGCATTATCCACAGTTATAGTAAACACATTTTTCAAGCCCCAATCAAGAAGACAATTATCTAGTGCTCTACCAAGATAGTCACCTATATGACTAGAAATAGACACAAAATTGATAATCTTCTTATTCAACTTCCAATCATTATCAATGAAATGAGCAGTAATGCACATGTAATTAATCCTTTGCACTGAAGTCCAAATATCAATTGTAATACACACCCTTTCACAATTTGTTTTCATAAAAGCCTTAAGTTTTCACCTTTCATTAAGATACAATTGATAACAATCCCTTGAAATTGTCCATCTAGACGGAATACGAAACCTAAGGCATGCTTTGCTCATAAAATCCCTAAACCCCTCACCCTCCACACTTTTAAATGGCCATTCATCAATAATAATCATATGTACAAAAGCTGCCATAATTTCATTCTGATCAAATTTCCAAGTACCAATTGTGCAACTCTCATCTGTGTTTTGTTGTATTATTAACCCTTGACATGCTTCTTGATTGTTAGGGTTTTTTCGTGCACGACCTTACGTGATTTTTTTAGTGATGTAGTGCCATTTCTTGAAGAGTTAGAACAAAGAATTTTCCCATAGTACTTACATCTAGATTTATCAGCAACACCATTCTCGCCATGAATTTTCTCAAAGTGGTCCCACACTTTCGACCTTGTTTTCATCGACTTTATCTTCACCCGTTTGGTATTCGCGATAGTTGATGAAGTGTCATGTCTTTGTATTTGCAATTCGGGCTCGATTTCCATAGCATTGCTTCCAATTGTACATTCTTGAGTGTTTGAGGTTGACATCTAAAAAATATATAAGAATTGTCAAATGTCAATAGTAGATTACAACAATTGTCAACATATTACAAATTTACAACCAAAATAAGATTCTTAAACAGTAGATTACAACAATTGTCAACAGATTACAAATTTACAACCAAAATAAGATTCTTAAATAGCATTCAAACCAAATTCAAGAATACAAGAAGCATTCAAACCAAATACTTAAACCTACCAAATTCAACCTACAAAAATAAGATTAAACAACAGATTTTTAACCTACCAAATTCAAAGCTCCAAAATTCAACCAATTTAATGCAGATTCTTAATATGGTAAATCACTAATTATAAACTATAAATTTATAAATATAACAAATTCTTAAACTGAGTAACATACTAACATGCAATATAGATTAAGAATAGTTAGGAAGAAAAATTAGGAAACTCACCGTGAGAGTCGTGAGCTCGCGGTCGCTGGTCGTCGGCGTCGTGGGGTCACAGACTCGTAGGTGTCGTGGCCGTGGGGACTGGGGAAGAGGGAGAGGATTGGCGGAGGTGGCCTTGGGGTCAGCGACGGAGGTGGGTTTGGGGTCCTTGTAGAGGAATGGGGAATTTGGCCGATTTGGCATTTGGATGCTGGAGTGGCCGAATGGGAAGGAGAAAGTAATGAATTAGGGTTTATGTTAGTTTATATATAGGCCCTTATTCGGTCGGTTTCGGTTAACCGATTTTATTTCGGTTATAATCGGAACCGAAAACCGGGATATGCTTTGTTGCTTGACCATAGATATGGCAGCTTCGATTAAAGAGGCGAATGTGGCAGTCTCCCATTATCTCGCTACAACTGCGAGACTATCTTTTAAAGAGTTAATTTTAGCGAAATTTGTATCCAACTCTTTTGATTTCTTGTTGAAGAGAGTTATTTGGTTGTTAATTGGTCTGAGATAAATTCTCTTACATCTTCTTCTCATTCTCCAATTCAAGCTCAATAATCTAGATTGTCTTGTCAGTTGTTCGTTGAGCCTTCTGATCAACTTCGATCAATTCTTTAATTACAAATGCTCTCTATTTAACAATTGTTTCTCTCAATTTCGCCATAAGAGAGGTAGATAGACTAGAATAATAATGTTTCTCCATTGGCACTTTGTTGGTCCTGAAAGGAGTATATAACAAGTTTATGGGGGGGGGGGAATACACTGGTATGCAATTTCTTTTCAAACTTGATCAAACCAGAGATCATCAATGTTGTCTTGGACAACTCTGCTGAAGATGATTAACTCTTTACAGATAATCAAACTACTAAGTACTATTGAGTACTTAGTGGGATAACTATCTAAGGGAGTTATATGTGCGGAATTAGTGGTTGGCCCTTTAGTTTAAACTCCTTTTAAGTTCTGAAATCACTTAGTCAATCAATCCAGTTTTCAGGGAACTTGTCCAAATGTTTGTCCTTTGAATGTTTGTCCTTTGAAAGATCAGTTTTGTGTGCAGTGTTGAATGTATGAAAATACTTTGAAAGTAAATCAACACAAGAATTTATAGTGGTTCAGAGACTCAAGCTCCTACATCCACTTTCCCTGATTTAACAGGATAATTCCTTCACTCTTGGAATTAACTTGTTTTATAGTGCCAAGGTGCACTTGATCAAGAACACCACTCCTTGGTGAATTGATCCCTAGGATGTCTAGAGTCCTAGTACCCTCTTCTCAACTCAGAACTGAACTGTTCTTCTCTCAATAGTCAGCTCCTACCACTTCTACTACTACAACCTTCTCACTTTCTCACTTGAAAGATGCAAGGGTTGAAGTAAGGTTCCAACTAATGAGATATCCTTTACAATGAAGATCAGTGTATACGGATTAGGATATCTCTCTAAGCTTTGTATGGATATACAATAAGGTTCAGCTTAGATGAAGTGTTTGAAGACTAAGGTAGTCTCTTTGAAAGCTTGAAAGCACTTTGACTTGTAGGATAGTTGGATATTCTTGAGGTTGAGATGCTTTCAAATGGCCTCCACACTTCTGTATTTATAGACAATTTGAAGGATTTGCCCGTTGGCCTCAAATGTCCATAAATGTCTTCTTTGAGTTCTTCAACATAGAAGACAGATTCTTGATAGTGACATGTCCTCATTTGGGAAATAAACGGATGTATAGACTTTGTCTTCATTCTGCAGCACTCTTCCCAATGTCTGACTTCAAGATCCACTTGTTTAGTCAAAGACATGGCTTCTGATGGTTAATCCAAAGATAAGGACAACATTCCTTATCAGTGGACAACTCTGCTTATCACTATCAGCAGACTTTGCTTATCAGCAAAGTTGGATTGCTCTTTTCAGATGACTTGGCTCTTTCCCTTTGCTTCTCTTGGATGTGATCTTAGCATGGTTGATCCTTAATCTTTTAGAATACTTGTTCTGATTTATCTTTGCTGAGACAACTCTGCTGAACATCTCTTCAGCATTCTTGTCTTTCAGTAGACTTAGCAATCTTTCCAGAATTTGAGCCTTGATGGGACTTGTTCTTGATAGACTTCAAAGTATATGTTCCCCCTCAAATTGTGCATCTATTCTACTAAGAGCTGCCTAACATATCAGCTTCTCATCTAGCCTTATGCTATATGTTCTAACATTCTTAGAACATAATCATCTTTGACTTAGGCATGTCTCAGGGGGTTTTGGTATTGAATCAAAACATATCTCATTTTATTCCCAACACACTTTGACTTGAGTTATAATAGCTGAAGAAGAAGCATTCTCGAGGCCACCCAATCATCTCAACTTTATCCATGAATGGAAGGATGTGATAAAAAAACCGGTTGAGAGAGGTTGGATGTCAAACAGGCTACTATGGACATAGAAGTTGAAATATCCCGCTAGCACTAACAGAGCTACTAGATGATGTGATAAAAAATTGTGCAGATAAAAAAAAATTTAAGCATGGCTCAACACATTACAATATAACAAAGAAAACAAATTTAACTTCCAAAAAATGAAACATTCTAGATTTCAACGTACTTCATCAAACTAATAACAAAAAAATAAGTTGGACTTAGATCGACTTTATTATTGTTAACCTAAATCAATTTGTCTTTCCATTTTCTCCAAAACCATCGACAATCGCCATTTCTTTCCAAATAAGGAGTTTCTTCTCCACCATTCTCAAGAATAAGGTCCTCCCACACCAATGTAGAAGTTAAATCAAGGCTTTTCTAAGGAAAAATACAATAAAACATCAAAATAATCTTCAATCCAACCAAGGTAAATAAGAAAACCTAGTTTTATGGATTTGAAGGACATTGATGCATATTTGATCAAGTTTTATTTAAAAATGACATGCTTATATGACCAATCCCAGGACCCACCCCTAAATACTGATGGTCCCTACCCTAGGAGGTATCAGACGAGTGTTTAGAGTACTTGGTGTGCTCTAAATATAAGAAAATAGCTAACTCTTCAAGATAATTGGTCGGCTGATTCCATAGGGGCCTAAGATTAGCTTATCGGCTGATTTGTTATCTATCAAAGTTAAGTACGGAAATGTGGTAGCCCATGATTATACTAGTCTATTTATGAAAAACCCTTAATTTGTAAATCATTTTATACACGATCAGCTAACTTAATGTTAGGTGATACAGATGACTTGATAAAATGGACCGAACTCTTGACTCCGGTGTCAAATTTTTCTCCATAATATATTTTCGGACTCAGAACGACGAGAGTAAATATTTATTTACTTGCTGATAATAAATAAGGGCGTATCAACTGATTTGGTACTAACTTATACAAAACGTTCTTTAAAGCTATGTTATGCAATATGTAAACATGCATGCTAAAGCAGTAAATAACACCATCATTTATAGTGGTTTGGATCCCAGACCTACATCCACTCTCACAATCCAACCGTGAAGTTAATTCCTTAATCAATAAGGTCCTTGCTACTTTAACATCACAAGAGAAGACGTATTGCTGCTTTATAGTACCAAGAGAAGACTTTGATCTCAATACACCACCTGAGTGCAATTAGCTCTACTTGTTATTGTAAGACCAAGTACTTTTATAGTGATTCACAAAAAACTTGACTTTTAAGGGTTTAGGATAGAAGGTTGGTTTGAAGTATATGAACCAGGTGAGATTTTCCCTTACAATCAATTTAGCCTCATGATATGATTGGGAAAAACTCTCTAAGCTTGGAATATATACGTGACAATACACGCTTAGGTTTGAGTTCACTCTCTTTTGGAAGATGACACTTATTGAATCTTCATTGAAGTTCCTTGTCGTCTAATCTTTGAAGTTCCATGTTCGACCTTTTATTACCTTCACTCATAGTGACATATGAGTAAGGAACTCATATATATAGTGTAGATTTGAAATAGTACCGTTATATTGTAATTTCAAATCTCCCCTATTTTAGGAAAATCAATCTTTGATTAATACTCTAAATATTACATTTCTATAATATTCAGTATATCCTTGACTTTCCAAATTAACTGTGCACACTATATCTTTGTTAGACCTTTGAGCCTGCTGTCGCGTTTCTATTGGTCAACGTCAACTCTGATGTGACCTTCAATATAGATCATATCAGACGACCTTTGCCTTAGCTAATTCTAGGTTTAGCTCATCCGATCTTGATATTTATGAATCTAATTGCATACCTCAGATGCCTAGTAATTACTCAGCTTTGGTCCTCAGTTGTTTGGTACCCAGCTGATCAGTCGAGTTCCCCCTCGACTGATTCCTTCTCTTCTAGTCTTCATTTTCTCTTCTCTTCTTAAGCATTGGCATGTCTCTCCATTACATCAGTTGGGTTCCCCCTCGGCTGATGCGACCAGGAGCTATCTATTACAAGGTACTCCGTCCGTCCCACAAAGATGGCTACATTTGACTTTACACACAGATTAAGAAAAATCAATAAATGTAGTCAAATTTAGCTAATGTGTCAATTTTGCCCTTGGAATCACATTCTCCAAAATTTGCTAAGCCTTAATTACTCTTATTAATTAGGGGTAAAATTGACAATAAAGCATTTATTACTAAAGTAAAAGAGGAAATGTAGCTATAATTTGGGACATCTAAAAAAGGAATATGTAGCTATCTTTGTGGGACGAATGGAGTATATATAATGAAGTTGTCTATACAATACGCCCTCCGTCCCACAGGAATTTGCACACTTTCTATAAATGGATGTCTTATACCAATTTGCACACCCCATAAAAGGAAATGTCTTCATAACCCACACCCTCAAAATATACTCTTATTTACTCATATGTCATTACTTTTCCACACTCAATCTACTTTTTACTTTACTTTATTCATAAAACTTTACAAAACTACCCCTCAAAACATCACTCATTACACTTTTTCTTACACATTTTATAAATTGTGTGTCATCCCAGGTGTGCAAGTTCCTATTGGACGGAGGGAGTACAACTTATCTTATTACAAATGGTTTGACTTATTAAAACTAAACATAAGGATATCAGCTGGCCTGAATATCCCAACAAATATCTGCCTAAATCCGTCCCGCCCCACCTCATAAACCCAGCGGGTACACCGGTCCCGCCATTTTTTTTTTCATGTATATATTTTTGCAAAGAAATAATTTTGTAGCCATACAAAAATATAGTAATAAATAACTGTAACCACTTAAATTACAATAAAACAAAATGATACGTAAAATTTCAATAAAATTAAGGGGTAGTTACACCTAACCTAAGACCACTCCACTAAGAGTTTTAACAAAAAAAATTAAATTTAATCTGAAGTAACAATTAAGGACAAATTAGTATGCAGTTGTACTAAAATACCCTTCATAATCAATTGCATGGTAATGTAGAATTAGTCAACATTTTTTGTATTTTAAATTCGTAATCAAATTAAATTCCCACATTTCAAGACATTTCATAAACCCCAACCTTACCAAAACAGCATAGTGCAATCAATTTTTGAAGAATCTACACAAATCATCTAGCTAAACTACAACTCATTTACTACTAAATCGAGTTAGGGTTTTCTGCATCGGAAGAATTATGGCGATATTGAAGGATATTCGGGAACGACACGAAGGGTTCAAGAAGCCGCTCAAAGGGAGAAGATAAGGATGAAGACAGAGCCGCGATCATCGCCGGACAGACGAAGACGGTGGCGTTGAAGGGAAGAGGGTTTCGCGACGGCGACATTTACAGCCGCAGTGAGCATGAATCTATACGCATATCTACTTCGCACCTTCTTTGTAAAGTCTGTAGATGTTGTTAACTCTTAAATGCTTTAACATTATCAACAACATCTTAATTTGACCTTCCTTGATTTATTCTAAGTCATTTCTGAAATGTTACATTAAATGTTGTACTAAATGCTCTCACATTAAGGAACGATTCTAGAAGCTTCTACAAGAGTATGGAACCTGGAAGATTCCAGAATGTTGGAGAAGGTGCTAGAAGGCCTTGGAGCATTGTAGAACGACCTGGAAGATGGCAGAATGTTCTAGAAAGATCATGGAGGTTGAGGTCCTAAAAAATAGGATCTCATAATGAAAGGATCTAGAAGCTGTGTATTTCTCTATAAATACCGCCAGAGACTCTCATTTCAAAGTATGCACTATTCGAGTAACACCTCCTTGAGCGTTCAACCCTAGTTAGGAGTTATGGCCAGTAGTTGTATCTTTTAACGTACGCCGAGGGATACCACACCTTCCAGTGTACTTAGTTCTAGTCTTGAATCGAGTGAGAGTGAATCACAGATTAGATTAGTTCTTTAGACAGTGTTTTACACTTAAGTCTGTTTGCGGATTCAGGCACCTGCCTCGATTGTAGTTTCTGTTTGTGGAATGTTGAAGTAATTGCTGAGACATTTCACACGACACTTTTTGTATAACTTAGGAACTAAGTTACTTTTCGCCGTAAGGCTTAGCATAGGTTTTGTTATTAATAAAATCTATGTTAAAAATTATTCCATTGTGTTCGTATTGTGTTTTAGTGTTTTAGACTTCCGCTGTGTACTGTGTTTATTATTCACATTCTGTTAGAGTTAATGCTACACTAATTGTCACAACATTCAATGTAACATTGTTCTGTTTTTTACTTAAACACTAGATACATCACCCCGCACACTTTCAGTTGGTATCAGAGCCGATACCTGACGACACTAGGTTTAGATCCTTGCTTAAAGTGTGTTTTAGTTTATGTTAGCAATGGAAACACATCACATATCCACAGCACTTAGGCCACCCGTTTTAGATGGTTCAAATTATGCTTATTGGAAGCCTAAGATGCGTATGTACATCAAGTCAATTGATGAACGTGCTTGGAGGACTGTTCTTACAGGTTGGGACATACCAAAGAATCCAGTAGATGCCGATGGTGAAATCCAACTTAAGAGAGAAGTTGATTGGACAGCCGATGAGATAACAACAGCAGGATATAATTCTAAAGCCTTAAATGCTATTTTTACTTCTGTTGATACCTCTATGTTTAAAATTATATCTAATTGTTCTACTTCTAAAGATGCATGGGACAGGTTACAAGAGCATTGTGAAGGGTCCGAGAGTGTTCGAAGGACAAAGCTTCGAATGTTGGGGACAAAGTTTGAAAATCTCCGAATGAGGGAAGATGAAACAATTTCATCCTACAATAAAAGGTTAAGTGAGATTATTAATGAATCACATTCTCTTGGTGACCCTATTTCTAATGTTAGAGTAGTACATAAGATATTAAGGTTTGTTCCTAAAAGATTAGATGCTAAAATTTGTGCTATTGAAGAGGCAAAAGATACTGATAAGTTGAGTCAAAATGAATTAGTGAGTATTCTAAGAACCTATGAAATAAACACTAATCAAACTGATGAAGCTAAAGATGATAAGAAAGTTGTTGTTTTTAAAGGAGAGACATCAAACAAATCTGAGATTCAGCCTATCATTACTGAGGTTGATTCGGATGAAGAATTGGATGATGAATGCCTTAGCAATCCTGACAACATTGCCCTTCTTACAAAGCATTTTAATAAATTTCTTAAGAAGTCTATGCATAAATCTAAAGGAAACATTCAGCCTAAGATCCAAATCAACACATCAACACCACAACCAGAAAGGAGGAAGAGTCAATTCACACCAAGACCATCAAAGAGTGAAGGTAAACCAAGGTATGATCCTGAATTTAGAAAATCAGTTCAATGCAATGCATGTTCTGGTTATGGACACTATGCAAATGAGTGTGCCAATACCAGACTGAAGCAAAAACTGAATTTTAGTGCTACCTTGAGTGATGAATCTGATAATGATGATCTTGATGAGTTTAATGAAAATTAACATGCTCATTTTACCAGAATTGATTATAATGATTCCTCAGATGATGATCTGGATGATACAGATTCTGATGTTGCACCTGATGTCTTCACATCTACAGTAACATCAAAACAGAGTCACCCAGATTTGAACTGTTTTAATGGTTTTGTTGATGATGCAGGAAAAAGGATTGATGATGAGACATATCAGAAATTGTTAGATGATTGGAACTCTCAGAAACTCTCTCTGAATTCTTTGAATAAAGAGAATGAGGATCTGAAAGACACAATCACTAAGCTAGAAGTCTTACTTACCAGAAGAGATCTTGAAGTTTGTAAACTGAAGGAGAAACTGATCACCTCTACTTTAAGTTTCAAAAAATTTTCCAAGAGTGCTTCTAAAGTAGATGCTATAGCTACTGGTAAATCTAATAATTATGGTTTAGGTTATGATGGTTAAACTGCTTCTATTTCTGAAAATTTTAGAAAACCTGTGAAATTTGTGAAGGCAAATGCTAGCACATCTGGTGTAACATCTGTACAAACAGATTCTCACAAGTTTGAAAGGAAGTATATTTGTCATTATTGCTTTAGATATGGTCATATTCGTCCCTTCTGCTTGAAAATGTTTAAAGATTTGAGAACTGAGTTTATGCCATCCAGAATGTCTTCACATCCTAGGAAACATTCTGTGAAATCTGCATGGAAATCAAAAGTTACCTGTAATGTTGTTCACACATCCTTGAAAGCTTGTTTACCTGGTCTATGGTATTTTGATAGTGGTTGTTCTAGACATATGACAGGACATATAGACTACTTATCTGATTATGTGACCTTGAATGGTGGTAATGTTACATATGGTGGTGGATCAAAAGGAAAGATAATAGGAAAAGGAACTTTGAATGTTAAAGGTTTTCCTAAGCTTAAAAATGTTTTGCATGTTGATGGCTTACTTGCTAATCTGATTAGTATTAGTCAACTTTGTGATGATAATTTGCATGTAAAATTTGACAAAGAGTCTTGTTATGTTCTTAATGAAGATGATGATTGTGTAATGACTGGTACTAGGTCTGTAGATAACTGTTATCTTATTGGAACTAATGTATGCAATTTGTCAAAACATGATGAGAATGTCTTATGGCACCAAAGATTAGGACATGTAAATTACAGGGCAATGAAGAAACTAATCACATCAGATGCAATCAAAGGAATACCTAAACTGAGCTTCCAGAATACCACTGTATGTGGATCATGCCAGAAAGGTAAACAGGTAAGAGTGCAGCATAGAATGCTGTCACATTGTTCTACACATCGATGTTTCGAATTGTTGTACATGGATTTGATGGGTCCTATGGAAACTGAAAGCATTGGAGGTAAGAGATATTCCTTAGTTGTGGTAGATGATTTTTCTAGGTATACTTGGATTGAGTTTTTAAGAGATAAATCTGAAACATTTGCTGCTTTTAAAGTTCTCTATAAAAGGTTCAAAAATGTGTTTAACTTGAAAGTTGGCCGTATTAGAACTGATCATGGTAGGGAATTTGAGAATAGCATGTTTAATGATTTCTGTGATAAGAAAGGTATCTTGCAAGAATATTCATCTCCTAAAACTCCACAACAAAATGGAATTTTTGAAAGAAAGAATAGAACTTTACAAGAAATGGCAAGAGTCATGCTTTTATCTAAAAGTCTTTCTAAAAGATTTTGGGCTGAAGCATTGAATACATCATGTCATATTATTAATAGAGTTTATATTCGATCTGGTACTAATCAAACACCTTATGAGATTCTGAATGTTAGAAAACCAAGTGTGAAATATTTTCATGTATTTGGTTGTGTGTGTTATATTCTGAATGATAGGGATCAACTTCACAAGTTTGATTCTAAAAGTGATAAAGGTTTCTTTTTAGGCTATTCTAGAAATAGTAAAGCTTATAGAGTTTATAACCTTAGGACTAACACTGTTCAAGAATCTGTTAATGTTGTGTTTGATGATGATAAAGGTCTTACAGATGATAAAGATGAAGAAGATGTATCACAAGTCACTGACAATTCTGAGAATACACTGAAGTCTGATAATGTTGCACCAAATGCTAACACATCTGGAGCAACATCTACAGAACAGACAGTTGTAATTCCACAGAATGATCAGTATGTTCCCAAAACGAATCCTTCTTCAAGAATGGGGAAAAGTCATCCTTCTGACCAGATCATAGGCGATGCTACAGTTGGAGTGCAAACAAGAGGAAGAATAAGATCAAATAAGGTAGATGTGGTAAGAACAATATGCATGTCTTCTATTTGCAATGTTGTGAATGTTGAGTGTTACTATTCTGAAATTGAACCTAAAAATGTAAATGAAGCACTAACTGATGAAAATTGGATAAATGCTATGCATGAGGAACTTAATCAGTTTGAAAGAAATGAAGTTTGGACACTTGTTCCAAGACCTAGTCATACTAATGTCATTGGAACAAAATGGATTTATAAGAATAAAACTGATGAGTCTGGAAACATTGTTAGGAACAAAGCTAGGTTAGTTGCACAAGGTTACACCCAAGTTTAAGGTGTTGATTTTGATGAAACTTTTGCACCCGTTGCTAGGATAGAATCTATTAGATTATTACTAGCAATTGCATGTTTTATTGATATTAAACTACATCAAATGGATGTAAAAGCTGCATTCTTAAATGGCATATTGAATGAAGAAGCATATGTTGAACAGCCTAAAGGTTTTGAAGATCCACAATACCCGGATCATGTGTACAAACTAAAGAAAGCATTGTATGGTCTAAAACAAGCTCCTAGAGCATGGTATGGTAGGCTTACGGACTTTCTTTTAGAGTATGGATTTATTAGAGGAGAAGCCGATAGGACTTTGTTTATTAAGAACACTGGAGAAGATTTACTTATTGCTCAAATATATGTTGATGACATTGTGTTTGGTTCAACTTGTGATAAAATGCTGAACAGATTTGTTGAAGCAATGACAGCCACATTTGAGATGAGTATGGTTGGAGACTTGAATTATTTTTTAGGTCTTCAAATCAAACAATGTAAGGATGGTATTTTCTTCTCTCAAGGTAAGTATGCTAAAAACTTAGTCAAACGGTTTGGTCTTGAAAGCTCAAAAGTAATGAAAACACCTATGGGTTCTACTTTGAAACTTTGCAAAGACAATGGTGGAAAGGATGTTGATCCAACATTGTATAGATCCATGATAGGTAGTTTACTTTATCTAACCTCTAGTAGACCTGACATTATGTATAGTGTGTGTGTTTGTGCTAGGTACCAAGCTAATCCAAAGGAATCTCACCTGAATGCAGTGAAAAGGATTATCAGATACGTTTCAAGTACAAGTGAACTAGGGATATGGTACACTAAGGACACCAACAACACATTGATTGGATACAGTGATGCGGATTGGGCTGGAGATATTGATGACAGAAAGAGTACAAGTGGAGGATGTTTCTACATGGGGAACAATCTTGTGTCTTGGCATAGCAAGAAACAAAATTGTGTTTCTCAATCCACTGCCGAGTCTGAGTACATAGCTGCAGGAAGTTGTTGCACACAACTATTGTGGTTAAGTAAGATGTTTCATGACTATGGAATTGAAAACAATATCCTCACAATTTTCTGTGATAACACAAGTGCTATTAACATATCTAAAAATCCGGTACAACACTCACTCACTAAGCACATTAGCATTAGACATCATTTTATGAGAGATTTAGTGGAGAAGAACATAGTTAAGTTGGAATATGTACCTACTGAAAATCAAAATGCTGATATATTTACTAAGGCTCTTGACCATGAGAGATTCTCATTTTTGAGGAAATCTCTTGGTATGTGTAATACCTGAATAATTCTTGAGAGGATGTTGTCATAAATGCGGTAGCATTTGGGACAACAGCCTAAGGTGGTATAGTTATTATAAATTTGATTTATTTCTTATTTTCGTTGAATAATTCCTTTGTAAAATATACTTGAATCTGAAATTTGTTTGTGCAAAAATAGGCATGTACTACACCTCTCAAAAGCTTGAAAAATTGAGAATGTTACAGCATACTAAAAGATGTACCAATTCACTGAGTAACTATGGAGCACGAAGTTCGCTACTACGATGCCTTCTTTTCAAAAGGTGAATTTGGTAAAAACATCAAGAGGTTCGTAATCCATTAAGTAAGTATGGGGCACGGAGTTCGCTACTACGATGTACTCTACAGGAACAATGGATCAATACGAATTAGATGCTGTAGCACAAAAAGAAGAAATGCAATAAAAAGAAAAATGCTGAGAAAAAATTGGCTACATTGGATAGGTAAAACCTGTGAAAAACCAATGTTGAGGTGTATGTTAAATCCTTGAGCACAACATTACATGATTTAACTATATTTTTATAAGTTGTAATTATTTAATTAATTGTGGGAATTTATTTTATTTATTTATAATTATACTAACCACGTTCTTTTATTATTTCAGATTATACACATTTTTTATTTCTTAATTAATTCTAGAATATTCTTAATTTAATTAATTTATTAATTAAGATTTTACCCCACTAACTCACCCATGATTTACTTGTGGCTGAATTTGTGGAGCATTATCCATTCAATCTAGAATTTTCTTTAAGTCAAGCCTTAATCACACGTACATTATTCCAACTACTAAGCTCTCTCTATATAAATACTCCCATTTTATGTTTTTCTAAGCTTTGTAATTAATTGAGTAAGTTGAGTATTATTTTTGCAGATTTTGTTATAAGTCATTTTGTGCTTATCTCGATTCTTGTGTAGTGCTGTTCGAATTCTTGGTTTAAATGGCAGGAAACAAGAAACTAAACTCACAGAAACCAAACTCTCCCAACTCACAACCGTCATCTTCATCCCTCTCTAATCTGCATACTTTAGCTTCCATGGCTGCTTCACACGAGAACTCACCCCCAACTGCCGCAACCGTCACACCCATTCCAGCTACTCCGACAACCATCCACATACCAAACCAAGCTACACTCTCCGAGCTTAACCAGGCGGTTGAGAATTTCTCTCAATCGATGAGATCGTCTAATCCACCCATCCTCACGATCGGTGATATGTCTATTGACATCTCTCACTACTTGCGCACCCAAGAAGTGATCACTACTGCACCTTCTTCATCCACAGCCAAAAAGCCCCAAATTCCGAGCCCTAACGCTGAAACAGAGGCCCCGACTGCATCTATGGGGGAGACCGAGAAGGAGATTGAAGAATCCCCTGTTGCTGAGTCAAAGGAGCCGTCGAATGCGGAGACATCCGACAGTGAGGACGCTCACATGGAGGATGCTGAAGCACTCGAAAATTCTGGCAAAACTGACTCTGATGTTTCGAAATCAGACTCTGAACCGATTCCTTTCAAGAGGAATGTTGAGAAAGGGAAGAGAAAGAGGAGCCCAGTGCCAAGGAGAAGATCAAACCGAGTCTTCACTCGAATTGATTATTCTGACTCTTTGAGGAAGAAGAAGAAGCTAGGTGGTGATGTTGCTGAACCAATTCAGGTATTCTCTGAATTTGATGAAGAAGTGGTGATTGAGAAGCCAACCAAGAAGAAGGCTGATCCAAAGGGGAAGGGAAAGGCAAAGATTGATGTTGTTCGAACAATGCCTGAAGAACCAGAACCTGATTCTGATTCTGAAATGGAGGTTTGTCTCAGGGACATGCAGCAAGCCCTGAAGAAGAATGCTGCCTCACATGCTGAATCCAGTGCTCCAGCACCTGAACCAGATGATGGAGGTGATTCAAGCAGTGCAGCTTCGGACAAAAGCTCTGAAAAAGAAGGGGAATCAAGCTCTGAAGAGGTGAAAGAACCAAGCTCAAAGGACACTACTTCTGAGGAAGGTAATTCTGAAACTGAAATAGAATCTGATATTGATGGATTGGTTGATAAGATAACTAGGTTGTCTAGGAGGAAACTGTTGATGGAAAGGAGAATTAATATTTCTGATTTTGAGAATAAGAATTTGATTCAATTCTTAGAGGATAGAAAGTTGATGAAAGCTCTGAACTTGTGTGATTCTTTTGTTTCTGATTGGGTGTATGAATTTTATGCATGTCTGAGGAAGAGTAATGGTAGGAGGAGTTCCCGTTGGTATGGGAATGTACAGTTTAGGGGGAGTATAGTTCCATTTACACTTGAATTGATCAATGATTTCTTAGGCATAGAACCAGTACTTGATGATGATGAACCTGATTTGGATGTTGTTACTGCTTCTATGACTGGTGGTTTGTTGACTAGATGGAGGAATGGAATGTTGGCCAAAGACCTTACTTCTCTTTATTCTGTGTTGCACAAATTGATTGTTTATAATTGGATACCTTCCACCAACTCTACCAAAGTGACAAAGGATCAAGCAATCTTGCTTTATAGGATAGTGGTTTTGAAGAAGTTTAATTTGGGATTGACTATTTTCCACCACATGATGAAGTTTAGTGGTGATATTTCTGATAAAGGAAACCTTCCATACCCTGTGCTTATTTGTTCTTATCTGAAGATGCATGGTTTTAGCCCTAAGAAGACTGAAGTTCTTAGAGGTAAGGTTCCTTTATACACCATTTCACCTGCTCTGCTCATTGGTGAAAGAGTGAAAGATCTGCCCTTGCACAATCCTGGAAGTTCTTCTCAAAGACCAGCTCCTGCTCAACCTCAACCCCAACCTCAACCAGCACATAGACCTGAACAGAACACAGCTGCACCTAATGCTGCACCAGATGCTGAGAACATTGGTGGTAACACTGACACCACTTTTTCTGTTCCCAGATCTTTTATATTATTGCAGTTACAGCACTTACAGGACCAGATTGATGAGCTCCAGTTCATCAAAGACAAGTGGACCAGGCTACTTTCCACTACAACAGGGGGAGTACCACCTTCCACTTCAGCTAGAGCTTCTGGAGTTGTTATTGAAGAGCTGAATCCTGAAGATGTTGGAGGTGTACCTGATGCTGCTGCTGCTACAGAGAATGGAGGAACTGCTGCTGCTAACAATGTTGTTGCACTCTTTGCATCAACTTGTTTTATTGAGGAACCAGAGGAGGTTGATGAAGACAAGTTTGCAGATGATGCTGAAGATGATGAGGATATGGAAATCCTCTATGCTGATATCTAGAACAGATGATGCAAGACAGGGGGAGTACTGAAGTACAGATGGCACATGTGCAGGACCTTGATGCTGCTGCTATTGTTATAGCAATTCATGCCATTTTCAGTCCTACTTTTGTTTTTGTTAATTCTGTTGTGTTTAAGTTAAAATTCTGTTTATTCTGATACAATATTTATTATTTCTAGTCGATAGGATGTCTATATTTATCTTGCTTAAATTAGTTTGCACTAATGATATTTGATTACTGCTTATTGCTTAATTTGTTTTCTTATCATTAATTGCTTACTGCATGATGAATATGCCTTGTTTAGTTTAGTTATTTTCTTAGTTTTTTGCTCTGATTATATTGTTTAGTCCTTGTTTGTTTTTGTTTGTTTGTTTTTGAGTCTTACATAAGTCTTAGAACTAATCTGGTATATACCCTTATATGCTCTGATTTAATCTTTGATTTTTGTAAAGTTATATGTTTTTGTAAACAAGTGTACTGTTTATACTTGTTTTGGTTTTGAATAAGATTACTTTGATCTTATGGCACGGATCTTAGTAAATTTATTCTTGATCTTCTTTTGATTTGATCCAACGGTTACAACAGGTATTGTCTTGACTAGTATTTAGCTTTGATGTTCAACATACCTAAATACATAATACTGAGTATGTATAGAAATATATGTGCATCAGGTGTGTTGTAGTCGAAAGGTCAAATTCGGGGAGATTGTAGATGTTGTTAACTCTTAAATGCTTTAACATTATCAACAACATCTTAATTTGACCTTCCTTGATTTATTCTAAGTCATTTCTGAAATGTTACATTAAATGTTGTACTAAATGCTCTCACATTCAGGAACGATTCTAGAAGCTTCTACAAGAGTATGGAACCTGGAAGATTCCAGAATGTTGGAGAAGGTGCTAGAAGGCCTTGGTGCATTGTAGAACGACCTGGAAGATGGCAGAATGTTCTAGAAAGATCATGGAGGTTGAGGTCCTAAAAAATAGGATCTCATAATGGAAGGATCTAGAAGCTGTGTATTTCTCTATAAATAGCGCCAGAGCCTCTCATTTCAAAGTATGCACTATTCGAGTAACACCTCCTTGAGCGTTCAACCCTAGTTAGGAGTTATGGCCAGTAGTTGTATCTTTTAACGTACGCCGAGGGATACCACACCTTCCAGTGTACTTAGTTCTATTCTTGAATCGAGTGAGAGTGAATCACAGATTAGATTAGTTCTTTAGACAGTGTTTTACACTTAAGTCTGTTTGCGGATTCAGGCACCTGCCTCGATTGTAGTTTCTGTTTGTGGAATGTTGAAGTAATTGCTGAGACATTTCACACGACACTTTTTGTATAACTTAGGAACTAAGTTACTTTTCGCCGTAAGGCTTAGCATAGGTTTTG
Organism: Galeopsis tetrahit; assembly: GCA_963675135.1. Taxonomy (NCBI): domain Eukaryota; kingdom Viridiplantae; phylum Streptophyta; class Magnoliopsida; order Lamiales; family Lamiaceae; genus Galeopsis; species Galeopsis tetrahit. The sequence continues at coordinate 59,163,849 of OY776123.1, forward strand.
TTATTAATAAAATCTATGTTAAAAATTATTCCATTGTGTTCGTATTGTGTTTTAGTGTTTTAGACTTCCGCTGTGTACTGTGTTTATTATTCACATTCTGTTAGAGTTAATGCTACACTAATTGTCACAACATTCAGTGTAACATTGTTCTGTTTTTTACTTAAACACTAGATACATCACCCCGCACACTTTCAAAGTCGTCCTGACGAAGCCGAAAATCATCGAAAAACCGAAGTAGATCTATTTTTTAAGATTTTTGCGCCACCGCCGAAGAGATGTGAGACGATTTAGATTTCTGAAATTAAATTTCTGGTGTTAAAAACCCTTCAGTAAAGTGAATGTCTTTACATTTAATAAATCCCCTATTTTTTACTCCACTTTCAATGCCAACTTTCCCAAGCTCTCTGTATTTTCAGAGACTTTAAATTCAGGAGGTAAATTGTATTGTTTGTTTGTTTTTTTTTTTTAGTGATTTTTTTTATGTTTCGAGCAAAATTCTTCAAAGAACGCAGCAAGAACCCTTTAATGGATAAATTATTGTTTGACATGAAAGGACGCATGTGGAGTTGGTCTTACTGCAAATTAGTGAGAAAATGGAATCGAATTAGCTAGTTAAACTCATTTATATTTAAGTGTTATGCAATTTTTTTTGTTATTTTTATGCAATTATGTGTTGTTTTATGCAATTACATCATGCAATTTTCGTTGCATATGTAAAAATAATAAATAACATAAATAGAGAAGTATATTTATGTAATTACAACATGCAATTTTCGTTGCATATGTAAAAATAATAAATAACATAAATGCAGAAGTATATTTATGCAGTTACAACATGCAATTTTCGTTGCATATGTAAAAGTAAAAAATAACATAAATGCAGAAGTATATTTGAATTTTGGAAAAATAATAAATGGACGTTCAATTTTTTTTTTTTACAGATTTTGACCTTATTTGTATAAAAAAAAACATCTATATTAATAATTTTAATGAAATTCAATATTTGAAATTTGAAATTTATTTAGATAAAAGGTATAGTTGTACATCCAAAAATAATTGTCCTGAATTTCGAATTCGAATTGGACAGATTTCGAAATGGTCAATTTTTTGGAATGATGCATTTAATTAGGTAGAAACGTTTTCAATTTTGGGAAATTGAGAGTCAACTAAGAGTTCCGATATTTATGTTAGATGTTAGAGATATTAAATTTTAATTATGAGTGTAATTTAATATGGAGTATTGCATTTAATTAGGTAGAAACGTTTTCAATTTTGGGAAATTAGGAGTCAACCAAGAATTTCGGTATTTATGTTAGAGGTTAGAGATATTAAATTTTAATTATGAGTGTAATTTAATTTGGAGTGTTGCATTTAATTAGGTGTAAACGTTTTCAATTTTGGGAAATTAGAAGTCAACTAAGAGTTTCTGTATTTATGTTAGAGGTTAGAGATATTAAATTTTAATTATGAGTGTAATTTAATTTGGAGTGTTGCATTTAATTAGGTATAAACGTTTTCAATTTTGGGAAATTAGGAGTCAACTAAGAGTTTCGGTATTTATGTTAGAGGTTAGAGATATTAAATTTTAATTATGAGTGTAATTTAATTATGAAGGGCATGTTAGGTATCTATCTTAAGTGTTGATTTGACCGTAATTGAATTACTGAGAATTTTTTTGTTTTAATTGGAGATAAGGGTTGAATTTTAGCTGTTAATGTAAATAAACTCTAAAATTAATAATATTCATGCCAAAATCATTTAACACATCAAATCCAAATATTTAAAATTAATCTCAACATTAAAGAGATCATAAAATCTTCAAAATAACATACATATTGTTCAATGCAAAATTAACATAACAAAATCAAATTCATAACACAAGGTCCAATTTCTCAATTCTCAACATTCAAACATGATTCTTCACGTGTGACATATTCTTCATCAATCACAACAGGACAAACTGATGTCGAACAACCTATGAAAATTAAATTTTTTAATTAATATCATATATTTAGTATATACCAATTAAAATGGAAATGATAGAAATTGAATAATAAATTTACCTTTTTCCACATCCCATAACCAAGGACGACTATACATCAATGCCTCAATAAACCTTTTTTCTCATTCCATTTATTTAAAAAAATAATTATAGTTAGCTATTGAATATCAATCTAACAATTTATCATAAGTTACGTGAACACAAAAGTATAGAAGTAACAGAATTCATAAAAAATAGGAAATTGTCAATTCTACTGCTAATTTAAAAAGATAAAACTAACAAACCTATTAAGCCTCAATGCAAAACAATGGATACAATTAACCCAAAATAACTCCAATCAATTTGTAGTTATGTACATATCAGTGGAGAAAAAAAATGAAAACTATTAAATAATAAAGATGGTAAAAGATTATAAGAGGGTTAAAAGTATAAGTTCATGGTTGCACATTCAAATTCTAACACCAACATATATGATTTTTTTTTTCCTTTTGACCAGTAAAACGATTATGATTCGAACCCATATCCATACCCATTACAATTACCAAAATAAGAGATAGTAAATATATAACAAAAATCTCAATGCAAACCAATTGATGCAATTAACCCAAAATAACTCAAACCAATCTGTAGTTATGTACATATCAGTGGAGAAAAAAATGAATAATATTAAATAATAAAGATGATAAAATATTATAAGAGGGGTAGAGAGTATCAGTTCATAGTTGCGCATCCAAATTCTATCACCAACATATATTGTTTTATTTTCCTTTTGACCAGTGAAATGATTTCTATATGAACTAATACCCATTACAATTACCAAAATAAGAGATGATAAATATATAACCAAAATATCAACACTATAGAAATAACTAACAACTATTGTACAATTCATTTCACTAGAAGAAGCTAACAACAACTTGAAAGTTGTCTTTTCTCCTCTCTCAACTTATGTCAAGGTAATTCATTTCACTAACATATATGACACGGGTATGGAGTAACGACTAAGTGACTAACCTTCGGTCCTTTACTAAGTCGTTGAGAGATGCGAGATTGAGAGGAAGGAGGAGAGGGTTGCAGCCAGTGAGTGAGACTGGGTCCGCGATGGCTGCTGGTGTCGGCGACATGAGCAGTGGGCGGTGGTATCTCGTCTTTGAGAAGTGAGATGAGGAGGCGAGCGGACCGAGCGGTGTGCGATGTGAATCTGAAATCAGATTCAGATTGTTCTTGTAGAAAAAATAATAAATTAAATAATGTAATTAATAACAAATAATATATATATATATATATATATATGGGGGGCGGGTTCGGGACAATTCTAGGCAATTCTGTTACCCGTCCCAAACCCGGTACGTAGATTTTCGTTGATCTGGTCCATACCCAATCTGGAACCTGTTTGACCGAGTTTTTATCCGTCCCATGCGATCCAGTTTCATGGTTGGTCCAAGTCTTGACTCGACCCATGGTCATACCTGTTTATGACCACCGAACCCTCTATGAGTATTTAATGTTTTTTTTGTAGCATGTGGTGGTGATAGTTTGTGATTTAAAGCATGTTCACTGTAGGTCCCCAAAGTTGAGTTAATAACGAGTAAGCTAGTGAAAATGTCTAGAGGGGGGGGTGAATAGACTTTTCAAAAATCTATCGAAATATCAGAATACAATATGCGGAATAACGAAATTAACAATGAGCCCAATCTAAGTTTATACTCAACTTCAAAATTCGAGAACTCTGTTCTATACTCAACTACTCTAGTACAGTTAAGTATGTAAACAATTAAACAGTTAAGCAATTAAAACAGTAAACAACACAAACAATTTATAGTGGTTCGACAACTTGTCTACGTCCACTCTCACAAACCCAGTTGTGATGTTTCCACTAAACTCTTCCAATCGAGTACAAAGTGTATTTTCCTGTGATTTTAAGTCCCAAGAAGAAGACTTAGATCTTCTAAGACTATACCACCAGATACGTCTATGATCTAACTAGAAATTTAACAAGTATCTAGCAACTTGATAAAAATAACAAAAACTAAAAACTTATTCAGTCGCAGTCTTCTGATTCTTCACTTCACTTCTGACTTGCTTTCTGAACTTTAACGAACTCTGTGAGTAATCTTCAGTATATCTTCAGTATGTATCAGTATGCGTACTTACAGTAAAAGTAGTCTTCAAATGATAAACACCATGAAGTATTTATAGACTTCAATTTTCAAGAACTCAGGTAGTTGTAACCAACTCTTCTTGAAAACTAACTTTTAACTGAAACTTCTTATCAATCCACGCGTTTCTTGTTACAAATTAGTTATTCCATAACTAACTTCTTCATCCTTATCTTTATACGCGTTTCACTTAAACTTTACTTCAAGTCGACCTGTCTTGTATAGTCTAGTAGATGCACTTGTCTTGTAGTCCACCAGTCTTGAGTAGTAGACTTCAACTCTTCTTCTTCAGTCTTCATGTGCAATCTTCAATAGTAGACTATTCTAATCCTTACAAGACTATTACATTACTTTAAGCTTTTCTGAATTATAAAGCTTAGTCAACTTATACACTATACAATCAATCTATCTATTACATTCAAAAAATCATGAGCTCTATACAATGATTATTCATAGCTCAACAACAATCTAACATATACAAATAGCACATATGAAGTACTTATAAATCGTACTTATCTTTTAATAAGAAAACAATACTTTCTTTTCATGTGAACTCTACTGATCTGTTCAAGATGACTTCAACTTAACTAGACTAGACTAGTCAACACTTAGAAAATATTCCAACTACTTTTGGCTTATCAAAACTTCATCTTTTATCTTTTAATCATCATGTAGGACTTGTTCTAGGATTCATATCCCAACAATTTCCCCCTTTTTTATGAAGCCAAAACTACTTGAATCTTTTCTTCAACAGTAGACTAGTTAAGTAGTTATCTTGTCTTAACATCAAATAGTACTTTATCTTTTCATTCATTCAAAATAAGAACAGTAGATATTACACATAAAAAATATCAGAGCAAAAACAAAAATATCATATAAGAACTCAACTAATCTGAAAGAGTACCTCCTTCTGGATTTGGAACACAGAAAGCATCTAGGAGTCTCTTATGAATAATTCTTACATGATCTTCATCTTCGATCTTTTCTTTATCCAACAGCTCTTCTTCAAACTTCTTGATCTGATTCATATCACACCTTTTTCCAGAGCTTGTCATAGGACATTTCCATCTTGGAAATTCAGGAACACGAATATTGAAGTTTGCTCCAGCAGATATCCTCAAGATCAAATTCCTAAGCATTCTGTTCTGACCTTCCAAAAATTTATCGAACAAAGAATATAATTCCTCTGGACTTTCAGAGTCACCATACTTCCTGATTATCCAGTGATCAATTTCCCATTGTCTCTTCACTTTCATCCATTCAGATCGATGTTCTTTGTCAATGAAGTAGTCAATGAATTGATCTTCCATCTGATCTTCATCTGCTTTCAGCTTTTGCAACCTTTCAATATGTTTTCCAATCTTCTTTTGACTAGCATAGTGAGCTTCATCATTCGGATCAACAACCTTTTGCTTCTTCACTTTTGTTGTTGTCTCAGCTTCTTTCGGTTCTTCTATAACCATAGACTTTCTTTTTGACATTTGTCTTGTTTGAACTTCAGCTTTAGGAGATGCAACTGTTTTGCCTTTCTCCTTCTTTTTCAACTCAACTGCTTCAGCCTTAGCTTGCTCAAGATCTACAGTTTTAACCAACTTCCGTCTCTTCGGCCTTCCTAGATCTTGCATAGTTGTAGCAGCTTCCTCAGCTTCTGGTTCAGTAGCTGACTTTCCTTTTTCACCTTCAGCAATAACTTCAACTCGACTTGTCTCTTCCCCCTTTTTAGCTTCATCAGTCGCCTTGAGAGAGAATAGAGAAGTGAACCGAGTCATCTCTTCCATCATAGCTTGCTTCATAAGGTTTGTAGCATTTTCAATCTGCCTCTGATGAGAACCATCTTGACTCAACTTATCTAGTTTGGTTGCCACCAACTCCAGCTTTTGAGTAGATAAGTTCAACTCATTCTTAAAATGGGTTGCAGTTAGACGCAGCTTCTTGTTCTCTTCAGTCATAGCACTGATAAACTCTTTAGCTTGTGCTAACTGATCAAAGGCTTCCTTTCTTTGAACATCAGCAACTTCGATTTTAGCTCTATAGACTCTTTCCATCTTCCTGGATTCAGTAGCTAGAACACGAGCAAAATCAACTGAGCTCTTCTCTGAATATTCAATTTGATTCTGGAGAAATCCTTCGATCTGGTTGAACATTTCTTGCCTGAAATCATTGTCCAACTGATTGACTTCACTTATGATCATCTCTTTTGAACTTGTCACAAGGACACTATTCTGTTCAACAAGAGTCTTTTTCAATTCAGTCTTGAGGAATTCATCAATAGACGACTTAATGACAGCTTTCAAATCATCTTTCAACTCATCTATTGAAGTGGCTGGGATAGCTTGAGATGTTTGTCCAATATCAACATGAACAGCTTCTATCATTATCTCATCACCTGGAATTGATAAAGCTTCCACCAACTGGCCTTCTGAAGTAGTAGTCAAGACCTCGTCTTCAACTAGTTCAGCCTCTGGAACCACACTTCCAGCAATAGCTTTTAGGTTTAGTTGGGGAGAATAAGGAATGATAGCTAACCTTGCTTCATGAGCCTTCCTTTCAGCATCAGCCAATTCCTTTTTCAATAAAGCGTGCAACTTCTCCATGTATCCACATATCTCAATGGGAAGTAGAAAACCAGTGTATCGATTAATAAATTTGAAGTCTGACCTTGGACTATCAGCATGGTCCATTTGAAATCTGAACACAATGCCTCTCAACTGATCTGAGACATTGTCTAGCTCTATGACCGGATCTGTAGACTGGATCAACTCAGCTTGTTCAGCTTCAATCATCACAATATCTTGCACAAAGTCAGATTCTGAAACCTGAACGCCCACATCAAACTGAGATTCTGAACTCATCAAGTCATCAGAAATACCCAGTAACCTTTTAGCAAGAGCAGTAATAGCATGATTTGGAAAAAGCTCGGAGTGATCATGAACACCACTATTCTCCTTCTGCTCCATCTCCCAATCCATGAAGTTAGAAATACCGCCTTTCCCTAAGATGACTTGGAACAAGTCGTCTGTTGAAGACTTCTTCAATGCAACCCGGGTGCATATACGTAGAAGCTTCTCAAACTGCTCTGACGAGTAGTCGACTTCGATAGATGAGAGCTGCTTCTTCAGATTCTTGCTCATCTTCGATCGAATTCTCTTCTCTCTTAAACACATCGGGTAGTAGACCAAGGATTCGAATCTAACTTCAGACGGGGTCTGAGTAGATGGGGTCTCTATCTCAGCTGTTGCAGTGGCAACTGGCGTCTTGTCTGAAGTAGATGGGTTAATAGGTTCAACATATTCTGTTGAAGGTAAGGATAGAATTTGGTCTGTGGTTTCTGTGGGCTTTGATGTGTCTAGGATTGGTGTGACAACTGTCGGAGTATCAGTTGTGTCAATTATGGGAGTGTTTAGGGGTAGGCTGGCTCTCAGCGGATGTGCTGCCAGCACTTGCGAGGTTGAGGTAATAGGTCTGGGCCTAGATCGATGTGATCTAGCCTTGGTTCGAACAGAAGAGTGAGAGAGAGGAATTGACAAAGGTTGAGAAGATGTACCAACCTGAATACTTGACTCTTCTGGTGGAGAGGACGACTCAACTCGCACAAGAGTGTACAATTCTGGAATTTGAGCACTTGGCTCCTTTTCTCGTTCAGACTCCTCTTCCGACTGAGTCTTCTCAGAGTCATCTGCACTAGACGAGTCTTGTGCAGCTTTCTTCGATTCTTCAATTGACTCATCCTCCGATGCACTAGTCGAGGCAGCATACGGCAAGGCTTCCATAGGATCAATGCGAGCTTGCCTAGATGCAGCTGGCCTAGCAGCAGCCTGCTTCTTCAAAGCTTCATTTTTCAAATAAAACTTCAAAGGATGGAATGGCTTACCCTTACTCCATTCCGACTTGTTTGGCATTAATAATGGAAATAGAATGCTAAGCTTGTTTCCATATCCAACCACATTAGATACCACCCAATTACGAGTATCGGTGTCCACCCGAACACTTCGCTCGAAATACATGATCCGATCAGCTATCAATTTGAACCAATTGCCTTCTGTAATACCATCATAAATGGCAGCCATCACCCTTGCTTTTCCCAAGGTTACAGAGTCATGGGAACCATTTGGACAGAATTTCGGCATTTCCATCTGTGTGATTGCCCTTAAAGAACACAGAAGGTTCAACATGCACTTTATTGTCGGAAATGTATCTCCCTAGATCGAATGTAGCCTGCATGTTAGTTCTCACATCGAAAATAGAGCGAGTCGACATTCTTAAGAGTTTGAATAAGAATGAATAGCTTGGATTTGCAAGAGAACAAATGCTTGAAAGTAGGAGAGTTAAGGAATTGTGGGGTAAGACGTGTGTAAGTGTTGGGTTTTGTTCAAAACAGAATTTTTGATCCAATGGCCAAAATCGAAGGATTAGATCCAACGGTTGGGGCTTTTGGTATTCGGTTACGGAATCGAGAATATTTTGTGATTTGATATTGGAAAAATTTGAAATCCGTCTCTTCTTAGTTAGGACAGGGGAGTGAACTCATCTGCCCTAGTAAAGTTGAGTACGAATTGGGTGAATACACCTCATTAAATGGAGTGTATAAATCCAATTCTGGGGTTTTCAAATTTTGGCATTATCGAATTACTATAATACCCTTAATTTGTTTTGATTAAACACTTAACATATTTCAAAAAGAGCACTTAGCTTGTCTGTTCGAGTCTATCCAGAACAGACGAGTAGACTTAAGCTTTACAAGATGAGTTGGCTTAAGTACACAAGACGAGTTCCCCCTTCGCCTGTGCTTGTCTATTCTGAACGTCGAACGACTCCATGTACCTATCTTATCATTTGCAATGTGTAATCGTAGGTACAAGTAGAGTAACATAAATAAGATGAATATCAATCTAAAGCAAGGATCAAGGTTTCGAACAAGATGACCTTTAACAAACATAAGAGTCAACATAAGGATATTTAAGAAGTCAAAGATTCCCCCTTAAATGTTTATTCCCTTTGTATTACCCTCAGCTTTATCAGCTTCCTCATCGGGTTGTTTGGTCATCTAGTCTAGTCTTGTATACCTGTTTGTTGAGTGAGTAGACGAGTGCTCTGGTCTAGTGATCTTGTCTCCTTTTCTTGATGTACCTGTCTGGTTAGTACATAGCTATAGGCAAGTAGGATCTAAATCAATTAGCCCTAGACTAATGCATAACTCACGAAATCGTGCCTCAGCTAATGGTTTTGTAAAAATATCATCTCTTTGAAAATCAGTATGAATCTTTTCCATGCGAATATCCTTCTTTTCTACATGATCACGTATGAAATGATGCTTCACATCAACATGCTTACATCGTGTGTGCAAAACAGGATTTTGTGTAATGGCAATTGCACTATTACTATCACAGAAAATAGGAACATTTGATTCATGTATGTTGTAATCTCTAAGCTGTTGCATGAGCCAGAGTAGTTGACTACAACAGCTACCAGCAGCCATGTACTCGGCTTCGGTAGTTGAAGTTGCAACACTAGTCTGCTTTTTAGAAAACCAAGATATGAGTTTTGTGCCTAGAAATTGACAAGAACCAGAAGTAGATTTCCTATCTATTCTACAGCCTCCAAAGTCTGAGTCTGAATAGCCACTTAAGGATAGATCATCATTTGAGGGATACCATATACCACGATTGATGGTCCCTTTCAAATATTTCAAGATGCTTTTGGTGGTTTCCATGTGACTTTCTTTTGGATTGGCTTGGAATCGAGCACAAACACCAACAGAGAATGCACTGTCTGGTCTACTAGCAGTTAGATACAGTAAGGAACCAATTAAACCACGGTAATAAGATTGGTCAGCACATTTACCGTTCTCATCTGGATCCATTCTGTAAGTTGGTTGCATTGGTACGCCAGTAGACTTACAAGTTTTGATCCCATACTTGTCTAGAAGATTTCTAGTGTACTTCGCCTGATTTATGAAAATACCTTCTGGAGTTTGTTTTACTTGAAGACCAAGAAAGTAATTCATTTCACCCATCATAGACATCTCAAATTTACTTTGCATGAGTGTTGAAAAACTTTCACTCAGCTTTTTGTTAGGTGACCCAAAAATGATGTCATCTACGTAAATTTGGACGAGTAAAATGTCCTTCCCTTCTTGTCTTCTGAACAAGGTTCGATCGACCTTGCCCTTAGTAAAACCATTTTCCAATAGAAAGAGAGAGAGAGAGTGTCATACCATGCTCTTGGAGCTTGCTTTAGTCCGTATAAGGCTTTCTTTAACCTGTACACCTGGTTGCCTTTGACTTCGAAACCTGGAGGTTGTTCAACATACACTTCTTCCGCAAGAATACCGTTAAGAAATGCACTTTTGACATCCATTTGATATACAGTAAACTTCATGTGAGCAGCATATGCAAGGAACAATCGAATGGCTTCTAGTCTAGCAACAGGAGCATATGTTTCATCATAGTCTATGCCTTCAGCTTGTGAATAGCCTTGGGCAACTAATCTAGACTTATTCCTGACGACTAAATCATTCTCATCTTTCTTATTCTTGAAAATCCATCGAGTGCCAACTACATTATGATGTTTCGGCCTATCGACAAGTTTCCAGACGTCGTTTCGAACAAACTGGTTCAACTCGTCTTGCATAGCGATGATCAGATTACTATCAGCCAATGCCTCTTTAACAGTGGTAGGCTCAATATATGAGAGGAAACAACACCAGCAAAACATAGTTGGACTCGGCTGTTCTTGCGACTCAAAGAGTTGTCGTCTAGTTTTCACACCAATAGTAGAGTCACCAATGATATTTTCAGTATCATGCGCAGATTTCCATGTTTTTCTATTCTTAACAGGAATACTATCATCATCTATATCATGTACAACATCATGCATGTCAACATCATTTGTATCATCAACAGATTTACCAGGAGTAGATGAGTCAACTAGAGCAGGCATGTCAACTGGTCTAAAAGGCTTACCTTGAGCACTTACTTTCTCCTTGTCATCAGATTCGAGAGCTTTCATGAATGGATTGTAGGCTTGAACGGATTCATATACCTCTGAATCTTTGTTAGATTCGATCGTTAGATCAGTTACCTTTTTAATGATCTTGTCGGCAGACGAGTCCTGTTGAGATTCATCGAAAACCACATGTGGTGTTTCTTCCACACAAAGAGTTGAGTAGTTGAATACCCTAAATGCTATGCTAGTCGAGGAGTATCCTAAGAATATCCCCTCGTCTGCTTTAGCATCGAAAGCATTCAACTTGCTTTTTCCATTGTTGTGAATGAAACACTTACAACCAAATATATGGAAATATGAAACTCTGGGTTTTCTACCTTTCCAAACCTCATAAGGTGTCTTGCCTAGAGCCTTGTTGATCGCGCTTCTGTTTTGTGAATGGCATGCAGTATTGATAGCTTCGGCCCAAAACTTTTGAGGAGTGTTGAACTCAGCTAACATGGTCCTACAGGCTTCTTTAAGTGTTCGATTCCTCCTTTCTGCTACACCGTTTTGTTGTGGTGTCCTAGCTGCACTAGTAAGATGCTGGATACCACATTTAGTACAGAAATCTTTGATATAGCAATTAATGAACTCAGTTCCCTTGTCACTACGAATCTTGACAATGGACTGGTTCTTCTCAACTTGTAACTTCTTCAACAGTTCAGGCAGAAGTGTTTGTGTATCACTCTTCTTGTGTAGAAAGACTACCCAAGTGAACTTAGAATAGTCCTCTACAACAACAAGTGTGTACCTTCTACCATTCAAGGTTGGAGGAGTTATTGGACCATGAAGATCCATATGTAGAAGTTCTAGGACTCTACTAGTTGAGAGAGTAGGAATTGACTTAAAAGAACCTTTAACCTGTTTACCCTGTTGACAGGCCGTGCATACATGTGACTTGTAGTAAACTTCATTGGGAATACCTTCAACAAGGTAATCTCTGGCTATCTTATTAAGAACCTTAAAGTTTAGATGACAAAGGCGTCTGTGCCAGAGCCACCCAAGCTCTTTAGGATTCTTAGTAAGTAGACAGGTGTCCCTCGGACAACTGTTCCAGTTCACTATGTACACACTTCCTTGTCTTACGCCGACTAGTAGGACTGTATGTGTCCTTTTGTCAATGATTTCGCATTTGCGGCTCTTGAACTGCACCTTGTAACCACGATCACAAAACTGAGAAACAGAGAGTAAATTATATTTCAAACCTTCAACATATGAGACATCTTGGATCTCAACGTCTCCATTCCGGATGTAACCAAATCCTTTAGTGACAGCAGTGGAGCTATCACCAAATATCACTTTTGGTCCTTCTTGCTCATGGTAGCTTGATAAGAGTGCCTTGGTACCAGTCATGTGGTGCGAACAACCACTGTCTATGTACCAGGTTTCTCCTACTGAGCCACCCTTCTTATACAAGTCAAGTCGACCCTGCAATGAAGATATTCAATAATTTAGGTACCCATTTGTTTATTGGGGTCCTTGGGGGTTAGTCGTGTTCAGAGGAATCCAAATATACATTGGAGTCTTGAACAAGTTCAATCTTTTAAGCTTTCGCCCATATTTATTACAAAATAAAACCTTGTTGTCCTTAACTGGCCTATCAGTCGAGTTCGGGTCTACTCTTTGGAGATAGCCTTTCGACTTAATCTCTACTTGAGCAGGCACTGGTCTATGATAGTCAGAGTAGGGCTTGTAAGCATTAGGTCCATACGGTTTATAGACGCGTTTGGGTCTTTCCTCACTAATGATATCATATGATAAAGGTGGAGGATATAGAACAGCTTGTGTACGATATTTTGGAGCTACTTGTCTAGGTCTAGACGAGTAGAGCCGAGACTGCCTTATGAAAGGAGGTCTAGGCTCTTGTCGTCTAGTCTGTACCTGTCTAGTGCTCGTCTCCTCAGGGTACCAATCCTCGTATCTGACCTGGTTGGGTCGTCCACGATTAGTGGTCCTTTGAAGATTAGTTCTAGGTTGAACAGGCTTGCTGTTACCATTCTTTTTACCTCCCTTGGTAATCGGAATGTTAACTCGAGCTTGTTTAGGTACGGTACCTTGAGATGGAGTACCAATATCATATATCATAGGTCCTTTTCCTTTATCATTTGGCAAAAGTCTTGCGTTAGTAGTAGTAGGGTTCTTAATGACTCGAGTAGACGAGCTAGATGACTCAGCACCTATACCTGTCTTGTCACCTGGATCTCTATACCTATCCGACAGTTCAAGTTTAATCTTTGAAGAGTTAACCAGGTAAGTAAGTTTGAGATCTAATGTGACAACCTCGGTCTCTAAGAACTTATTACGTTCTTCAAGTCTATTGCACTTGCTCTTTAAAACATTAAATTCATTTCTCTCAGTTGCATGTGTCTTAAGTAGGTCTTGATATAACCTGTCTGTCAATGCACACTTTTCTTTGAGTTGTCTTAACTCTTCAGTCAAGCGTTCATTTAGGACTGTTATATTAGGATCTACTTTGGACTGAGCTTCCTTAAGATCAATGATTTCTTGTTTTAATGCAATGTTTTCATCACTGACTTCGATGAATGCTTGGTTAGCAAGTAGAAGGTCGTCTTCAATAGCACTAGTCGAGTGCTGAGGACTACTTCCTACTTCACTACAAGCAGTATCACTTTCATCAGTTTCTGAATCATCACAAGATTGAAAAGATGTAGCAGATGATACCTCTTGGTCGATTTTAGCCATGCAGCATAGGCCATCATCTACTATGAATGCTTCGTCGTGGTCTTGATCAGTCGAGTGGCTAGATAAGGACGATGGCAACTCGTCTGAATCCAAATCAGAGTCATCATTGGCCATCATTGCCTGCTTTCCACGGTTGTATCTTCTTTCTCTTCGAGCTTTACGTTCTTCTCGATCATCAGTGCTCAGGTCTGGACATTCATATATGTAGTGACCTGGCTTTTCGCAGTTGTAGCACAAGAGATCATTAGTAGCCTTTTTAATAGGAGATTTATACCTACGCTTATCATGTCTATCGGAACGTTGAATCTTCCTATCGTCAGACTCTCTATCTCGCCTATTACCTTTCGAGACTTCGTCTCTCCTTTCGGACGAGTTTCGGTCTCGTCTGGTCTCAGACGAGTTCTTAGAAGTAGACGCTCTATGATCCCTATAGAACTTCTTGTATCTTCCGAAACGTTTATTTAGCCTATCAAACTTTCTAACCATGAGGCTCACCAGATCCTTCAAACTAAGATCAGTATCTAATTCGTCTTTTACAGAGGCAGACTTAGTCTTGGACTTAGACCTATCTACCTTGGAAGACTTAGAAGAGCTAGACTTAAAGGCAACGTTCTTAGATACAGCATGTTCTCTATCGCTACTGGCTAGTGGTTCATCTTCGTCTAAATCAAACTCATGAGCCTTCAGAGTTTGAAACATGGTCTCTGCACTCCAAGCATCTATGTTTTGGGTATTCTTAACTATCATCTTTACCATTTTCCATCGAGAATCTAAGCTCTTAAGAATCCTAAGATTGATTTCACGAGGAGTATAAGTTTTACCAAGAACTTCAAGGTCATTCATAATTTTAGTGAAACGAGTATCCAGCTGGTCGATAGTTTCGCCAGCTTTCATCCGAAATGATTCAAATCTTTGGACAGCAGTGGATAATTTGCTCTCTTTGATCAGGGATGTCCCTTCACAAATGATAGCTAATCTGTCCCACATCTCTTTGGCAGTCTTACATTTTAACACTTTTCCTAGATACTCGTTAGGAAGGGTGTGTAAAATATAATTCTTCGCCAAACTATCCAAATTATTTTGACGCATTTCTTCTGAGGTTAGATCAGACCTTGGTTTCTTGACGAGGGTGCCAATTGGTTTGTCTTTGTCAAGATTTGCAGTGTTTGGAACCATTGTCACGATCGGACCCTCGGTCACAATAGAGATCATTAGATCGTGCGTGGAGCTGAAGATAGCCTCCATTCGCAACTTCCAGTAGTCGTAGTCTTGAACCTGGAACTTGGGTAACTTGTTAGCGCTGATCTCAAGAGACATGATTTCAAGAAATAAGTGCTAAGTAGTTTTATGATCAAGAAGCAGATAGATCAGGAACAGGGAACAAGAAACAGATAGAACAAGTATAGATCAAGAACACGTAGGCAAGTACAATCACGGACCAAGACTTCACCCTTAGTCTTAAGTCGGTTATCAAGAAACAGCAGTTCGAAAACCACTGCTCTGATACCACTTGTAGGTCCCCAAAGTTGAGTTAATAACGAGTAAGCTAGTGAAAATGTCTAGAGGGGGGGTGAATAGACTTTTCAAAAATCTATCGAAATATCAGAATACAATATGCGGAATAACGAAATTAACAATGAGCCCAATCTAAGTTTATACTCAACTTCAAAATTCGAGAACTCTGTTCTATACTCAACTACTCTAGTACAGTTAAGTATGTAAACAATTAAACAGTTAAGCAATTAAAACAGTAAACAACACAAACAATTTATAGTGGTTCGACAACTTGTCTACGTCCACTCTCACAAACCCAGTTGTGATGTTTCCACTAAACTCTTCCAATCGAGTACAAAGTGTATTTTCCTGTGATTTTAAGTCCCAAGAAGAAGACTTAGATCTTCTAAGACTATACCACCAGATACGTCTATGATCTAACTAGAAATTTAACAAGTATCTAGCAACTTGATAAAAACAACAAAAACTAAAAACTTATTCAGTCGCAGTCTTCTGATTCTTCACTTCACTTCTGACTTGCTTTCTGAACTTTAACGAACTCTGTGAGTAATCTTCAGTATATCTTCAGTATGTATCAGTATGCGTACTTACAGTAACAGTAGTCTTCAAATGATAAACACCATGAAGTATTTATAGACTTCAATTTTCAAGAACTCAGGTAGTTGTAACCAACTCTTCTTGAAAACTAACTTTTAACTGAAACTTCTTATCAATCCACGCGTTTCTTGTTACAAATTAGTTATTCCATAACTAACTTCTTCATCCTTATCTTTATACGCGCTTCACTTAAACTTTACTTCAAGTTGACCTGTCTTGTATAGTCTAGTAGATCCACCAGTCTTGAGTAGTAGACTTCAACTCTTCTTCTTCAGTCTTCATGTGCAATCTTCAATAGTAGACTATTCTAATCCTAACAAGACTATTACATTACTTTAAGCTTTTCTGAATTATAAAGCTTAGTCAACTTATACACTATACAATCAATCTATCTATTACATTCAAAAAATCATGAGCTCTATACAATGATTATTCATAGCTCAACAACAATCTAACATATACAAATAGCACATATGAAGTACTTATAAATCGTACTTATCTTTTAATAAGAAAACAATACTTTCTTTTCATGTGAACTCTATTGATCTGTTCAAGATGACTTCAACTTAACTAGACTAGACTAGTCAACACTTAGAAAATATTCCAACTACTTTTGGCTTATCAAAACTTCATCTTTTATCTTTTAATCATCATGTAGGACTTGTTCTAGGATTCATATCCCAACATTCACTACAAAAAAAATTGAGATTTAGTGACGGATTGATTAGATACCGTAAAAACGGTCTATAAGCAAGGTTAAAAACGGTTTTTGTAAATTTCATTTCTGATGAGGGACGAAATTTGACACTGTATGTTCTCGTCTCTAATGTCAACGACCCGTTTTTGTATCCGAGTCTAGAATTCATTTCAATAATGTCTATAATTAGAAACGACGTTTTGTCGTCTCTACATTCGTATCTAAACGATGAACGACCCGTTTTACATTCGGGTCAAGGATTCATCTATAAATTTGTTTCTAATTTTAAACGATGTTTTATCGTCTCTACATCCGTATTTAAACGATTAACGACCCGTTTTACATCTGTGTCAAGAATTCGTTTATAATTACTCCCTCCGTCCGCCTATAAGCTTCCCATTTTACCATTTTGGTCCGTCCGCCTATAAGCTTCCCATACCTTTTTTGGTAAGTACTTTTTCTTACCCTTCACTTTATATCTTACTTTTTCTCTCTATCTCTCTCCTCTCTCAATCAATCACTTGTATTATATCTATTATTTAATCACTTTTCTTAATCTCTGTGCCAAAAAGTAATGTAACAATTATAGGCGGACGGAGGGAGTATAACCAACTATCTAAAAGAGTTATTAAGTGCGGAATGTGGTTGGCAGTTTTGTCCAAAGCAGTTTTTCTCAACTTTTATGATATGAATTATTCCAATAAAACTTTGAGTGCAATCAGCAATGCATTAAGTAAATGACACAACAATTTATAGTTGTTCAGAGACTCAAGCTCCTACATCCACTTTCCCTGATTTAACAAGATAATTCCTTAACACCTGAAATTAACTTGTTTTATAGTGCCAATGTGCACTAATCAACAACATTATCCTTAGTGCTTTGATCCCTAGGAATTCAGAGTCCTAATACTCAACTTCTCTGAGTTAAAGCTGTGTTTTCTATTAACAACTCTTAACTCCCCACTTCTACAACAAACTCTACTTCACTCAAGAGGTAAGGGTTTGAGGTTTGGTTCCAACTAAGTGAGATATCATTTACAATAAAATCAGTGTAAAAGGATAGGATATCTCTTTGCTAAGCTTGAGATTTTACAAAGTGGGCTTAGCTAGAAGTGATCAGAAAACTTGGGATTCTGCTTAAAAAGATTGAAACCTTGAGTTTCCTTGTGATTGCTTGATTGTAGTTTGATAGCAGATTGTTGGATAGTTGGTTCCTTGAATCACTTTTGTATTTATATAGCAATTTGATCATTTATCCGTTGGAGAGATAAACATTCAAATTGTCTATTTGCAGCTCCATTGAAACAGTTATTTGAGCTTTTTTCTATTATCCACTGTGTATAGAAGGTTCTTCAATGGTTGGTTGAATGTTTGGTGTTGACTTCTGAAGATTACGGTTGTGCACACTTGTGTCAGTAACTAAGCTTGCACATTTTCCAAGATTGATTGTGTCAGAATTTGTACTTTTCCCAACGGTCAGATGGGACAAATTCTCTGAACATTCTTGCTGGGGTAGAATGTTCCTTAGTGCATTCAAGTCTTTACTTCAGTCTTTATTGCTTCTAAGTCTTCAATGCTTGTTCAGGCTTGGTGGCTTTAATACTTCATAAATGTTGTGCCTTTGAAGTAGTTGCATATAATGTTTTTTATCTTCATCTTTTCTCTTCAATCATTTGATTTGAACCAACACTTATCACTGTTGTCTTCAAAAGATCAGATTACTTGTTCAGTTCTTGAGCATTCAACCATATTGTCCACTTACGACAACTTGTCTTCAAGTGATCAGCAGAATTGAGCTACCTAAGATAGAACTTCTTAAGCTGCCTAACATTCCAGCTTGGACAACTAACCTGAAACTATAATCTCAACATTCCTGAGATTCTTGACTTAGACAAATTTCTAAACTGTCTCAACTATCCTGAGACAACTAGACTGATTTACCATCTCAATTAAGCTGATCATCATCAATCAGGGGTTTTGGTATCTTTAATCAAAATCAATTCATTTCCCAACACATTTTTTGTAGTGGTTGGTGATGATAGTTATAGTTTTGTGTTGATGAGTTTCATTTTCGGGTAGCTTATGACACTGTTTTGTAAAACCGATTTGTGCAATCGTGTGTTGTTCTCAAATCATGAAAATATTAATATATTTTCAATTAGGAGTTTAGAATGACATATTTAAAAATCGTATCACTTTGATGAACCAAACGGGAGAATTAATTTCTGCAAGATTATGTATTTTAAGTTAGGTTAAAACGAAAGCAGTGACTTTGATGGTCATTTTGCCTAACCTTTAATGAATATTAAAATCTAATAAAAAAATTAGATGATATATTTATAGTTTACTGAAACGTGTCCAAAAATCATAAGCTTGTGTTTAGCCAATTTTGAGATATAGGCCTTTGAAAATTATGTGATCAGTCTTAACGAGAAGAAAATCTAAAGTTTTTCACAAAATTTTTAGCCTACTTAATGTTTTCAAAAATTATAAAAATGTATGAAGATGTCCAATTTACTATCTAGTACAACATATTTAAAAATTGTGAAATTCTAACTATTCAATTATAAGTTCTGTGTTTTTATTTAATGAGTTGTATAGTTTAGTATAAAACGAACAAAGCGGTTTAAACCTACTTATTAGACCATGTACCATAAGAAATTAGATTTTAGACTCTAATCAAGTTTGGTCCATATTAAATCTATGTGATATATATAAAATTCAATATTTTTACACATGTGTAAGTATTTTCTTTGATTTATGTATGAAAATGAGTTGTTTTATTGAGTAAATGAACTTCTTATGCAAAACTAGCTAGAATCAAGAAAGATGCATATTTTGGTAAATTAAATAATTGACATTTTATTTATAGTTTTCATGACTAAGTATAATGGTTGAACTTTGTAAGAATAAATGATCCAAAGTGCATAGTCTCATACGATAAATTATAATTTCAATTAAAAGTCTTATCGAATTGAATCAGAGAGGACTAAGAAACGAGACTCGACAATTCCATTGAGCTCACAATTATTTTTTATAAATTTAAATCATTTTAATAAGAATTTTTTAAATATAAAAGTTTTGGAGTTTGAGATTAAAAGACTTGTGAAAGATTTAAAAGTTGAAAAGAAGAATATTGTTTTCGTTTCCCAACTTAAAAAAAATGGCTCAGATACATTCAGTTGCATCCTCATTCCCTGGCTCAAATTAAAAAGGCCCAACAAATATTGTTTGATACACTTACAGATTTATACTCCTAAATATGTATAAGACCTCTAGTTCAAAAGGTAAACTTACAAGAAGGAATGTCATAATTGAATGGTGCAATACGTGTCCACACATTTGTGCATGTGGAATAAACAGCTAGCTATCTGAGTCGTTGAATCAGGAGTTTGAAAGAACATTATTCTTACCCTGTGATAAGAGTTTGTGTTTTGTTGATAGCCAATTCCAAAAAAACGTTGAACACCATTCAGTATTTGGTTCCCATTAGATATGCGCAGAAGGAACTTCTCTAATCTTTTTTGACACAGGGTTGAATATGGAGAACTTGTCTTCTTGAGTGGCTTCAAAAATCAAACCCCTACATTCTGCAACAATCTCACTTGGCGGGTCATCATCAAGTAAAGTCCTTTTGTAGGACAGAGAACCTAAAGCTGTAAGTTTATAACTTATTGGTGAAAAGACGGTTTTTAATTAATAAGAAATACCCTTCGATTTTGGTTGATCATATGTGCTAGACTAGAATTTATGTCCTTTTACATGGTTAGTATACACAAGTAATATCCCATCTCCCCATTGTCCTAATTATTTCAAGTTTTGGACGTATCCCAATATATGATATGTACACAAACTTTTAATCCAAATGTTGAATCATGTAGTATTGATACAATTCTATTTTTTCTGGTTCAAAAGGTTGAAATTTTTCAGATTTCGAGTGAGGAAAATCCAACTTTTGTGATTTTGAATTGACATATTCAATTTCAGTTTGTTTTTAATTAGTCATTGTGTCCTACTCAAAAACTTCACTTTATAGTGGATAAGTTTTAATATATACTCCCTCCGTCCACCAAAAGTGTGCTCATTTCTTTTTTTGGATTTACAAAAAATATGCTTATTTTATTTAAATAGTTCACTTTTGAATATTTTTTCTATTTTACTAACAAGATTGAGTATCTACCAAATATATTCTTTACTCATTATCCTAAATATATTATTTATAATTAAAATGTGATTTTTTTTTAAAAACATGTATAAAAAAAAGTGAGCACACTTTTTTAGTGGACAGAGGTAGTATTTATCTATATATAAATGTTAGTCAAATGGTCATTTATTAATTGTTCAACATTTATTTTTTGAGTAAATAAATTCAATGCTTGTTCTTCAAGTTGTATGGTTTGTATTATAATTATATTTTATGCGTATTCAACTATAAATTGAACAGCCCAACATTGTTGTTAGCTTGCTTAGTCGAACTTGAAAAGTACAATAGAAATTCTATAAATTAATACTCATGGAATCACCAACATTTATTAATTAAGTAAAAGAGTTATTAATTAATTGATAAATTAATAATTATTAATTAATATTTTATTAATTTATAATGAAATGCTCAATTTACAAATAGCCTTTAAAAGTTACTCTTAATTATTGTACAATACATGTACGTATATCAAATGAAAGGCTCAATTTGAAAGAATTTTTCAATCTCCGCCTTATTATGTTTCTTGTATTCAATGTATCAGTTTATGGACATTAAAAAATATTTTCTATATAAATACAAAATTAAAATATGTTAACACAAACAAATCAAACACACAACATGGTTTCCCATCTTACAGGTGTGAAAAAAACAACAATAATCGATGAGATTCGAAGAGCATTATGTAAGCACAATAAGGATAATTCAAGTCTCACTCAAAAATGTAGTTGCCCAGTTGTTGACTGATGAAAAAACTATTGAGAGTGTTGCCCAGTCCGACCTATTTGACAATTCTAGATATATATGTTATTTTAAAATTAAGTATTTTTATTTATTTTAAATTAAAAGGATATTATTACTGCCTCCGTCCACGAAAAGTATGCTTATTTGGTTGAGCATAGGTTTTAAGAAAAATTAAATAAAGTAAGGGTGTTGTGAGGTTATTGGTGAGGTAAAAATAAAATGATTGTTTCTATAAAAGAAAATGAGCATAATTTTGGTGGATAGACAAATGAAAGTAAGCATACTTTTGGTGGACAGAGAGAGTATATTATTAAATACTCTCTTCGTCCCCTACTTAATGACCCATTTTGTCATTTTGGTTGTCCCTTACTTATTGACACATATTTTTGGTGGACAGAGAGAGTATATTATTAAAATATCACAATATTACAATAAATGTCACTATTTTATTACACTAAAAGTAACTTGGGCAATTCTTACGATAGTCACATTTTACAAAGTGACTACATAGTCACTTCGTCGAATCGCGCCATCTGGCGTCGTAAACGTCGTAACAACCTGCTACCTGTTATACAATCATTTTTTAAATTGTATTTTGTTATTTACTATATTACCCTTCTTTTATTTAAATTATTTTTAAAATATATACATATATATATTAGGTAAAATTACTGTTCTAACCTTTTGTAATACAATTATTTTTATTTTAAAAATTAATGAAATCAATCCAAATAATAATTAAAAAATAGATTTGTTAAATTAGTAATTAGGTCTTTTGTCTTCCCCAATTCAGTCCGCACATTCTTAGGAGTTTTCACAAATTCGTGATCCTTGTCCCTTGATTCGTCATTAACAAGTAGGTTTGAAGCATTAGGTTGGAAGCAAGAATGAATCTTTTTCATTGATTCTACTTCTCCACTCTACAATCGAACTCGCTCACTCCAAGAACAAGAAGAGGCTTTTCTTCGAGGGCCGCTCAATTAAATCCGTCTGATCCTTGATTCAATCCATTATCAGGTTGCCATGTTCATTGGACAGTTCACCACTGATTAATAATCGGCCATTTCACTCAATCACTATATTCTAGGTTATATAAATCATGTGTTCTTTATCAATCATACCATCCATTGTTTTCAAACATGTTAAATTTGGGGTTAACCATGTCGTTCTATTCTTAAAAACATGTTTAGGTTGTAAAATGATGATATCGGGAAACTTAAGTTTCATATTTGACACACGAAAACGAGATAACGACCCGTGTGACATTATAACGGAACGAAGGTCGTTACCGTCACTAACGACACCTTACCGACCATTCTCCTAGATCCATGTGATATTTTATACGAGTAATGTGTAGAACATGGATATCGACGTATAACATGGGTTGAATACTCCGATAAACGAGATAACGACCCATATCGACTTCTAGACCGTGCACAACTAAATTTTGGAAATAATTGTAACTCTTACAAATAATTATGAATATCAATTATATATGGTAAATTATTGGTAATGCACGACTTCTACACCGTGCACACTCTAATTTTGAAAATAATTGTAATTCTTACAAATAATTATAAATATAAATTATTTATGGTAAGTTATGGGTAATGCACGAATTCTAGACCGTGCACACTCTAATTTTGGAAATAATTATAATTCTTACAAATAATTATAAATATAAATTATTTATGGTAAATTATTGATAATTATAAATTGATAAATCATATCCTTATTTACAAAACAAAAACTTCCATGTTTGACACGTTCTCTTTAATAGAAAATACAAATTTATGACACATTACGACAATACATACCGTAAAATTTACAAAAGGTAACAGGTCATCAAATTTAAGCCTTTAGATTAGATTTTTAATGGCTTAGATTAACTGACTACGGTAGTCATTACGACACCTTACGACACTCTGACTACATGTAGAAGGTCCCAAGTAACTTTATTAATAAAGTTGAAAAATCTTTACTATCCTCACTTTATCTTTCATAATAAAAATAAATAATTCATTCGTTAAAACATGTGCCCAATAGTTTTTTGTCATTAAATAGGGGACGGATGGAGTAGTAAATAATAATTAAAATAAAATAATCAATTAAAAATGTTTGGATTTTATTTTTTATTTAATTTTACCATTTGACTAATTATATACCTGATGCGGCCTAAAATTGTCATTTCATAAGAAGTCGACACGTGTATAGAGAATAAGATAAATGAGGAGATATGGGATTAAGGAATACTCTCTGAATAAAGAATCTCTTCTGGATGTCCCTCCGGAAGGAGCTCCACCCAGGGGAGAGATATCAGGGAGACCTAATCCTGATAAGAATTAGTAGACCGAAGATTTAGGAGGAGTCCCATACGAAACGGCCCGAGATTGGATGAAGGAAGACTCGTTCCTCCTTTATCCCAGCGGATGGAGTCCACTAGGGGGAGTGGTGGCGGTTTTTCAGGGAGTGAGAGAGTGGAAGACCCTGTCAACATAGTAAGGCCGAGTCCAAAGTGCAGGTCCGAAAGAGAAGGAAAACCTAACTTCCTTTTAGGTGGGAATTCTCTATAAATAGGTAAACCTAGGTACATTTTCAGGTTACGATCTCTAACTTTACTCAATTTACTAAGCTGCTCATAATTATTCTGACCTCTTCCGAGAGCCTTATCGATAATTGAGGGACTTTCCTGTCCTTACCACGCCTTAAA
Organism: Galeopsis tetrahit; assembly: GCA_963675135.1. Classification (NCBI taxonomy): domain Eukaryota; kingdom Viridiplantae; phylum Streptophyta; class Magnoliopsida; order Lamiales; family Lamiaceae; genus Galeopsis; species Galeopsis tetrahit. The sequence goes on from OY776123.1 coordinate 59,188,164, forward strand.
TCACCTATACTGACTTAGGCATCGGAGTGTCCACGCCGGACTCCCTTCCGGCGTGTCTTTTGCAGGTTCTGGAATGTCATTTCAAAGGAAGTAGCATACTCGGATCATTCATACGCGTTCGGGAATTCGGATATCTGACTCCAAGGATATCTAATCCATCCGTGCAATTTTTAGCACATCAACTGGCGCCGTCTGTGGGAACGATTTGAGAGATCTTTTCACGAATTGCTATTTTTTCGAGCGATGGGCGGAGGAAATAACACAATCACGCCTACTTTAGGGAAAAAAACTCTTCCAGGGGAAAATCCCCCTTTGCCGACTGATCCCACACCGAAGGGAGGCCGAGGAAAGGACCCAGTTCATGTCCCTTCCGGATCAAATCCGCCCTTAACACCAACCCCGGGCTTGGGCGATGAAAACCATCCCCTGCCAATCGGAGAAGGGATAACGGCGATCACGGAAGCCCCAGCGGTCCGGACTTCAGATCCCCAACAGGGGAATACTCCAAACTCGGAACCATGCCTGGTTTCTCCAAACCAATTGAATGCCCTTATTAAGCAGGCTGTAGAAAGAGCTTTCGCAGCTCAAGGAGGTCAGGTCCCAAGAACCACACCGATGAATGCAGAGATACCTACTCCGAGACCCCAAGAAGAGGCACCAGGGGCCTCCCAAGTATTCTCCAAAGACGCAGGAGTGCGGGCAGAAGGGGACGAGAAAGTGCCTTCTCGAGCAGAAAGAAGTGTTCCCCCTCGGAACACAAGAAGGAATGCAGATCTGGCGTCTCGAGAGATGGAGCTCCCCGAAGTAGAAGAAAGTACAGATGATACATACCCAGGACCAGTCAGCGACCAACTGCAAGCCCTATAGAAGGAAATGAGGGATATGAGGAAACAGATGACTAATCGGGCAGGTAGATCTGCTTATGTTTCTGGATGTCAGTTTTCTCCTAACATATTACAGGATGAACTGCCATTCAACTTCAAGCCCCTCAACTTTGAATACGATGGGACGGCGGATCCGTACGAACACCTAGTAAGATTTGAGAATGCAGCGTTATTACATCGATATGGAGAGGGAATCAAGTGTAGAGTGTTCCTGACTACCTTGGCAAAAGCAGCACAGCAGTGGGTCACCCAACTGGAACCCAATACCATTCGATCCTGGGAGGAGTTTAGTGAATTATTCCTCCATCAATTTGCAAGTGCCCGGAGGCAGCCGCGGGCCACTCTGACCCTCTTCAATCTGAGGCAAGGGGAGAGCGAGAGTTTGAGAGCCTTTCTCCGGAGGTTCAATCAAGCAGCCCTGGAGGTCCCTACAGCCTCTCCGGAGGTGAAGATCAATGCTCTTACTAAAGGACTGCGTGATGGAGATTTCTTCTCCTCCTTGGCTAAGAAGTCAGTCAAGAACTTTGATGAGTTACTACACAGAGCAGAGAAATAGCTCACCTTGGAGGAGGTTCGTAAAGCCAAAAGACTGGAGGCTAGGCCACAGGATCGAGAGAGAAGGAGAGAGGGCCCCTCCAGACGATCCAGTCCAGAGGTCTCTCGGACCTCCGGTCCAACGGGAAACAACAATCCATTTGGAGGTTCCCGTTCCGGCCCTCGCGGAAGGTTTGAGAAGTATACACCCCTGAGAATAGAACCTGCCGAAGTACTGGAGCTAGCAGGAGATCATCCCGACTTGAAATTCCCTTATTCCAGAAATCGGGGCCCTCAGAAGCCCAAATTCGATCGATTTTGCAGATTCCACAATGAATATGGACATGACACAAACCAATGTTATCATCTGAAAGATGAGATTGAAAGGATGATCCAGGCATGGCATCTGAAAGAGTTTATATTCAGAGCCAGGCAGGGCCCTCGAGGGCAGAAGCGGAAGGAACATGAAAGGAAACCAGAAGAAAAGGAGTCCAAGGAGGCGGCCGAAGATATGCCTCCTCCGCCTCCAAGGAGTAATACACATAATCGTGGGAGGTCCCGCAGATGGAGATTCCTTCCGAAAGAGAAAGCAGAATGTTCGAGCTCTAAGAGTTGGACAGGGAAGTCTACTAAAAGAAGTAGGACGCATGACAGAGACGCCCAATATCAAATTTGGGCCGGAGGATATAAAGGAAATTAAGGAGGATCACAATGACGCCTTGGTGATCACTACAGACATAGCTGGGTTTGATGTCGCCCGAATCTTTGTAGACACGGGAAGCTCGGCTGATATTATGTTTTTTGAGTGCTTCAAAAGGATGGAGCTGAGTGTGAAGCTGCGACCGGTAGATACCTCCCTATATGGTTTCTCCGGAGGGGCCATCCAACCCTTAGGGTCTGTGATGTTACAGGTAGGGTTGGGGGACGCTCCAGCTCGAAAGGTCCATCTGGTGGAGTTCCTCATTGTGGATATTCCCTCATCATACAATGTAGTAATGGGAAGACCCAGCCTGAATCTCTTTCAAGCGGTCATTTCCACATTTCATATGAAAATGAAATTCCCTACGGCTGGAGGAGTGGGGGAAGTGAGAGGAGATCAATATCAAGCACGGAAGTGCTATGCAGAGTTTGTAAAGATGGCGGACAGAGCTTTAACCAGGGGCCTGGAGAGGACGAGAGGAGACGACCCTGAGTTAAAGAAAAAGAAAGTGGAAGGAGTAGTACCTGAACAGGTAAACGTTAAAACAGATGAGGAGCTGATGAATGTGGAGCTCTTCCCAGGGAAAGTCGGCTTTGCCACTAAGATAGGCACCCAGCTGGGACCTGAATTGACAGAGAAGGTAATCTCTACATTACGTCGAAATTCCGATATATTTGCATTTTCTCCAGCTGACATGACAGGTGTTCCTCCGGAGATAGCCATACATTGTCTTAACGTTGACCCAAAGGCAAAGCCGGTGAAACAAAAGTTACGAAACTTTGGAGTTGAGAAGAATAGTATTGTGAAAGAAGAAGTTGAGAAATTACTAAAGGCAGGACACGTTGTGAAAGTACAATTCCCAGAATGGCTCTCAAATGCGGTGTTAGTACCTAAAGGGGGAGGGAAATGGAGAATGTGTATTGACTTCAGAGACCTCAACAAGGCATGCCCTAAAGACCATTATCCACTGCCGAGGATAGACCAGTTGGTGGACGCGACTTCTGGCTTCGAGCTACTAAGTATGATGGATGCATATCAAGGGTACCACCAGATCCAGCTAAACCCCTCAGATGTCCCCAAAGTGTGCTTCATAGCAGCGTGTGGAACGTTTGGTTATGTCTGGATGCCATTCGGGTTAATCAACGCCGGTGCAACATATCAAAGAATGGTTGACGCCGTTTTTCAAGGACAAATAGGAAGGAATATGGAAATATATGTGGACGATATGTTGGCCAAGAGTGTGAAAGCAGATCAGCATGTGGAGGACCTAGAGGAGATTTTCCAGGTGATTCGAGAAAATGGTATCAAATTGAACACGGCCAAGTGCTCTTTCGGGGTGAAATCGGGGAAATTCCTCGGATACATGGTTACTCAAAGAGGAATAGAAGTGAATCCAGCTAAAGTAAAGGCTGTACTGGACATGCAGCCACCGAGGAACGTGAAAGAACTCCAGACGCTCAATGGGAGAATCACAGCGTTGAGTAGATTTATAGCCAGGTCCGCCGAGAAAAATCACCCTTTCTTCAAAATTCTCAAGAAAGGGGCCAAGTTCGAGTGGAATGAAACATGCCAGAAGGCCTTTGAGGATCTGAAACGTCACTTGTCCCAGCTGCCGAAGTTGATTAAACCTTCTCCGGGAGATACTCTCATTCTGTATCTCTCCGTAGGGGAATTCTCATTGAGCACAGCCCTAGTTAAAGAAGAGGGATCTATCCAACATCCTATCTATTACGTCAGTAAGGTCATTCAAGGAGCTGAAGCTCGATACTCATAAATCGAGAAGGCTGCTCTGGCCGTAGTATTTACGGCGCGGAGACTGCGCCCATATTTCCTCTCTTATAAAATACTGGTCTGCACTAATTACTCGTTGAAACAGGTTATTGGCCGAGCAGACCTCTTAGGAAGGATGGTGAGATGGGCAATAGAGCTCCAAGAATATGATGTGGACTTCGAGCCACGGAGGTCCATCAAAGCCCAAGCTTTGTCCGATTTCATCCAAGAATCTACTAAACCAGAAGAAGCAGAGGGATGGAAGATATATGTGGATGGTTCAGTGACCTTGAACGGATGTGGAGCAGGGATAGTGCTAGTGAGTCCCCAAGGAGAGGACCTACAATTTGCAGTGAGATTCCAATTCATAACTTCAAATAATGGAGCAGAATACGAGGCTCTGATCAGAGGAATGGAGATGGCGGTTGAGTTGGGAGCTCTAAAGGTAATTCTATATTCTGATTCCCAATTGGTTGTTCAACAGGTAAATGGAGAATATGCAGCTAAAGATAACAGAATGGCTGCTTACCTGGAATGGGCTAAAGATGTGATGGGCAAGTTCCAAGATTGTAAGGTGATTCAAGTACCTCGAGAGGAGAACGTACAGGCTGATAGCCTCTCCAAACTTGCCAGTTCCACAGAATTTGATGGACATGGAACGGTGACCTTGGTGGTAGCAGAAAGAGAGGCTCTCGGAAGCCCCATTGGTTCCATCGAGGAAGGAGATGATTGGAGGAAAGATATCTGAACGGAACTCACCAGAGGGGCAGATGCCCCTACCACCCGAGAAGCTCGAGCTCTTAGGATCAAATACTGTATTATCGGAGGGCGATTATACAAGAATTCATTTACCCAGCCATACTTGAGGTGCATATCAACCCGAGAAGCGGCGTACACACTCAAAGAAATTCATGAAGGAAATGTGGCTTGTCATGAGGGATATAAAACAGTGGTGAAGAAAGCCTTGAGGGTCGGGTTATATTGGCCCTCCATGACGAAGGATGTCAAAGAATTCGTAAAGAAATGTGCAAAATGTCAGAAAAATGGTCCCCTGATAAGGACTCCTACGGAAGAGATGGGAGCTATGCACTCTCCGTGTCCTTTCGCTAAATGGGGAATCGATTTGGTGGGGCCCTTCCCCCCAGCCTCGGGAGGAAGAAATTTTTTTATAGTAGCAGTAGATTATTTTAGCAAATGGGTTGAAGCTGCCCCTCTAGCTACAATAGATGAGGAAAATGTGATTAAGTTCCTGGGAAGACAGATTTGCTGGAGGTTCGGAGTACCCAGGATACTGGTTTCTGATAATGGGACACAGTTCAATGGAGAAAATGTACGAGGATGGTGCGCAAGGCTAAACATAGTACAAAGATTCACTTCCGTAGCTCATCCCCAAGCTAATGGGCAGGTGGAAGTCACTAATCGAACCATAGTGGATGGTATTCGGACGAGGTTGACGAAAATAGGTGGAGGATGGGTGAACGAGTTAGATAACGTGCTATGGTCCTACAGAACTAGCCCAAAGACAGCAACTGGAGAATCCCCTTGCCAGCTGGTCTACGGAGCTGCAACGGTGATACCTCCAGAGGCCGTGCTGCAATCCCACCAGATTGCCCAGTTCGAAGAACATCAAAATGAGAAGCTGATGAGAGAGGCCCTGGATTTAATGGAAGAAGAAAGAGAGATGGTTCGAGTACGTGCGGAGAGGTACAAGAGTAGAATTAAAGTTGCATATGATCGAAGGGTGATTCCGAGGTCCTTTAGAGTAGGGGATCTGGTGTTAAGAAGAGCTGATGCCCTAAAGAATACGGGGAAACTGGTGCCCAATTGGGAGGGGCCCTATAGAATCACGCAGGTACTGAAGGGAGGAGCCTATAGATTGCAGAGCATGGAGGGATTCGACATTGCCAGACCTTGGAATGTTTGCCACTTGAAGAGGTTCTTTGTTTGAAGAAAATGTAAGGTCCTGAGACCATTTGTGATTTTGCATTAATTTCTGTTTTATTCAATGTACTTAGTGGCTTCACCAGAGCTCTTTTTCCCTCTTTACGGGTTTCCCCTTTGGGGTTTTTCCGTAAAGAGGTTTTTAATGAGACCGGCGTAGGTTATCTATTGCCTATGTTGAAAACTGATATTAATCAATGAAGCTTTTTCCCTTCCGAGAAAAATTATACAGAGTTATTGCGTTTTGACTATATTTTTAGAATACATGATGCATGAATACAAATTGTGAGAGTGAGAGATACTCGAAAGCCTAGAGGCCGAGGAGAGTTGGAGAGCTCCTCACCATTTTTGAGACCCTAATGGGTCACTTAAGAATGAAAGAAAGATTTTTACGAGTTAAAAAGTTCTAAGAATAAGAGTGACAGAACACTCGAGAGCCTAGAGGCCGAGGAGAGCTCCTCACCATATTTGAGACCCTAATGGGTCACTTACGAATGAAAGAAAGATTTTTACGAGTTAAAATGTTCTAAGAATAAGAGTGAAAGAACACTCGAGAGCCTAGAGGCCGAGGAGAGCTGGAGAGCTCCTCACCATATCTGAGACCCTAATGGGTCACTTACGAATGAAAAAAAGATTTTTACGAGTTAAAATCTTCTAAGAATAAGAGTGAAAGAACACTCGAGAGCCTAGAGGCCGAGGAGAGTTGGAAAGCTCCTCACCATATTTGAGACCCTAATGGGTCACTTAAGAATGAAAGAAAGATTTTTACGAGTTAAAATCTTCTAAGAATAAGAGTGACAGAACACTCGAGAGCCTAGAGGCCGAGGAGAGTTGGAGATCTCCTCACCATATCTGAGACCCTAATGGGTCACTTACAAATGAAAAAAAGATTTTTACGAGTTAAAATCTTCTAAGAATAAGAGTGAAAGAACACTCGAGAGTCTAGAGACCGAGGAGAGCTGGAGAGCTCCTCACCATATCTGAGACCCTAATGGGTCACTTACGAATGAAAGAAAGATTTTTACGAGTTAAAATCTTCTAAGAATAAGAGTGAAAGAACACTCGAGAGCCTAGAGGCCAAAGAGAGCTGGAAAGCATCTCCCCACAATCAAGACCTAAGAGGGTTACTTAGAGAACAAAAATTTTATGAACCAAGATCATTTGCTAAGATTCTATCTAAAGAATAAAAGAACAGATAGACAGAAGCCTAGAAGTTGAAGAATACCTCCCCGAGCCACCTGAAACTAGAGGTGATTCCTCGAAAGGGTGAAAGATTCCTTGAATCTTTTAAGAAAATTCCTTGAAGGTTATGTAACCGGAAGAAAATAATGGTGCAGCCTACAAGATCAATAAGGGGGGAGGAAAAGAGCACACATCCACCATGTTCTTTACTGGTCTCATAGGCTGCCCACGTAAGCAATAAAGAAAAAATATGCCAACAAACAGATAGTACGAAGCTAATACGATCATCACAAAAAGCCCCCACATATCCAGGAGTGTGGGGTCCCCTACAGAGTATAAGAAAAACAAGTATCATGAGCAGAAATTAAAAGAGTGTAGCAAAAGAAAGGTAAAATGTTTGTTATGACCATGGAAACATGAATTTTAAGCTGCCTTTTCAATAGCAGCTCCCTCGACCACAGCTCCTTCGACGGCAGCTTCCTCAACAGCAGCATGACTGCTAGATCCTCCACCCTCCTCTGGGCCCTCTTCACCTCCTGGGGTAGCCTCAGCATCCTTTCCATCACTTGCCTTCACCTCATTCTCGGGAGCAGAGGCATAAGGATAGACTAATTGCTCCAAAGGCTCCAGCTCTGCCATGCCCACCTTGACCGCCTGCAAATTGGCAATAGCCTGACCCATTCTAGGTAACCACCAAGGACTGTCAGCACTTTCTGTTGGATTCCCTAAGAAATTAGGAGGGGGAGTAAGTTTGTCCAAACGGAAGGCACAAGAGTAGGTCCCATCGAATCCTGGGGCTGAGTGCTCGGCCACGGCATTGCTGAAGCCGTGATCGATGAAGTGAGGAATATGTGGCCCCATAGCGCATAGGAAGCTTGAGCTCTTTAAGAAGCTGGACAACCATTGAGTATGGAGAGTCCCTAGAAATTCTTGACCCAAGGAAGAGGTAAACAGAGATTTGATGCAGGCCTGCACTCCGACATCCGGCAGTTCACGCTCCATCCACTTCATCTTTGTCCCCATCCGTTCCACCTCCTCTTCCAGATGCTTAATCTTAGCTGCCTCTTGCTTGCTTTGGGCCCGGAGAAGAGGCAATTCCTCAGCTAAATTTTGAGTCCGCTTTTGAGCTTTGTCCTTCTCCGCAGTAACTCCTTTAAGAGTTGATTGAAAAGAGGATGCCTCAGCTCGAAGGAGTTCATTCTCAGCAACTAGTTCAACACCTTGGTCGAATATTTTAGCGTAGACAAGGCCGAACTGCACGACGAAAAGAAGTAATGTTTAAGAGATGAAGAAGTTAGATGCCATAAAGATAAGGGGAGATACCTCAGAAAAAAGATGAGCACCTTGAAGCAGTTGGTCTTCAGGGAGAGGCTTATCGAAGTGTCCGCGCCGGACTCCCCTCCAGCGTGTCTTTTGCAGGTTTTGGAAGGTCATTTCAAAGGAAGTAGCATACTCGGATCATTCATACACGTTCGGGAATTCTGGACAGCCATTGAGTATGGAGAGTCCCTAGAAATTCTTGACCCAAGGAAGAGGTAAACAGAGATTTGATGCAGGCATGCACTCCGACATCCGGCAGTTCACGCTCCATCCGCTTCATCTTTGTCCCCATCCGTTCCACCTCCTCTTCCAGATGCTTAATCTTAGCTGCCTCTTGCTTGCTTTGGGCCCGGAGAAGAGGCAATTCCTCAGCTAAAGTTTGAGCCCGCTTTTGAGCTTTGTCCTTCTCCGCAGTAACTCCTTTAAGAGTTGATTGAAAAGAGGATGCCTCAGCTCGAAGGAGTTCATTCTCAGCAACTAGTTCAACACCTTGGTCGAATATTTTAGCGTAGACAAGGCCGAACTGCACCACGAAAAGAAGTAATGTTTAAGAGATGAAGAAGTTAGATGCCATAAAGATAAGGGGAGATACCTCAGAAAAAAGATGAGCGTCGTGAAGCAGTTGGTCTTCAGGGAGAGGCTTATCGGAGAGCTCGGTGTTGGAAGGAGGAGGACATCGGCTAATGAGACGTTGAAGAGGTTCGTAGGAGGTAGAAAGGGGGACTTCTTTCTCAGCAAGAGCCCGAGCGGTCTTTCCCTTCTTCTTTTTAGAAGTGCCACAGTCGGAGAAGAAAGCATTTGTAGCTGAGCGAGTCCTCCTAGAGACAGAGCCTGGGACTTGGGCAGAAGAGATAGGGAGAGGAGGAGCCTTTGTAGAACTCTCTGGAGCCGGGGTCTTTACAGAACTCTCTAGAGCCGGAGCAGGGGATTGAGGAGCCTTAGGAAGGTCTTCAGGGACAGCTGCTGTAGGTGCCTTCACCATTCCAAGAGCAGGGGCGTCCCACGAAATGTGAGTCAACCAGCTCATTGCTGTAGATAACCAAGAAATTTTCAGAATTCAGAAAAATAGCCACATGCAAAAAGCGAAATACAAGAACAAGGAATTTTTTACCATCTCGAGGTTCTAAGGGAAAATCCTGAGGACAGAATCCAAAATGAGAGAGGATGCGAGGGTTTTGGCAGATACCAAGGACATCAAAAAAATCGTGTTGGCGGACATGAGCATTGAGATTAGTCATAACAGTATAGTTTGAGGCAGAATAAGTTTTCAGGGGAGGAAGAGGCACTCCCGGGTTATGGTATAACCAGCGTTCATGGGGAAAGGTCCAATCAGAGGGGTTAGACACGAAAATGTAATAATCCCTCCAAGATGATTCTTCTTCATGAAGCTTTGTCATGAACCTGCAAGCACGAGACCTTCTCCCACAAACATAGAAGAAGCCGTCGTTTAACTTGCAAGAGTGTTGACTCAGAAATAATTCGGCAGAAGGCTCACCGCCATTCCCCTTCACCAAAATGTAAAACCCTATCATAGTACGGATAGCATTCGGAGTGAATTGATTGAGGGGGATTTGCATGCGAGTAGATATGGAGGCCAAATAGGGGTGAACAGGAAATCGAAGACCCGCCCTAATTTGAGCTTCGAAAAAAGCTAGGGTTCGAGGCTCAGGAAAATCGGGGCGTTCATCTGAGCGAGGAATTCGGAGGGTGTACTCCGGCGGAAAGATTTGGGCCTGAATAAGACTGGCTAGATGGGTATAATTGATTAGAGAAGAAGTTGAAATCTTATTTTTAGGGCTCCCCATCGGAAACGGGGTTGACTCGGAAGGATTTGGTTCAGAAGATTCAGGTGGGGAAGAAGGGTGAGACATTGACTAAGTAGTGTTAAAAAAGAAAAGAGGATAGCTAGGTTACCTTGTTGGGAGAAATACAAAGTCGGACTGGGCGACCGGCGACGAGGAGACCTGGGGAAGAAGACACCTGAGAAGAAAAGAGAAAGTAACGGGAGAGCTTTCGAGAAGATGAAATTTGAAAGAGGATCGCGTGAAGTGAGTAAGAAAAGTGGGGTTAGAATCGAGGCTTCTCCTCGAGAAACTAGCAAGAGACAGAAAATTGCGACTGTGTGGGACCCAGGCACAGAAATCGAAGCGTTTTTTCGGAACTGAGGGCAGGAAAAATTTCCAAAGGAAAGTACTTTTGAAATTCCTCTCCGAAGCAAACACGTTTCTCCAGAAATGCCCCTATGCTAAACTCGCTTGAATTTCTTACTCTCACAAAAGATATAATCACTTTATGAGAGTAGGAGAGAGTAGATGATGCGGCCTAAAATTGTCATTTCATAAGAAGTCGACACGTGTATAGAGAATAAGATAAATGAGGAGATATGGGATTAAGGAATACTCTCTCAATAAAGAATCTCTTCCGGATGTCCCTCCGGAGGGAGCTCCACCCAGGGGAGAGATATCAGGAAGACCTAATCCTGATAAGAACTAGTAGACCGAAGATTTAGGAGGAGTCCCGTACGAAACGGCCCGAGATTGGATGAAGGAAGACTCGTTCCTCTTTTATCCCAGCTGATGGAGTCCACTAGGGGGAGTGGTGGCGGTTTTTCAGGGAGTGAGAGAGTGGAAGACCCTGTCAACATAGTAGGGCCGAGTCCAAAGTGCAGGTCCGAAAGAGAAGGAAAACCTAACTTCCTTTTAGGTGGGAATTCTCTATAAATAGGTAAACCTAGGTACATTTTCAGGTTACGATCTCTAACTTTACTCAATTTACTAAGCTGCTCATAATTATTCTGACCTCTTCCGAGAGCCTTATCGATAATTGAGGGACTTTCCTGTCCTTACCACGCCTTAAATCACCTATACTGACTTAGGCATCGGAGTGTCCGCGCCGGACTCCCCTCCGGCGTGTCTTTTGCAAGTTCTGGAAGGTCATTTCAAAGGAAGTAGCATACTCGGATCATTCATACGCGTTCAGAAATTCGGATATCTGACTCCAAGGATATCTAATCCATCCGTGCAATTTTTGGCACATCAATACCGATTAGAGAAGGCCAAATTCCGTATCAAATCAAAAATTCAAATTACGTGCACCACTTTAACTCGTTTTATGGTGGGAAGAAAACTTTGACTAATTAGAGACGGTGGTATCCGTATCTAATCCGTATTTATAACTCTTGACACTAAAAATTGTATATAATTTGTTTATAATGAGAGACGATTTTATTTTCGGTTTCCAATCCGTCTCTAAATTTCGGTATCAAAATCAGACTTTTTTTGTAGTGATAGTGTACAATCAAAAGAGGAAGAATTGTTAAATGATGTTGAACTTCTTTCCAATGATCCCGAAAAAAGGATAAGCATAATGAATTATCCTCTAAATCAACGAAATGTGGTGAGAATAGCACATATTCTTTAAGGACCATGACAACCCAAAACTCATGACTTCCCTCAAGGAGACCTTGGAGGTATGTGTCGATTTAGTGTCATTTAATTCAAAAAAAATTATTGATTTGAATATAGTATTGAAAAAGATGTGACATTTGTTTTATTTGTTACTTATTATATTAAGTTGAAATTAGTGTTTTGGGGGATGTTTTTGTTAATGGAAGATTTAGGTCGAAACTACTTAGGTTTGACAAGCATATTAGTGGTGTTAAAAGTTCTCACAATCTTGCGTATGAGAAATATGTAAATTTAAAAGATTAATATATATATATATATTTATAATATTGTGCATACTTTTTGATAGTGCAAGTGAAGTGATTCGATGTGAAACATGATGAGAGTGGAGAATCAATTAATAGGGATTTCTTTTGAAAGCTTCACTTTCTTGATTGATATTTCTTTTACGTTAAGGGTTGACACGTTGTGAACATGATGAGAGTGGAAAATCAATTAATAGGGAAAATTTTCTTGAACTTTTAAATTGGCTAGCAGAACATAAGGATGATGTTATAAAAAATTGTTTTTTTTAAAATGCTCCAAAAAATAGTCAAATGACATCTCTCATAATTCAAAAATATATAATTAATTGTTGTGCTAAAGAAATAATTAAGCGCATTATTAATGAAGAGATTGGTAATGATTATTTAGTTATATTGGTCGATGAGTTAATTGATGTATCTCAAAAGGAATAATTAGCACTTTTATTAAGGAATGATTGACTCATTCCTTGTATATAGCAACATTCCTTGTATATAGCATTTATTATATTTAATCCCTACAATTATGTAAATCGGTTACATTGTAATTCTTCACTATATATACAAGTTGTACCACCTCACCAAAGTCAACGGTGATCATATCTCATTGTTCGCATGGTATCAGCTTAAACACTACACCTAAAAACCCTACCCTTATTCCCTTTCTCCCTCTCTGCCGCCTCTACCGCCGCCATCCCCATATTTCCTATCGAGCTTGTCCCCCTCGATAGTTTCTCTTCAATGGCAAACTCTTCCATCCCTATGAACGTCCTTATTCATATGGTCACGGTGAAACTTTCTTCTTCCAACTATCTACTATGGAAGAAGCAAGTTGTCCCAATGCTCACTTGTGCCGATCTCATTAGCTTTGTGGATGGCACATCCGATCCTCCTGTTGCCACCATACTACCTTCACTGCCTAGAAATCGAAGGATCGAAATGTTTTTGCCCTTCTTCTCTCCTCTCTCACCGAGAAGACCTTAGCCGAAGTTGTTCAATGTGACACAGCTCGTGATACCTGGCTTGCCCTCGAGGATGCCTTCAGCTATTCCTCACAGTCGCGTATTACTCAACTCCGTGAGGAGCTCCTTCTCCTCAAACGTGATTCTCTCCCCGTTGCTGATTATGGTCGCCGCTTTAAGGTATTATGCGACCAACTTGCCGCGATCAGGAAACCCATTGACAAATCTGACATGTCGCACTGGTTTCTGCTGGGTCTTGGCCCCAAGTTCAGCGGTTTTGCAGACACTCGGATGGCCTTCTCGCCGGTTCCCTCCTTCCGAGACTTACTGCATCAGGCTGTGGCCTTTGAAATCATGAATAAGCCTAATTCGGCATAACCTTCCCCTACTGCCTTTTGTGCACGTGGTCAGCCGTGTGCTCGCCCTAGCCACGCGATCATGCTGGTGGTCGCCCGTCTGAACCTTCTCATGGCATCCAAAATAATTTCTCTGGTGGTCGCGGGGGGCGGAAGCCCTACGTCCCTCGTTGCCAAATTTGTCGTGGCGAGCACTATGCCAACAAATGCCCTCAGCGATTTGTTCGCGGTCTGGATCCTCGCCAGCCGGCTCGCCCCCCTACTCGCCTGTCCGAGGACCCATCCGCCAATCTTGCCCAGGCTTTTCACTAGGCCTGCACCGTCTCCTCGCCAACCTCCTCAGATTGGTACGTTGACTCAGGAGCTTCAGCCCACATGACTTCCAGTACCTCACATTTGGACTCCTCGGCCCCTTATTCTGGTAATGGTCAAGTTATTGTTGGTAACGGTAATTCCTTACAGATCTCTCATGTTGGGTCACATTCGGTCTCTAAAGATATTGGTCTATTGGATGTTCTTGTTGTTCCCCATATCACCAAGAATCTCTTATCTATTAGCAAACTCACGTTTGATTTTCTAGTTGATGTTTGCTTCTCTAACAAATCATTTGTTATTCAGAATCGAGCTACTAAGGGGGGGTGGCTCAGGGCCATTGTGAACAGGGGTTGTACGTGTTGGAACGAGCACTCCCAGCTTTGGTCGCTGCCTTGAAGTCGCCTGATGTTGCTCGTGCTTCTTTTGATTTATGGCATTCTCGTTTGGGGAATATCCCTTTTACTGTTATTAAGGACTTGAATAAATTAGGGCATCTTTCTGTTAGTTCGCTATTACCAAATCCCATTGTTTGAACCTCTTGCCAGTTGGCTAAGAGTAAACATTTGTCTTTTACTATTAATGAAAAACGTTCTTCTACAATTCTTGAGTTGGTTCATTGCGACCTCTGGGGCCCTGCTCCCGTTATTGCCTCTTCTGGCTTTCGTTATTATGTTGTATTTGTCGATGATCATTCTCGCTTCTCATGGTTGTATCCTCTCCGGGCCAAATCAGATTTCCTTGCAACCTTGGTCGCCTTTCACAAGTTTGTGTGCAACCAGTTCTCCTCGACCATCAAGGTTTTTTCAGAATGATGGTGGTACTGAATTCGTCAACAAGACTGTTCGCAGCTTTATGGCCGAGCATGGCATATTGCATCGTATGTCATGCCCCTACACACCTCAGCAGAATGGTCGCGCTGAGCAAAAACATAGACACATCAATGAAACTGGACTCTCTATGCTCTTTCATGCTCATGCCCCATCAGAATTTTGGTTCGATGCTTTTACAACTGTTGTTCATCTTATCAACCGACTCCCGTCCTCGGTCTTGGGCGGCCTATCTCCCTTTCAGGTGTTGTTCGGTACTGTGCCCCTTTATGGAAACCTCAAGACCTTGGGTTGTCGAGTGTTTCCTTATCTCCGAGACTATGCCTTAAACAAGCTATCTCCTCGAAGTCAACCATATATTTTATTGGGATACAGTAGCCTACATAAGGGTTTTCGGTGTCTTAATCCTGGCTCATCCAAAAAATTTATTACTCGCCATGCTATATTTGATGAAGAGTGCTTTCCCTTTCCAGGTGCTGCTCGCCCCATGCTGACCAGTGTAGTGGTCTCATCTTTTCTGGATGCCGAGCTTGACTCCTCGTCTGGTCCCTCAACTGAGTCCATTCCTCCCCCTTCGACCATGCCTTACTCGACATGCACCTCTGATCCTGGCGAGGAACCACTTCCTCTGCCAGCCACTATTGCGGAGCCACCTGCTCCACCTGAACCGGCCGACCAACCCCTGTCGACCATTGACCCTCTGACGCAAAGCCCGCAATCCAAACACCAAATGGTCACGCGAGCAAAATCTGGAATCTTCAAGCCAAAGTATCCACTAAAATTGGCTTCCACTGCCTTGCTTAGTGCTCTTACTACCTCCTCGGAATCCCGTGGTTTCAAGTCTGCTGCAAAGTCCCCTGAATGGTTGGCCGCCATGCAGGAAGAAATCGATGCCCTGTGAGTTAACAATACTTGGGATCTTGTTCCTCGTCCTCGAGATGCGAACATTGTTGGTTCCAAATGGGTTTTTGGAACCAAGTACAAATTTGATTGTTCCATTGAGCGGCACAAGGCCAGATTGGTCGCTCAAGGCTTTACCCAAATTCCTGGCACATACTTCTCTCACACCTTTAGTCCAGTCGTTAAGGCGACCACTGTCCGTGTTATCTTGGCTCTCTCTGTTCGCTTCAACTGGCCCCTTCATCAGCTGGACGTCAAGAATGCCTTTCTCAATGGCTATCTTCAGAAACCGGTCTTCATGGCTCAACCTCCTGGTTTCGTAGATCCTCGGCTTCCGGATCATGATTGCAAGTTGAAGGAAGGCCTAATATGGTCTTCGCCAGGCTCCCTTGGCCTAGTTCCAGCGGTTCAGCTCCTTCCTGCTCGGCCTTGGCTTCAAGGAGTGCAAGTCTGACTCCTCGTTGTTTTACCTATTTCAGGGTTCATCGGTCATTTATCTACTTTTATATGTGGATGATATCATTGTTACTGGAAATGACCCTGCAACTCTTGCTCGCTTCATCGCTCGGGCGAACAAGGAGTTCGCACTCAAGGATCTTGGTCGCCTCAATTACTTTCTGGGTTTAGAAATCTCCTACACCTCCTCTGGGCTATTCGTCGGGCAGTCCAAATATGCTCGCGAGATTCTTGAGTGAACAGATCTTCAAGATTCCAAGCCTATTGTCACTCCCTTGGCCGCGGGTGAGACCCTGGTCAGCACTGGTGACCCATTCTCGAATTTGAATCTTTATCGCTCATTGGTCGGCGCCCTCAAGTACCTCACCATCACTCGACCTGATCTATCCTTCTCGGTAAATCATGTCAGCCAGTTTCTTCAAGCGCCGACCAGCGACCACTTCTCGGCAGTGAAGAGGATTCTCCGCTATGTCAAACATACTATCAACTACGGCCTTTCCTTCACTCGCCGACCAGACTCCTCTGTGGTCGCCTACTAAGATGTTGACTGGGCTCGATGTGTGGAAACTCGCCGCTCTACCTACGGTTATTCAGTTTTCTTAGGTGGAAATCTGGTGTCTTGGAGTGCCGAGAAACAGCCCACCGTTGCTCACTCCAGCTGTGAATCGGAGTATCGTGCCTTAGCCAACGCAGCTGTCGAGGTCGTCTGGCTAACCTCTCTGCTCCGCGAGCTCCGCGTTCCATTGCCTTCACGCCCCGTTCTCCTCTCTTACAACAACAATGCCCTTTTTCTCAGCCAAAATCCAGTGGCGCACAAAAGGGCAAAGCACATTGACATCGATTGTCACTTTGTTCACGAGCTCGTCACCTCTGGCAAGCTGTCCACACAGTTTATCCCCACCCACCTCCAGCTCGCCGATATCTTCACGAAGAGCCTTCCTCGCCCGACGTTCGAGTTCCTTCGTTCCAAGCTCTGCGTTTTTCCTCATCCCACGCATCGCTTGACGGGTATATTAAGGAATGATTTACTTATTCCTTGTATATAGCAACATTCCTTGTATATAACATTTATTATATTTAATCCCTACAATCATTTAAATCGGTTACATTGTAATTCTTCACTATATATACAAGTTGTACCACCTCACCAAAGTCAACGGTGATCATATTTCATTGTTCACAACTTTGTTTATATTTTGTTGATGGTAAAAGGGGAATGATCCTGGAGCAATTTATTGGACTTGTACATGTTGGTGATACCACTGCTTTGTCACTTAAGTGTGCAAATATGTCTTTGCTTGTGGAACATTTGTTGAGTCCATCTAAAGTTCGAGGGCAAAAGTATGATGGGGCTAAATATATGAAAGGTGCGCATGTGTCTACTATGTTCAATGTTCTTCTCATCAACTTCAATTCACACTTGTTGGCATTGCTAAAAATAACAATGATTGTGGTTGACTTTTTGAGACACTAGAAAACTTGTTAAATGTAGTTGGAGTTTCTTGTAAGCGAAGAGAAATGGTTCGAGAAACTAAAGCTAAAAAAGTTATTGAAGCCTTGAAAATGGGAGAAGTTGAGAGCGTATCAAGTTTAAATCAAGAACTTGGTTTGAGGAGAACTAGTGACACTCGTTGGGGATCTCATTATAAGACTCTTCTGAATACTATCGACTTGTTTCCTACAATTGTTGAGGTGCTTAATTGAGATGATTGGGAAGACCACTTCAAGTTCAGAGGATATGATATACATAAAAGTTTAATCAATTTTGTATTCACTTGAGTCATTTAACTTTATTTTTTTTATGGTACACTTGACAGAACTTGTCTTTGGTTATACTAATAATTTGTGTATTCGTTTTACAAGGAAGAGATCAATATATTATCAATGTTAAGTCTCTTGTTTCTTTAACAAAGGTTATGTTACAAAAAATAAGAGATTGTGGATGGAACCTCTTTTAGATAAAATTACTTCATTTTGCACTAAGTACGTATGACATTGTACGTTGTTTCCGATGTGATTGCTCCTTATATTCCACAAGGAAGATCAAGACGTTTTGTAAAACAATGTACCAACCTTCAAAAAAAATTAGTTGATATTTTTTTTTTTATTGATTGATTTTACATCTTAGAGAACTCAATGATCTGTTTGGTAAGATCAATACAAAGTTACTTTTATGCATGTCATGCTTAATTCAAAAAGATGATTTCTCATCTTTTGATAAAAAAGGAAATGCTCAAACTTGCCATATTTTATCCCTCCGAATTTACAAGTATTTATGGTGGAATATATCAAGTATGACATTTTAACCCTACCCATGTTTATTTTTGGCCTCCATTCCCATTGACCACTTTTAAATGTAATAAAAATAAAGTAAAAAGAAAAAAAATTCAAATCTCATATTTTTTCATTCTTCTCTTCAATCTCTTCTTCAAATCTCATATTCTCTCATTCTTCACTTATTTTTCTTTTCAATCTCTACACTTAAATTCTCTCATTTTTTTTCTCATAATGTAATTGAAAGTTGGATTGAAGGTAAGAAACATATTTCTACTATATTCTTTTGTTTGATTTTGTTGGTATTTGATGTTTTATCATAGTGAATTCAAGTTAAATTTTTTTTAGGTTTACACCCAAAATTTTCGTTCAGGTTGTTTAGAGTTGTTTAGGGTTGTGTAGGATTGTTTAGGGTTATTTAAGATTGTTTAGGGTTGTTTAGGGTTGTTTAGAGTTGTGTTACTGGGCTTGTTTGAGGTTGTTTAGGGTTGTGTAGAGTTGTTTAGGATTGTTTACTGGGCTTGTTTGGGGTTGTTTAGGGTTGTTTAAGGTTGTTTACTGGGCTTGTTTGGGGTTGTTTAAGGTTGTTTACTGGGCTTGTTTGATGTTGTTTAGGGTTGTTTAAGGTTGTTTAATAGAGTTGTTTAGGGTTGTTTAATGTGATTGTTTATGATTGTTTAATGTAGTTGTTTAAAGTTGTTTAATGTGATTGTTTATGGTTGTTTAAGGTTGTGTTTGTTCTTTTTTTTTTTTTTTTAATCAATTAAATAAAAGAAGGTCATTTTTGTATATTTTGTATAAGTAAGGCCATTTTTGATAAGTGATAGTTTGACTAGGCCATTTCTGAAATTCCCCCAGTATTTATGTGATGACTCTTGAATGCCAACTTGGCATATCCATTGAAGATATGCGAAGAGATTTTAGGTTTTTGGGTTTGTATGATCTTGATGCTCTCTCAATGAAGTTTGTCGAGACAAAGAAACATATGAATTGTCTAATAATTTATTTGTCCATAAAGTTGATGTTGATCATCTTTGTAGTTACTGCAAGTGTTGAAATAGTATTTTTCGGAACTTATGTAAATGATAGTTTGATTACACTTTTATTGAGAAATATTATTTCTACAAATTTTCGATAATGATGTCATAGACCTTTTTAATACAAGAGAATCTGGCTTGTAATTGTAAATTAATTTGAATGTTATGTAAATTATTTAAGTTGCTCCATATTGTATAATTATTACTCCCTCCATTTTTTAATAAGTGTCATTTTGGCTTTTTTCAACAAATTAAGATAATAAATTGTGTCTATATTACCCTTCATTAATTATACTAATTTTAATATAGAAATTTTATTTGATAAAGAATGTGGTCAAGAATGTAGCTAGTATTCATAATCAAATTAATTTTGGTATAAACAATTTTTGTGGAATTTATTTATGAAAAATATTTATGGTAAATGTATAATGGTAAAATAGTCAAAATTAAAGGAAAAACTCTAGAATGACACTTATTTTAAAATTAGTTAAAAAGACACTTATTAAAAAAGGAGGAAGTATTAAATAGTATTTTATTTATTATGTTACCTACCCCAAATTCAAAACCTATGTAATAAGCTAATGTATGTGATTTATAGTAAGAAACGTAGAAAGCTCTGATTTAATTAGGTTTCATTGTTGCATATGGAAAATAATTATAAATTGTGTTCGGCGGAAGTACAGTGTCAATGTAGTATATGTTATACAATCATTTTGCCCCTCTCCATCTTGTATGCCTCGATTCATTCTCTTTTCTTTTTGGTGTGATTTGCGGTTTTTTCCTCTCCATAAAATTTGTTATTGTCGGTTTTTACTATGCTTGATAGGCCTTGAGTTTTTAATGGATATTTACCTTTTATTCTGTTTTTAACTTTTTTAGCACCAAAATATTTTAGTGTAGTTTGAAGTATTTATATATGATTTATAGGTATTTGTAAATATTTATAAGGTTAACTTTATAGATTTTATAGGTATTTTTGTACAGGAGAATTTTAAAATTGTAATTCTAAGATTTCAAAGTAGATAATAGAATGGGGGGATATATTTCAGAATTTCAAATTCGAATTTTACATCTCAAAACAAACATATTTTTAGTGTTGTATGACTTATGAGGTGTTTTTTAGAATGTAGGTATGATTTGTATATGTGAACAAATGACACTTGTCTCTTCATTTTTCTAACGATTGAAATAGGGTTGATGCATCGAAAAAGAACACTTACAGATGTCAATCGTTCTTTTACGAGCACTGCTAATCACAGATTTGAATCACGTGTTTATCCTTGGCAATCTTCACGAAAATCTCCTTGAGCATCCCAAAATAACCTGCAAAAGTACGCCGGAGGGGGGCTCCGGCGTATAAGCTCCGACGCTCAAGTCAGATTCGATCGTAGGCGAAATCAATGAGGAATTCCCCTGTATGTTTAGGGAAATTCCGGCGAATATAGTGGAGTTTCTTCTCCAATCAGTATATCTTGTGTAAAAGTATGTAAAGTACGTATATGTTAAAGAACTTAATTAAGAATATGGAAATAACATTGTTTATATACCTGGCCCCTCTCTGCGGAGAGGGGAAGACTTATTCTCCCTGTATTCTCGGCATATCCCTAGAAATCCGGCCTCAAATCCCTAAGGACTCGGCTTATCTCCCTGAAGACTCGGTTCTTCAGCTTATCGGCCCCTACTTTTGTGGGTTTGAACTGTTCCTCTTGACTTGGTTAAGAAAGATGGACTATACGTCCCATATTTGGGCTGGATCCTTCCAGGCCCAGGGGCTATTAATTTCTCCAATATGGGCCGAAGGCCCAATCACTCTGGTTTCTCTAATTCCCCTGCTTAAGCTCAGGGGTGTATTAATCCTGTTTCTTCAATATATTGACCTAATCACAACTATCATAATTTATCCCGTTTCCACGTGTCGACTTCTCCGAGATTGACATATTTATCTACATCAACCACTCCCCCCTACTCTCGTAAAATACCTCAAATTTATGAGAGTAGAAAATAACAAGATAAATTAACCTGAACACCTCTTCGTACAGATCATCGCCATCTTTCCTTCAATACTCTCTTCCATTCCTGGATACACCCAAGTTCAAGTTTCAGAGAGTGTATCATGTCTCCCTGGGAAATTATATCCCTCTCTGAAACCCTCGAGCCCTAGGGAGCTCAAAACTCTTTGAAATTTCCCAACTTCAGGGATATTAGGTGTTATGGCTCGTACTCTGAACCTTAAGGACTCTTAAGTGGCTAACACTTATCACTCAGAAACTCTCAGCTATATCTTGGCTCACTATGGTTTAGATCTCAAACCTCTCGAACTCTTTGAATGATTTACATTTCTCAAAATCTCCAGCCATACCTTGGCTAGTCCAATCAAGGTGGTTCATACACTGAACCTCAAAATCTCATAAGTGTTTCTCATTTATAATCTCATGAGTCTAGTCGCGCGATCTTAAATCGAAACAGTTCATCTCTTTGAATCTCAAAATTGTGAGGGGCTCTCTAATTCCCCTCGGCCTCACTCTCCGATCGTAAGAAACTTTAATCCTGCTTTTATACCTCTGAGTTTTTCTTTGGACGGCTAGGGTCCTATATCCCTAGTTTTGAAAACCTCTTATAACTCTGGATGTCATCTATTTCCCTCAAACCTCGAGGGATATAATGGGTAGGGCTTCTTCTTTAATCATTTTGGGGACTGGACACTTGGTGACTTGATAATGCTTCTAGTTTTTCTCTTAGAGTTAGAGTTTTTAGGGATTATACTCTCCCAAAAGTTAGAATCCGTAGTGGTTGGAAGCCTTTCTCCAGAGCAGCAGCTTCTTGGGGGCCATGGGTGCCTATGTCCCTCACTTCATAGATCATGGATTTTCCAACGCCGTAGCTGAACATTCCGCTCCAGGATTTAATGGTCAATATACACGTGCCCTCCGGTTGGATAAACTGGACACTCCCCCTAAGTTCCCTGGAGATGCTAAGGAAGACATCAATACTCCCTGGTGGTTACCTGGGATGAGGAAGGCGGTCTTGGAGTTGAAAGATGCTGCCCTGAAATTGGATGATCTTACACCGGCGAAGGATATGGCTTTCCCTATTCATGTGGAAAACCCAACTCCAGTGGCTACCGTGACAGCGGGTGCTCCGATGGAGAAGACAGAGGGAGGTGATTCCAGTGAGCGAGCTGAGGAGGCAGGAGAAGGTTCCGAGGGGAAGAATGATGTTCCCCTCTCTTCATAACTTTGATTCTCTGATAACACTTTGGTACTGTTAAAACACTTTTTATTTTGTCAAGGCCTTTAAGGCCCCCTTTTGGTATTTTCCGGAGACTCCACACTCCGGGGTTTTTCTGTGGAGGGCTTAGGCATGGTGCCTTAAGTCTTGAATATTTCTGCTTTTCTTCCGCTTAATATCGTACCTGCACATTTATCACTTGGCATGCATATATATATATATATATCTGACTCTGTTATTAGATGTGTAACGTAATATCCGTCCTGCTTATGAATCTAGCATGCTTTCAGCGTTTTCTTGACACGTAAAGGCTCTAAAGCTCCTAGAGGAACCTTAATGAGGAGATAGGGTTGATATCCCTGTACTTACTTGGTGATTTGCTAATGTTTCCAGTCTTTCTCTTAACACTAGAGTTTTAGGGATTATCCTCTCCCCTAGGTCAGAATTCGTAGGGATTATACTCTCCCTTAAGTTGTTTATACTCGTGAGAGTTAGTTTATACTCGTAAGAGTTGGTTTATACTCGTAAGAGTTGTTTATACTCGTAAGAGTTAGTTTATACTCGTAAGAGTTGGTTTATACTCGTAAGAGTTGGTTTATACTCGTAAGAGTTGGTTTATACTCATAAGAGTTAGTTTATACTCGTAAGAGTTGGTTTATACTCGTAAGAGTTGTTTATACTCGTAAGAGTTGGTTTATACTCGTAAGAGTTCGTTTATACTCGTAAGAGTTGTTTATACTCGTAAGAGTTGGTTTATACTCGTAAGAGTTAGTTTATACTCGTAAGAGTTGTTTATACTCGTAAGAGTTGGTTTATACTCGTAAGAGTTGGTTTATACTCGTAAGAGTTAGTTTATACTCGTAAGAGTTTGTTTATACTCGTAAGAGTTAGTTTATACTCGTAAGAGTTGTTTATACTCATAAGAGTTAGTTTATACTCGTAAGAGTTTGTTTATACTCGTAAGAGTTTGTTTATACTTGTTTATACTCGTAAGAGTTTGTTTATACTCGTGAGAGTTTGTTTATACTCGTGAGAGTTTGTTTATACTCGTGAGAGTTTGTTTATACTCGTAAGAGTTTATTTATACTCGTGAGAGTTTGTTTATACTCATGAGAGTTTGTGAGAGTCGCTAGGGATAGGCTGTTTAATTATATCTTCTGCTGCTATACCCCCTACTCCCCCTAGCTTTAGAGGCTGTCGTGGATAGAAACTTTAGGAATTCTTCCTAGGTATTTTCTATTCGAATCTTTATGAGTTGGTGTAAATCTCTCTATCTTGCAATATCTCTATCATGTTATGTTTTAGTTTTCAAAACACATTCGTTATTTCAGCACTCATTATGCGGACCCCTAACAGTTATCTCATGCAAAGAATCTCAGGAATATCTCAAAGCATCATATCTTATTAAATTCACAAACAATAAATGTAAGTCATACCTGACTCATGCCAACCGCCCTACCCCCTCTACCGAGAGGGTAAAATTACCCATCGAATTTCTCAGGGACTCGGCGTCCCTCAACTGTTCACACGTGTACTCTTATCTCTGATATACCTCAAGGTCTTGGATACTCAACTCAAGTTTAGGGAGCTCCTAAAGGGAAACTCCTTCATTATGTTCTGGTTCAGCTTAAGAGTGACATGTAAATCTCCAGGCTCCTTTCGTACTGAGGTTTAATAGGATATGATCCACATGTGTTTCCCTTAACAACAAAATAAATAAATGATTAATCATTTGGTAATTGGCATATTAATCATATCTTACCCTCCGTATCTCCTACTCCCCCTAGCTTTAGAGGTTATCGTGAATGAAGATCTTTAATCACATAACTTTAGGTGTTTTCTTTTCGAATCTTCGTATGTTGGTGTAAATCTCGCTGTCTCTTCCGGTGAGGTTTATATAAACCTCGCAATTCCTCAGGGTGAGGTAAACCTCGCAGTTTCTCTAACTTCTCTTGGCCTCGCGATCTTATAGTGTCTTTCGCTCCTGAATTAGGGTACCTGTAGGTTTATTCTGTCCCCTTTTCAGGGATATTACTTTCAGTCCTCCAGGGATATGGTCTTTGACCTTGGCCGTTCAGGGGTATTGCCCCACGGATATACTAAGTTGACTTCATAGCCAGTCAAGTATCCTCCATCTTTGGTCTTAGGCATCTTAGTCATCAATTTCCTGGCTATCGGAACATAACAATCACAAGTAATATGAATTAACTTGTTACCTCAATATTCGTCTTCGCAATTGCGCATATCTCTTGTACGTTTACAACTCCTCGAGCAGGTCGATGTTTAGCTTCATTGCACATGGTCTTTTCCTGAACTTCCAGCTTCTCAACGTTGTTTGGTTTCGCTCTTTAGGATCTCGAATCTCATAATAATCTGGGGGTTCTCCAAGGTTCCCCTGAACTCACTCTTTATTCTCTTTTGTAATCCTGCTCCCTCGGGCTACTCAAGCACCTCTAGAATCTCCGACTCCTCCTCATGGGATCATTGTTTATCAACTCTAATTTTCAGGCTTATTATTTCACTTATTTAGGGTTGCTGGCCCTAAAACACCTCAGACGCTCAAATCATGTTTCATCACTCTAAAAGAATCATCTCATGCAATATTGAAAATTCATTATCTTCTCGAAAATAAAACTTCATAACATCGAACCAACAAAACAAATCAACTCCCACTCTAAAAGTAAAAAAAAATAAGTGGATCATGCTCTCTCAAATAGTCTCTTCAAATGAAAATTACAATGAATATTCAATTCTCCACGTTTCATCATAAATGAGTATTTCTAGTACACGCAAGCTTCAAGGTCCTAAGCGAGGACATAACTCAAGACATATCATTGTTTAAAGATAAAAAGGTAAGAAGTAGCACTTTTCATTTTTTTATCTCAAGGACCTGAATAAGCTCAATCTATAATTTGAAATCATATCTAAAGTATAGAAAACATGTCAATCATACACAATTTGAAAATAGTTATGCTAGCTTTCGTTTCCAAAACCGTAGTCATCATCAATTCTCCCACATAAAGTAGTCATAGAACTCAACATATGAATCACCTACTCATGCTTCTAAGATTTCAAGTAATTCTCAATTCCAATATCATTTATAAAACATCTACATAAATCAATCGTGTAAGCTTAAGGGGACCCTTCTTAATTCAACGGAAAAGAGTAGCCTCATATCATATGTGTCAATCTCTTAAAGACATGCTCATAATAATATCTACAAGAATTAACACTTGCACTAACCAGTGGTACTAATGTACTCAGCATATCTCTGCTAGCCCTCACGGACCTGGGCTCTTAGGTCCTGGCCAATTCATGTTCATATCTCTGGTAACCCTCATGGACTGAAATACTTCATATCTCTGCCAGCCCTCGGGGACCTGAATACTTCATATCTCTGCTAGCCTTCGAGGACCAGAATACTTCATATCTCTGCCAGCCCTCGAGGACCAGAATACTCCTCCAGAACCTCTTGTGTTTTCAGCACTCCCAGAGTTCTTAAAAGTTTTTGGGCTAAACCTTCTCAAAATTTCTCACAACAAAAAGGTTAAATAACAATTTGTACGAAGATTTGGTACCGGCTTTGTCAATATCCTAGTGCTCATTCAATAAAATGTGTATTCTCATGCGAATCCTTCCACATATACCATACATCTCATATTTTCGCAACATATTGATTGAAACGATTAACACCCACGCTAAACTAAATAGATTTACATCCTTCTCCACATCATTTATGCAAATCATAGCATATAATAATTTATCTCGATCCTCTCTATCACAGATAAATTATTCTTCTCACTCAAATTCATGCATATCAACAAGCTTCATTCAAGCATCAGATTAGTATCAATCAATTAGCCAAGACAATGCATGCTACCTCATATATCACATTTTTCAACATAATAGTCAGAAAATGAATGTTGATGCAAATATTATCACAATCACTTTTTATCAGACTACACACATGTTCTCATTATAGCCTTATATTTCTTATACTTAACACTAGATCATCAACAAAAACGTCTTTCAAGTGATATTTCAATTTACATAAAGAGTGCAGAGATACCTCCCTTAAGTTATCAAATACTCGAAAAGACTTGTGAGATTCCAGGTATATGTTCATCAAACCCTCGAAAAGACTTGTGAAATTCCAGGTATATGTTCAGGTCATTTCTGACCTACAGCCTCAGTCGCCCTCGGGAAGGCTATGGGGGCTGGAGCGCCCTGGACAACCATCACCTTCTCCCTGGATCGTGTTATTATAACATTCAGTTGTTCAGTAGTCAATACCAGCAATTCTGAACCTGTAGCTTCTGGAGGTATCTCCCTGCTAGGTCCACTCCCGAGGGCTCCAGACATGTCACCCTCAGTAGGGATAGGAGTGTCTAGAGTCTCTTCCCTCAGATTCTGGACTTCTATTGGTGTAAGGGGCGGATTTTCCCCTGAAGGAACGAATGTAAGTCATTTTCCCGAACTTTCAACCAAATTCTTCGGAGGGGGAGGAAGGAAAATAGGTAGTGGAGTTCTTCCTCCCACTGGAATTCCAAATTCAGGTCGTATAGGGGAGGAAAATATATTCTTTCCCTCTTTAGTAGTTCGTCTAACAAGCTCATGTTCACCTCCAATAGTTAGGAAATAAATCTCACGTCTTAGATCTAATTTCCCACAGACGGCGCCAGTTGATGCATCGAAAAAGAACACTTACAGATGTCAATCGTTCTTTTACGAGCACTGCTAATCACAGATTTGAATCACGTGTTTATCCTTGGCAATCTTCACGAAAATCTCCTTGAACATCCCAAAATAACCTGCAAAAGTACGTCGGAGGGGGGCTCCGGCGTATAAGCTCCGACGCTCAAGTCAGATTCGATCGTAGGCGAAATCAATGAGGAATTCCCCTGTATGTTTAGGGAAATTCCGGCGAATATAGTGGAGTTTCTTCTCCAATCAGTATATCTTGTGTAAAAGTATGTAAAGTACGTATATGTTAAAGAACTTAATTAAGAATATGGAAATAACCTTGTTTATATACCTGGCCCCTCTCTGCGGAGAGGGGAAGACTTATTCTCCCTGTATTCTCGGCATATCCCTAGAAATCCGGCCTCAAATCCCTAAGGACTCGGCTTATCTCCCTGAAGACTCGGTTCTTCAGCTTATCGGCCCCTACTTTTGTGGGTTTGAACTGTTCCTCTTGACTTGGTTAAGAAAGATGGACTATACGTCCCATATTTGGGCTGGATCCTTCCAGGCCCAGGGGCTATTAATTTCTCCAATATAGGCCGAAGGCCCAATCACTCTGGTTTCTCTAATTCCCCTGCTTAAGCTCAGGGGTGTATTAATCCTGTTTCTTCAATATATTGACCTAATCACAACTATCATAATTTATCCCGTTTCCACGTGTCGACTTCTCCGAGATTGACATATTTATCTACATCAGGTAGCACCTCAGATTTAATTCGATGTGAGTTGAAATTATGCACATATATTCATCTTGTTTACTGATTTTTTAATCCTATACCTATATCCACAAATTAGATAATGATTTATATATATATAATTGTGGGGTGAGGGTTGGGATTCCCAACATTTTTATGAGAGAGTATGCAGGCGAAACAAGGAACACATATCCCTTATTATTCAAGTAATTTTAGTTTGTGTTGTGGATTTATGAGGCAAAGTTCATACGCATCACACATAACATCATCAATGCAACTATAATGAAACCAACATAAAAATTAAAATAAATTATTTATTAATTTATATCTATATAGATAGGTTTCATAGGTTGCATGTTCTCCCTTCTTTTGTGTAAATGCTGCAGTCTATTTTTTAAAATAAAAACAAAATTGCGTAAATTGAGCAGTCAGTGAATGAGTACAGCATACGTAGTTATTACATGCAGCGCTGAATTCAAAGCCAAACTCAGATAATGCCTAAATGACAACAACATCATTCTGATCAACTCAAATAGTCAAATGTGATTTTTTATTTTGTCAAACTTTTGCTTTAGTAATATATATATATATAATTTTTTGGGAAAGTAAATGATACTATAATTAATGTTGAATTTTTTTTTTTTTAGGTTTACAATTTACAAGATAAAATAAATTATCAAGCTCAAGATCTTCAATTCAAGACGGATTACTACGAAATTGTTGTTCCCTCATCCTGAAGAAGAGAAAAACGAGTGTACCATTTATCCATCATGACGTTCGGGTCTCCATTCTCAATATGAAACAATCTCACACTAAGGTGCTCTCATGTCAAGAAAAAAGAAATAAAATACAGGATAAAGATCGACCAAATTCCAAGATCCTAAGCAAGGGCGGAGCCAGAATTTTTTTTTAGGTGAACTGAAATGAATGCAATATAAAAAAAATAAAAGTAACATTTTCTTTTACATATGTTGCAGCATATAATTTTTTATAATCCGATAGAATTCATAATTTTTCAAACAATTCTCTTTTAATATTGACAACTATATACTCTGATAAATTAATAGCTCTCCATTTTATTTTGAATAATACTATTGACATGGTTCATTGTTGAAAATGTTTGTTCGTTCGTGGCAGTGGTAACAAGAGGTATCAAAACAAAGTGAACCAGTCTCGTAATAAGAGCATATACGTTTGCACCTTATTTGTCTCGACTAACTTTTTAGGTAGTTCAAAATAGTTGATAAATTCTGAATTTTTTTAGAGGTTATTTAATTGAAATTTTAAATTATGTAAAGATTTAAATATGTATATTTTACAAATAGTTTAACAAATACTAATATGGATTGATGGTAGGTGTAAAGTGAATTTGGTGAGAATATTAATTTTATGGAATATTTTTATATTAAGAGTGTGTAAGTAATTTTAGAACGTCTCAATAAAAAAATAAACAAATAATTACGGAACAAAGAATATATAAAAGAAAAACTCCAAAAATTAGAGTGGGTTGGAGCCCTCCTTAGCCATAAGGAGGCTCCGCCCTTGATCCTAAGGACCATCAAGACCGGCCAACCCAAAAAAAAATAGGTCCCAACATGGGGAAAATATTCCCAAAACAGGTAATATACCACACATGGCATATGAAAAATTAACAGAAACTGAAAGATAACTACAAACAAAGAAGTAAAATAACCTAAAAAAATAGTGAAACGTGATCAATAGAAAACTCACTCGAACGGCCACTGTGGCACTGTTAGTGATGATCTCAACTACACACTAAAGAAACTACCTAAACTCAAATATGGATCTGAGAAAAAAACCAATAGGCGACAAGTGGCTACCGATGAAACAGCGGCGGAGGCGGTGTGGTGGTCTCTTGACAGGTCTAAGTAGATCTTTGAATTTGTTGTTTTATTCTTATAGATCTGTGATTGGAGGTGGGTGGCGTTGGTGGGAGAAGAAGGCGGCGATAGTGTGGGATGCGGTGAACGGTAACCTACCCTGTCTGCAGATGATGGTGGGGGCGGGGGAAGGGGGAGGAAGAGAAGGAAGAGGGACGTAAAAACGTTCGAAAAAGCACCATGATCTTGAATGCATTGCGTCATCGATTTCTATGTCTCTCTTGAAGCGTAAGTTGTGATTGCAATTTGCAAAGTAAGTTGTGATTGCAATTTGCAAAGAGAGATCTATTGTTGCGTAATTAATGCAGAAAATATTAAGAAGACCATCTAGCGTAAATTGCATGAAACTCCAAGTAGTTTAAAAATTATGTGTGAAATTTTTTAGTGATTTGAAAATTGCACAAAAATTTCATGTGATTTATTTAATAAAGTTAATTTTCTCCCTTCATTTAAAAAGTAGTTATCTATTTATTATATTTTGTTTATCTAAATATTGAAGTCTTGAAACTATCAAGATGGACACAACATGAAATATAAAAATTTGCTAACTCGTTTCTAAAAGAAAAATCACGGGAGTATTTGGTGCAATTTTCAAACGAGAATTTCGTGCAATGTTTTTAAATCACTCGTTTAATTAACCATTTAAAAAAAACACTAAGGATATGTTTACTTTTGGTTTTAAAAACCAGGTTTTGGATTTCAAGATCCAAAACCTGTTTTACTTCGGGATTTAAAAATCGGTTTTCAAAATCCACTCAAAACCACCTCTATCAAACATATTGATTTGACATAATGTTATATCTATATAATATTACTCCAATCATTATATTCTTTCTCAACAATAATATAATAATACTATAATAATATAATAATATAATAATATAATACATTTAATCATTACACACTTAACTAATCATTACAATCTCATTAAACAATAATATAATAATACAAACTCATTCAATCTTACAACTTGATTTGACATAAATTTAAATCTTTTACTATTCCAAAACCCAAAAGAAACACACATATTACTATTCATCGGGATTTCAAAAACCAGGATTTTAAAAATCTGGTTTTTAAAACCACCCAAAGCCCAAAAAAAACACCCCGTGTTAGATTGGTGTCTAGGATGAAGCCTACCCATGACTTTTTAGAATACTGGTTTTATAGGGCTAATTTAAAAGTGTGAAATGTGACATGAATTTAGAGAGATATTAGGGATTGGAGTTGTTGGATGTAGATGAAGTGTGGTACAATACAAATCACCAAATAAAATTATACGTAACACATTTTGATCTAGTTATAAAAATAGAAATCATAGTGTTTCCCGACATTCTAATTCCATTTTCATAGGCTTACTATTACTAAAAATGCATCATCATTGTTTTATCTAGTCTACTGATGTGTCAGCCCAGGGCCGAACGTAAAAATGGCCCTTCTCCTTCTAAAGTATGACTCTGTCTGCCTTTTACTATCATTTAAATTGGACCTCCACGCTAAATTCCCAGTCCATCTATTTTTTTAAAATAATATATTTTAATAAATAGTAAATTATTGAGGTAATGAGAGATGGAAAAAAGAAAAAAATAGTGAAAAATATGAAGTAAAAAAAAGTTGATAAAGATACTTGACTTGAGTATTGACAAAAAAAAAATGATAACTTAATATAAAATGTCCTAAATGGTAAAAGGGTAAATAACTAATAGAGTCATCTCACCCCATCTTTTCTCTAATAGAACCTAGCATAATTTTTTTAATCTAATAGAGTTAAAATTTGATTTTTTTTGTCAATTATGCCCAGTGACGGACCTACATGGTGCCCACGGCCCCCCCACTAATTTTGTAAATTTATTAGGGGTATTTTGGTAATTTTACACATATTAAAATTAATACTCTATTTTATAATTATTTGCACACTTCTGATATAAAAATAATTCATAAAATTAATATATATATCCGAACATTATTTTATTTTAAAATCGTCACTCATTTTGGGTCTACATTTTATCCTAAATTTCACTAAATCTATTTTATATCCTACTAAATCATCCTTGCACTTTATCAAATCGCTCAAAATACGCTTTCTTATTTGACTCTACACCACTAAATTCAATTGTTTTTTAAAGTGAATCGGTTAAAATGTGCAAGTTATCACGGGACGGAGGGAGTATTAACTTGTACCAAAACATAGCAAAAGTCAACTTATCCGATCAATTTAATTTAATGAAATGTAACATATTGACAATTTTATAATGTGAAATTTTGATGAAAATAATGAGTACATATTTTTTTTTTATAATAATGTTAATCGGGCCCCCCTACCAAAAATTTCTGGGTCCGTCACTGATTATGCCCTTCCACCATATTTTGAAATTTCGAATTTATAAAATACACAATTATTAGTCAACTAAACATCCAATCAATTCTTAAATGCAATTTCTCGAATTCCCGAAAATCTATCACCTTCTAAAATTTAAAAACTTTCCTAAAAGGTATGTCTCTCCATTTATTTCGTTTAATTTTGTTAAGTTAAGGGATTCTGAAAATCTACATTTCAACCCACATATATGCAGTGTCGAATGCATATTCATATGAACTTGTAACCTTTTAACTATAGAACCACGTAAGCTATCAACAACTAAGACATTGCATATCCGTATGACATATATCATGTGCATACATAATAATATGCGTGAGTAAGTGCATATCATTTAAACACTTAAATATCGGTAGAATATGTTTGTGCACAGGAGTCGACATGTTTGTACATGTTTCAAATGCCAAAGTTAATGCACATGTAGGATATGTGTCAATGCAGTATTTAGTGCATGTGCATACTATATCAATGATTGATTTGATGATATGAATAATAATCGAACGATAAAAATCAATAGAAAAGTATTGGATAACTCATATCATCTCTCACACACTCACTGCGTGAATATACACACACTCACATCCTTCAATGGCAGAAGGGGCTGAATCCGTGACTGAGTTGCCGGTGAAGAGACTGCGGGAGAAGGAACAGAACGGCGCCACTTCGGACGATATGGAACAGAATAACGGCACTACGACGGCGCTACCCGACTCTATCTCCTCCGTTATTCCTGGATGGTTTTCCGAGATTAGTCCAATGTGGCCTGGTAATTTCCTATTTACCTTTCTGGAAAGTGTGCAGAAACATGGATATACGTGTTCATCTGTGTTTGCGAACTTTTTTTTGGGATATGAGATTTCTTATTCTGATTTCAGTGCATAAACGAATATGAGAAATTGAAATTGAAAATCCAATTTGGGAAATTTCTTATTCTGATTTCATTGCATAATCGAATCTCAGAAATTGAATTTGAAAATCGAATTTGAGAAATTTTCTTATTTTGATTTGAGTGCATAACAAGAATCTGAGAATTTCTTCAAACAACAAAGGGTCGGGTCAACTATTCAATCAAATGATATTGAGCATGCTGATAGAGGGGTTATCAAGACTTCGCGATTCCCTTCTATTACTAAGGGAGTGGCTAATGACTGGATCTTGAATCAAATTGTAGAACCTGATATTGGTAAAGGACCGAAAAAGTAGGTGTGAAAGTTAAGTTGGGACGGAGGGAGTATTTCAAAATTTATATTGGATACTCCCTTCTATTCAAAATATAGGTTTTTTTTACAAATTATACATTTTGCACTTTTGAATGCAAATTAATTACACTTGTTCCTAAATATCTCTTAAATTAATTAAATTAGATGTATAAGAATAGTCTAAAGTGACATACATTTTGAATAGAATGGAAAAAATTCTACATTCATACGCCGGGATTTTTTGCTAATCGGGCGCATTTCCTCAGTACCGGAAATCCGACTAGGCGTTGAGCAAAATTAGAGCTCAAAAGTAATTGCTTAAATAATGGCGTGAATCCACTCCATCTCACGCCACTCACTTCCATACCCACTGTAGTTGCGTCGTCTGTACCGTCATCATGTCCGTGCCCAGTAGCTGTCGCATCTGTACCGCCATCGCCCAACTCTACTGTGTACGCTTAACTTAGTAGCTAGGGTACATATTTAGAATTAGGGTTTTGACCATTTTTCAATCTCTATTCTTTGGGCTTGATTAAGGAATTGCCCATTGTTCCATGTATATTCTTTGGGCCGGTATATATTGCAACCGTCCAATATTAATAGGGTTTGACTATATGCACCTCCATTTCGAAGAGATGCACTCCCCCTTTTAATTTATTAATAAAATAATAGTGTAAAAAACTAAAAATACCCTTCATTAAAAAAACAGCATACTAGATGCACCCCCTCTACTGAAAGCACCCCTATCATCATTTTTTTCCCCTTATTCCTAAACCAAACTTCCGGCCACCGTCAACATTTTTTCCGGTAGCAAAAAATCAAAAAAATTCAAAAATTTCAACAAATCAACCATATTTATCCATAAAACACCATTATCAAACCCATTAACAAATCAACCATATTCAACAATTTAAAAAAAAAAATCGTCAAACCAGTGTCGACCATATATCCTCCCGTTGACAACATTTTGTCGACGAGAGGATATATGGTCGATCAACAAAGGTCGATCGACACTGTAATGTCGACCATATACACTCTCGTCGACAACAGGGTGTCGACGAGGGTGAATATAGTCGACATTACAGTGTCGAAAAAAAAAACCTGGGGCTAATGTCGGCGAATCGGGGTGGGCTAACGCCGTGGACAGAGCGGCGTGGGCAAACGCCAGTGAAGAGAGGGAGAGAAGAGAGAGGTAAGGGGGCGACCGCGGCGGCCGATGGACAGGGCGGTCGCGCGGCCGCTGAAAGCAGTTTTTTTTTTTTACACAAACGGACAGAAGAGAGAGGGAGGGGGCGGCCCACGGCGGAAGTGGATGGGGACGGTGGCGGAGGCCGCAGCGGATGGATGGAGGCGGCCGCGCGGCCGTTGCAATTTTTTTTTTTTTACAAATGGACGGGGTGGGGGCGCTATGGCAGAGGCTGGGGGACGGGGGCAGATGACCGGTGAACTCGAGGGACGGGGGCGGCTGCTAGCAGTGGCGCTTTTTTTTTTTTTTTCAGAAAACGAGGGTGGGGACGAGGGCGGCCGCGGTGGCGGGGCTGCGAGGGTGGGGGCGAGGGCGGGTGGTGCCGCCGACAGTGGCGGCGTCGACGGCAGGTCGTCGACGGGGCTGGTGGTGGAGTGGTTTGGGGAGAGGAGAAGAAGAAGAAGAAAATGAAATTAGGGATTGAGGAGGTGTGAGTAGTAATAGGAGTTGTGTCATTTATGACATTTCATGGGGGTGCATCTTTTTTGGAACGATTTTAGGGGGGTGCATCTATCAGGGGAGTGCATCAAACCGAAATGGAGGTGCATATAGTCAGACCCATATTAATAACCAGGCCATATTATTGGGCTAGTTAAACCAAACAGTCCGTACCTTGTTCAAAACACATATTCAATTCTATTCAAAATAAATGTCAATTTAAAATCAACACACATATTTAAAAAATAATTAATTTCTCACATTACTCTTAATAAATGTTTATTTGTCTTATTAAAAAACACAGTTATTAAAGTATTTAAATGATTTCAAGAACAAACTTGAAAAAGACTGATAAATTTACATTGAAAAGTATAAACATCGGAACAGGGCGAGTATATTAGAATTGAAAAAAAAAATGTGAAAACTAGGCTAAATTTAAATAATTAGGAGCAGAAGAAAAGGAGTAGATCGCGTTTACATCCACCAATCTAAGTAAATGTAGTTATTAAAAATTAATGAGGAATAAAAGAAAAGGACTTGGTTGCATTTACATCCATCAATCTAAGTACTGTAAAGTAGTTCCTCCACTGGAGTGTTCAATTTTTTTTAAAAAAAAGGGGGGGGAATGGGGGAGGATGAAAGTTGGTCCACCTGTCAAAGAAATGATACAGCCTAGAGGCTACAATTAGAGCTACAACATTCATTCTACACAAAACTGGTGAAGAAACTCGACACCAACCACCTGTGCTACAAACTAAGCTTATATTAATATGACAACCATATTTATAGCAACACATTTCCGAATGGCTTCACCACCAGCCTTACCTAATATGTCCGCATCTTCTTTACTTAACACGAAATATCCCGGAATAGTCCTTTTGCTTCATCGTATATCCATCTGCCAAATGGTCAAAATACTCATCACACTACTGCTTGTGTAAATTCACCAGACAAGTAACATATTACAGATAACAATGCCGAAAGTATATGCATGCCATCTAACATCACCCTAATTAATTGACAAAATATAATTATTACTGTCAAGTATTTTAAGAAAAAGAAACATCACCAGAAAAAGTTTATCATACTGGAACAACTGCATCTGAGATGCAGGGAATAGAATAGAGGTACAGTGCAATAAACTCACCTGCACAGATATAATGGAGGCAAATTATCACTACTTTGATTCCCTGAATGGGTTCTCTTATCAGTTTCTTCTGCAAATCTCCAAGGAGGAAGGACTTTACATGGGCTTTCTATTAACCCCGCCATCATTGCTCTACCACAATTAGACTCGTATACCTGGAAATTCTCAACAAACAAATCATTAATTTCTAAATTTGAATACATATTACAACATCTTTATAAAAAAATCACTTTTTTTCTAACGTCCTATTAAATCTTTATTGTTGTCAACTAAAATGTAGACAAATTAAACAGAACTTCACCTCACTGCTTTCTAGGCCACACGGACGGCCAACAGCTTCAGGCAAATCGCCAGGAAAGTAACATTGATTTGCCATTACCCACTTCATCGTAGTACTTGTATCCTCCCACATAGCCTGCAAAAATAGAAGCAATATATTTAATGCAACAAAACTGGCACATGGCTAGATAGCATATTTGTTTCCTCAGACTAGGAAATAATGGGTATAGCTCCAGGGGCAAATGTAAATCAATCTAATCTGCTCAATGCAGCAGTTAATACAGCTAAACATACAAGTCAGCTCAAGGTCAAGTAAATATCAAGTCAACGACAAATAAAACATGGTGAAAATATCAAAATGGCACACAATGACTGGTCATGCTCATACTGATGGTTGTGATAGCACGCAATGGCAAAAACTTGAAAATAAAGACAGATATATGGAAGTTGGAGATCAAGAATCATATTGCATACTTCTGAATTCATGCAAAAACATTAAATGCAGGGAGCAAGCAATGCCCCTAAAATCTTCATTCTATGAAGGTGCTCTAAAACTAATTGAAAAAGCAATGCTGGTGAAGCAATACCATTTGCTGTCAGTGTCTAAAGTTTCACATGCAATGATCGATGCGAATTGTGGAAATGAAAGTCCATATGAATGATTAAAGATTTCATTTTCTAGCTTCTTTGCATAAGATTAAGGTCATTAATGTTTTTAACTGTCATAATACTCTAGAATTGTATGAGCAGCAGGAGGGCTCCATATCAAATAATAAACCAGATTCATTCATAGACAATTCACTTAGCTGTTTGGACTTTCAAATACCTAGTAGAGTTTAGCAAAGTCAACCGTCCAATACATCAAATTAACACCAGACAAACATGTATAATATTGCTAAAAATTTAGTAAAATAAATATAAACAAGAAAACTTGCCTTATTGTACCCAATTTAATACTAAATATACACATTTGGACATGTAACCAAAAGAATACATTGGAACTGATTCATCAAACTAACATATAAAATATTGCTCACCAGTAGCTTTGAAGGTATAAGTTTGCCATTGTCAAAACGAACAAGAACATGATCTGTTGCTTTATACAGATGTCCATTGATGCAGCAAGATGCATAATAGTCTTTCCCATCCAAAGTCTGAACTGGGCCACCGACCCAGTTGACAGCATGTAAACCATCTGAAGACGACCTACCCTGGTTAATGGTCCCAGCACTTGCAGCAACCACTGAATCATTATCATGTACGATTTCTTGTTCCTTTAATTGGTTTGAAATGTTCGAACACTCATCACTACAAGTTTCTTTCGAATCCCTCACCACTGAGTGATTTTCTAGAGGTTGCTTTGATGCATTTGCTTCGACAGCATTGACAGCTCCCGGTAACTTATCAGATGAACTAAGGACCATCAAAGGTTCTGCAGAAGAATTTGGTTTCAATTCAGCAACTGTATTGACACCTGTTTTTTCAGCAGGGGAACTGGAGGTTTCAGTCCCAGAAGATACTTTATCATTCATCTTATTACTACTCAAGGCATTATTATTCTCCTGCATCACTGTACTTACTTTTCTCTCTGGCCCAGATGTCTGCTGACTATAGTTATTGCCTACAGCTACATTAGGACTGTTTTCCACTACAGTGATCCCATTGGCTACTCCTTTCGATTGGGCAGCCTTCTCATCCAAAGCACCAATTGTTTTACTTGAAGCGGATGGACTACCAGCTAAATTGGAAGGCGTTTTTTGTGTATTGATGTTTCTCATGACACGGCCATATTTAGGAGGCAAAGGTTTACCATTGGTAAAAGACAAACACTTTCCACAATGCCACTCCCCTCTTGGAACTCCCTTTTGATTAGTAGTCTGGAGGCATTTCAGGTGATATCCTTTTTCACAAGCATCGCAAATGAGTATACTATCTATCTCCATCACCATCAACATGCATATGTGGCAAGTCAAAGCCTTATTCATATAGTCCCTAGAAGGTGAAGTCCAAGTAGGCCGCTCAGAAACTCGTGGACGCAATAATTTCTGCACAGTTTTACTAATTTCAGCATGTGCATTTCCCAAAGGCTGAACATGGTTAGCGCCTTGTGAGGGTGGTCCTCCTATCGTCTGAGAAACAACTGTCCTAGATGTGTGAGGAGCCACGCTAGAATTTACACCAGCAGCTCTATCAACCTTTACGGACATATTCATAGCTACCTTGTTATCTGATCCAGTCTTGGATACTAAAGCAGGCTGAGATTGCACTGACCAAGTTGGAGTCCTCGCAGTTGAGTTAGCAGAGTAATTTGCTGCAAAGTGGGATAGTGTGAGATTTGAATATCAAATTACAAGATGTGGAGATGAATAAAATGGTGATAACATGGTAAGAGCAAATTCGAACATGCAGCAAGAGCATTCAAGCAGGTCAGTTAACTTATTAGATTACATAGTAAATATCTACAGTCAATTTTGAAGTTTCCATTTAAAAGGACAGATGTTAGCTAGAACAACATGGGCTTCTATTGAAATATTAGCCATCAGAAGAACCATCATAAATAATGAAGGGCATAATCCAACTACAACTATAACCCTGAAATGTTTTACCATGGACTTGCGAAGGGTGTGAAGAACCATTAGGTCTTCCATCTGATCTGAGGTGATGCCACTCGACTCTTGGGGATGCTGCTGAACTCAAATGGCTAGAGGACACTGTGTTGGAAACTATTGGTCTTATCTCGCTGATAGGAAGCTGATATGGTAAAGATGTAGAATTTACTGCAGTACTATGGGATAATGGTGAAGCTGATTGGAAGCTTCCAGAAGTTATTGGCATGTTGCTTGATTTATCTGGCTGAGACGTTCGAACTGAATGCAATGCATTACGACTTTCTACAGCTGCACCAGAGCTTGGATGCAAACGAGATGATTGTGGAGTAGATGGCAGAGAAAAAACTTCAGCTTTTTCCATCTAACATGGGAGAAAAAAATAATCACCAGCATAAGACATATGTTCCAGATAACTTAAGGTCAACAAAAACTAAATTCTTACCTCAAATTAAAGGCAACGTAAATATGTAAAGAAAAGCTTCAAGGAAACAAACTCTTTAGTTCTACTAATAGACTGACCAGTCTATTTAAAGCATACAAGAGATCAAACTATTGCAGACAAGCACACAGAAGACTAGCATTGACATGACGGCTGACGCAAACACTTAAACCAGGAAACCTTGTACAAGATTCAAAGCAAAATTGCAGAACATGCATGCTAATTATGGAAACATGTGGACCATGTTTCAACAAGAATAAAACCCCATTTGCCTGCCACTCCAAATATGTACAATTTTATTATGTTAGTCCCACTTCATAATAAGAATCTTAAGAAGTGTCTAAACCCCTAAATTAAATCTTTCACATGCTTTAACTTCTAACCTCCTCTATCAGAATTGCCAACAGGACGACAGGGAACCAAATGCGGATGGTTCAGAGTTTAGCTCACCAAAATCTACAGTTCATATTAAAAAAGTTCAATAGCCTGAATCTTGGGAAACTATCTTAATGTGAAAAATGACCATTAGTTAAAAGGGGTAATATGAACTTCTAACTTGCTCTAATGAAGCATTGTTAATAACGTCGATGGGGCACACAGATTTATTCACATTACCTTCATAATATAAATATGTATTATAACTCAACCATATGAATGGGACAGGATAATGACTAGCATGCTTATAGAGTCCATGGTCCGACAAATTATCAGAAAAAAAAAATGCCTGAGAACAAAGCAATTAAGTTATAAATGTGAAATTTCTGAAATTGCTGAAAAAACACACAAAGAATAACAAGAGAAAAAAATGGTTGTAGAAAATAGGGTCTAAATGCAGATGCACGCAAAGGTCAGCCTTTTTTTTTTTGAGAACCAAAGGTCAGCCTTTGGGTTTGTAATGGATAAGGTGAAATGCCTTAACTCACAAAAAAAAAACTCTAAACGCCGCAGAATAAAATAATCAATGGTCTAAGCTTTAAGGCAAGGAATATTCACACATTAAACCTTGTTCATGAACTAGGAAAAAGTAGGAAAGCAAACAATAGTCCTTGGCAAACAAAACCAAAGTATACATCATGAATGGACATGTAAACAAAGGGATTATATTTTTAGTATCAATGTACCATCAATAAAACTAAATTAAATATGTGAGCATCTTTAACAAATCTTTAGATCTTCCATTTAATTTTTACCACTTAAATCCCTTCTTGAAATTTTGTTACACCAGGTTGACCGAAATTCAGATTTCTCAAATTACAATGGCCAAATCTCTATTAAAAAGTCTTTATAAGACCAAGAAAAATTACTTTACTAAAATATCTACATTTATGTTTGTATACATCTTCGAAATATTTTATTTCCTAAATGTGCCCATCCAGTTCCAAAACCAGAACCGGAAATGCCAGGAACTGCGGTCAACAGTTTTTGCTTGAAATTCAAGACCATAACCAAAATCATGTATTTTAAGGTTGATTTCAGTTAGGGATTTTAGAAAACAATAACTGACTGTTTCTAACTACTGGCTTCTTCTTTTTTTACTTTTCGTTTAAAAATTTGGATGGCTGAGATTAGGTGACCATCTGAAATCAACGTCTGAGATCAAGTGTCCATTCATCATAGACCGGCAGTTCAAGAACATATCCACAACTGCTGGTTCAAACTGCCAATTTACTAATGTTCTTTTCGGAAAGAAATCATCCTAAAATTGAAAATAAAATAAAAAAAACTAAAGCAAAATTTAAAAAAAGTGTAACTGATGGACACCTCTATTCTTCCCAATTCTTTCTCCCATAACACATCCAAATACATTCATGTTTCAATACACATTCTTAATAATACATTACACTTTCCAATGCATGATATCAGAGCTTTCCCCTAAATTTCTTCAAAAACTAGTCAAGCATGGCCTAAACCAAGATTTGCAAAATTTCTTAAATCAAAATATCCTGGATTTAGAAATTGTATCTCACCTTTGATCGACCAAAAACCAGGTTGGAGCCAGATTTTTACAAGACCATCATTCAATATGTATAACTAGGGTTTTTTCCCTGATATTTGACGCCCTTCTAGTCTCCTACACTTAATATAATCATCTCCAAGAGTTATCATCAGTTTTCAGATCATTACATGACCATCCTTCATTATTATTAAGTTAGTTTTTTTCATTTATTAGTGTTTGAGAGGTCGATCAAACTGGATCTTCCCCATTTCTTACTTTTGAGTTTACTAAAAGAAGGCCTCTAGGCTCTAGGGCCTTCATTCCAGGCACCAACTCACTAATACTCAACACCTTCAAGTCTCCTACACTTGATTTAATCACATCTCTACAAGTTATCATAAGTTTTCAGTTATGTAATATTTTGATAAAATACCATCTGTGAAAGTAACAAACAACCCTAAACTCCAAATAGGAACTTCTC
Source organism: Galeopsis tetrahit (assembly GCA_963675135.1). Classification (NCBI taxonomy): domain Eukaryota; kingdom Viridiplantae; phylum Streptophyta; class Magnoliopsida; order Lamiales; family Lamiaceae; genus Galeopsis; species Galeopsis tetrahit. The sequence continues at coordinate 59,230,046 of OY776123.1, forward strand.
GCTTCTACTGGCATGTGTGTTCAATATAATTTCAAGTGAAAAACAAGAAAGCGGATGAGCATTCATCATAAATATTAATATAATATTTCTAAATCATAAGCTGAAGACACTTAATATAGTTATTCAATTCGAAAAGCTAGCCTTCAATATCTCCCTTTACCGAACTCGGACATAATTAGATTCAGAAAATCCACAACCAGCACTTTCTGCAATATATACGACAATTTTTTTACATTACACATGGCGGAGGCCGGAAACTCAGTTTGCAACAGTAACATAAGGGAGGAAAAGGCATGATGATGATGATATCAGGGTAAATATATTTCCTTTTGCACAGATCTAATTATTCTGATTCATCACATTTGCTTGAATATAGCCCAGACCTTTCAAGCAAGAAATTCTAACTTAATGGTATGGGAACACAATAGCACACAAGCAAATTCCCAGGCACATTAAAGACACTATAAATTAGGCATTGCAAGGCTTTCACCAAAAAGGAGATGAAAAGTAGTGAGGCATTTATCATCACATATACTGATATAAGTAAATGTGGCTCGTGCATAGGCAAATCAAGATGCTCAAATAACTCCAAATTCATATACCAATCAACATCCTCAAGACTGACAGACACATTGAACTCGATTTTCATCAGTCAAAAATATGTAGGAGTAATTAAAACCTCAAAAATCAAATAACAAACCTTTCTTTTGGAAATCAATAACTTCTCAGCTATGGACATTTTAGGAGGGCGAAACCCTAGCCTCTGCTCCTTCAATTTATTAAGGCCCAAATCCTCAATGACACCTCCAAAAGCATCCCTGGGGAAGACATCCTTGGGTGCAAAACCCTCGCAAACCTTGGTCAACCTGTTCCGCGCCTCGAACATCAATTCCTTCTCAACATCAGTGGGGCCCTTCCCTCCCCTCATTTTACCCATGGCAGCCAACACCAGGACCATCTCCGCGACCTCTTTGACATCCCCAGCCAAACCTCTACTCCTCTTCGGCGGCGCGCCCTCCAAACCCTCGGCCGCTGGCCTCTTCTCGGAGGGTTCAACAAAATTAAGTGCAGAATCCATCGGGAAAAAGCCAATCAGGTGGAAATCTGCATGGACGACGTCGTACAGAGATCGAAATCGGCAAAAACCTGCATAGAAGAGAGAGAGCCATTGAGGGGGAGATAAGGGGAGAGGGAAAACAAACCCTAGGGAGCGAGAGAGAGGGGGAAAATGAAATTATGAATCGTTAAAAAACTTAAAAATGAACCTTTTGGCGGGTAATTGTATAGAGGAGAGCTTTGAGTGGTGAGTAAATCGTGGTATGTAAGTGAGAGTTGAGTAGTAGACGAGCAAAAAAACTTGAGCAGGGCAGAGAGAGAGAGAAAGGGGAGAGAGAGAGATAATTTTTTTTTATAATAGATAGGTAGGACTTGTTTTTTTCTATTTCTTTTTTTCTTGCTCTTATGTACGCGTCACGGGCGTTGCACGCTCCCCCTGCCTCTCTCATATCTCCCGACCCGACCCGACCCGGAACATCACCGTTCGCTAAGTCCTCTGCAGTGTGCCTCCTTCAAAGCAACGAGTCTTTAATTGATTGGTTATTCCATTCAATAATTGGTTTGACTAACATTTTGTGAACACGCTGTCAAAAAAAAAAAAAAAAAAAAATTTGTGAACACATGAGACAAATCAATCATCAAACACCCAATAAAAGCATCTTTATATAATTTTAAATTTTTCTCTCTTCTATTTTTTCAAATTTTTTTATGGGATTTTCTAGGGTGTTCGTCCTTTTTTACAACAGAAAATCAATTAAAAGGGATACATCGTCCATCTTCGTTATAGTACGGTCTAGTTTTATCATATAATAAAATAATTATATTTTTAAAGAAATATATAAAATTACAAAAATATACCTGTAATATTTTACTTTTTTAATCCCAAAATTTATAAATGAATAATTTCATTTACGTCTCGTAATTTAGACATAATTCGCTCAAGTGGTTAGAGCACCACTACCTAGCCTTTAAATCCTGGGTTCGAGTTATGGGGAGGGGAAAAGGGATGGGTATTTAATGTAATTCAAAAAAAAATGATTATTTATTTTATTTTTTAATTATAAAAAAATAGACTCGTTTTGGCTCGGTGGTCCACAATCCAACCAAAGCTCGACGGGTCCATGTTGGGTCAGCTCGACATGTTTGACAAACTTAAATATATATGTAATTTTTTAATTAAATATGTTTAGTTATTTAAATTTAAAAGAATATTGTTGTCAAATTTGAGCTATTCTCCGATCCAAATTCAGATTTTAAATCAAGTTTTTGTTGTTAAACTTCATGATTTATCTTTATGAAAGAAGCTCAAGTTTTTTCATTCATGACATGATGACATTCTGCAATCAAATTATGACATTTTTCATAATATATTTTAGTTTCATTTAATCCATTTTTGTGTTACAAGGATTATACTAATTGTGTTACAAGGATTATACTAATGTTGTACCTCATGAATGGATTGTGTAGATCTTTTACCTTGAGAATCTACAAATTGAGGAATTGGAAAATTATTGTGGAACCAAGTTTTGTGCAATTTTGTCAATAGTAAATTACTAAGTTTCAAGTTATTTCTCTAGACTCTATTAAACTTCTATCAATATTCAATTCATGTTATTGATATATATGGTTACAACATGGTATCGTATACGATCCATGTGTTTTTTACAATTATATCCTCACCTAATTTTTATTAGGTTTTATTATAGATCATTTAGCAGTGGAAAAATAAATTCTCTCCAATTGTTTTCTCTCTCTAGAAATGCAATTGTGAGTTTATCCTAAGAACTTCATCGGAGGTTTCTTTCTACCGAATCGGATGTTTTTCATCCTGATTTTTCTCTCTTTGTGTACAATTTTTGCCTTTTGATCTCTGTGCCTACTTTTATATTCCTTTCTACAAAATCTTTTTCTTGGTTTGTGTATATTTGACAATCATTTGGATTTTCTTGGTTTTCTCAACTTTGGTGTCTGGTTGTTTTGAGCGTGAGTACCACGCTACAACATATTGGCAGTGATTTTGAGTCTCTTGGGTTGCCTTCTCGATTTTGTGAAGATGGGTATGGTGATTGGTCGGTTTTTTAGTGATGGTTTTGTTAATAGATTTTCATTTACCAGCTTACCCCCACCCCTTCTCTCTTGCACGCTGGTTTTGAAAACCAAGGTGCTCCCATTAGTGGTTTTAGCCCTATTTAAGCCATCGGATGTCATTAAATGGTTTCACTTCTCTTCTTATCCTCTACATTACTCCGACGCTTCAGTTCCAAACATCATGGCTGAAAGAATTCACGAAGCCTTTGAAAATTTCTCTCTTGCTGACCATGAAACCACAAATATTGTAGTCCAACAAGTAGAGATGGTTTTCCCAAAAAATGCTCTGGTTCTCAGATTTGTTGCTCGAAGAAAGATGACTCTGATGGAGTTAAAAGTTCTTCTCCAGAGAATATGGTCCACGAAAGCGAATCTGAAAGTTTCTTTAATAGGTGTTGGCCTTTTTCTTCTAGATTTTGTAGATGAGGTGGAGATGAAGATGGCCTTGCACAGACAACCATGGAACATTCGTAGATCCCTGGTGGTTCTTAAGAAGCTGCATGGGCAAGATCGTCCCTCTACACTCAAGTTGCATTCGGTGCCTTTTTGGGTCCAGGTGCATGGCTTGCAATTTAATGCAATGTCAAAACAAATAGGGGTACGAGCTGGCAGTATCATTGGTGAAGTACTGGAGGTGGAGACTGTTGAAAATGATGAAGCCTGGGGGGAATATCTGCGAGTTAGAGTTGTTATTGATGTCACAAAGCCATTGTGCAGGTGCTTCTTTATTACTATGGAGCAGGAAAACTGGCAGCTGTTTTTAGCTATGAGCGTCTTTCAGATTTATGTTACCTTTGTGGCCACTTGGATCATGTGGAAAGGGAATGCGGGCAGGCCATGGGTAGAACGGACGAATGGTGTTCTAAACATAGATTTTTTTTCCTGAATGGCTGCGTGCGGATCACCCAAAGGGCCCTTCTGAGGAAGACATGCAAGGGTTTCTTGCACTTGTTGAAAGAGGTGTTGATGACCGGAATCATCAACAGTATACACAAGATCTTGGAAAAAGTAGGCAGGAACACAGGATGTTGAAAAAAGAAGACAGGAGAAGGGTAAGGGTGTGATGATTGAAGACGACACTGACTACCTTCATCTTGGGACGGGGCCAAGTACTAGAAAGGAAGTTTTTCGCTTTGCAGATCTGATGCCACAAGGAGGAGTCCGTAGTTGTACTGAGGATGGGGGAGCCCCCATTAAAAGGCATAGGTGGGACCCAATTTCTGGTATGTTTTTGGAACCTTTGTCTTTTGTTGTTCCAATTGATTATGAGTACAGGTTGTTCAAGCTCCCATTGTGGGGTGATGATAATGGCATGGACTACCGAGTTATACACCATGTGGGAAGAAATTTCATGGCCTGTGATTTTGATGAATATGTGGAAATTATCTGTCAAGGGGAAGCTCTGTATGTCCCAGATTTTTAAGGTCTCTTTAGGACCAGTTCTGAAGGGGTATGATTGGGAAGAGCCATGCACGGGGAGAATCGACTGAAACAGACTCTATGTTTAGCTCTACACTACCATGCAAAAAGAGGTGTTTTCAGGCTCGTGAACAAGGATGTAAGGAAAATGGGGTTTGGGAGGAGTTTGAGAGCAGGAAACAAGAAGGTGGTGATCTAAAGAAAGCAAGGTGTTTAGCTGAAGAATTGGTGAAGAGATTCAGGTTCTAGGTACGGCGGAGGCCGATGCAGCTCGGCCCCGCCAAGAGGAATGAGTGTAATATGTTGGAACGCGCGAGGCATTAGTAGTGCTCGTGCGTTCGGGTATCTTAAAAGTATTGTAGTTTCCTTTCGTCCGTCTTTACTGTTTATTTGTGAAACTAAATGCACCAAAGCTAGAGTGGAGACAATTAGACGTGTGTTAGGTTTTAATTCTGTTTTTAATGTTGATAGTCGTGGTTTGTCTGGTGGTTTGTGTCTCTTTTGGAATGAATGGAATGTGCATCTTTTATCTTATTTGATGGGTCATATAGACTGTTGTATTGATGACTTAACACAATGTTGGCGTTTTACGGGCTTCTATGGCAATCCAAATTTGTCCCTTTGTCACAATTCGTGGACCTTACTTAAGCGTCTTAAGCAACATCACTTTTCTAGTCTGTTGGCTTGGTTAATTGGGGGCGATTTTAATGAGGTTTTATACCATCATGAAAAAAGAGGGGTGATCCAATTCATTTTAACAGAATTATGCAATTCCAGGATGCATTGGATCACAATGATCTTAAATCTTTGAAATATGAAGGGCCAAAATTTACTTGGATAAATAAAAGGAGAGGTCTGAATTTAATCAAAGAAAGGTTGGACAGATTCGTTGTTAATGATGAATGGATGACTCTTTTCCCTCAGTTCTCATCGAGGGCTCTCGATTTTTCAGGTTCTGATCATCGTCCCATCTTTATCATTTTCTCTCATCTCCCTGAACGCAACAAAAGCCGAAGTAATAAGACTTTCAGGTTTGAAAACCATTGGTTAAAAGAATATGATTTCAAGTATGTTATTTCCCAAACATGGAGGAAAAAAGGCCAGTGTAATACTATTGTTGACATGCTTAATTCATATAGGCAATCTCTTTGTGATTGGGAATGCAGTAAGGGTGGTTCGTTACATTCAAGAATTAAGTTGGTTGCTGCCAATATTGATTATGAATTAAAAGATGAGAATATGGAACCAAACTTTGAGAAGATAGATTTTCTTGAAAAAGAGCTTATTAAGTTACACTCCCAATAGGAGATTTATTGGAAACAAAGGGCTAGGGTGGATTGGTTACGAGAAGGGGATCGTAATACCAAGTTTTTTCACTCAAAGGCAAATTCTCGTAGAGCAAGGAACTTCATTCGTACTATTCAAAGGGATGATGGAGTGGAAGTTACAAATGCTCAGGATTTGTCACATTGTTTTGTGAGCTATTATCCGGATTTATTCACTTCCTCCAACCCCCTTCAAGAAGATATTCGTAATGCTACCAATGCATTAGAATGTTCGGTGTCAAAAGATGTTGCTTCTTTCTTGGATGCCCCTTTTACTAAGGAGGAAATTGATAAAGCAGTTGGTGATCTTAATCCATGGAAGGCCCCTGGTCCCGATGGATTCCCGGCCTCTTTCTACCAAACTAACTGGGCAACTATTGGTGGTGATATATCGAAATTTATGTTGAATATATTGAATGGGAACAGTTCTCTGGAGACTTGGAATCAAATGATCATATCACTCGTTCCAAAAATCAAGAATCCTCTTAAGGTGATTCACTTTAGACCAATCAGCCTATGTAATGTTAGCTACAGAATTTTGGCTCGGGCTATTACAAATAGACTGTAATATTTTATGAATAACATCATTGATCCATTCCAAAGTGCTTTCATCCCTGGTAGACTTATCACTGATAATGTGCTCGTTGCATATGAGGGTATGCACTGGATTAAATCGTCTAAGAGCAAGAAAGGTTATGCTGCTTTGAAACTAGATATGAGTAAGGCATATGACCGTGTTGAATGGCCTTTCTTGCAAGCAACTATGAGTCGTATGGGGTTTTCTCAGAAATGGATTTCTTTAATCATGAAGTGTATTTCATCAGTTCAATATCGGATCAATATTAATGGTGATTTTACATCCTATTTTTCACCATCTCGAGGGCTTCGACAGGGAGATCCGCTCTCTCCTTATCTTTTTGCTATATGTGCTCAGAGCCTCTCATCCATGCTATCGAAGAACATTGAACTGGGGAAATTCCAAGGGATTAAAATTGCAAGGACAACTCCTATTCTTTCTCACTTATTCTTCGCAGATGACAACCTCGTCTTCCTTAAAGCTACGCCTGGGAACAACTTTGTTTTGAAGAAGTGTCTATACATATATGAGAGGGCGTCTGGTCAATTAGTTAATTTTGATAAGTCAACAATTTCTTTTAGCCCCTACACAAAAACTGAAAATCGAGAAAGGACTGCATCTATGTTGGGGGTTAAGCGTACTCAAGGACATGATATCTATCTTGGCCTTCCCACTTTTTCAATTAGAGCAAAGCGCCTCAAGTTTGGGTATATTGTGGATCGAGTTCGACAAAATATTAACTCTTGGAATCATAGGTTTTTTTCTGAAGGGGGTAAAGAAGTGCTTATTAAAGCAGTTCTACAAGCCATCCCCTCATATGCTATGTCTTGTTTCCGATTGCCTACTGAAAGTGTGTGGTGCTGTATATGAAGTGTTTAAGTTTAATAAAATAATGTTGTATTAAATGTTGTGACAATTGGTACAACACTGACTCTAACAGAATATCAGAAATTATAATTCACACAGCGGAAGACTTGAAACACTAAAAACAAAACGTGACACAATGGAAATAATTTTTAACATAGATTTTATAAATAAAAATCTATGCTAGCCTTACGGCGAAATTCAATACTTATCTTCAAGTACAAATGTTGTGTGAAATGTTACAGCATTAACATTCACAACAGAAACTACAAACGAGGCAGGTGCCTTGTTCTAAAAACGAACTAAGTGTATACGGTATACACTGTCGAAATGCCTAGTCTATCTAATGATTACACTCTCAATAGATAAGAAGACACACAACCATACGGGTGGGATACGAACGTATGAACTAAAAGGTAAAACTACTGGCCACAATTCCTAACGGGGATAAACGCTCGGTCTAGGAAGTTGATCGAATAGAGTACACTCATTTATGAAGCCTTCAATCGGTATTTATAGAAGTGGGGTGCTGATTCTAGAGGCTTCCATAATGAGATCCTATTTTTTAGGAACTCAACTTCCATGATCTTTCTAGATCCTTCTTGAATGCTCCAGGTCGTTCTAAATGTTTCCAGGCCACTCTAGTATGTTCTCCAATGTTCTGGAATCTTCCAGGTTCCAGATCCTTGTAGAAGCTTCTAGATCCTGCCAGAAATGCGACAACATTTAGATCAACATTTAATGTAGCATTTCAGAAAAAAACTTAGAAAAAATCTCGGAAGGTCAAATTAAGATGTTGTTGATAATGTTAAGGCATTTAAGGATTAACAACATCTACAATCTCCCCCAATTTGACCTTTCGACTATAACACACCTGATGCACATATATTTTCTATACATACTCAGTATTATGTACTTAGTTGAGGTTGACATCATTGCTAAGCACTAGTCAAGACAATACCTGTTGTAACCGTTGGATCAAATCGAATGAAGATCAAAGATAATCTTACAATGATCCGTGCCATAAGATCAAGATAATTTTATCCAAAACAGAACAAGTATAAACACTACACTTATTCACAACATAAGTAACTTTACTAAGATCATAAGTTGAACTGGAAGAATTAACTTAGAATCTAAGTAAGACACAACAAAATAAAAACAAACATCAGAGCAAAAAATAATAAAAAAAAACATAAACAAAACAGAAACTAACACTATACAACCTGCAGTAGACACATGATAATTTGCAAACAAATTAAGCAAGGCAGTAAACAAATATCAAGTGAAACCATAATTAAACAAGTTGCAATAAACAACCTAACATCTAGAAAAAATAAATAACAAGTGTATCAGACTTTCAGAATTCAAACTTAAACATTAATACAAAGGTTGAACTGAATAAATGGCTTATATTGTTGTGGTAACAGCTGCAGCATCATCTTCCTGCACCATAGCCATTGTGGAATTCAAATCTCCCCCTGTCTAGCAGCTTCCTCCAGGAAGATCACCATACAAGGTGTCCATCTCAGCAGCATCATCATCATCTCCTTCATCAACAAAGTAAGTAGATGCAAGGTGTGCAACTACATCAGTAACAGCAGCATCAGGTCCATCACCAGCATCAGCAGCAGCTGGAACTCCTTCATCATTTATCTCTTCAATGACCACATTGGAGTTGGATGGTGGTGGTACTCCCCCTGTTGTAGGTGAAAGTAGGTTGGTCCACCTGTCCTTCAGGAACTGAAGTTCATCTATTGTTTCCTGCAAGTGTTGGAGTTGGAGTTTGATGAATTCCTGTGAAAGATATACATTACCAGAAATGTTGATACGGATGTTCTCAACATTTGGGGTTGCATTTCTCTGTCTTGATCTGGATGATTCAGGATGATCAGTAGTTGAGGGTCTGGAAGGTTCTGGTTGAGCAGAAGTAAAGGGTCTTTGCTGATGTTCAGTACCAGGAGCAATCAAAGGTAAATCAATAACTCTATCCCCAGTGAGTAAGGCAGGAGCTATGGCCAACAGTGGAACTCTCCCCCTCAACACATCAGTGTTCTTGGCAACAAATCCATGATGTCTCAAATAATTGGAAATCAGAACAGGATAGGGTAAATTGCCTTTCTCAGAAACTCTCCCAGTAAATCTCATCATGTGTTGGAAAATTGTAAGACCCAAATTGAATCTCTTAAGCACAGAAATCCTATACATCAAAACAGCTTGATCCTTTGTGATCTTGGTAGTATTTGTGGTGGGAATCCAATTGTAGATAATGAGTTTGTATAACACATAGTGTAGGGAAGTGAGGTCTTTGGCTAGCATCTGTCTAGTCCATTTAACAACCCTACCACCAGTTATAGCAGAAATGACCACAACCATGTCAGGTTCTTCATCAACCTCAACATTGGGAATTTCCAAAAACTCATTTATCAATTCAGGAGTAAAAGGTACATCCCTCCCCCTAAAATTAACAGTCCCATACCACTTAGAAGATCTCCTACCAGTGCTCTTTTTCATACATGCATAAAATTCATATGCCCAAATTGTCAAGAAAGATTCACCAAAATTCACAGCATGCATCAAATTCCTTTCTTCTAAGAACCTAACCATGCCTTTACTATCAAAATCAGGTATATTAATCCTCTTCTCTATCAACAGTTTTCTCTTAGAATAAATGGCCAATCTATTCTCTAGAGTTTCAAGAGAATCAGAAATACCTTCCTCTTCAGAAGCAATGTCATCTGAGCTTGGTGTAGAGCTTTTAGCAGAGCTCTGTTCAGGGCTGCTTGCTGCACTGGAAGAGCTATCCCCACTGCCACCATCTTCAGGTTCTGGTGCAGCTTCCTTTGCAGCAGCATAGTGCTCAGCATTTTTCTTTAGAGACTTCAGAATGTCTCTCAAGCATCTTTCAAAATCAGAATTGGATTCTAACTCAGCTGGTTCATCTTCAGTGATCATCTTCTCTTTCCCTTTTGGTTCAGCAACAGATTTTCCTTTCCCTTTTTCTACAGCAACAGCCTTCTTTTTGGATTTCTCAGCAACAACAGTCTTTGTTTTCTTTGCAGCAACAGTGGCAACTTCAGTTTCTTCATCAGAATCAGTGAACACCTGGATGGGTTCACCAACATCAGCTCCAACTTTCTTCTTCTTCCTCATGGATTCAGAATAATCCACACGAGTGAAAACGCGGTTTGATCTCCTCCTTCTTTGTACAGGGCTTCTCTGTCTTTTCCCTTTTTGAGCATTCTTCTTGAGAGGAATGGGGGCAGACTCATCTGAAACAGAGAGTGAAGAGTTTGTACCTTCAGAGATATTTGCTTCCTCCATTTCAACGTCTTCAGGGTCAGACGTGGCAGTACCTTCTTCTTCAACAGAAGCTTCAACATTCTCAGGTTGCGTTTCGTGAACAGAGAGTGATTTGGGGCTTTTTGAAGCAGAAGCCATTTGGGCGGTTTGTTCAGCCAAATAGCTCGAGATATCCACCGTGATACCTCCAAAAGTCATCACGGGCAGATGGCCTGTAGTTCGAAGAGTATCAGACACCTCTTCGATCGCCCTAGTGACCTGTTCGACAGTTGCATCTTGAGGAAAGTTTGTTTGAGGAGCAGTTTGAGGAGTGGTTTGAGGAGTGGGAACAGTTGTTGATGGTGTTGCAGAGACATTCGAGTCAGCATTTGATACGGTAGAGTTTTGTGAAGCCATGGAAGCAAGGATTTCGAGAGGATTTGTGCGAGAGTGGGATGAGGTTTTCGAATCAGAGAGAGATTGTGAGGAATTCGAGTTTGTTCCAGCCATTTAAGTTAGGCGGTTGGAATTTCAAGGTATAGGATGGGAATTTGCACACACTTCTTTGAGATATACACTACCAAATAATAATTCTGCAATCTTAGTACTCAACAAATTCATAAATCACAATTAGCAAATAAATGGCATCTTATGTTCGATATTTATAGAGGGAATAATGTAGTTGGAGATAAGAAAATAAAACAGAAGAATTAATCTAGAATTTTCGATAGTGCTCCACATTTTTAGCCACAACCTAGATCATGGTTAATTAGTGGGAAAAATTAATTAATTAAATTAATTAAAATTAAAGAAGCTTCCAGAATTAAATTCGCATAATCTGAAAAAAAGAAATGTGGGTCAGTAATTAATTAAATAAATAAAATGAATCTCAATAAATAATTACACAGATAAAAATAAATTCGAATCAGGCAATGTTGTGCTCAAAACTGTTACAAACACCTCAACACGGTTTTTACATGAATTTGCTTCATTTGTGTTGCACCATATTTTTTCTTATTGTGTTATAGCATCTAATTTGTATTGATCCATTGTTCCTGTAGAGTACATCGTAGTAGCGAACTCCGTGCCCCATACTTACTTAATGGATTACAAATATGTTGATGTTTTTACCAAATATCACCTTTTGAAAAGAAGGCATCGTAGTAGTGAACTCCGTGCTCCATAGTTACTCAGTGATTTGGTACATCTTTTAGTATGCTAATAACATTCTCATTTTTATGCATTTGAGAGGTGTAAGACATGTTTATTTTTGCACTCCAAGGTTCTTAGATTCGTAGATATTTTACAAAGGAATTATTTAACTAAGTAAGAAATAAATTCAACTTATAAAATTTATACAACCCATGATGTTGTCCCAAATGCTGACGCATTTGTGACAACATCCATCCGAATTCTTTTCAGATAGTGCTCATGCCAAGAGATTTCCTCAAGATAGAGAATCTCTCATGGTCTAAGGCTTTAGTAAAAATATCAGCATTCTGTTTTTCAGTAGGTACATACTCCAACTTAACAATATTCTTTTCTACTAAATCTCTCATAAAATGGTGTCTTATGCTAATGTGCTTTGTGAGTGAGTGTTGTACATGATTTTTAGAGATGTTAATGGCACTAGTATTATCACAAAAGATAGTAAGTATACCATTCTCAATACCATAGTCATGGAACATCTTGCTCAGCCACAAGAATTGTGTGCAGCAGCTTCCAGCAGCAATATACTCAGATTCTGCAGTGGATTGTGAAACACAATTCTGTTTCTTGCTGTGCCATGATACAAGATTGTTTCCCATGTAGAAACATCCTCCACTCGTACTCTTTCTATCATCTATGTCTCCAGCCCAATCAGCATCACTATAACCAATCAAAATGTTGTTGGTGTCCTTAGTATACCAGATTCCAAGTTCACTTGTTCCTGAAACATACTTGATGATTCTCTTCACAGCATTCAGGTGTGATTCCTTTGGATTTGCTTGGTACCTAGCACAAACACACACACTATACATAATATCTGGTCTACTAGAGGTTAAATACAGTAAACTACCTATCATGGATCTGTAAAGTGTTGGATCAACATCTGTTCCAGCACTGTCTTTGCAAAGTTTCAAAGTAGATCCCATAGGAGTTTTCATTGGTTTTGAATTCTCAAGACCAAATCTCTTAACCAAGTTCTTAGCATACTTACTCTGGGAGAAGAAAATACCATCACTGCATTGTTTGATTTGAAGACCTAAAAAATAGTTCAAGTCTCCAACCATACTCATTTCAAATGTTGCAGTCATTGCCTCAACAAAGTTAGTCAACATTTTATCACAAGTAGAACCAAACACAATGTCATCAACTTATATTTGTGCAATAAGTAAATATCCTTCAGTGTGCTTAATGAACAAAGTTCTATCAGCTTCTCCTCTAATAAATCCATATTCCAAAAGAAAGTCAGTAAGCCTACCATACCATGCTCTAGGAGCTTGTTTAAGACCATACAATGCTTTCTTAAGTTTATATACATGATCAGGATATTGTGGATCTTCAAATCCTATAGGCTGTTCAACATATGCTTCTTCATTCAATATGCCATTTAGAAATGCAGCCTTTACATCCATTTGATGAAGTTTAATATCAATAAAACATGCAATAGCTAGCAGTAATCTAATAGATTCTATCCTAGCAACAGGTGCAAAAGTCTCATCAAAATCAACTCCTTCAACTTGGGTGTAACCTTGTGCTACTAACCTAGCCTTGTTTCTAACAATATTACCAGATTCATCAGTTTTATTCTTGAATATCCACTTTGTTCCAATGACATTAGTATGACTAGGTCTTGGAACAAGTGTCCACACTTCATTTCTTTCAAACTGACCAAGTTCTTCATGCATAGCATTAATCCAGTTTTCATCAGTTAAGGCTTCTTTAGCACTCTTAGGTTCAATTTCAGATAAATAGCATTCAACATTTACAACATTACACATAGAAGACATGCATATTGGTCTTACCACATCTACCTTGTCTGATCTTACTCTTCCTCTTGTTTGCACTCCAATTGTAGCATCGCCTATGATCTGGTCAGAAGGATGACTTTTACCTATTCTTGAAGAAGGATTCGTTTTGGGAATGTACTGGTCATTCTGTGAAGTTACAACTGTCTGTTCTGTTGATGTTGACCCAGATGTGTTAAAATTTGGTGCAACATTTTCAGACTTCAGTGTATTCTCAGAACTATCAGTAACCTGTGATACATCTTCTTCATCTTTGTCATCTGTAAGACCTTTATCATCATCAAACACAACATTAACAGATTCTTGAACAGTGTTAGTTCTAAGGTTATAAACTCTATAAGCTTTACTATTTCTAGAATAGCCTAAAAAGAAACCTTTATCACTTTTAGAATCGAACTTATGAAGTTGATCCCTATCATTCAGAATATAACACACACAACCAAATACATGAAAATATTTCACACTTGGTTTTCTGTTGTTCAAAATCTCATAAGGTGTTTGACTTGTGCCAGAACGAATAAAAACCCTATTAATAATATGACATGCAGTATTCAATGCCTCTCCCCAAAATTTCTTAGCAAGACATTTGGATGTTAGCATAACTCTAGCCATTTCTTGTAAAGTTCTATTCTTTCTTTCAACAATTCCATTTTGTTGTGGAGTTTTAGGAGATGAATATTCTTGCAAGATACCCTTTTTATCACAAAAATCATTAAACATGCTGTTTTCAAATTCCCTACCATGATTAGTTCTAATACGGCCAACCTTCAAGTTAAACACATTTTTGAACCTCTTATAAAGAATTTTAAATGCAGCAAATGATTCAGATTTGTCTCTTAAAGACTCTACCCAGGTATATCTAGAAAAATCATCTACCACAACTAAGGAATACCTTTTTCCTCCAATGCTTTCAGTTTCCATAGGACCCATCAAGTCCATGTGCAGTAATTCAAAACATCGATGTGTAGTACAATGTGACAGCATTTTGTGCGACATTCTTACCTGCTTACCTTTTTGGCACGGTCCACATACAGTGTTGTTGTGAAGCCTTAGTTTTGGAATTCCTTTTACTGCATCTGCTTTGATTAGTTTATTCATTGCTCTGTAATTTGCATGACCCAATCTTTGATGCCATAAGACATTTTCATCATATTTTGACAAGTTACAGATATTTGTTCCAATAAGATAGCAATTATCAGCTGACCTAGTACCAGTCATGACACAAATTTCATCTTTATTAAGAACATAACATGAGTCTTTATCAAATTTCACATGCAAATTATCATCACAAAGTTGACTAATGCTAATCAGATTTGCAAGTAAGCCATCAACATGTAAGACATTTTTAAGCTTAGGAAAACCTTTAACATTCAAAGTTCCTTTACCAAGAATCTTTCCTTTAGAACCTCCACCATATGTAACACTACCACTATTCAAGGTCACATAATAAGATAAGAAATCAGTACGACCTGTCATATGTCTAGAACAACCACTATCAAAATACCATGAATCAGGTAGACATGCTTTTAAGGAGGTATGAGCAACATTACAGGTAGTTTTTGGTTTCCATGCAGATTTCATAAACTGTTTACCAGGATGTGACAGTTTTTTATGCAGCATTTTCAAAGTTTTCTGTTCTTCAAACAATTTTATACAGTAAGGACGAATATGACCAACTTTGAAACAATAATGACAGATATACTTTCTTTTAACCTTGTGAGGATCTGATTGTGCAGATGTTGCATCAGATGTGACAACATTTGCCTTCACAAATTTCACAGGTTTTCTAAATTTATCAGAAATAGAAGCAGTAGTACCATCATAACCTAAACCATGATTATTAGACTTACCAGTAGCTATATCATTATTTACCTCAGAAGCACTTTTGGAATATTTCTTGAAACATAAGGTGGAATTTATCAATTTCTCCTTTAAGTTACAAATTTCCAGATCTCTTTTGGTAAGTATAACTTCTAGCTTGGTGATTGTGTGTTTCAGATCCTCATTCTCTTTATTCAAGGAATTAAGAGTGAGTTTCTGATTGTTCCAATCATCTAACAGCTTTTGGTGTTCATTGTCATCAGTCCTTTTTCCTGCATCATCAACCAAAACATTAAAACAGTTCAAATCTGGGTGACTCTGTTCTGATGTTGCTATAGATGTTGAAGCATCAGTTACAGCATCAGAATCTGTTTCATCCAGATCATCATCTGAGGAATCATTATAATCAATTCTGGTTAAATTAGAATATTCATTCTGATTTAATTCATCAAGATCATCATCATCAGATTCACCACTCAAGGTAGCACTAAAATTCAGTTTTTGCTTAAGTCTAGTATTGGCACATTCATTTGCATAATGGCCATAACCAGAACAAGCATTGCATTGAACTGATTTTCGAAATTCAGGATCATACCTTGGTTTACCTTCACTCTTTGATGGTCTTGGTGTGAATTGACCTTTCCTCCTTTCTGGTTGAGGTGTTGATGTATTGATTTGAATCTTAGGCTGAATGTTTCTAGATTTGTTCACAGATTTCTTAAGAAACTTATTAAAGTGCTTAGTGAGCAAGGCAATGTTGTTCGGATTTTTGACGCATACATCAAGCAATTCTTCATCAGAGTCAACTTCAGTAATGATGGGTTGAGCTTCAGAAGTGTTTGATGTTTCCCCTTTAAAAACCACAATTTTCTTATCAGCATTAGCTTCATCATTTTGATTAGTGTTTATTTCATATGTTCTAAGAATACTCACTAACTCATTTTGACTTAACTTATCTGTATCTTTTGCCTCTTCAATAGCACAAATTTTAGCATCAAATCTTTTAGGAACAAATCTTAATATCCTATGAACTACTCTAACATTAGAAATAGGATCACCAAGAGAATGTGATTCATTGATAATCTCACTTAACCTTTCATTGTAGGCTGTAATTGTTTCATCTTCCCTCATTCAGAGATTCTCAAATTTTGTCCCCAACATTCGAAGCTTAGTCCTTCGAACACTTTCTGAACCCTCACAATGCTCTTGCAACCTGTCCCATGCATCTTTAGAAGTAGAACAGTTAGATATAATTTTAAACATTGAAACATAGACAGAAGTAAAAATAGCATTTAAGGCTTTAGAATTGTAGCTTGCTGTTGTTATTTCATCAGCCGTCCAGTCAACTTCTCTCTTGAGTTGTATTTCACCATCTGCGTCTGCTGGTCTTTTTGGAGCTTCCCAACCTGTAAGTACAGTCCTCCAAGCACGTTCATCAACTGACTTGATGTACATACGCATCTTAGGCTTCCAATAAGCATAATTCGATCCATCTAAAACGGGTGGCCTAAGTGACGTGGATATGTGATGTGTTTCCATTGCTAACCTACACTAAAAACACACTTGACCAAAGATCTAACCTAGTGTCGTCAGGTATCAGCTCTGATACCAACTGAAAGTTTGTGGTGCTGTATATGAAGTGTTTAAGTTTAATAGAATAATGTTGTACTAAATATTGTGACAATTGGTACAACACTGACTCTAACAGAATATCAGAAATTATAATTCACACATTTATGAAGCCTTCAATCGGTATTTATAGAAGTGGGGTGCTGATTCTAGAGGCTTCCATAATGAGATCCTATTTTTTAGGAACTCAACTTCCATGATCTTTCTAGATCCTTCTTGAATGCTCCAGGTCGTTCTAAATGTTTCCAGGCCACTCTAGTATGTTCTCCAATGTTCTGGAATCTTCCAGGTTCCAGATCCTTGTAGAAGCTTCTAGATCCTGCCAGAAATGCGACAACATTTAGATCAACATTTAATGTAACATTTCAGAAAAAAACTTAGAAAAAATCTCGGAAGGTCAAATTAAGATGTTGTTGATAATGTTAAGGCATTTAAGGATTAACAACATCTACACCTACTTCTATATGCTTTGAACTGGAAAGTTTAATGGCAAAGTTCTGGTGGGAAGGATGACTGACCGGAAAAAAAAAATACATTGGACTAAATGGAGGGAACTATGTCGACCAAAAGATGAAGGTGGATTAGGCTTTAGGCGGATAGTGTTATTTAATAAAGCAATGCTAGCCAAGCATGTGTGGAGAATTATCAGTCAACCTCATACGTTGATGAGTAATTTTTTTAAGGGTAGATACTTTAAAAATGTTGACACTCTTGATGTAGGCCTTGAGTTTAATCCGTCGTATATTTGGCATTCTATTATGTGGAGTCGTGACATTATAGACTTCGACAGTCGATGGAGGATTGGGAATGAGGAATAGGTCCGCATTTTGAAAGATCAATGGATTCTGAAGACAGAAACGGGGCTTCCAAAGTCGAAGACGGTTAGTGCTTCAAGAGTTAAGCGCTTCATTTCCAATGACTATATGTGGAACACTGATCTCATTTATCAGGCTTTCCCTCCTTTCGAAGCACATGCCATTTTGGAAACACCACTATATGGAGCTGGGAAAGAAGATTTTTTATATTGGCCTGAGAACTCGAGTGGTAAATATTCTGTAGCTTCTGGATATCATTTAGCAAGGAAAAAGAAGGTGCGCGAACATGATAAGGCAATGGAGGGTTCATCAAATTCCCGCATTAAGGATCGAGTGTTTAAAGCTGTTTGGAGGATGAAGATTCCACCCAAAGTTCGCATATTTGGTTGGAAAATGCTTAATGAGATTGTGGCATCGGAAGGTAATTTAGCTCGACATCATATTCCCATTAACCCTTCTTGTGTAATTTGTGGTTGTTCCTTTGCGGATACAATGCATACTCTTTTTTGGTGTCCTTAAGCTAAGGAGGTTTGGAAAAAACAGGGTTCTAAACATCTTCCTTTTCATTTTGCAAATGATCTTCGTTTTGAAAAATGGGTTAGTACGACTTATAACCCTTCGGCTAAAATTCGTACGGTTTTAGAAGAATACAAAATTTTAAAGAATTTTTTTTCTATTTCATTTGATAATGCAAGTGCCAATACGGCTAGTTTAGAACATCTTATTGGTTATTGTCAACCCTCGATTGGGGGTAGATTTTTTCATGTTCGATGTATGTTGGGATATGAATCCTAGAACAAGTCCTAAATGATGAATAAAAGATGAAGTTTTGATAAGCCAAAAGTAGTATGAATATTTTCTAAGTGTTGACTAATCTAGTCTAGTTGAGTTAAGTCATCTTGTACAAGACCAGTAGAGTTCACATAAGTTCACATGGAAAGATAAGTACAGTTTATAAGTACTTCATATGTGTTTACAGTATTTGTTTAAGTTTGTTACTGAGCTATTTAAATGTTGTATAGAGCTCATGATGTTTTTATATGTAATAGATTAGTTTTATTGTATAGTTTATAAGTTGACTAAGCTTGTATTATGAAAGCTTAAAGTAATGTAATAGTCTTGATAGGTTTAGTATAGTCTACTGATTGAACAAGGAAGACCAGACAAGAAGAGTTGAAGTCTACTACTCAAGACAGGAGGACTACAAGACAAGTACATACTAGTCTACTCAAGACAAGTCAACGTGAAGATAGTTAGTTAGAAGCGCGTGTAAAGATAAGGATAGAAGTTAGTTATGGAATAACTAATTCATAACAGAAACGCGTGGATGGATAAGAAGATTCAGTTAAAGGTAGTTATCAAGAAAAGTTGGTTACAACTAACTAAGTTCTTGATGTTTGAAGTCTATAAATACTTCATGATGGTGATCATTTGGAGACTACTGTTACTGCAACTACGCATACTGAAACTTGATATACTGAAGCGTATTAAAAGCTATATACTGAAGGTTACTCTCAGAGATTGAAGATTCAGAAAGAAGCCAGAAGACAAGTGAAGAATTCAAAAGGCTACTACTGAATAAGTGTTTAGTTTTTGTTTGTTATTTTTCAAGGTGCTAGATACTTGTAAAATTTCTAGTTAGATCATAGACATATCTAGAGGTATAGTCTGTTGAAGATCTAAGTCTTCTTCTTGGGACTTAAAAGATAGGAATATACACTTGTACTCGATTGGAAGAGTTTAGTGGAAACATCACAACTGGGTTTGTGAGAGTGGATGTAGACAAGTTGTCGAACCACTATAAATCTTTGTGTGTTGTTTACTTTACTGTTTTAATTGTTTAATTGCTTAACTGTTTAAACTGCTACTAAGCTTAACAAGTTGAGTATAGAACAGAGTTCTCGAATTAAGAAGTTGAGTATAAACTTGAATTGGGCTCATTGTTAATTTCGTATTCCGCATATTGTATTCTGATATTTCGATAGAATTTTGAAAAGTCTATTCACCCCCCTCTAGACATTTTCACTAGCTTACTCGTTATTAACTCAACTTTGGGGACCTACAAGTGGTATCAGAGCTGTGGTTTTCGAACTGCTGTTTCTTGATAACCGACTTAAGACTTAGGGTGAAGTCTTGTTCCTTGATTGTAGTTGCTTACGTGTTCTTGATCAAACACTCTTGTTATATCTGTTTCGTGCTCCCTGTTTTTGACTTATCTGTTTTTCTTGATCATAACTCCACTTAGCACTTATTTCTTGAAATCATGTCTCTTGAGATCAGCGCTAACAAGTTACCCAAGTTCCAGGTTCAGGACTATGACTACTGGAAGCTGCGAATGGAAGCCATTTTCAGTTCCACGCACGACCTAATGATCTCTGTTATCACAGAAGGACCTATTGTTACTATGGTTCCTAATACTGCTGTTCTTGACCCAAGCAAACCAATTGGTACTCTCGTCAAGAAACCAAGGTCAGATCTAACCTCAGAAGAAATGCGTCAAAATAATTTGGATAGTTTGGCAAAGAATTACATTTTACACACCCTTCCTAAGATGTATCTAGGAAAAGTGTTAAAATGTAAGACTGCCAAAGAGATGTGGGACAGACTAGCTATTCTTTGTGAAGGGACTTCCCTAATCAAAGAGAGCAAACTCTCCACAGCTGTCCAAAGATTTGAATCATTTCAGATGAAAGCTGGCGAAACTATCGACCAGCTGGATACTCGTTTTACTAAGATCATGAATGATTTGGAAGTACTTGGTAAATCTTATACTGCTCGTGAGATCAATCTTAGGATTTTGAAGAGTCTTGATAGTCGTTGGAAAATGGTAAAGATGCTTGTTAAGAACACTCAAGATATTGATACATGGACTGCTGAAACCATGTTCCAAACTCTTAAAGCCCATGAGTTTGATTTAGACGAAGATGAACCACTAGCTAGTAGTGATAGAGAACATGTTGTATCTAAGAACGTTGCCTTTAAGTCTAGCTCTTCTAAGTCTTCTAAGGTAGATAGGTCCAAGTCTAGAACTAAGTCTGCCTCTGTGAAAGATGAGTTAGATACTGATCTTAGTCTGAAGGATCAGATGAGTCTCATGGTTAGAAAGTTTGATAGGCTCAACAAACGCTTCGGAAGATACAAGAAGTTCTATAGGGATCATAGAGCATCTACCTCTAAGAACTCGTCTGAGACCAGACGAGACCGAAACTCGTCCGAAAGGAGAGACGAAGTCTCGAAAGGTAATAGACGAGATAGAGAGTCTGACGATAGGAAGATTCAACGTTCCGATAGACGTGATAAGCGTAGGGACAAGTCTCCTATTAAAAAGGCTACTAATGATCTCTTGTGCTATAATTGTGAAAAGCCAGGTCATTACATATATGAATGTCCAGACCTGAGCACTGATGATCGTGAAGAACGCAAGGCACGAAGAGAAAGAAGATATAATCGTGGCAAAAAGGCTATGATGGCCAATGATGACTCTGATTCGGATTCAGACGAGTTGCCATCGTCCGTATCTAGTCACTCAACTGATCAAGATCACGACGAAGCATTCATAGCAGATGATGGCCTATGCTGCATGGCTAAAATCGACCAAGAGGTATCATCTGCTACATCTTTTCAATCTTGTGAAGATTCAGAAACTGATGAAAGTGACACTGCTAGTAGTGAAGTAGGAAGTAGTCTTCAGCACTCGTCTAGTGCAGTCGAAGACGACCTTCTACTTGCTAACCAAGCATTCATTGAAGTCAGTGATGAAAACATTGCATTAAAACAAGAAATCATTGATCTTAAGGAAGCTCAGTCAAAAGTAGATCCTAATATAACAGTCCTAAATAAACGCTTGGCTGAAGAGTTGAGTAAACTCAAAGAAAAGTGTGCGTTGACAGACAGGTTATATCAAGACCTACTTAAGATACATGCAACTGAGAGAAATGATTTCAATGTTTTAAAGAACAAGTGCAACAGACTTGAAGAACGTAATAAGTTCTTAGAGACCGAGGTAGTTACACTTGATCTCAAACTTACTGACCTGGTTAACTCTTCAAAGATTAACCTTGAACTGTCAGATAGGTATAGAGATCCAGGTGACAAGACTGGTATAGGTGCTGAGTCATCTAGCTCGTCTGCTCGAGTCATTAAGAACCCTACTACTATTAAAGCAAGACTTTTGCCAAATGATAAAGGAAAAAGACCAATGTTATACGATATTGGAACTCCTTCTAATGGTACTGTACCTAAACAAGCTCGAGTTAACATTCCGATTACCAAGGGAGGTAAAAAGAATGGTAACAGCAAGCCTGTTCCATCTAGAACTAATCTTCAAAGGACCACTAATCGTGGACGACCCAACCAGGTCAGATACGAGGACTGGTATCCTGAGGAGACGAGTACTAGACAGGTACAGACTAGACGACAAGAGTCTAGACCTCCATTTATAAGGCAGTCTCAACTCTACTCGTCTAGACCTAGACAGGTAGCTCCAAAATATCGTACACAAGCTGTCCTATATCCTCCACCTCTATCATACGATATTTTAAGTGAGGAAAGACCCAAACGCGTCTATAAACCGTATGGACCTAATGCTTTCAAACCCTACTCTAACTATCATAGACAAGTGCCTGCTCAAGTAGAGATTAAGTCGAAAGGCTATCTCCAAAGAGTAGACCCGAACTCGACTGATAGGCCAGAGAAGGACAACAAGGTCTTATTTTGCAACAAATATGGGTGAAAGCTTAAAAGATCGAACTTGTTCAAGACTCCAATGTATATCTGGATTCCTCTGAACATGACTAACCCCCAAGGACCCCAATAAACAAATGGGTACCTAAGTTATTGAATATCATCTATTGCAGGGTCGACTTGACTTGTATAAGAAGGGTGGCTCAGTAGGAGAAACCTGGTACATAGACAGTGGTTGTTCGCACCACATGACTGGTACCAAAGCTCTCTTGTCTAGCTACCATGAGCAAGAAGGACCAAAAGTAATATTTGGTGATAGCTCCACTGCTGTCACTAAAGGATTTGGTTACATCCGGAATGGAGACGTCGAAATTCAAGATGTCTCATATGTTGAAGGTTTGAAATATAATCTACTCTCTGTTTCACAATTTTGTGATCGTGGTTACAAGGTGCAGTTCAAGAGCCGCAAATGCGAAATCATTGACAAAAGGACGCACACAGTTCTACTAGTCGGCGTAAGACAAGGTAGTGTGTACATAGTGAACTGGAACAGTTGTCCGAGGGACACCTGCCTACTTACTAAGAATTCTAAAGAACTTGGCTGGCTCTGGCATAGACGCCTCTGTCATCTAAACTTTAAGGTTCTTAATAAGATAGCCAGAGATTACCTTGTAGAAGGTATTCCCAATGAAGTTTACTACAAGTCACATGTATGCACGGCTTGTCAACAGGGTAAACAGGTTAAAGGTTCATTTAAGTCAATTCCTACTCTCTCAACTAGTAGAGTTCTAGAACTCCTACATATGGATCTTCATGGTCCAATAACTCCTCCAACCTTGAATGGTAGAAGGTACACACTTGTTGTAGTAGACGACTATTCTAAGTTCACTTGGGTAGTCTTTCTACACAAGAAGAGTGATACACAAACACTTCTGCCTGAACTGTTGAAGAAGTTACAAGTTGAGAAGAACCAGTCTATTGTCAAAATTCGAAGTGACAAGGGAACTGAGTTCATTAATTGCTATATCAAAGAATTTTGTACTAAACGTGGTATCCAGCACCTTACTAGTGCAGCTAGGACACCACAACAGAACGGTGTAGCAGAAAGAAGGAATCGAACTCTCAAAGAAGCCTGTAGAACCATGATAGCTGAGTTCAACACACCTCAAAAGTTTTGGGCTGAAGCTATCAACACTGCATGCCATTCACAGAATAGAAGCGCGATCAACAAAGCTCTAGGCAAGACACCTTATGAGGTTTGGAAAGGTAGAAAACCAAGAGTTTCATATTTCCATATATTTGGCTGTAAGTGTTTCATTCACAACAATGGAAAGAGCAAGTTGAATGCTTTCGATGCTAAAGCAGACGAGGGGATATTTTTAGGATACTCCTCGACTAGCAAAGCATTTAGAGTATTCAACTACTCAACTCTTTGTGTGGAAGAAACACCACATGTGGTTTTCGATGAATCTCAACAGGACTCGTCTGCCGACAAGATCAGTAAGAAGGTAACTGATTTATCAATCGAATCTGACAAAGATTCAGAGATATATGAATCCGTTCAAGCCTACAACCCATTCCTAAAAGCTCTCGATTCTGATGACAAGGAGAAAGTAAGTGCTCAAGGTAAGTCCTCTAGACCAGTTGACATGCCTGCTCTAGTTGACTCATCTACTCTTGGTAAATCTGTTGATGATACAAATGATGTTGACATGCATGATGCTGTACATGATATAGATGATGATAGTATTCCTGTTAAGAATAGGAAAACATGGAAATCTGCGCATGATACTGAAAATATCATTGGTGACTCTACTATAGGTGTGAAGACTAGACGACAACTCTTTGAGTCGCAAGAACAGTCTAGTCCAACTATGTTTTGCTGGTGTTGTTTCCTCTCATCTATTGAGCCTACCACTGTTAAAGAGGCATTGGCTGATAGTAATTGGATCATCGCTATGCAAGACGAGTTGAACCAGTTTGTTCGAAACGACGTCTGGGAACTTGTCGATAGGCCGAAACATCATAATGTAGTTGGCACTCGATGGATTTTCAAGAATAAGAAAGATGAGAATGATTTAGTCGTTAGAAATAAGGCTAGATTAGTCGCCCAAGGCTACTCACAAGCTGAAGGCATAGACTATGATGAAACATATGCTCCTGTTGCTAGACTAGAAGCCATTAGATTGTTCCTTGCATATGCTGCTCACATGAAGTTTACTGTATATCAAATGGATGTTAAAAGTGCATTTCTTAACGGTATTCTTGCGGAAGAAGTGTATGTTGAACAACCTCCAGGTTTCGAAGTCAAAGGCAACCAGGTGTACAGATTAAAGAAGGCCTTATATGGACTAAAGCAATCTCCAAGAGCATGGTATGACACTCTATCTCTCTTTCTATTGGAAAATGGTTTTACTAAGGGCAAGGTCGATCGAACCTTGTTCAGAAGACAAGAAGGGAAGGACATTTTACTCGTCCAAATTTACGTAGATGACATCATTTTTGGGTCACCTAACAAAAAGCTGAGTGAAAGTTTTTCAACACTCATGCAAAGTAAATTTGAGATGTCTATGATGGGTGAAATGAACTACTTTCTTGGACTTCAAGTAAAACAAACTCCAAAAGGTATTTTCATAAATCAGGCGAAGTACACTAGAAATCTTCTAGACAAGTATGGGATCAAAACATGTAAGTCCACTGGTGTACCAATGCAACCAACTTACAGAATGGATCCAGATGAGAACGGTAAATGTGCTGACCAATCCTATTATCGTGGCCTAATTGGTTCTTTACTGTATCTAACTGCTAGTAGACCTGACATTGCATTCTCTGTTGGTGTTTGTGCTCGATTCCAAGCCAATCCAAAAGAAAGTCACATGGAAACTACCAAAAGGATCTTGAAATATTTGAAAGGGACCATCAATCGTGGTATATGGTATCCTTCAAATGATGATCTATCCTTAAGTGGGTATTCAGACTCAGACTTTGGAGGCTGTAGAATAGATAGGAAATCTACTTCTGGTTCTTGTCAATTTCTAGGCACAAAACTCATATCTTGGTTTTCTAAAAAGCAGACTAGTGTTGCTACCTCTACTACCGAAGCCGAGTACATGGCTGCTGGTAGCTGTTGTAGTCAACTACTCTGGCTCATACAACAGTTACGTGATTACAATATACATGAATCAAATGTTCCTATTTTCTGTGATAGTAATAGTGCAATTGCCATTACACAAAATCCTGTTTTACACACACGATGTAAGCATGTTGATGTGAAGCATCATTTCATACGTGATCATGTAGAAAAGAAGGATATTCGCATGGAAAAGATTCATACTGATTTTCAAAGAGCTGACATTTTTACAAAACCATTAGCTGAGGCACGATTTCGTGAGTTATGCATTAGTCTAGGACTAATTGATTTAGATCCTACTTGCCTATAGCTATGTACTAACAGAACAGGTACATCAATAAGAGGAGACAAGATCACTAGACCAGAGCACTCGACTACTCATCCAACAGACAGGTATACAAGGCTAGACTAGATGACCAAAACAACCCAATGAAGAAGCTGGTAAAGCTGAGGGTAATACTAAGGGAATAAACATTTAAGGGGGAATCCTTGATTTCTTAAAAATCCTTATGTTGACTCTTATGTTTGTTAATAGGTCATCTTGTTCGAAACCTTGATCATTGCTTTAGATTGATATTCATCTTATTTATCTTACTCTACCTGTACCTACGATTACACATTGAAAATGATGAGATAGGTACATACAGTCGTTCGACGTTCAGAATAGACAGGCACAGGCGAAAGGGCAACTCGTCTTGTGTACTTGAGCCAACTCGTCTTGCGAAGCTTAAGTCTACTCGTCTGTTCTGGATGGACTCGAACAGACAAGCTAAGTGTTTCTCTTGATTGAAATATGTTAAGTGTCTATTCAAACGGATTAAGGGTATTATAGTAATTAGATAATGCTAAATTTTGAAAACCCTAGAATTGGATTTATACACTCCCATTCTTAATGAGGTGTATACACCCAGTTCCTACTCTACTACACTAGGTCAGATGTGTACACTCCCTGTCCTAATTAAGAAGAGGCGGATTTCAAAACTTACAATATCAAATCACATAATATTCTCGATTCCGTAACCGAATTTCAAAGGTCTCGACCGTTGGATTAAACAATTCAATCTTGGCCGTTGGATCACTTTTCAGTTATAACAAAACTCATCTTTCCCACAACTCGACTTACGTTTTCATAACTCTCCTACTCTAGCTCTCGAGTTTCTTGCAAATCAAACCTACCTAGTTCTTACTTTACTCTCTAAAAGATGTCGATTGTTTCTCTTTTCGATGTCAGAACTAACATGCAAGCGAGGTTCAATCTTGGAAAGTATATTTCGGAGAACAAGGTGCATGTGGAACCCTCGATGTTCTTCAAAGGGCGTCACACTGCTGGAAACCAAGAGATCCTTGATAAGTGCTCACATTGTGGATTGAAGCCTTATCTGGAAGCATTTCCTCAAGTCGTCTTGGAGGAAGAGGTGTTATTGTTCTATGCCAACGCCACAAGACGAGGAGATGAAATTGAATCTTTCATAGGAACGAGCCGAGTTGAACTCACTCGTGAGGTGCTTTTCAGGCATTTAAGGCTGCCCATCGGAACGATTGATGTGGAGAACTATGCCACTGGACAAGAGATGAGGTATTTGAGCATCTTTTGTGGAAGGAAGTTGAAGCTCAAATCGGACGGCAAGGCCCCTGCTGTTAAGAAGGCCGAATTGTTGGAGAAGTATCGCACTCTACTGGACATAGCAAGTAAGATGCTTCTATGTGCCACTGGTTCATTTGATGAAGTCACCCAAGCCAAGACAAGGGTGATGGCGGCAATCTACGACGGAATTACTGAAGGCAATTGGTTCAAGCTGATTGCGGATCGGATGATGTATTTCGAGAAGAGTGTTCGAGTGGATACCGATTCATGCAATTGGGTGGTGTCTCACACGGTTGGGTACGGCAACAAGTTGAGTATCCTACTCCCCTTGTTGTTACCCAACAAGTCGGACTGGAGCAAAGGAAAGCCCTTCCATCCTCTCAAATTCTACTTAAAGTCGGAAGCCCAGAGGAAGCAGGCTGCTGCGAGGCCAGCTGCCCCTAGACGAGTTCAGATAGACGACTCAGACGTCTTACCCTATGGCAACTCATCTAGTTCCACAGAAGATGAGTCCGATGATGAAGAAGCGAAGGCCACTACGAAAGCTGAGTCGAATGGTGATGATTCAGAAGAGACCCAATCAGAGGAGGAGACTGATCTAGTGAAGAAGCCTAGTGCTCAAGTTCCTGAGATGTATACTATTGTAAGAGTTGGAACTCCACCTCCACCAGAAGAGACGAGTCACCAGGTTGGTACCTCTTCACAAACTTTGTCAATTCCTTCTCTCTCTCTCTCTACTGTTCGAACCAAGGCTAGATCACATCGATCTAGGCCTCGTCCTTTACCCTCAACCTCACATGTACTGGCGGCATTACCGCTTAGAGCCAGTCTACCCCAAAACACTCCCATACAAGACACAACTGATACTTCGACAGTTGTCACACCAAACCAAGCCACATTAGAGCCCCAAGAAACCACACTCCAAACTCCCTCTCTACCTTCAACAGAATATGTTGAACCCTCCAACCCATCTACTTCAGACAAGACGCCAGTTGCCACTGCAACAGCTGAGTTAGAGACCCCATCTACTCAGGACCCGTCTGTTGTTAGATTTGAATCCCTGGTATATTATCCGATGTGTCTGCGAGAGAAGAGGGTTCGTGCTCGAGTTTCAAGAAATCTGAAGAAGCAGCTCTCGACTCTTGACATCGACACAGCTTCTGAACAGTTTGAGAAGCTCGTACGGATTTGCACGTGGTTTGCTCTGAAGAAATCTTCTACGGATGATCTTTTTGAAGTCATTCAAGGCATGGGCGCAATCTCCAACTTCATGGACTGGGAGATGGAACAAAAGGAAAACAGTGGAGTTAAGGATCACTCCGAGCTGTTCCCACGCAAGGCCTTGGTTGATCTAGTCAAAAGATTGTTGAGTATTCCAGATGGTGTTATAGAAGATGTGTTCTCATTTGATGTTGGAACCCAGACTGATCTGGTGGAAGACGAGGTCAAGCCAGACGTTGCTGATATTGCTGTTCAGACTTCAGAACCCTTTTTGGAAATTGAAGGTGGTTCAGATGAAGAAGCTGAAACTTTAGGAAACATTGAGTCTTGTGAACTTGGTGAAGAAGATGATGAGTTCATGGATGCAGTTATGTTTACTGAAGATGAACTTATTGAGAAAATTCAGGAAGATAATGTCATTAATGTTCAGTCGTCTCATGCTATCCCAGTCGCATCGATGGATGAGTTGAAAGAAGATTTGAAGTCTGTCATCAAGTCAACTATCGATGAATTTCTTAAGACTGAACTTAAGAAAACTCTTGTTGAACAGAACAGTGTCCTTGTGACAAGTTCAAAAGAGATGATCTTGAATGAAGTCAATCAGTTGGATAACGACTTCAGGCAAGAGATGTTTAAGCAGATCGAAGGATTTCTCCAGAATCAAGTTGAATACTCGGAGAAAAGCTCAGTTGATTTTGCTCGTATTCTAGCTACTGAATCCAAGAAGATGGAACGAGTCTATAGAGCCAAAATCGAAGTAGCTGATGTCCAAAGGAAAGAAGCCTATGACCAGTTAGCACAAGCGAAAGAGTTTATCAGTGCTATGACTGAGGAGAACAGGAAGTTACGTCTGACTGCAACTCATTTTAAGAATGAATTGAACTTGTCTACACAGAAGCTGGAGTTGGTGGCAACCAAACTGGACAAGTTGAGTCAAGACGGTTCTCATCAAAGGCAGATTGAAAAAGCTACTGAAGCTATGAAGCAAGCTATGCTAGAAGAGATGACTCGATTTACTAGTCTTTTCACTCTTAAGGCTACTGATGAAGCCAAAAAGGGGGAAGAGTCAAGTAAGATTGAGAAGGCTAAGTCTGCTGAACCAGAAGCTAAGGAGGCTGCTGAAGCAATACAAGAGCTCAGAAGGCCTAAGAGAAGGCTAGTCAAGACTGCTGAACTTGAGAAGGTAAGAGCAGATGAGCTGAAGTTAGCAAAAGGCAAAGGTATTGCGTCTCCTGAAGCAGAGATTCAGACCAGACGAGTTAAGAGAAAGCTGAATATTGAAGAGCCTACTGCTACTGCAACAGTTGAGAAGAAGCAAAGAATTGCTGATGATGAGATTCACTATGCAAGCAAAAAGAAGATTGTTAAGCATATTGAAAGGTTGCAGAAGTTGAAAGCTGATGAAGACAAGATGTAAGACAAGTTCATTGATCACTTCATAGATAATGAGCATAGAGCTGAATGGATTGAAGTGAAGAGTCAATGGGAACTTGATCATTGGATAATTAGGAAGTATGGTGATGCTGAAAGTCAAGATGAACTGTACTCTTTATTTGACAGGTTCATGGAAGGACAACACAGGAAGTTGTGGCATCTAATCTTGAGGATTTCTGCTGGTGCTAACTTCAACATTCTTGTTCCTGAATTTCCTGAATGGAAATGTCCCATGACAAGTTCAGGTAAAAGAGTTGACATCAATAGAATCAAGAAATTTGAAGAACAACTACTCGAGAAAGAGAAGATTGAAGATGAAGACCATATCTGTCTGATTCACAAGAGACTCCTTGATGCATTCTGTGTTCCAAATCCAGAAGGAGGTACTCTTTCAGATTAGTTTTGTTTGTTTGAAGTTTAGTTTTTTTTTTGCTCTGATACTTAGTTGAATTTGATATTCGAAGTATGTGTAATCTACTGATCTGTTTTGAATGAATGAAAGATAAGTACTATTTGATGTTAAAAGACAAGATAACTACTTAACTAGTCTACTTATGAGAAAAGATTCAAGTAGTTTTGGCTTCATCAAAAAGGGGAAATTGTTGGGATATGAATCCTAGAACAAGTCCTAAATGATGAATAAAAGATGAAGTTTTGATAAGCCAAAAGTAGTATGAATATTTTCTAAGTGTTGACTAATCTAGTCTAGTTGAGTTAAGTCATCTTGTACAAGACCAGTAGAGTTCACATAAGTTCACATGGAAAGATAAGTACAGTTTATAAGTACTTCATATGTGTTTACAGTATTTGTTTAAGTTTGTTACTGAGCTATTTAAATGTTGTATAGAGCTCATGATGTTTTTATATGTAATAGATTAGTTTTATTGTATAGTTTATAAGTTGACTAAGCTTGTATTATGAAAGCTTAAAGTAATGTAATAGTCTTGATAGGTTTAGTATAGTCTACTGATTGAACAAGGAAGACCAGACAAGAAGAGTTGAAGTCTACTACTCAAGACAGGAGGACTACAAGACAAGTACATACTAGTCTACTCAAGACAAGTCAACGTGAAGATAGTTAGTTAGAAGCGCGTGTAAAGATAAGGATAGAAGTTAGTTATGGAATAACTAATTCATAACAGAAACGCGTGGATGGATAAGAAGATTCAGTTAAAGGTAGTTATCAAGAAAAGTTGGTTACAACTAACTAAGTTCTTGATGTTTGAAGTCTATAAATACTTCATGATGGTGATCATTTGGAGACTACTGTTACTGCAACTACGCATACTGAAACTTGATATACTGAAGCGTATTAAAAGCTATATACTGAAGGTTACTCTCAGAGATTGAAGATTCAGAAAGAAGCCAGAAGACAAGTGAAGAATTCAAAAGGCTACTACTGAATAAGTGTTTAGTTTTTGTTTGTTATTTTTCAAGGTGCTAGATACTTGTAAAATTTCTAGTTAGATCATAGACATATCTGGAGGTATAGTCTGTTGAAGATCTAAGTCTTCTTCTTGGGACTTAAAAGACAGGAATATACACTTGTACTCGATTGGAAGAGTTTAGTGGAAACATCACAACTGGGTTTGTGAGAGTGGATGTAGACAAGTTGTCGAACCACTATAAATCTTTGTGTGTTGTTTACTTTACTGTTTTAATTGTTTAATTGCTTAACTGTTTAAACTGCTACTAAGCTTAACAAGTTGAGTATAGAACAGAGTTCTCGAATTAAGAAGTTGAGTATAAACTTGAATTGGGCTCATTGTTAATTTCGTATTTCGCATATTGTATTCTGATATTTCGATAGAATTTTGAAAAGTCTATTCACCCCCCTCTAGACATTTTCACTAGCTTACTCGTTATTAACTCAACTTTGGGGACCTACAATGTATGTGCCATATTTTAAATTTGTGTGTTCAATATGCTTTATCTTCTTTAAAATCACATGTTGCTCCTATTAAACAAGCACTTTCTTATTTAACTAGACATTCACAAGTTTTGAAAAAATGGAAAAAGTTTTGTATTATTGAAAAAATTCTTCCTAAAAAAATTTCACTTGACGTTTCTTTTTTTTTTTTTTTTTTGGTCGGTCAAATGAATTTATTAATAAAAGCTTGGGTATAAGATATACCCCTCGAGTACACATTACAATGCTCACAGAAACATCACAGCAACATCAAGGATCCTATCTTATCTAAAGGCGCAAGAAGGATGTTGGATCCTATCTTCACTTGATGTTTCTACTAGATGGAACTCTACTTATAAAATGTTAAATTCATTTAATTAGTATAGAAATGCATTATGCACTTTTTTTGCACAAGAAAGTAATAGTTTTACTTTATTTCCTTCTCAATGGGATGCATGTTCACAATTATGTGATATATTAGAAGTTTTTAATAATGCTACCGTATCATTATCCGGTATTTATTATCCTACTTCGTTAGTTGCTTTAGATCATTGTGCAAAAGTTTTGGTTATTTTTACTTGTGCTACTACCGATGATATGATTTTATATGATGTTATTAGTTCAATGAAAATTAAATGGTTGAAATATTTTACTTATATACCCGATGCGTTTTTAATTGCTAAACTACTTGATCCTAGAACTAGAGCTAAAGGTTTGGAAAGAATGTTAACTTTTTATTATGATAATTTATTTCCTTTGAAAGATAAAAACACTCCTTGTCCTACTAAAATTACCTATGATGCTAGAAAACTTCTTACGGATATTTTTGTGGAGTATAAAGGTACGTATTGTTCTATTAACGATTTTGTTAGTGCTCCTACTCCTAGTGGTAGTAGTAGAAGCGGTAATTATATTCTAGTCGAAGTTCTAACTATAATATGCAAGAAAAGATGAAGTTTTTTTGTAGATTATGATCGTGAGCATTATCAACAACAAGAAATGACATCAAATTTTATGATGGAGATTGACAATTTTCTAAATGCCCCTACAATGGAGTATCTGTAATATCCGTTACAAAAAAAATTAAATAATTAGTCATCAATATTTTAATTATTCCTAATTATCTTTTAAAACCATCCAATAACTACCATTTATCCACATTTAAACACACTTAGTGGGGAGGAGGAAACGGTTATTGAAATCAAATAAGAGACTCTTCTCTTTTCCATATTTTACTTCACACAAGCAAACCGCATAAAGAAAAAAAAACCATTCTCCTTTTCAAGATAGAAATCAGCCTCTCCATTAATCAGTCTGTGATTCATATTTTTCATCCTCTGTCTGCAATTTGAAGTTGGTGACTTACTTGCTTCTACATCCACTTATATTGAAAGGTGTGTTAATTTTACCGTCAACACTAATCTGTTTTGGAATTCACTTTAAGCCCCCCAAATATTGATATTATGATTTTATTAAGTAAATATATGTGTGGTATGCAGATTATGTACTCTCTGCAATATTTTATTTTGAATATTTAGGGAGTATGGATAGTAGATTTGTTATGCTTAATTTTGGTACATGATCCATGATATGAGAGTGATGCCATTCGGATAAATTTGTAGATATGCGGTTTGTGTTTCCCAATTCATTATTACCATAGCCATTAATTAATATTAGATTGATACTTATATGTGTGATAACAACTTCAGGAGTAGGCTCGTTTTCCAGAGATACGCTTAAAACAGTGGTTATGTTTACATAATTTCTGTTTTCTTAAATTAGTCAATGATTAGAGGATTATAAATGTTCTAAAACAGAGAAGCTATATACCGAAATTAGTATTATTTCAGTAATTCTGAAATTTCAGTGGCGTTAAACCTTCCCATTAACAGATTATATCATTGAGTTGAATGAATATAATTGATCAAATTAGGTTATTTGATTTGGGAATTTAGGGTTTCTGATTTACGAGTTTTAATTATCTCAAATCAAACTATTCATTATTTTCAAATTTAGTCCTTTGATATTTTAACCCTTGCGATTACGTCCCTAGATTTATAATAAAATTCATCGCCACACAAGTGTTTCGGTTAGTTATTTCTCGAATACTATACTAATTGGCCATACACGATAATTAATGCAAGGCAACGGACTAGTTCTTGCAAGGCTTTCACATATCATTTGTAGCTATTATCGTCTATCGAGGTGGGTTTTAATTGCTTTATTCTCTACGGTGGTTTGTAGAGCTCTATTGCATTTGTTATTCATTATTTAATATTTTAGATAAATGTTTGAGTTAATTGTTTACTATGTGAATTCATTTCTATTATCATTCTATTGGCAAAGTTATCATTCTATTGGCAAAGTTTGTGGCAAAGTACATTATATATTGTCAAAGTTTGTGGCAAAGTTATCTAATAGCCAGGGGCTCCAAATGGGGTCCGGGACCGACGGGTCTTCGAGTGCGACCCGCCGTGCTCACTACGTGTGGGAATACCTTAGTCATTTATTTGGCTTTGGGAAGGTCCACAAACTCTATTGGCAAAGTATCAATGGCAAAGTATCAATGGCAAAGTATATGTGGCAATGTGAATGTTATTTACTATGTTTCGATTTCTTGATTATTTATTTTTAATATTAATTATTGAATGACTTAGATCCACTGAGTGTGCTTGCATGCTCACCCCCCATTTATTATCAATCTCAGGTTGAAGAGTTGGAAGACGAGGGACTGTGATGAGAGACGACCCTCATTAATTAAGAATAAAAATTATGGATGATTTATGCTTATTACCTTGGACTATGTTTTGGTTCTTGAGTTTTTAGCTATTTAAGTAAATCGTGAACTTTCCACTTGAACCCTATTATAACTGTTTTTTTTTTCGCTGCTTAGTTAAACTCTTTTAAAATAATAAGTCGTTACACTCTTTATTTTACCGTTGTAATATTTAGTATTTAATTTTTGGTGCGTTAAAGTTAGTTATTTCAACTACTTTTGGAAATGTCCGTATTTTCAAAATTGGGGTGTGACTGTATCAACTTGGGGAATTAGATAATTTTGATATTTTAAAGTGGCGGGCTCGAAAATATGCCGTTTTTCCAACATTGAGTTTGATTGCAAAAGAGATATATGCATGTTCGGTGTCAACCGTAGCCGTTTGAACGAGCCTTTAGTATGGGTGGACACGTTTTGAATGAAAGACGTTCAAGATTGATCGTTGAGCACTTAGAAAATCAATGTTTGATCGATGAATGGGTGAAAGCCGAAGATCGATCATAAGATATAGTTCAAAGCACCGATTCAAGTGAAGAAAGTTTTATGAACGACAACACAACCGACGAAAGTGATTGCTAAGCTAAAGTGCTAAACGGACAAGAGGTAAATTACAAGGTAAGAGAACTACCTGGACTTTGATTCCGAGAGGATACGTAGACAACATAATTTTAAGTTTCGAACTTAGAATTTTTTAAGTTTGAATTTTAAAATTATGCTCAAGTCCTTTTTTTTTCCTTTTCCATTGGAATTGAATTTTTGGAATTGTAATTTTTGGCAATTATGTAATACGTATGCACTGGAAAGTGGAAACTTTTTTCTGCAAATTGCGTTCCCAAGTTTTCTTCCCCATTCACGTTAGGGCTAATCGTACTCCCCAATCCTCCCAAATCTTTAGTCATTACCATAATCCCCCCCCCCCCCCCCCCCAAGTTTTTTGGCGTATGGGATTAAATATATCGGATCATTCGATTGGGCAGTTCTTCTCCGTGAGGCTCGCGTGAGGATTTCTTCTGAACCCTAACCGCATTTTTTATTTTTCCCGATGTATCGATTCATCTCTCTTGCAACATTTCGCCTGAGGATAATGAGTACTGTATTTCGTGTGGATTAGCCATCTTGGCGGTGGCGAGAAGTATAAATGGAAGTGATATGATGTGTTTTGATTCCCTTCTCGAAATTCTGTGTTTTGCGCTTGATCTACTCTGAAATTGTGTTTAATTCGTGGAATTATCGAATCTAATTCGAAATATTTAGAACTAAAAGTTTCGGGTGTTTTTTATTTTTACTAAATTGAAAAGGGATCTTTATTGAAATGACCTAGTCAACATAAAACCTCATTTAAAAGGCCTCCCTTCTTAATTTTTTTATTTAAATGACCCTCTTTTTAAATAAATTGAGGTTTTGTGCGATGTCTTGTGAGGGGAATTTAGGGGGGCTTCTTATTAATGTTAGTCAAAGACTATTTAAACAAAATTTTAAGTGGAAGGAGCTACTGGAACTAATTTCCCAATTGAAAATAAAGGAAGGTTTGAGAATCGAACGATCGTAATATATGGAGGGAGAACATAATAACTGATGATAAAAGGTATCTCATCTACATAAATCGAGATTGACTTTTCACAGAAAATGTAGATTTTGTGAGAGAAAATCAAACTTATAATTACAGCACTGCACTAACAAATGACCTTTGCAGCGGCGACAACTTTTCATATATTTTGAAGAGTTTCTCAAGTGCTGATTTGTTGCATTTTATTAGTTGATATTTGAGTTTTGAGTTGTTTGGCAGATACACATCTATTAGGGTGATTGATTCACATGTTCATGATCAACAATGGCTTACTTATTTGAGCTTACTTTGCAAAACTAATGGAGTGGTAAGTTTCTTATACCTTTCCTTTCAGACATAGCTTATAGCTGCACTTAATTGAGTTATTATGTCTTATAATTTCCTAAATGTTGTGCAACTAAGTTTGGAGATTGAATTTACTTTTAATTGTTTGAAAGATTTTAGAGAGATACTTTCTTGATTATTGTGAGCTCTAGGTGAATGTGATATTGTTAGTATCTTTAGAGAGGTTAGGCAACGTATAAGCTGCACTCTTTAGTGAAAAAAAAGCTTATAGTAAGAATGAATTTGTTAATGATGAAAATGATAGTGTTAAAGAAACAATGTAGGAAAATGATTGCCTTCAAATAGTTAGATGAAGGTTAACAACATATAGTTTCATCGAAATTTTCTCCTACATTCTCTTACTTTGCATTTTTTTGTAATTCTATTTCTTTTGCAAATAATGATAGTTGTTGATCATGGTGATGGGATTATACCAGTTATCAATCATGCACCATGGAACAGTTTGACATTGACTGATTTTACAAGGTACTTAATTGTTAGGTGCCCTGTTCATGAGCACATCTTTAAAATACAATGAGTGTACGTTATTTCTTTAAATTATCAAATTGAACAACACAAATTCTTTGAGCATAAGCAACTGTATGGACTTCTCTGTCCACTCATGCCCATCCTACTTTGTTTTTTTATATGTGTCGTCCAATTACTGGTTAGGTTATATGTATGAGAAAATCTCTTGTACAACAGTTATACGGTGCATGCAATTCCATTGTTAATGTGTTCATAAACAATTTTGGGGATTTCTATCTACATGCCCGTTTTCAATTCTAAATTCCTACAATTAGGAAACAAGCTTGATTTACTTGTAAAATTATTTAGTAAATAATATACTCCCTCCGTCCCATAACTGTTTGCACACTTTCCTTATTCGTCTGTCCTACAATTGTTTGCACACCCTTAAAAAGGAAACTCCTTCATAAATGTTATCCTCACAATATTCACATATTTACACAAAATGTCATTACTTTTACCCTCATTCCAACCAATCTCTTTACTTTATTCATTCAACTTTACAAAATTACCCCTCAACACTCGACTCATTACACTTTTTTTTATTAAAAAGTGTGTCCACTTTATGGTGCAAACACTTATGACACTTGAATTTTCTATTTAAAGTTGAAAAATTCAAAAAACGTGAATGCACACGTCATTCTTCACCTCTATATGTCGTAAAAAGCCAGAGTTGGAGAGGCGAGATACGTATTTGCATGGTTGTTTTTATTGACACAATGGTTGTTATACCTGATATCCTAGCATTGGCCTCTCTAGAAGAGAGAGTTGAGTGCCAGAGAGACTCTTCTCGTTAGAATGGCACTGGTCAAGAAGGTGTTAAAGGGTTTCATGTATTTGATTGTAGAGACCTTTCCTAATGACTTTGATTTATAGCCAAGACTATACAAGTTTGTAAGTAGTTTGTAAGTTGTGATGAGCTGACAATTTTTTTATTTTTATTTACTAGCTTAAAGTCATCATCGCATTCCATCATTTAATGTAGAATGTCATTTTCTTTTTCCATTCTAGATTGCTGATGGTAGAAGAAATATTGATATTAGATATATGAGGGATGTTGTCGAAGGTGACAAACAATTCACAGTTAGTTTTTTGAGATGCTACTTGATATATCTACTATTGCTATAACGTGACCGTATTTGTTAGCTATTGCTTACGGTTAAGTTTCAGTTCCAGCAGAGGTAGACGTTTGTTGTGTAAATATTTAAAGTGTTTGGAATTAATGTTTTTAAATGAAGTAAAACTCTATTCTTGTAAAAGCTATTATTAGGTTCGTTGTTCAGATTAACTTGCATCTAAGAAAATAGAACACATATTTATTGTATTAGAAATTTCAATCATATTTTCCTTTGTCATAATGCAGCAGCAAAACCTACACTACGCGATTATGCAAGTTTAAGGGAGAGAGAACTTGTGCTTATGGTAACCTTTTATACATATTTGTATTTCTTCTTTGTTACATTTTTTAGCTTAAGTATAGATTTTGGTCAAATGAGTTGTTGCTAAAATATCTGATTCTTACTGTCGAAGAATCATATTATGTAAAGAGTGTGTTGGATCTGCAATTTGTATCTACATAACTTGAACTCTTTCAGGATAAAGAGCCATTGCAACAGAAGTTAAATATAATTCAGAACATATGTGGGTGACTAAGTTTTGTTTCCAAGAATAATTCTCACTTTGACTGACAATAAATGACCATTAATTCGAACTTAGAAGACAACAATTTTCAGTTCAAGTTTGTTACACAATGACACATTGCCAATCAACAAAAATTAAGGATAAAGATTAAAAAAGATGGCCTGAGCATTCAACCTTGCTATCTAAACTAAGTGGTTTATTGCAGAAAAGGTTTCCACACATTGAGCAATGCCTTTTTGAGACATATTGTCCAACACCTTCATAAGACCATCAAATGATTACATTTTGCAGCTAATGAGTTTATTGGAAGAGGGTGCATTTGTAACAGGGATAGATTGATGGCTTGACAATGATCTACTGCAACATCTAATAGTGGGAAGACAAGATTT
Organism: Galeopsis tetrahit; assembly: GCA_963675135.1. Lineage (NCBI taxonomy): Eukaryota > Viridiplantae > Streptophyta > Magnoliopsida > Lamiales > Lamiaceae > Galeopsis > Galeopsis tetrahit. The sequence continues at coordinate 59,269,120 of OY776123.1, forward strand.
AGTTACCAAGTACATAAGACATAATTATCTTAACACTTGCAAAGTAACTAAAAAACTGTTATTATTTGGTTGTTATTTTATTTAAAAGTAAAACACTAAATCTAACCACCGGGACGGTATTGTGTCCTTCAAGTTGAATATTTATGGTTATCTAACCATATTTAAAAATTACAAATAACATTTTTGCTATTTGATTAAGAAGAGAACATCATGCTCTGATATATGCACATAAAGAATACGAGTTTGTATATAAGAATATGAATGTTTTCATGTAAAGTAGATTTGTTTAGTACGCTAAAAAAAAATTATAATATTTTGAGCCATCTATTTTGCAAAGCAATGAATTGCAAACATATTTTTATCAACTCTCGATGCGTTAGAAAAGAGTTTTCACTAAACTAAAAAAGTTAAAACAGGCTCGTGCATTGCACGGGCAAAAATCTAGTAATTTTGAAAGGAAAATGATGGCCATGCCATAATTTGGTTTATATAAAAAACACTTGGACTATGTTTACGTTGGGCTTTGGGTGGTTTTAAAAACCGAGTTTTTGAAATCCTGATTGAAAGTGTGTGGAGGGATGGTATTTAGTGTTTAAGTAAAAAACAGAACAATGTTACACTGTATGTTGTGACAATTAGTGTAGCATTAACTCTAACAGAATGTGAATAAACAAACACAGTACACAGCGGAAGTCTAAAATACTAAAACACAATACGAACACAATGGAATAATTTTTAACATAGATTTTATTAATAACAAAACCTATGCTAAACCTTACGGCGAAACAATAAATTAGTTCCTAAGTTATACAAAAAAATGTCGTGTGAAATGTCTCAGCAATTACTTCAACATTCCACAAACAGAAACTACGATCGAGGCAGGTGCCTGAATCCGCAAATAGACTTAAGTGTAAGAACACTGTCTAAAGAACTAATCTGATCTATGATTCACTCTCACTCGATACAAGACTAGAACTAAGTACACTGGAAGGTGTGGTATCCCTCGACGTACGTTAAATGATACAACTACTGACCATAACTCCTAACTAGGGTTGAACGCTCAAGAAGGTGTTACTCGAGTAGTGCATACTTTGAAATGAAAGACTCCAGCGGTATTTATAGAGAAATACACAGCTTCTAGATCCTTCCATTATGAGATCCTATTTTTTAGGACCTCAACCTCCATGATCTTTCTAGATCCTTCTGCCATCTTCCAGGTCGTTCTACAATGCTCTAAACTCTTCTAGCACGTTCTCCAACCTTCTGGAATCTTCCAGGTTCTAGACTCTTGTAGAAGCTTCTAGAATCGTTCCTGAATGTGAGAGCATTTAGTACAACATTTAATGTAACATTTCAGAAAAGACTTAGAATAAATCAAGGAAGGTCAAATTAAGATGTTGTTGATAATGTTAAAGCATTTAAGAGTTAACAACATCTACAATCTCCCCCAATTTGACCTTTCGACTACAACACACCTGATGCACATATATTTCTATACATACTCAGTATTATGTATTTAGGTGAGTTGAACATCAAGTCTAAATACTAGTCAAGACAATACCTGTTGTAACCGTTGGATCAAATCAAAAAGAGATCAAGAATAATTTTACTAAGATCCGTGCCATAAGATCAAAGTAATCTTATTCAAAACCAAAACAAGTATAAACAGTACACTTGTTTACAAACACATATAACTTTACAAAAATCAAAAGTTAAATCAGAGAATCATATATGAATATGTACTAGATCAACCTAAGACTTATGTAAGACTCAAAATAAATCAGAGCAATAACGAAGAAAAGAAAAACAAACAGAGCAAAGACTAAAAATAAAAACAGAGCAAAAAATGTGAAAAATAATGTCTAACAAAGACTTAAACAATAAGCAGTAAGCAAATGAGAATTAAAGAGAAGTGTACTTCTGAATTATATTATCATCAAGGCAAACAATTTAAGCACTAAGCAGTAAGCACATGATAATTAAAGAGAGGTGTACTTCTATATTATCCTCAAAGCAAACAATTTAAGCAGATTGAATAATAAGGCAAGTTAGAAAGACAAAACAAACAACAACTAACAAAGACTTAAAATCAGCAAGCAGTAAGCAAATAAGAATAATTCTTTAGGGCAAACAATTTAAGCAAACTTGATGCAGTAAGCAAATAAGAATAATTCTTAAGGCAAACAATTTAAGCAAACTGAAAATAGAGCAAAGTTAGGGAAAAATCAAATACAATAAACAACTAATTTATACAACATGCAGTAAGCAAATAATAATATTATATTGCTGTATCAACTTAAGCAAACAAATTAAGCAAGTTGAATAAAGAACAACCTATCAACTAGGAAGTAAAAACAAAATCTGTAAATCAACTTAAACACAATAACAACAATGCATAAGATCAAGGGAAGTATAAAAGGCACAAATACTTAAGAAACTAAACAAGTGACATATATTGATGTATCAACAGCTGCAACATCATGTTCCTGCACATAATCACTTATAATGTTCAGTCCTCCCCCTGTCTTGTATCAACCTGTTCAGTTGTTACCATAACCTGTTTAGATGTCATAAAGAACATCCATATGTTTATCAGCATCAGCAAATTAATCCTCCTCCTCTTCAACAACAGTGATTGGTGTAGCAATAAATGAACTACATCATTCGGTTCAATAGTCTCTTTATTAACAGCATCAGGTACACAATCAACTTCTGGTACATCTCCATGGAGCTCTTCACTTCGAACCCCAGAAGTTGATGGTGTTTCTCCCCCTGTTGTAGTAGAAAGCGTCTCTAACCACTGACTTTAAGGAACTGAAGGCCATCAATAGAGTCCTGTAAACGTTTCAGTTGAAGTAAATTAAAAGATCTAGAAACAGAAGAAGTTTGACCAATGTGACCACCAATGCGTTTCACATTTGGTGTAGCATTCCTCTGTTCAGGTCTTGCTGGAGCTGGTCGAGCTAGAATAAGAGCATCCCTGTGATCAGAACCATCTGAATTTTATACAAGCAAATCAACAATCCTTTCACCAAGTAACAGATCAGGTGAGATAGTCATTAAGGGTACCTTGCCTCAAATAACCTCAGTTTCCTTAGGTTTAAAAATTCATGCCTCTTGAGGTATGAACATATCAACAATGGTAAGGTAAATTCCCTTTATAATAAATATCACTATAAGCTGCATATGGTGAAAATAGTTAAATCCAAATTGAAATTCTTCAACACAAAAATCATCTTATACAACAATGTAGCCTGATCCTTAGTCACCTTAGTGGAATTTGTAGAGGGTATCCAATTGTAGACAATCAATTTATGGAGTACAAAGTATAGAGATGTGAGATCTTTGGCAAGCACAAAAAATTTCACATAGTTAATCTACCACCAGTTATAGAAGTAGCAACCAAGTTCAAATCAAGTTCATCTTCATCAATCACATGTTCTATCTCTAAGAGATCATTAATCAATTTCGGAGTAAGTGAAACTAATCTCCCCCTAAATTGTACATTCCCATATCATTTAGAGCTACGTCTACCCGTACTCTTCCTAAGTCAAGCATAAAATACATATACCCAGTCAAACACAAAAGTATCACTCAAAGTTATAGTTTTCAACAATTTCCTTTCAAAAATTATATGAACCCTTTACTTCTCAAAATCAGCAATGTTAATTCTCTTTTCCTTTAACAACTTTCGTCAAGATAGTTTAGTAGTGATTTCAGCAACTAACCTATCAATCTAAGAATTATTATTAGGATCAGAATTACCTCCTTCAGAATTTATCTCCTCAGCTGATTCAGAGTCCTTACTACTGCTCTTCTCAGAATCATCACTACTACTTTCATCAGGGTCTGGTGTTGCGGTACTTGCTTCAGCATTTAATGCAACATTCTTCCTCAGAAACTTCTTAATCTCACGCACAGTGGGATTATCCTCTGGATCAGAATTTTCAATTCCTTTGGGCAAGTCTCGTTCAGCAGCAACCTTCTTTCCCTTTGGATTATACTTCCTTTTGACTCGTTTCTCAGTAACCACATTTTCTTCCTCTGATTAAGAAAACACCTTGAATCGGTTCATCATCAACACTACTTTCTTTCTTCTGTCTCCTCAGTGAGTTAGAGTAATAAACTCTTGTGAACACAAAGTCGGATCTCCTTCGTTGAACATGGGCTAATCTTTTCTCTTTTCTTTCTTAACGATCTTCCTAAATGCAATCTATTCAGATTCATCAGTATTAAAAAGAGAAAAAGTTAGTTTCACCTGAGTTAGCATTCGCGTCGGCCTCCTTCATTTGAGCGTCCTCAAAATCGGATGTCTCAGCATTTGCAGACTCGTTCTGCTCAGCAACAGGAAAATCATCAATTTCCTTTTCACTCTCCCCCAGAGAGGAAGCTATCGAGGCATTTGCCTCTGTTTCAGTATTAGGACTTGGAAATTGGGGCTTTTATGAGGTGAACGAACCAAGTGTAGTGGTGAGTTTTTCGATTTTCAGTAATGAGAAATGTCAATGGACATATTTCCAACCAGTAGAAATAGATTCTCAGAATTCACATTCGATTGAGACATATTCTCAACAGCTTGGTTCAGCTCGTTAAGGGTCGAATCGAGTTGAATGTGAAAAGTTGTAGGAATGGCTGTAACTGGAGTTGTTTGGGTAAGTGTTTCAGCTTTTCTTGTAGCAGCTGGTGAGTTTTTCGTGTAAGCGGCCATGAAAGCGAAACTATTAAGGTTGGAGAGAGATGGAGATGACAGTTTCGTGGGAGTTTGAGTATGGTGAGGTAGTTTCTTTGTTTCCTGTCATTTAAGCACCAAGAAATCGAAAAGATAATCACAATAACCGACACAAACAAGGCTTTAGCAAATCATAAAACGCAATACTCAAATCACTCGAAAAAATGCAATGCTTAGTATATCATGTTATGAGAATTATATAGGAGAGAATGCATAGTTGGAAGTAATACTTATAAAAATTAAAAACTAACTAAGGAAGTTTCTAGAAGAAATTCGATAATACTCCATAAACTTAGCCACAAAAATAGATCATGGTTAAGTAGTGGATAAAATCATAATTAAATAATTAATTAAATTAAGAACATTCTAGAATATTTAGTATTTAAATGTGTATAATCTGAAATAAAACAAGGATGTGGGTTAGTATAATCAGAAACAAATAAAATAAATTTCCACAAATAATCAAATAATTACTACTTATAAAAATATAATCGAATCATCTAATGTTATCCTCAAAACTGTTACATACACCTCAACACGGTTTTTACATGAATTTACTTCATTTGTGTTGCACCATATTTTTTTTTCTTTGTGTTATAGCATCTCATTTGTATTGATCCATTGTTCCTGTAGAGTACATCGTAGTAGCGAACTCCGTGCCCCATACTTACTTAATGGATTACAAACCTCTTGATGTTTTTACCAAATATCACCTTTTGAAAAGAAGGCATCGTAGTAGCGAACTCCGTGCTCCATAGTTACACAGTGATTTGGTACATCTTTTAGTATGCTAATAACATTCTATTTTGTATGCATTTGAGAGGTGTAAGACATGTTTATTTTTGCACAACAAATTTTAGATTCAAGAATATTTTACAAAGGAATTATTCAACGAAAATAGGAAATAAATTAAATCTATAACAACTATACAACCTTATGATGTTGTCCCAAATGTTACGACATTTGTGACACCATCCATCTATGATTATTCAGATACTACACATACCAAGAGATTTTCTCAAAGATAAGAATGTCTCAAGGTCAAAACCTTAGTAAATAGATCAGCATTGTGATTTTCAAAAGGTACGTATTCCAACTTTACTATGTTCTTCTCAACTAAATATCTCATAAAATAATGCCTAATGCAAATGTGTTTAGTGAGTGAGTGTTGTACTGAATTTTTAGAAATGTTTATGCACTCATATTATCACAGAAAATTGTAAGGATATCAATTTCAATTTCATAGGCATGAAACATCTTGCTTAACCACAAGATTGTTTCCCATGTAGAAACATCCTCTACTCTTACTCTTTATGTCATCCATATCTCATGCTCAATCCGCATCACTGTATCCAATCAAAGTGTTGTTGGTGTCCTTAGTGTACCATATCCCAAGTTCACTTGTACCTGTATCAAACTTGATAATTCTTTTCAAAACATTCAGGTAAGATTCCTTTGGATTAACTTGGTACCTAGAACAAACAAAAAAACACTATGCATAATATCTGGTCTACTAGAGGTTAGATAAAGTAAACTTCCTATCATGGATCTATACAATGTTGGATCAACATCCTTTCCAACATTGCCTTTGCAAAGTTTCAAAGTAGATCTCATAGAAGTTTTCATTACTTTTGAACTTTTAAAACCAAACCTTTTAACCAAGTTCTTAGCATACTTACCTTGAGAGAAGAATATACCATCCTTACATTGCTTGATTTGAAGACCTAAACAATAATTCAAGTCTCTAACCATACTCATCTCAAATGTTGCAGTCATTGCTTTAACAAATTGGTTAACATTTTATCACAAGTTAAACCAAAACACAATGTCATCAACATATATTTGAGCAATAAGTAAATCTTCTCCAGTGTGCTTAATGAACAAAGTTATATCAGTTTTTCCTCTAACAAAACAATCAGGGTATTGTGGATCTTCAAATCCTTTAAGTTGTTCAACATATGCTTCTTCATTCAAAATGCAATTTAGAAATGCAGCTTATACATCCATTTGATAAAGTTTAATGTCAATAAAACATGCAATTGCTAGCAATAATCTAATAGGTTCTATCCTAGCAACAAGTGCAAAAGTTTCATCAAAATCAATAACCTCAACTTGGGTGTAACCTTGTGCAACTAATCTAGTCTCAATCCTAAAAAATGTTATCAAACTCATCAGTTTTATTCTTAAAAATCCACTTTGTTCCAATGACATTAGTATGACTAGGTCTTGGAACAAGTGTCCATGCTTCAAATCTTTCAAACTGACCAAGTTCTTCATGAATAACATTAATTCAATTTTCATCAGTTAATGCCTCATTCACATTTTTAGGTTCAATTTCAGAATAGTAACACTCCGCAATAACAACATTCCAAATAGAAGACATGCATATTGTTCTTACCACATCTACCTTATTTAATCTTACTCTTCCTCTTGTTTGCACTCCAACTGTAGCATCACCTATGATCTGGTCTGAAGGATGACTTTTACCTATTCTTGAAGAAGGATTCGTTTTGGGAACATACTGATCATTCTGTGAAATTACAACTGACTGTTCTGTAGATGTTGCTCCAGATGTGTTAACATTCGGTGCAACATTTTCAGACTTCAGTGTATTCTCAGAATTGTCAGTGAGTTGTGATACATCTTCTTCATCTTTGTCATCTGTAAGACCTTAATCATCATCAAACACAACATTAACAGATTCTTGAATAGTGTTAGTACTAAGGTTATAAACTGTATAAGCTTTACTATTTCTAGAATAGCCTAAAAAGAAACCTTACACTTTTAGAATCAAACTTATGAAGTTGATCCATATCATTCAGAATATAACACATACAACCAAATACATGAAAATACTTCACATTTGGTTTTCTAATGTTCAAAATCTCATAAGGTGTTTGAATAGAACTAGATCGAATATAAACTCTATTAATAATATGACATGATGTATTCAATGCTACAATCCAAAATCTCTTAGCAAGACTTTTAGAAGTAAGCATGACTCTTATCATTTCTTGTAGAGTTATATTCTTTCTTTCAGCAAAGACATCCCGTTGTGGAGTTTTAGGAGATGAATATTCTTGCAAAATACCATTTTTATCACAAAAATCATTAAACATGCTGTTTTCAAATTCCCTACCATGCATGATCAGTTCTAATATGGCCAACTATCAAGTTAAACACATTTTTGAACCTTTTGTAAAGAATTTTAAATGCAGCAAATTAATGTTTCAGATATATCTCTTAAAAAACTCAATCCAGGTAAATCTAGAAAAATCATCTACCACAACAAGTGAATATCTTTTGCCTCCAATGCTTTCAGTTTTCATAGGACCAATAAAATCCATGTGCAAAACAATTCGAAACATTGATGTGTAGAACAATGTGACAGCATTTTATGCAACACTCTTACCTGCTTACCTTTCTGGCATTGTTCACATACAGTAGTACTCTGAAACTTCAGTTTTGGTAATCCTTTTCACTACATTGGCTTTGATTAGTCTCTTCACTGATCTATAATGTGCATGCCCGAATATTTTGATGCAATAAGATATTTTCATCATTCTTTGACAAATTACACACATTTGTTCCAATAAGATAACAATTATCTACTGCCCTAGACAATTTTCATATTCATTCAGAACATAACATGAATCTTTGTCAAATTTTACATGCAAATTATCATCACAAAGTTGACTAATACTAATCAAATGAGCAAGCAAGCCATCAACATGCAAAACATATTTAAGCTTAGGAAAACTTTCAACATTCAAAGTTCCTTTTCCTATAATCTGTCCTTTAGAACAGCCACCATATGTAACATTACCATCATTCAAGGTCACATAATCAGATAAGTAGTCAATTTGTACTGTCATACGTATAGAACAGCAACTATAAAAAATACCATTGATCAAGTAAACATGCTTTCAAGGAAGTGTTAACAGCATTACAAGTAACATCAGATTTTCATGCAGATTTTAGAAAATGTTTCATAGGATGTGACATCATTTTAGTTAACATTTTCTCATATCTCAGATCATCAAACATTTGTATGCAGTAAGGAAAAATATGATCAATTTTCAAAAAATAATGACATACAAACTTCCTTTCAATGTTTTTGACTGTGATAATCTGTTTGTGCAGATGTTACAACAGATGTTTCAACATTTGCCTTCACAAACTTCACAGCATATTCAAAATTCTTAGAAAAAAAGAAGCAGTTTCATCATCATAACGTATACCACAATTATCAGATTTACCAATAGCTATAACATATATCAGAAGCACTCATAGAAAATTTTATGAAACTTAAAGTATAGGTGATCAATTTCTCCTTCAGTTTACAAACTTCAAAAAATGTCTTCTGGAATGTATGACTTCTAGCTTGGTAATTGTTCCTTTCAGATTCTCATTCTCTTTGTTCAAAGAATTAAGAGTGAGTTTCTGAGAGTTACAATCATCCAACAACTTTTGGTACTTATGATCATCAATCCTTATGCCTGCATCATCAACAAACCCATTAAAACAATTCAAATCTGGGTGACTCTGTTTTGATGTTACCATAAATGTTATGACATTAGGTGCAACATCAGAATCTGTATCATCCAGATTATCATATAAAGAATCATCATAATCAATCTTGGTATGAAAAGTAAATTCAACATCTTTTGATTCATCAAATTCATCATCTGATTCATCATTTAAGGTAGTACTAAAATTCAGTTTTTGCATAAGTCTAGTATTGGCACATTAATTTTCATAAAGACCATATTCAGAACATGCATTGAACTGATTTTCTACATTAAAGATCATACCTTGGTTTACCTTCACCTTTTTGATAACCTTGGTTGAAATTGACTTTTCCTTCTTTCTGGTGGGGTGTTGATGTGTTGATTTGGATCTTTGGTACATCATAACCTGTAAGTACAGACCTCCAAGCACGTTCAACAATCGACTTGATATACATGCACAACTTAGGCTTAAAATATGGATAACATGTTCGGGTGCCTAAGTGTAGTGGATATGTGATGTGTTTCCATTGCTAACATAAACTAAAACACACTTTAAGCAAGGATCTAACCTAGTGTCGTCAGGTATTGGCTCTGATACCAACTGAAAGTGTGTGGAGGGATGGTATTTAGTGTTTAAGTAAAAAACAGAACAATGTTACACTGTATGTTGTGACAATTAGTGTAGCATTAACTCTAACAGAATGTGAATAAACAAACACAGTACACAGCGGAAGTCTAAAATACTAAAACACAATACGAACACAATGGAATAATTTTTAACATAGATTTTATTAATAACAAAACCTATGCTAAACCTTACGGCGAAACAATAAATTAGTTCCTAAGTTATACAAAAAAATGTCGTGTGAAATGTCTCAGCAATTACTTCAACATTCCACAAACAGAAACTACGATCGAGGCAGGTGCCTGAATCCGTAAATAGACTTAAGTGTAAGAACACTGTCTAAAGAACTAATCTGATCTATGATTCACTCTCACTCGATACAAGACTAGAACTAAGTACACTGGAAGGTGTGGTATCCCTCAGCGTACGTTAAATGATACAACTACTGACCATAACTCCTAACTAGGGTTGGACGCTCAAGAAGGTGTTACTCGAGTAGTGCATACTTTGAAATGAAAGACTCCAGCGGTATTTATAGAGAAATACACAGCTTCTAGATCCTTCCATTATGAGATCCTATTTTTTAGGACCTCAACCTCCATGATCTTTCTAGATCCTTCTGCCATCTTCCAGTTCGTTCTACAATGCTCTAAACTCTTCTAGCACGTTCTCCAACCTTCTGGAATCTTCCAGGTTCCAGACTCTTGTAGAAGCTTCTAGAATCGTTCCTGAATGTGAGAGCATTTAGTACAACATTTAATGTAACATTTCAGAAAAGACTTAGAATAAATCAAGTAAGGTCAAATTAAGATGTTGTTGATAATGTTAAAGCATTTAAGAGTTAACAACATCTACACTGATGAATATTAATATGCGTGTTTCTTTTGGATTTTGGAATAGTGGATTTTGGAGTTAACAACATCTACACGGATGTTTGCCTTGACAAAAGAGGAAGCCGAACAACAGCCAGGCACTATGGCAGGTATGTTCACCGTATCGAATATACCAGCTTATGTGCTTTTTGATACTGGAGCCACACATTCATTCATGTGTGCTAAATTTCATGCTCTAACTGGGAATAAGAGAGTAAGTGTAGGAGAACCACTTGTGGTTAGTATACCATCTGGTAAAACAGTAAATGCTTATTCAATGGTTAAAAATGTTAACATTAAGGTGAATGAACATGATTTAGAGGCTGATTTATATGTGTTGGATATGAAAGATTTTGACATTATTCTTGGAATGGACTGGCTTAGTAAATATCAAGCCGACATTAAGTGTCGGGAAAAAGAAGTAACTTTACATCCACCTAGCAAGGAGGAAATTGTCTTTTATGGAGTAAAGTCTAGGATCGTACCACGAGTGATAAGTGTGATGAAGGCAGCATCAATGTTGAAGAAGAATGATTGTCGAGGATATCTGGTCAATGTCACGGGGAGCCAAAGATCGGGAATAAGTGTTGCTGACGTACCAATCGTTCGAGAATACGAAGATGTTTTTCCGGAGGATTTACCTAGCGTACCACCAGATAGGCAGGTCGAATTCACAATTGATTTGGCACCTGGAGCGGCTCCAATATCCAAAGCCCCTTATAGGATGGCACCGAAGGAGTTGCAAGAATTGAAATTGCAAATTCAAGGATTGTTGGACTTATGTTTCATTCAACCTAGTGTCTCACCATGGGGAGCACCTGTTTTATTCGTCAAGAAGAAGGATGGAACGTTAAGAATGTGCATCGACTACCGAGAGTTGAATCGACTCACAATAAAGAACAAGTACCCCTTGCCTAGAATTGAAGACTTGTTTGACCAATTGAGAGGAGCAGGAGTATTTTCCAAGATTGACCTTCGATCGGGGTACCACCAGCTGAAGGTCAAAGAAAGTGATATCATGAAGACGGTATTTAGAACTCGTTATGGCCATTATGAGTTTGTAGTAATGCCTTTCGGGTTGAGTAATGCTCCTGCGGTGTTTATGGACTTGATGAACCGAGTCTTCCATCCGTTTCTAGATCGGTTCGTCATAGTGTTCATTGATGACATTTTGGTGTACTCAAAGGATGAAGAGGAGCATGAAGAGAATTTGAGGATGGTAATGGAAAAGCTACGCAAGGAAAAATTATACGCAAAGTTTAAGAAGTGCAAGTTTTGGTTGAATCAAGTTGCCTTCCTCGGACATGTGATTACAACTAAGGGGATCGAAGTAGATCCGACCAAAGTGGAAGCGATTAGTGATTGGAAGAGACCTACGAATGCGCATGAGGTACGTAGTTTCTTGGGATTGGCTGGTTATTATCGAAGGTTTATAGAAGGATTTTCGAGGATAGCTTTGCCAATGACTCGACTGGCGAGGAAAGGAGAGAAGTATGAATGGAACGAGAAATGTGAGAAAAGTTTTCAAGAGCTCAAATGGAGACTCACATCAGCCCATGTATTGACAATTCCAGATCCCACCAAGGAATTTGTGATCTATAGTGACGCGTCGAAACAAGGACTAGGGTGTGTTTTGATGCAAAGTGGTAAGGTCATTGCCTATGCCTCAAGGCAACTAAAGATTCATGAGATGAATTATCCAACTCACGATTTGGAGTTGGCAGCCGTTGTTCATGCGCTAAAGATATGGAGACATTACCTTTATGGCGGAAGGTGTGAGATCTACTCGGACCACAAGAGTTTAAAGTACCTTTTCACGCAGAAGGAGTTGAACATGAGGCAAAGGCGATGGTTGGAGCTGGTAAAGGATTATGATTGCACCATACACTACCATCCCGGAAAAGCTAATGTGGTAGCTGATGCACTAAGTCGGAAAACAAGGAGTGAGTTAAGTGTGCTAGCCAAGCAAGAACTGTGGGTAAGAGAATTTGCGAAAATGAAGATCGAGATGGTGGAACCACCAAAAAGTGTTGAAGCGGTTCTATCAACTTTAGTGGTACAATCATATTTGAGGGATATGATTAAAAAGGAACAACTCAAGGATGAGTTTTTGAGTAAAGTGAAGGAGCGTATTGTTAAAGGAGACGATAAAGGTTTTGCAGTAGCTGAGGATGGAGCATTGTATTATGAAGGTAGGATCTGTGTGCCTAAGGACGTTGAACTAAGGAAAGTAATTCTTGAAGAAGCTCATAGTACACCTTATGTTGCACACCCGGGTAGCACAAAGATGTACCATGACTTACGAAAAATGTTTTGGTGGAATGGAATGAAAAGAGACATTGCAGAATTTGTAGAGAAGTGTTTGAATTGTCAACAAGTAAAGGCCGAACATCAACGCCCATCAGGATTACTTCAACCACTTAGGATTCCAGAATGGAAGTGGGAGCACATAACGATGGACTTCGTTACGGGATTACCGAGAACGGTTAAAGGAAATAATGCAATTTGGGTTATCGTGGATCGTCTAACTAAGTCTGCACATTTCCTTCCAGTGAAGACTACTTTTAAGATGGAGCAATATGCACGCATGTATATTCAAGAAATCGTGAGGTTGCATGGAGTGCCCGTTTCAATCGTGTCTGATAGAGATACACGATTTACGTCGGAATTTTGGAAGAGTTTACACAAGGCCATGGGAACAAAGCTAAACTTTAGTACGGCTTACCATCCGCAGTCCGATGGGCAATCAGAGAGGACAATCCAAACTTTGGAAGATATGTTGAGGGCATGTATACTTGATCTGAGTGGAAGTTGGGAATACAATATTCCTTTAGTTGAGTTTGCGTATAACAATAACTTTCATTCAACCATTGGGATGGCTCCTTATGAGGCGTTATATGGAAGAAAGTGTCGTTCACCGTTGTATTGGAATGAGGTTGGTGAAAGAAAGTTTGTGGGTCCCGAGTTGCTGAAACAAACCATTGAAGTGGTACAGATTGTGAGTGAGAAGATTAGGATTGCACAAGAAAGACAAAAATCTTATGCTGACAAGCGTAGGAAGGATTTGCAATTCAACGTAGGGGAGAAGGTGTTTTTTAAAGTTTCCCCAACAAAAGGAGTTGTTCGTTTCGGGAAGAAGGGCAAGTTAAGACCAATGTATGTGGGTCCATTCGAGATACTTGAGAGAGTTGGTGATTTAGCTTACCGACTAGCTTTACCTCCAGAGTTTGCCGCCGTGCATAATGTGTTCCACGTATCCATGTTGAGGAAGTATGTGCAAGACCCCGAGCATGTCATTGATTACTCGACATTGGAGATAAATAATAATTTGGCTTATGAGGAAGCACCTATGGCAATACTAGAAAGGAAATTTCATCGGTTGAGGAACAAAGACGTTGCATTAATCAAGATTCAATGGAATCGCCATAGTGAGAAAGAGGCGACATGGGAGCGCGAGGATGAGATGCGCGAAAGATATGCAGAGCTTTTTATCCATGGTACGTTACTAAATTTCGAGGACGAAATTTTCTTTAAGGGGTGTAGGATGTAGCACCCGTAATTTTATTTACTATTGAAAATAAGGAGATATAAATATATATATATATATATTATTTATTAATTTAAGATTTATTATAGTGAATTAATAAATGAATTTTGGATAAGATATACAAATTCTAAGATATACGTATAAAATATTGTATAATATATTATATTTATTTTAAAGAATTATTTCATTATTATTTTAATTAGCGTGAGTTTATCTTCTTCTTAACCATTTTATAATTTAAATGTTCAAACCCCACCACTGTTGAGGGAAGACTTCTAACAAGCCATAATTTATTTTTATTTTAGGCGTGAGTTCTCTCGTACGCATCATTTACACATAAATCTCAGATTCTATCCACCCTCTTCCTCAGTTGGTTTTCCACATACACACAATAACAATATGGAATCAAAGAATATTCCTTTTTGATTCCCTTTATTCAAATTACAAAACCAGAAAATGTTTGCTATCTTTTTTCTTCTCGTACAGGTTGTTATTTGAAGGAGAGGACATTTTTGTTGTGAGTAAGAGGTGTCACTATATTATTGGGTAGCAAATTCTATATATAGGTATTCTTATTTTCCTCTTTCCATCACATTAATGAAAACTAAAACCCTATTAGTGAATATGGCAGCCAACATCTATCTTCCTCTCTACCCTTTTTCAAACTCCATCAAGAAATGAGACATCAAATTCCTACAGTGTGTTACGTTCTCCCTGGGTTAAATATTGTTGCAGTCTCTCCTTTTATTTCAGCAGCTGCTCTCCTTTCTCTTAAAGCATTGTAAATGTTTCTTCTCCCTTTCTCATGTTTATGCTATCTTTTAAGGTTTCTTACACTGTATATAGTAGTGTTGATTTGAGTAGGCAAGTGTTTTGGGTTTGCTAGTGTATTTACTGAGTTAAGACTATGTTGGGACAAGCCATTTTTCTTCTGCGTAACTTTTACAATTTTAAAACTGCCTTTCTTTCATATATTTGTAAAGCTGGGTATGCTGCTGGTGTATCTTCTGAGTTAAAAGCTATGCGTGATTTTTACAGATCTTAAAACTGTCTCTCTTTAATATCCACAGAAAACCAGTTTTAACTCTGGGTTGTTTTCCCTATTTTTCTTTATTCCAGTACTTATATTCAATGGAGGTTATATTAATATATTGGATAAGCCTTTAGTATAGATAAAAGCCGCCATTCTCGGATAACCAAGTATGAAGGATTACCTCCCTTTTTCATAAATAATATAAGTATTATTAATTAATATTTATTTTCCATTCTATTTATTTTAGCAAGTAGACGTATGCTTTATAATCAAAATGTCAGTACAACTGACTTTGCTCAAGTTTATTAAAGTATATATATATTACTAATTATTAATTTAATATTAATATATTAGTTATATATTAATTTATTAATAGTGATAATTCTAAGTCACATTATTCTTTAATTTTAGGTGACGAGACTCTCTTGCATTAAACCAATCCACGTATTTACAAGACTACTAAAGATTTAAGGTGGGATTTTCTTATTATTTGATTGGATATATGCTTTGTCACTTTTAAATGTTTCGTGTGATTAATTTTGTTGCTTGCTGCATCTTACTACTTATGTTATGGTTGGTTTATCCAACAACTTATGTTATTATGGTTGGTTTATCCAACAAGCTTATGTTATTATGGTTGGCATTGTCAACAAGCTTATGAAATTGTATGTATGTTTGTGAGTTAATGATTTTATTTGCATGTGATATTTAATGGTGACCAAGGGAATCCCACTAAGCTAGTTTTTGCTCATCCCAACCTACTTAACTTTTACAGATTGAAGGAGTTGCAGCGGAGGGACGGTGGATGCAGTATGTGCCATTAGGAAAATGCATCTATGAAATGTTATTTATTATTTGCATTTGAATTTCGAACTACTTTCATCTTAGGTATTTTTCAACTCTTTAAAACTAGTTTGGTACTCTTTCGTTGAACTTAAATTTTATTTTGAGATTACTAATTGTGTTTTGAGTATTTATCTTCTAAATTAATTTCGCTGCCAAATTTTATAAAAATATGCATGTTTTTATTTATTAGTGTAATGTGGTAAAATGACAACTAGGTAAATTATTTTAAAAACTAGTCCAATTTACATCCCATTAAAATTGGGGTGTGACATGGATGATTTAACTTTATGTCAAATCAAGTTCTAAGATTGAATGAGTTTGTATTATTATATTATTGTTTGGTGAGATTATAATTATTAGTTGATTGTGTAATGATTGAATGTTTATATTATTGTATTATTATATTATTATAGTATTATTATATTATTATTATATTATTGTTGAGAAAAATTATAATGATTGAAGTGATATTATATAGATATAACTCTATGTCAAATCAATATGTTTGATAGAGGTGGTTTTGAGTGAATTTTAAAAACCAATTTTTAAATCCCAAAATAAAACGGGTTTAGCATCTTGAAATCCAAAACCTGATTTTTAAAATCAAAAGTAAACATAGCCTTGAATTTTATTAGAATTAACCTTTTTTAAAATTTTAATTTTGAAGTTCTCTCCTTTATTTTGGGTGTTTTGATTAAAAATATGATAAAATAATACTTCATCTGTAGCTTCGTCCCAACATTATTTGCATAGTTTGACTAGCACGGTTTTTAAGAAAATAAAATTTAGTGGTTAGTGATGTAAGATAAATGAGGGGTATTTTATGTGATTTGATGATGTGTGAATTTGATGAGGTGTAAAGTAAAATGTATACACAAAAACTTGCATGCAATATTTCATATATGAAATATTGCCACGTTTAGTAAATGGGCTCAACATAGAATTGGGCTGTTAAATTGGGTCAACATGTTTTATTAAATTTTAATCTGTTCTATTAATTTTATCCGTTTTTTCCCAATTTTCAGATTTCCATATGATTTATTAATTTTACTTTATTGATTTTCAAATTTAGTGACAAATTATTTTGATATGTAGTATTATACATTTTTCATGTAGTAATATTTTTTACATAATGAAAGTAATTTTATTTTTACATGTGTTAATATGTTTTTGTTCATGTATTTTTTTAAATTTGTTGTCATATTTTTTTTCTATTAATGTAATAGTAATTAATATTGTTTATACATGTAGTAATTTAATTCCGTTATTTTAGTAAAACATTTTTTTTAAATGTAGTGACAAGTTTTTTGATATGTAGTATCATACATTTTTCATGTAGTAATATTTTTTATTTAATGAAGTAGTAGTAACATTTTTTGTACATGTAGTAATATATTTATGTTCATGTATTTTTTTTAAATCCGTTGTCATATTATCATTTTTTTTATTCATGTAGTAGTAGTTAATATTGTTTATACATGTAGTGGTTTAATTCTGTTCTTTTAGTAAAACATTTTTTTCAAATGTAGTGACAAGTTTTTTGATACGTAGTGGTATCATACATTTTTCATGTAGTAATATTTTTTATTTAATGAAATAACATTTTTGGTACATGTAGTAATATGTTTTTGTTCATGTATTTTTTTAAAATATGTTGTCATATTAAGAGAAATATTTCTGTAATTTAACATATTATATTTTAAATAAATAAATTTATTTACGTTATTTAATGTACATATTTTATTATATTATTGTTTACATGCATATTTGTTGAGGACCCGCAAAACTAGGTTAAGATTTTTAACTTTTAGTTAAATGGGCCAAGATTTTGGGCTTTTGCCTAAATTGGGTAAAATGCATGCATGAAATATTTCATGCAAGACTAGCCCAAATGTATATAAAAAGGAGTGACAATTTTGGAAAATAGAATGATGTTGAGAGGGTGTTAATTTTGTAGGGTATTTCCATATTAAGAGCGTGCAAATAATCTTGGGACGTCCCAATAAAAAAAGTGTGCAAATAATCACGGGACAGAGGGAGTATATGTATTTAGTGTTTTCATAATCGAACTGGTGACCAAACAGGCCACCGGTCCAACCGGTAAAATATTTCTTATGTATTTTTAAAAATATTATCTATGTGTCATTAAAAAATATATATGCAAACATAAATTTGAAAAATAAAAAGTGGGTTATTCAATACAAAAATCTGAAATAGAGTTAAAAGGGACACGTCTCACAAAAAAAAGAATGTGTTATGTATTTTTATTATCATAATTATAAAAATACAAGTTTTTTTTTAAACGTTTATTTGACGGGTAATGCAGGGTTAAATGTCATCCCTAATATTAGCTCAATATAGTTTGGGCTTATGTTAAATAGTCTAATACACAGGTATGAAGTTGGGCTTCATTTACCAAAACAATAGGCATCCAAACCCATTTACCTTCCTATAAAGAGTAGATCAGTGTTTCACTTTCTCCCTACTTTGAAGGTGTCCTCGGCTGAAACCTTAAATAGGTAAATAACCTCTCTTATTTTTTGTGGAACATATATTGATTTTATAGTTTAAAAATTATCGATTCATAGCAATCCATAGTGTTGCGAGCTTGGAGAATTTTGGACTTTAGCTTTCGTCTTCCGTGGCTGTCATTTCTTTGCAGCGTTGCTGCCTGTCGTGGTGGGCCGGTGGCTACTGTTGTTTTGCAGCGGTCACGCCTAGGGTTCAGAAGAAAGAAAAGGAATTGGGGGAGAAAGAATGGAGTCGACACGTGAATCGGTGAATGAGTGAAATTGAATTTAGAATTTAATATTTAATTATTTAATATTAAAAAAAAGGAACCGGTCAGACCTGTTTTTGTTCGGTTTACCAGGCTCCAACCATAAAAATGGTTTTTAGGCATTTTCTGGACCGTGATCGGTTCACAGTCGAAGCGGTCGGTCCGGTTTTGACAACACTGAATGTATTGCAATTGATGTGATAATGAGAAAGAAAATAATAAAAAAAATATGAGATCGACCGGTCCGGTTTTGACAACACTGAATGTATTACAATTGATGTGATAATGAGAAAGAAAATAATAAAAAAAATATGAGATAGAAGTATGATAGAATAATAGATCAAGTATAAGTGATTTGATGTGATGTGATGTGATGTAATTGAGAGTAAATTGCATTCTAGACTTCTAGTGTCAAGTACTCGTCAGAAACTCACTGATCGAGTACAGAACTTGATAAAATATGTAGTTTCTGAAGTTTTTTTTCTTGCCTTGTGGGGAACTTTGGACCAAAATTAAGCAATTTTAAACATTATCAGACTAGCCCTATTATAAAAAATGTTTTTAAGTATCATTTGTAGTTATCTTCAAGTTACCAATTTTATAAATCATTGCTAAACCAATTACCAGCCCAACAGAAAGAAAATAGTTATGCGACTGCTAGGAGCTTACTTATATTTACAAAGTTAAAAATTGTAGAGAAATGTAAAGTTAATTACGTATATTATTTTCATTCTCTAACAGATGGATGCTTACCGGAGAAGAAGAAAATTAAAGGATTAAAACTAGGTTGTATTTTGTATCGGGGAGAAAATGGGAGTTTTGGTCCCACCAACCACGCACCCTCAAATTTTTGGTCCCATGACATTCACATTTAGTCCCCATATATTAAATTTTATCGCATTTAGTCCCAGTATTGTGCGAATTTTGTAATTTCGTCCCAGCACCGTTAAGTTTTAACGGGACAGACTCACGTGGTCGTCAGTCGTTATTTTTCACACTTGCCAACGTCAATACTCAACAAAATCAATGGAGTCTCAACAAAATCAAACATAAGAAGAACACACTCAAAGGAAAGGACTATACAAGCTTATCATCAATTCATCTCTCCCCTCCATTTCTTCATTCTTATCAATGGAGTCCAAAATCAACAGCTCCGAAACCCCTGAAGAATTCGAACCAGTCGACCAGAATCAGAATCAAATTCCACTCCCCCTCATTCCTTTTGCTTCAATTTCTCATTCTCTTTCTCTCTCCACCCTCCTCCCATCCCATTTCCTCCCTCCTAAACAAATCCTCCACAACCCACCCAACAAAGTCAGAATCCCATCTCAAATCTCCTCACTTTCTCACGTTTCCATCTCATATTCCCTCTCCCCTGCAAAGTCCTTCTTCAAATCCACCGTTTCAGTCAATCCTTTGCAAAACACTCTCACTTTCTACCCTCTCCGCCCCTCAAACCCTTCCGGCGCCGCAGCCGCCCGCCGCTCCGTCGTCTGGTTCCGCAACGACCTCCGCATCCACGACAATGAATGCCTCACCGCCGCCAACGATGATTCCATTTCCGCTCTTCCAGTCTACTGCTTCGACCCTCGGGTTACGGAAAATCGACCTCCGGATTCGACAAAACGGGGCCGTATCGTGCTACATCTTTGATAGAATCTGTCTCCGATTTGCGAAGGAATTTGCAAGCGCGCGGGTCGGACCTCGTGGTCAGAATCGGGCGACCTGAGAATGTGTTTCCATTTCCGTTCTTCCAGTCTACTGCTTCGACCCTCGGGATTACGGAAAATCGACCTCCGGATTCGACAAAACGGGGCCGTATCGTGCTACATTTTTGATAGATTTTGTCTCCGATTTGCGGAGGAATTTGCAAGCGCGCGGGTCGGACCTCGTGGTCAGAATCGGGCGACCCGAGAATGTGTTTCCATTTCCGTTCTTCCAGTCTATTGCTTCGACCCTCGGGATTACGGAAAATCGACCTCCGGATTCGACAAAACGGGGCTGTATCGTGCTACATCTTTTATAGAATTTGTCTCCGATTTGCGGAGGAATTTGCAAGCGTGCGGGTCGGACCTCGTGGTCAGAATCGGGCGACCCATGAATGTGTTGTTGGATGTGGTTAAGGCGGTTGGGACAGACGCTGTGTATATGCATAGAGAGGTTTCGCATGATGAGGTGAAAGCGGAGGAGAAGATTGATTGAGGAGACTAAAGGTAAGGGGAAGGGAAAAAATAATTAATTAGATGAAAACTTTGGTTTATTTGTTTATGAGACTCTGTTTTGCTTTGGAAAATATTTGGTTTTATGAGACTTTGTTTGTTCTTATGGTTTGTTAGTTGGAATTTGTCAGATTGGTATTTGGAATTTGTGTTGGATTTGTATTTGGAATTGTGGTAATGGAGACTCTGTTTTTTGTTATTTGCATGTTGGTTTTTTTATTATTAATGGAGACTTTGTTTTTTACTTGAATTGTTATTTGTATGTTTCTTCATGTTTATGTGAATGTGATGTGAGACTTTATTTAATAGATAAATAACATTTTTCATTGAAAATTGTCTTGGAATAAAAGGCTGTTGTTGTGGTTACACATAAAAGCAGAAATTAGGTTGGAGATGAGGCAAAATAATGAGGTTGGAGAGTGTATATATAGATGTAGAAAATTTCCCTTCTTTTTTATACCAATTTTCCCTCCAATTATATTATTACTGCAGTTGGCGCCAATTTTCGCTCCAAAATGGAAAATTTGTTAACGGGACCAAAAACGCTAACAGCTGACTGACGGCTGACTTAACGGTGGGACTAAATGTGATAAAATTTAACCTATTGGGACTAAATGTGAAAGTCATGGGACCAAAAATTTGAGGGTGCGTGGTTGGTGGGACCAAAACGACAATTTTCTCTTGTATCCGGCAACGGAGACGAAAAAAATGTTGGACGGAACATGGAAGCATCAAGGGACCATAGGATTAATAGACGTTGATTTCAGAAGCTTTAGCGAGAAGCCTTTGAAAGAGAGGGTTATATAGATATGAAATCGGAGTCGAAAATGTTTGAATTTGATCAACTTCTTAATTCATTTGTTAATAATATGAATGTCTGTTGCTTATTTATTTAGAAAACGTGTTTAAATGGATTTACAAAGAGGCCTAAAAAAAATCCATAATATGTTAAACAAAACAAAAATAATAAGAGAAAATACTAATCCAAATTAAACGTAACAAAATTAAAATTATAGGTCAGTTTTTTGGTAGTACTATACATACTTTTTTTTTT
Organism: Galeopsis tetrahit; assembly: GCA_963675135.1. Taxonomy (NCBI): domain Eukaryota; kingdom Viridiplantae; phylum Streptophyta; class Magnoliopsida; order Lamiales; family Lamiaceae; genus Galeopsis; species Galeopsis tetrahit. The sequence goes on from OY776123.1 coordinate 59,291,335, forward strand.
TGACGGAGTAGTACTATACATACTTGAAACACACAAAAAAAAGAAAAAAAAATATGCATTCTTACATGCAAGAGAAGAGGAAACAAATTAATCCTCTCCATTCAAGAAATAAAACTAATTATTTGTACATTAGTTACAGTAGACGAAGAAAATGTTGGACGGAGCATGGAAGCATCAAGGGACCAGAGGATTGATAGCCGTAGATTTCAGAAGCTTTATCAAGGAGTCTTTGAAAGAGAGGATTATATAAATATGAAATCGGAATCGAAAATGTTTGAAATTGTTCTTCTTCTTCATTTGTTAATGATCCTCCCATCACTTTCACTCTCACCCACCCTTTCTTCACCTTCATCTGCTTTCCTCCTAATTGCATCTTCTTCATCCTTACTGAAATCATTCTAATTTATAATATTCACTTTTATTTCTTTTCCTCTATATATAGTCTGCAGAGTGTATTGGAATTATGGAAAATCATGTTATGTATTTATAAGGTTAAAGATATACTAGTATATTTTTAATTAATTAGGGATTCTTAGAACGAATAATATTCAGCTTAGTTGATCGATCGGCATCTTCTAAGTGAAAGGATCTGGATTTTATTATGACTAATTTCTTGCATGTACGTTTATTACAAAAATTCTTAGCAACAAGATCGATGCCACAAATAATTAATTAATTTTATTTTCCTAGCTGTTGCATGTAGGTTTTCAAATTTGTCCTCCATATATAAAATATAAGTCAAATTAATTAAGTATCTAGTAGGTTTGAAACTTAGGGTGCTCATTTCTATGTCTCAGGTTCGAACCATTTAAAGTGCAAACAATTTCTATGAGGTCAGTTTATACAGAATGTAAAATTTTGACTTTAAACGGGACCCCGACAAATGAACAATGAAATTGGTTAATTGGTCCTCGAATCAGATATCGAAATTAAAAAAAAAAAGGGTGGGGATCGAGGTGGCATGCAACACATGATTCCAGCAGGATTGGGATTCATTAATTCATTTATTCCCATAAAAAAATGATTATTCTCGTATGTGTACAAATAGCTAGTATCCTTTGTACACTTGTACTTAATTGTCATAAAAAACTACGTTTGAACATATCTAGTACTTATAGTTATTCCTTGACGTACTAATTAAGTTAAATAATGCATAGGCCAGAAAGAAATTAGGTACATGACAAATATATTTTTAGTTTGGTAGATGTAATTTCTACTAGCTAGAAACTACTGTGTTGAACAATGAATTAATTAATTAATTTTTGATTCGAAAATGACTTGGACAAAAATTTAAGACATTGCTTATATATATATACTCTCTTTGTTATCTTTTTACATGTTAAATCTTGTTTCTCATTAGTCGTTTCTAAAAGATCTTTTTTAATTAACAAAATGTTTTTTTTTATATAATTAAGTTATAAGTTTGCATATTCATTTTTGTTTTATTTGGGAGTAAATTAATCTGCATTTTATTCTCGGGAATGCCAAGGGATTTAGTTTCCCTAGGGCAAATCTCTTGCCATTTGTAAGGGATTTTTTTCCCTCGGTAATTTCCCTTGCGATTTTTTTTTTTTTTTTTTGAATTACATTAAATACCCATCCCTTTTCCCCTCCCCATGACTCGAACCCAGTATCTAATGCCTAGGTAGTGGTGCTCTAACCACTTGAGCTATGCCAAATTTTGTAGTGTACTGCTAAATTGAATTATCTAAATTTATTATAAAAAGATATTCATAAAAATTATGGTACGCACAGAAAATGTTTTTAGTAGTATATATAATTCGTTATGGTCTAATTTTATAAATCATTGTTAAACCAAATACGATCAAAACTTCACATGTTACAAATTTAAACAAGTAAATGAAAGATTAATCAACAAGGGTACTGATGAAGTTAATTCAAATTATATTATATCAATTCGATCTCTACATACGGATTATTAATCTTACAAGAGGAAGAAAATAATTAAACAAGCTAGCTACTACATGCATATATCATTAGTAGTTTGTATTTTTATCCGCCACCGGAGATGAAGAAACTCTTGCACGGAACATGGAAGCATTAAAGGACCGGAAGATTGATAGCCGTAGATTTCAGAAGCTTTATCGAGTAGCCTTTGAAAGAGAGGGTTATATAGATATGAAATCGGAATCGAAAATGTTTGAATTTGATGTTCATCTTCGTCATTTGTTAATGATCCCATCACTCTCACTGCTACCCACCCTTTCTTCACCTTCATCTTCTTTCCTCGTTGAATTGAAAACATTGTTGGTTAATTAATTGAGCTAATTCTATCTGCTTTCAATTTAATTTCTTTTATTTTGATATCTGATCGATACTATATGTTTTGGGAGTATATATATATTTATAGGGTTGCAGTACTGGTCTCCTTTTTTTAATTAGTTTAATTGCATTGCATTGCATTGATCAAGGGCCGGCTTAATTCTTTTAATAATCACCTTAGTTGTACGTGATTTCTTTATTAAATAATATATACCTATGATTCTTCCGATAAATGATAAGAATTATTATTACTCTATTTATTCACCTAAAGTGGTAGTGCTCACTTTTTTTTTATACACATATTTATAAAAAAAAAAAATTATATTTTAATTATAAAAAAGATACGTAAAATAACTAGTAAAAAATATTGTGAGTAGATACTCAATCAATCAAGTAGAAAAAAATACTAAAAAATTAACTATTTAAATAAAATAAACATATTTTTTATGGACTCAAAAATTGAATTGAGCACACTTTTAGTGCACTGAGTTAGGGAGTAATTCTTAGCAACAAGAATATAGCTAACACATTATTTATTACTTATAAAATGATTGAAGAGAATCTACAAACCCTTTTTTAGTTTATAAACTATGCTTTCAATTTCATATAATCAACTCAAAGTATATACGTCCCATACCTTTTTACCTTTTTAAAAATGATATTTTATTTCTTTAATTTTTCAATTGACCAGTCTCTTATATATTCAAATTGTATAGTCAATACTTAAAAAAACACTAAAACAGCGTCCTTTCTAGCATTTGACGTCATCCAATTCTCCTAAAATAAAAAAGCATATGACTGACGCGTGTTAAAAAAATTAAACGTTCTTAGTGTTTTTTCGATAATTGGGGATTAAAATGACACAAATTGAATATATGTGGTCGGGACTAAATTGGAAACATAAAAAATTATGGATCCATTTAGTAAAAGGTATAAAAGAAAAATTAGACTTCGTTTTTTCACAGTGAAACTTGTTTATAGTATAAAACTGATACAGTTAGATCTCCTTTGTTGCAAATATATATAGAATCTTGGTTTGGTGTATGTTGAGGTTATTTGAGAATTGTCGTATGAATTACTATTAAGTTTTGGAAGTTGATGTATCCGATCGTGTTGTCACATTACCAAATGACGAAAAGTAGACGCCAACAAAAAGTTTAGAGAATCATATTCATAGCATAGCTAGCTAAGAAACAATCAATTTATACTTTAATTTATATACTCCCTGAAATCTCTATAAATGAGAGTACGTTTTAACCTTTTAATTTCTTTATGAATTAGATGATGGTTTACCCTTCAATGTAAATTTATTGCATTTTTTCAAATTTGTCCTTCAAATAACTTAAATACTCAAATATAATTAAGCATTTATTAAGAGTATAATAAAAAATTAAATATTTAAAAATCAAATTTAGCTTAAAAAATATATTTCAGTATTATTTTGTGTATATACTATTATTAAATAATTTCCTAAAAAAATATAATGCAGAATAACTGGGATATTATGCAAAATATGCGGTGCATTTTTTTTTAACAAAACAAATGCATAGTTATTAATATTTGAGGTACTGTGAAATTGCAATTCATATATTTTTGTATCCTTTTCTTGTATATATTTTTATAAAAATGTTTTGTTTGAATTCAAACTCAGTCTTGTCGATGATTATAAATAAGATTTCTACGTTTAATTTGTAACAGTAACCTTTTTTTTTTTTTTTCCACAAAAAATTTACAAATTAAGAACTGGTTCTGTGATTAAAAAAAAAAAATGATCTACAAATTTTGCATCTGAGTATCCCACAGAGTCAGTCAGCACATGAAGGAAATTAAATGACATTTACCTGATTTAATAAAGTTGGACATATTAAATTCAATACTTAAATTCTTTGGTTTCCACTTTAAATTTGTAATATTGAGATTCTAGTGTCGTTTGTGGTTTTGAAGAATAAAATGCACTTTTGGTCCCACCATCTACGGGTCCTCATGATTTTAGTCCTAACATTCTGAATTTTGGTCCCAAAAGAGAAAAACTTGACACATTTGATTCCAAAGTTAGTCAACCGTTAGTCAACCTTGGCGATATTAGTCCCAGTAATTATTTTCCCATTCGCTTAACACACCCCCGTTCGATGAGTACACACCCTAAGAAAGTACAAAAATACCCTTATCCACCATAAAACCCTAATTCATTCATTCATTAACACACCCACAATTTACTCATCTTCTTCCTTCATCTTCTCATTTTTTGCGTCCATCCTCCACCAGCCAGGCAGCCACGCCGCCCCGCCATCTCCCTCACCAGCCACGTTGACGCGCCGCTTCCCCCACTCGATACACGGCCACGCCGCCTCCCCCACTCGATACGTCGTCTCTCCCTTCATCCACGCCGCCTCGCCGTTCGCCGACCGTTCGCGACGGCGTCCATCGCAGACCCAAGCGCCGTATGTTTGCGGCGTCGACCCTCTTCCCTCGTGCCACCATCGCTGTTTCAAGAAGAAGGGTTGACGACGTCGCTCCAAGCAAGTCCAGGTCGCATCGCATTTTGCCGCCGCCTGTTCGTACCTCTCCGCCCCAAGCCTCGCCGTCGCTCCTCCGCGTTTCGCCGTTGCCACGCCACTCGTTCGCACCACTCCTCCCCCAAGCCTCGCCGCCACTCCTCCCTATTTCTGTCATTCGCCACGCCGCCCTCCGCCGTCGATCTCCATAGAAAAATACATCTCCTCCGCCTTCACCCACCCCTCGCCGTAAATCTCATCCTCCGTCGTCAATCTCTTTTGCCGTTCCATTTGCCTCGTTGCAAAAAGGTATTACCCCTTTCAATTTTTTTCGTTGTTTTTTTTCAGTCAAGATCTGGACAATAAAGGGAAAAAAAGTAGATTGTATTTCCAATCAAGATCTTGAAGTGTTGTTTTAAAAAAAATTAAATTTTTTTTGCTCTTCTTCAAAAAAGTTTCACGAATTTCTGTTATTTTTCCAAAATTTTTTTATCCATTTTCGATTTTTTTTTGAAAGAGTTAAAGTCTTAATGTGGATGATTTATTTTGTTTGGGAGTTTTTTATATTTGTTCTTTGGAAAAAAACCATTTTGGATTAAATGGACCTGAGACGAGTATATTTCTGGCGTGAATGTGGCTACGAGAAATGGTGGTGACGATGGAGGCGATTCTGTAATGAAATGGGAGGTGGGTGTACTAATCACGGCTGAGGGGTAGAACTGGCATTTTAATGTTCAAAAAAATTCTCGGTGGGTGTCCTCAATAAAGTCATGTGTGCGTATAACCACGTGACACACACATGAGTCGTTTCGTCAACATTTAACGTGGGTGGGTCCAAATGTGTTAGCTTTTTCGACTTTGGGACCAAATGTGTCAAGTTTTTCTCTTTCGAGACCAAAATTCAGAATGTTGGGACCAAAGTCATGAGTGCCTGTGGATAGCGGGACCAAATGTGCATTTTACTCTGGTTTTGAAATACAGTTGTATTTAATTGTAAGTGCAACAGAGAACAATTTCATCAAGTAGGAAAATTTTACGTGGTGTTCAGAATAAATTATCTCGTTTAGTATTCTAATATTTTTGGATGAGGGATGAGAATAGACAAACCCGATTTCTAGAAGACAATGAAGAACGAAGGTTGTGATGAAGAATACGAAAAATATTTTCCTTCTCTTTCCTTTATGCATGTGTTTGCAGCAGAATCAATATGGTTTTTTCAGAAAGAATTAACTAAAAAAATGATTACTTGGCAAGACAATTCACTAATCTGATTTTAACAAAAAAATAGATGATTGATTCTATATCACTACTACTGTGTATTTATACATAAACTACATAGTGGAAGTATTCTACATGGTGGAAGTATTCACATATTCTCTCTCCCCAATTTAATTCCCACCGCCTATCGATTACATACTCTCTGCCTACCGAACTCGTCCCCTTCGCCAGCAAGATTCTCTGCAAATTCTCCATACGCCATGGCCACCACAAATCCCCTTACTTCTGAAACTCTTCCTTTCTCCACACTTATTCACATGCTTACAGTTAAATTAACGTCCACCAATTTTCTACTGTGGAAAACTCAAATAACCTCTGTCTTTGAATGCCAAGATCGCATGGGCTTCGTTGATGGCTCTGTTCTACCACCACGTGCCACTCTTTCCGGCACATCTACCGTGAACCCAGAATACACAACATGGCGCATTAGTAATCGCTGCATCTCGAGTCTTCTCCTCTCTTCTCTCACCGAGAAGGATCTTGCCGTGGTCATTGGCTGTGATTCCTCTCGATCAATTTGGGTCTCACCCGAGCAGGCTTTCAGTCATGATTCAAAATCACGTGAATTCAGTTTGAAGGACGAGCTTCATTCCCTGAAACTCGGTTCTCGTTCTGTTGGAGAGTACGGTCGTTCCTTCAAAGGCATATGTGATCGTCTAGCCGCCATCGACCGCCCCTTGGACGATTCCGACAAGACACACTGGTTCCTCCGAGGTCTCGGGCCTCGCTTCTCCAGTTTTAGCGCTTCCCAGATGGTCGTTGTCCCGCTTCCTTCCTTTGCAGACCTTCTTCCCCGCACCGAGAGTTTCGAAGGTTTTCTGAAATCAATAGAGGGTGATCCTCCACGTGCTGCCTTTCTTGCCCACTCTGATCGTCGATCAGGTTCTGGACAGAGGTCCTCTCACGCCTCTGGTCAGCGTCAGTCGTTTCATTCAAGGGACGGAGGTAATTCCAGTCGGCCAAATCAATCTTGGAAGCATACTCGTGAGCAGACCCGTGAGGGTGGGTCTGCTGCCTCTCGCAAACCATACATACCTCGCTGTCAAATTTTTCGAGGTGCCCACTATGCGGATAAATGCCCTCAAAGGTACACTCGTGCTCCTGATCAGCCTGTGGCTCACCTTGCCCAAGCTTTTAATTTGGTTTGCAATGTTTCTTCCGACCGTGCTTCCTCGGATTGGTATGTTGATACTGGTGCAACTGCACATATGACTTCTCAGAAATCCACCCTCGATTCAATCGAGCCATATTCTGGTAATGGACATGTTGTCGTCGGTAATGGAAACACTTTAAATATTACACATATTGGCTCAAGCTTGGTTTCTGATAATGTTAAATTGTTGGATGTTCTTGTCGTTCCGAATATTACTAAGAATTTATTATCAATCAGCAAGCTCACATCCGATTTACCTGTTACTGTTTTATTTTCTGATAAATCATTTACTGTTCAGAATCGGATAACGGGACAGGTTCTGGCTCAAGGCAGGTGTGAAAACGGGTTATATGTTTTGGATAAGAGTCATCCGGCCTTCGTTGCAGCTCTTCGTACCAGGACTACGAAGGCTTCTTTTAATTTATGGCATTTACGTTTGGGGCATGTCCCATTCAATATTATTTCTTTATTGCAAAATCTGTTACGTGCAAAATCTGAATTCTATGATACACTTGTTCGTTTTCACACATTTGTCTACAATCAATTTTCCAGATCTATCAAAGTATTTCAGAGTGAGGGGTGGGGGGATTGAATTTACGAACTCACAAGTTCAACACTTCATGATTAAACATGGCATTCTTCATCGTTTATCGTGTCCATACACTTCTCAGTAGAATGGTCGTGCTGAGCGCAAACACCGACACATCTCTGAAACTGGTTTGTCTATGATGTTTCAAGCGCTTGCTATTGGTTTGAGGCTTTTGCTGCTGCTGTCTTTGTTATTAATCGCTTACCGGCATCTTTGTTGGGTCAAAAGTCTACTTTTGAGTTGTTATTCAAAAGTCCGCCTAATTATGCTAAATTTAAACCATTTGGTTGTCATGTGTTCCCCTATCTTCGTGATTATGCTATTGACAAATTGGCTCCACGTAGCAGGCCTTGCATTTTTATGGGTTACAGCACTTCGTACAACGGTTTTCGGTGTTATGATCATGTGGCATCTCACACCTTTATTACTCGTCATGCTCAATTTGACGAGTTGCATTTTCCTTTTTCCGGAACACAAGGATCCTCGGCTCAAAATATATTAGACGTCTCCACTTTCTTGGATTTGTCCGACGAACTTAACTCAACTCCTGGATCCCCTCATAATATTCAGTCTTCGGCCCCTTCCCCAGTTGCCTCGTCAGATTCTTCGAACTCTAGGCCGTGTTCCTTATGTTCTGACCCGTGTGAGATACCTCATGAGCCGACCGTTCCACTTGAACGGGATCTTGAGCCTCTTCCTCTTCCTCCGCCAGTTGCACCTTCGCATACAATGGTCACTCGTGCGAAGTCCGGGGTATTCAAACCAAAATATTAGACTCAGTTAGCTACCATATCCCTTCTTTCGACTTTGGTTGCCTCATTTGAGCCTCATGGTTTCAAGTCCGCCTCCAAGTCCCCCGAGTGGCTTACTGCGATGCAAGAAGAAATTGATGCTCTTCATTCAAATCAAACTTGGGACTTGGTTCCATGACTGGAACACACTAATATTGTTGGCTCCAAATGGGTTTTTCATACCAAGTATCATTCTTACGGCTCTATTGAACGACACAAGGCTCGACTAGTTGCTCAGGGGTTTACCCAGATCCTTGGCTTGGATTTCTCTCACACCTTTAGTCCGGTTGTTAAAGCTTCTACGGTTCGGGTTATTCTGGCTCTGTCAGTACAGCATAAGTGGCCTTTACATCAGATTGATGTTAAAAATGCCTTCTTAAATGGAATCCTTGACAAACCAGTGTACATGTCTCAGCCTCCAGGGTTCGTGGATCCTCATTTTCACGACCATTTTTGTCGCCTCAAGAAGGCTCTTTATGGTCTTTGTCAGGCTCCTTTGGCCTGGTTTTAGCGATTTAGCATGTTCTTATTCGGTTTGGGATTTCACGTCAGTAAATCGGACTCGTCCCTCTTTTATTTTCATCAAGGGACGACCGTGCTCTATCTCTTGCTTTATGTGGATGATATTATCGGCACAAGCAGTGATCCAGATTTCTTGCGTAAATTTATCACACGTACCCATGCAGAATTCGCTATCAAGGAATTGGGTCGTTTGAGCTATTTTTTGGGCCTCGAAATTTCTTATACTGATTCTGGTCTGTTTGTTAGACAGGCTAAGTATGCTAACAAAATCTTGGATCGGGTCTCTCTCCTTGACTCCAAACCTGTCTCTACGCCTTTGGCCACTGGCGACTCCCTCACTAGCACGGGTGATCCTTTACCAGACCCGACCCTTTACCGCTCTTTGGTTGGTGCTCTTCAGTATCTCACCATCACTCGTCTAGATCTCTCCTTTGAAGTCAATCAAGTTAGCCAGTTTCTCCAGTCTCCCACAGTTACCCACTTCTCCGCTGTCAAACGAATCTTGAGGTATGTTAAGGGGACTATTCATTTCAGTTTAACCTTCACTCATCGCTCGAAGATTTCTATTGTTGCTTATTCTGACGCGGTCTGGGCTCGTTGGGTTGAAACTTGTCGTTCAACTTATGGTTATTCTATCTTTCTCGGGGGAAATCTTGTATCTTGGAGTGCAAAGAAGCAACCAAAGGTTGCTCGATCCAATTGTGAGTCAGAATATCGTGCTCTTGCCAATGCTACTTCTGAGGTTGTTTGGCTTTCAAATTTGCTACGTGAAATCCGGGCTCTTTCGTCTTTCTGTCCTCTCTTACTTTGTGATAACAAGAGTGCAATCTTTCTCAGTCAGAATCTGGTTGCTCACAAGAGGGCTAAAGACATCGACATTGACTGCCATTTCGTACGTGAGCTGGTCTCAACTGGTCGCCTCTCCACTCAGTTTGTTCCATCTCATCTCCAGCTTGCTGATATCTTCACGAAGAGTCTCCCACGTCCAGCTTTTGAATTTCTTCGTTCCAAGCTTTGCGTCTTTCCAAATCCGACGCAACGCTTGACGGGGGGTGTTAAGGATAATATTTAGAATATTTTCTAGATTATTCTCAATATATATCTTGTACATATCTTTTATAATTTTATCTCCACAATATTAAGAGTCAGTTGTAACTTAACTCAATTATATATTGAATTTCTCTGATCACCAAAATTATGGTGAATTAAATCTCTTTCTCTCAAAATAAATTATCTATTCCCACAAATATTTTTCCCGGATTATTAAATTTTGAACTTTCAAAATCACGTCAATATAGATTTACAATCCATTAATATTTCTTATTTTACTCAACTAAATCATCCTTCCACTCTCTACCCACGCACGATTGGTCTTCTTACCATTTTCACATTTAAACGACGTGAATTATCTAACTCTCACGCCCTATCAATATCTCACTTTACAAATACACACCATTTGAATTCATCCCTAAATTATAGAAAATACTCACCATTTCCTATTCAATAGTGTGTTTAAATTATTCTTCTCAATTTACAAAGAAGAAGAATCAAGTTTTCCCAACGTGAATTCGTGGTTGCGGCACTACCGAGTTTAGAATTGTTGTGGTTCTATTATGTTGTGTCGAAAAGGGGCGGCCATTACAAGGACTAGTTCATCTCTTGAGGTTGGGTTTTTTATTGCTTTATACTTTACGGTGGTTGGTAGAGACACATTTGTTATAATTTATTAAATGCTTTAAATAAATTGTTTGAATTGTTGTTACAAGAATTAAATGTGTGCATACTATTCGATTGACAAAGTTTTAAATAGTCAGGGATCTGGGTTTATCCCTCTGTGCTTAATGACAAAGTATATGCGGGCAAAGTATATGTGTTCACCTTATAGTTGGCAAGTATATGTGTTTAATTTAATGTTGTCAAAGTATATATGCAAATGCTACTACCTCCGTCCGCCTATAAACTTTCCATTACTTTTGGGCACATAGATTATGAAAAGTGATTAACTTATAGATATAGTACGTACAAGTGATGTAATTGAGAGAGATAATGAGATAGAAAAAAATGTAAGATATAAAATGAAGTGTAAGAATAAAGAAATTTAAAAGATATGAGTATTTGTCAAAAAGGGTATGAGAAGCTTATAGGCCGACAGATTAAAATGATAAAATGGAAAACTTATAGGCGGACGGATCAAATTGACAAAATAAAAAACTTATAGGCGGACAAAGTGAGTATTTATTTAACGTTGATGACTTTTTTTTTTTTTTTTTAGGGTGAAAATACAGAGAAGATGCATAAAATAAATCTTTGTTTTCCTTGCCTCTACCTCATCTTCAATCTTCACCAGCAAAGTCTTTCTCCAAAATCAATCGTGAGAGTAGGGAGAGAACGTAACCTCCTTCGCCAAATTGTGTGCTGTCCAATTCTTCGATCTTGAATGATGATTAACGTCGCACACTACGACGCTTGTCAACACTTCCTTTATCTTGGCCACCCACACCCTTTCCGGACTGAGAATAGTATCAGTGTTATTCAGTAAGCTTACTGCCTCCAAGCAGTCTGTAAGGATCGTCACCCTACTTTGCTTTAGACTCATGGCCTCCCTTGTACCCTGAAATATTGCAATGAGTTCAGCCCCTAGAGCTGATCCTAGGTTTGGTATTCTTTTAGCTCCTGTTTTTACAATCCCTCCTTTGCCATCCTTGATACAAAAACCAATCTCAAATATTCCCATTCCTACATCATAGACAACATCTACTTCAATCACATAACCCCTCCCCCTATTTCTCACTCCGTGGCATCCCTTTTTTTTGTCCAGCAATTGGGACTGTTGATATAGTTCCAGATAGTCCAAGATCCATCGGGTTCCACCAAATGCATAGTAGTTATCTTCCTTGCTACCATAGGTTTGTCGACAATGCTCACTCCAGATTCCCCACAACATCATCACTCCAGTTTCGCATTCCTTTATGGTGAGCACATCCCACCACCATCCTAGGAACGCCAAGGGTTCCATACCACCACTGATTTTAAAGAAACTCCAAAGCCCAATTTCTTTCCATGCCTTTTTTTGCGAATTTGCACCTCCCGATAGTATGTAACATCGAGATATCTTTGCTCCAACATTTTTGCACACCATTGAGAAACATCCATTCTCCTTTTCGATAAATTTTCCGTAATTCGAAGAAACTCTTTTGCCAATCTCCAGCAGAAGATCTTCACTTTCGGTGGGATAGTTAGTTTCCAAAGCTTTCGCCAAAAACCCCTGATGACTGTTTGGTCCGAGAACCCCTCCTCTACCTTTTGAGATAGCTCCGTTGCTCTAGTCATTGAATATGTTGATTTAACCGTGTATTGACCTTTGGTTTCAGGACCCCAATATTTGACATCTCTATTACCTTCTCCTTCAATTGTTGTGTTGAGTATGGCTTCAGTTACAAATGGTAAAAATGCTTGTTTGATCAGTTCTTCATTCCAAGTGCCATCCTGCTTGATATACCTGCTAACCGATGAGCTTGATGCAATGTTGGATTTGATCGTTCCATCCTACAGCTGATTAACCCATGCATCCTTAAATATATGAATGTCCTCCCCATTCCCCACGCTCCATCTCATTCCCTTACGGATTATCTCCCTACTCCAAGCCAGAGACCTCCAGACAAATGATTGATTTGATCCCACTTCGATTTCCAAGATATCCTCATGTTTGAAGTATCTTGCTTTGAAAACTTTTGCCATCAATGAGTCTGGTCTTGTACTAATTCTCCAAATCCGTTTTGCTAGCAGAGCCTGATTAAAGGTGTCCAGCTTCCTGAAACCCATCCCCCCTTGATCCTTAGGAACACACATTTTATTCCAAGAGCTCCAATGAATTTTCTTCTCCCCTTCCTTACTGCCCCACCAAAATTTGTTGATCAGTTGCTCAATGTCCGAGCATAATGATGTAGGGAGCTTAAAACACATCATCGTGTACAAAGGGATCGACAGTAAAACTACTTTAATCAGTATTTCCTTTCCCCCTGCTGAAAAGTCCCTGATTTTCCAGCCTTGTAACCACTTCTGAATACGATCCAAAATGAATCTGAATTGTATCCTATTTGCCTTCATCGAAAATGTAGGTAAGCCAGATACATTTTATGTCCTTGCTCTCTTCTGACTCCCAGAAGATTTGTAATTTCTATCTGAATGCTTTTTGGTGTAAGTGGGCTATACACAATTGCCGATTTTTGGAAATTAATCAGCTGGCCTGACACTGCTTCATATGCAGAAAAAATCTCCTTCAAGGTCTGGCTATGTTCAATTGTTGCTTTTGTGAAGATAAGGCAGTCGTCTGCAAACAAGAGATGTGAGATTAGTGGTGCTCCTCTCGCGATCTATACTCCCGAGATCCTCCCTTCCTCCACATTTTTCTCAATTGTTACTATGAGTCCTTGTGCACATATCACAAAGAGGAATGGTGATAGTGGATCTCCTTGACGTAGTCTCCTTTTAGGCTCGAAAGTCTTTCCTATCACTCCATTCAACTTTACCGAATACCTCACCGTTTCCACACAATTCATGAGCAGTTTAACCCATCTACTATTAAACCCTATCTTCGTTAACATACCTCTCAGATATCCCCATTCCATTCGGTCATACACCTTACTCATGTCGAGCTTTAATGCCGCGTATCACGTTTTGCCACTTCATCTCTTCTTGTGTGGATAATTTTTGTATCTCCCTTGAAATGGCAATAACTTCTTCTCCAATCTTGCCCCCCCCCCAAGCCGATTCTAAAATACCATCCATTATATCCTTGAGATTCTTGATACGCACCTTATAGCTGTCATTTTCCTTGCTGGCCCATTGTCTTAACCCCGAGCAGCACTGTACCAATCTTTGTTGAATCGACATTGTTATTCCTCTCTTCGTCCATTCCATTTCCATCTGCTTTTCAAAATATTTCTCTAGTAACCAAGCTCTTTCAAAATAGATTGGCTTAGTCCCCTTGAATTTAGTGGCGCTGCTTTCTCCCTCCATATCCAGAATAACCGCCCGATGATCCGATTAAAAGAAATCACCATTTCTAGCTTGTACATCAGGCCAAGCATTCCACTAGTGTGAGCTGCCAAAAAACCGATCTAAAGTTTCTTCAAGATGTGCCTCTCCAATTCTTTTGTTCCACCAAGTAAACTTTGGTCCCTGGGTGTTGAATTCTCTCAATTCCAGTTCATCAATAGTATCCTTGAAAGCCTTAATTTGTGAATGAGGCATATCCCTACATATAGTTCCCCTTTGGACTTCACTTTGTTTTAAATCCTAATTAAAATCCCCCACAATCAACCAAGGTAAGTCATCTTATAATCCATGACTTAACTTAATTGATTTCATTAATTTCCAAGAAATATGTCTAGAGTTTGTATCTGGTGCCCCATAAAATCCAGTAAATCTCCAAGTTTTACCATCACAGCACATAAGAGAGTCAGTATGACCTTGCGAATAAGAACATAAAGAGACTTTAACTTCATTAGTAGCATACAAAACAAGTCCACCACTTGCCCCCATAACATCAACTCCAAAACAAAAGTTAAAATTAAGAAAAGACATTTTTGCCCTAGTTATCCTAACTGGAAGCTTTGATTCAGAAATAAACAAGACATGGGGTTTGAGATTGGCTACTAGCCTTCGTAAAGACAGAAACGCGCGCTTACTCCCCAAACCACGCGCGTTCCATACAACAGTTCTCATGTGGCTGGGCGGGGCTGCTCAATGTGAGCCTCCGCCTCCTTCTGAGATCCCGTGTCAGCTTCCTCGCTCTTAGCCTTTTTGCTGGTTCTGGTTGAACTCTGACCCACATCTTTGTCCACAATGATAATCACTCCTCCCTTCTTCGCTTTTGCAGGCTGCACTCGAACCCTCTTCTTTGACTGTAAAAGGTCCTTTTGAGATTTTTGAATATGAGCGAGTGGTTGTAGCTTTCCAATAAAAGTATTGGATTGGGAAATGACCTTTTTCATCTTTCTCATGTCCCGATTATAAGTTGCCTCTTCCTTATTGACTATTGGTGTATTCTTCACCAAGCTTTCAATCACGCCTGAGCAACTTTTGACATACTTTTCAGTTACTTTATGTAGATCCCCCATCATTGATGACTGGCCCACTTCTGGAATAGACAAAGGGATGTTGTTCTGGTACTGTGGCATTAATGGGTCTATTGTTCCCGAGATCAATAAATCTGCCCCAAAAGGTGGAACATCATTAAAGATAGGGTTTAATACATTAGGGCTGACGTGGGCGTCCCTCCATATTCCCATCACTTGCATTTGTACATCAGTCGCTTGATCAGTTATCACCGGCACCATCTCTGTGTGTGTTGTTGGTTGTTGTGTCACCCCTCCCCCCTCTTTGTTCACCAACTGTGCTGCTTTCCGCCTCTTGCATGTCCGGGATGATTGGCCACTCCTCCTTTGGCACCCCTTTTTTGCCATCTTCTCTCAACCAAAGTGGAACTTATTTGTTGGTTCATGCATCTCTAGGCCAAACTTTAATGGACAATCTTTCTCAACATGGCTTAGTAGACCACATTTATAACAAAAGTCTCCCAACTTCTCATAACGAAACATGATAAGAAGGATTTTACCTTGAATCGTCATCGTCGTGGAGTAAACCAAAGGGAGGTTCAGATCCATGAGCACTCTCACCCTTAAGCATCTTCCTATTGCAAAACCCCCCATTCGGTGCATCGACCTCCAACACTTCCCCAAGGACATCTCCCATCATCATTCCCACCGGATCCATCATCGATTGAATCTGCAAGCCATGGATCTGCACCCAGACCGGTGCATGTGTGACTGCCAGCTCTTCATGTGTCTCAGCACCTGTTAGGATGGCCAGAACAAACCAGCTATTGTTAAGGGACCACGGCTGACGGTGGTATGCCTTATTGCACTCAACATCATCGAACTCGAAGGCGAAGAGTCCATCCCCCACTTGGAACGCCGAGAATGGTTTCTTAGTGCGCCAGATCCTTTTCATGGTAGCACACATGTCATTGGCCGAGAACTTCCTTGGTGTTTTGAATCGACCCAAAAGCATATGTTTTTTCGGTGCCAGAGCTGTCGGCGGGATAGGTGTGCGACGATCGTCCTTCTCCTCCAGGCTAACTCGGCCAAGTTGCGAGTTCAGTTGATCCGCCATATTCTTAGTGGGATATTTTGAGAAGCAAGAATTAAGAGAAGTAGTGTGTATCAGCGAGGAGAGCACTCTCCGGGATGAGGAAGAGCGTTTAGTTTGCCTTGTACATATAGCCATCTTGGGCGGTTACATTGGCCAATCCCATAAGGGAGTAGCACAAGTAGGTGTCGAGGCAATCATTACCCCTAAGAGGTATGAAGCCCGGAAGAGAGGTTGTTCATATCAAATCTTCACCGGAGGGATTATTTCGGGATTACGAGGCAATTTTTGATGATTGTTTGGGTTAGCGTGTTGGTTCACCCGTGATTTTCGAGGGAGAACAATTTAAATTTTTAGAGAGAGAAATTTTGAATAAAAATTGATTGAATTATCTCTCCACTACTCCTCGATAACGTTGATGACTTGACTATTATGTTACTAAATTTTGAGGACTTAAAACTACGGAGTATAATTTATTTCTTATTTAAATTATTGTATTGAGACACTTTTTGGGCATGCTTAATACGGAGTAGTTGTTAGGTTTATCAAATGAATTTTATAGGGTTTTTGGTTTTAATTGAATTATGAGATGTTTGTTTTTCGTTTTTTAAAAGGGTTAATTGCAAAAAAAATCACAACCTTTAGGTGTTGTTTGGTTAGGGATTGTGGTGGATGAGATGGGAATTTGAAAAATATGGATGGGGGTAATCCATGAATAGTAATTGAATAATAGTTGTGTTTGAATAGAGATTGAAAAATAGATGTGGATGGAGAACTTTATGTCAAATCAAGTAGGAGAGAGAATAAATGTGTGTAAGAAAGTAGGAGAGAGAATAAATGTGTGGAAGAAAAGTAGGAGAGAGAATAGATGTTTGGAAGAAAAGTAGGAGATATAATAGATGTTTAGAAGAAAAGTAGGAGAGAGAATGAGTTATTAAAAGAAAAAAATGTTGATGTGATTGTATAAAAATAGGGTTGTAGGTGTATTATAGGGATGGATGTGTATTTGGATGTGTATTTGGATGGAGAAGGATGGAGAGAGATGGGATGGGGGATGGCCCATCTAAATCCGGATGGGCCAATCCCAAACCAAACACAGCCTTACCGTATTTATCAATTACAACATATCATTTTTTTCTTTGCGATACAATACGCCACCTTTTTAAATTTTGCAATTCGATTCATGTGTTTATTTTTCGGCAACACATGAATGATATATATACCGAAGCCGCATTAAGATTCTACACAAATGCTCACGTAAATGTCACAACTGATCAATAAAATATTATTTATTTATTTTTTATTTTTAAAAAAGTTTTTAAATAAAAATAATATGCAAAATTTCACATTATTTTTTTGTGGACTGTGATTTGGAGAACGTGATCCTATTCTTTTGAGTTTGGGGAGAAATGATAATAATTAAATTGGTTTATTATTTATTTTAAAAATAATTTTTTTAGTATTGTTTTTAGTTTAAAATGATTTTTTTAGTGTTCTTTTTAGTTAAAAACGTTTTAAAAATTAAAAAATAAATTATTCATCATTCGTGACATTTATGTGGCACCTCGATAGCTCTGACAATCGCATTATGATTTAATTGTTGCCAGATCTCCTTTAATTACCGCCCATCTCCTTTAATTACCTCGCCTCATCGAATCCGAATTACTAGTGGCTTTTTCAATAAATTCAGCTAAGTCCAGTAGGAAATTTGGAGTTAATAATTTCATACAACGATCTTGGACCATACATCCAACTACGTCTTGAATAATTAATGTCCATCTGTTAATATCGATAAATATTTTAAGATGAATTAATCATTTTTGAAGTACTTTAATTAATAAAAAAATTCTAAAAAATTCACCATAGTTTCGATAGAAATATCGTAATCCAAAATTGCATGCATATATAGTTAGATTAAACAATATATAAGTTAGATTATGTTTAATTTCAACATTATATATAATAGGCATAATATAATGTGCATAAATATTAATTATACATATAATGGAGTATCAAATAATATTATAACACTCATACAAATTAATTAATAGTTAAACACAATATTTAATTTTTGGGTGAATTTTTTTTTTTTTTTTTTGACGTTAGTTTTTATAATTTAAATTGTATAATTCTCTTTTTCAATTAAAAAGGATAGTCAATTATATTGTTTAAATGATGTGGCAGGCCTATCCCTCAGTAATTTTTAAATTTTGAATCCCTTGCCAAATTCATTAGTAAATGCTGAGGGATTTGATTTTCCTAGGCATTTAACAAGAGATTTTTCTTCCCTCGGTATTTTTCCTCACTCATTCATTCCCTCACCAATCACTTGCCTTTTGTGAGGGATTTTTTTTCCTCAGTAATTTCCCTTGCGATATGGGACAAATTTTGTAGTGGTGTATCAAATTGTAAAAAAAAAAAAAGAATATGTTGTAATTGATAAAAACTGTAAATTCGTGATTTTTTTTTCAATTAACCCTTTTTAAAAAAACTTAGTAAAAAATAATTGTTGCTGAGATTAAGACTGATTTTTTTTTTCAATTAACCCTTTTTAAAAAAACTTAGTAAAAAATAATTGTTGCTGAGATTAAGACTTCACTACTATTTGTGCGATCGATGAAATTTGGGAGTTTTTGATTGAAAGTATGGTTTCACATATTTCGATTAATTTTTTCAATTCACATCCATATTATTTAAATAAATTAATTCCTTGTTTAAATAAAAGAACTCCGATGCTAAAATTCAAGTGATAAATAATTAGCCTAGATCATTTGAAAACGTGTAAAAAACGTGACCATGCAAAGTTTGAAAATGTAAATCTGATAATATGATAACAGTACAATCTCAAAAATAAGATTCTCACGCCACTAAAAACCAAAACAATATTAATATCACATGCAAAAAAAAAAAAATTACAAAATAAATAATATAGAGAAGTCATTTCTTCATGACAAAAGTTAATAAAACTTTTTCATGCATAAATCACATCAAACTTTTGTTGGGTTTTCCAAGTAGAGGGTTATTTCAGTTTTATAATAAGTAAATTAGAAGTTGATACATGATTTAATATTATTTAATTTTTGTACAAAAATATAAAATTATCGAAATATTTTTATATATATTTTTTAAATATTAAAAAACTATTTCAAAAGTTCTTTTCTTAACCAAGCTAGATCGTATGTTTTGAGGCCCAACAACAATTGAGTTAGACTCGAGTGAAAGTTCAATGGGCCTGATCGGACCCAACTCGACCCAACCCAACTCAAGAGAAACGTGCATCCTCAACGGCCCATCGAATCGATGGGTCTAACCCAACTTGATCTGATGGACTAGGTCATTGATTCGACCTACTTGACAACTCTAGATATATATGTTATATTATAATTAAATATTTTATTTATTTTAAATTAAAAATGATATATTTGTAAAATTTTATTTATTAATTTAACTAGCCCTATACCCGCGTAAAACGCGGGGTTCATTTATTAAAATTAGAGTCAATTTATTAAAATAATAATTTTAAATACTATATTAATTTTTATATTTTTTTTATTTTGTTAGAGTATGGGAGAATAAATTTTTATTATTCTAATATATTTATAACATATACATATCTATAAATTTGAATCTATATTATTGTATTTATATTTTGGGATTAAAGTTTTTTTTTAGTCCTTTAAATTTGACTAATTTTGAATTTGGTCCTGGTGGAATACACATTTTAATTTTGGTCCCATAAATTGTTTAAATTTTGAATTCAGTCCAATTATCTGTTATTGCAGGTAAATGACAGATAATTTGACTCAATTCAAAATTTAGGCAACTTATGGGATCAAAATCAAAATGTATATTTTATTATATTAATAAAATGTGCATTAATAAAATTAAAGGACTCAAAATTTAGGCAACTTATGGGAGTATAATATTTTTTTAATATATTAATAAAATGTGCATTAATAAAATTAAAAATATTTTTAATAAGAAAGGGCATTATAAAATAATTTTATATATGTTATTATATGTATTTATGTAGAGTTTATAGATATTTATAGGGTTGAGTTTTGTAGGGTTTATAGTTATTTGTGGGATAAGATTTTAAAATTCTAAATATAAATTTTAAAGTAGAACCGAAAGTAGAACTGTGTTTAATTTTCCATTCCAAAACAAACATTTCCTTAAAACTTTTGGTTTGGGATTGGCCAATCCGGATTTGGATTGGCCCAATCCCAATTCAATCTCTCTCAATCCATTTCAATCCAAATACAAATTCAAATACCAATTCATCCATATAATACACCTGTACAACTATTTTTATACAATCAAATCACTATTTTCAACCCCTCATTCTCTCTCATACTTTGATGTGACATAAAGTTAAATCTACTTCTACTTCTCAATCCTTAACCAAACACAATTTATACACACAATTACTATTCGTAGATTACCCAAATCTCAATCCAATCCACGACAATCCAAATCAATTCTAAACCAAACACCACCTAAAGAATTGGGACATTTCTAGTAACCAAACACCACCTAAAGAATTGGGACATTTCTAGTAACGCACAGAATAGTATTTAATTTTCACGTCAAGTTTTTTTCCTTTCAATTATTAAAAACTATTATATTATAACAAATAATTGCATAATTTTCTCAACTATGTACATCTTTATCCAACACTTCAATTAACTAATTAAACTTTATTGGAAGATTTTAAATTTTTTTATTGACAATTACTAAAACCTTTTCAAGTAAAGTTTATTAAATTATTCTAGAATACACTTACTATCTATTTTTTTTTTTTATTGTCAATTACTAAAAATTCTCTAAAATTGTCAACAATACTCTATATATTTTAAAAAGTTTTTTAAAATTATTTTAGAATACATTCACACTCCATGTCTCAAAAAAAATTATATATACATTCACAATAAAATTTCAATATTGTTTAAAAAAAAAACATGTCATACAATATTTGTAAGAATTAATAATACTCCTTATACTAAAAACGAATGTTATTGTTCGTAATAATTAATAATATTGCTAATAATGTCCAGTGCATAATATCTTTTAACAAAATTATATTAAAATGTTAGATAATAATTGTTACGTGTATTAGGCCATCTCATTTAACCAATGTTATTAAAAAAAAAAAAAATGGACAAAGATAAAAAAAATCCTCAGGTTTTCCCTCTCTTTAAAAAGAGTTCTCCTGCCTTCCCAAAAAATCCCCTTTTTATGAACACTTTTTCGGCGTCTTTTCGTTTTCCTTCCTACTCCGATTGCCTTTCTCATTTGTCCCACTAATATTCTCTTGGTTTGTGTGTTTTTCCTTTCTTCACTCTTTCTCCCTAATCATACGATTTGCCTTGGTGAATGAACTTTTTCCAATCATTAGATATTGGGAAAGATTTGCCTCTGCAGACCCTGTAACCCACTCGCGTAACCATTGGAGTGTTTGCTGGTTTGTGCAATCTTCTTGGAGACAAAAAATGAAGAAATTGCTATGGATTGGGCGAACAATTTTAGGGGGATTATTTTCTTTTCCCCAAACGCCGCTTGATTTTCCCCAATTTTTCAAAACAGTGGTTTTCCCCTACACACAGTTTTACGACCACATCCCCTTTATATACTGGTTGGAGGGTTTCACCTCCTCCACATTATCTTTCCATTTTCACCTCCAGTTAAAAGTTCCTCTCCACTCAGAAAAAATGGCGGATTCTCTTAATTCCATGATGCAAAATTTCAGAATTTCAAATAGGGAAACAACACATATCGTTGCTCAACGACAGGAGCTTGCAATCCCAAAAAATTCACTGGCAATGCGGTTTGTTGCAAGAAGGCCTTTTAACATTACTGAGTTAAAAGGGGTGTTGGGGCGAACTTGGAGGTTGCGTACGCCTCTGCGAATTGTGAGTATTGGGGAGGGTCTGCTTCTCCTTACTTTTGCTTCAGCTTCCGAGGTGAAGGATGTTCTGGACCATCAACCCTGGAATCTACGCCGATCACTCATCGCTTTGCAGGTCTTGCATGGTGGTGAAAAACTCAACCAACTCACTCTTTGCATGGTTCCTTTTTGGATCCAGGTGCACGGGCTTCAACTATATGCGATGAGTAAAATCCTTGGAATGAAGATAGGAAGCATTGTGGGGGAGGTCTTGGAAGTGGATGCAAAAGAGGGTGAGGAGGCCTGGGGGGAATGTTTAAGAAAAGGGTTTTAATGGATGTATCTAAGCCTTTATGCCGTTTCTTCTACATTACGGTGGAAGATGAACCGGTGACAGCTGTGTTTAGGTATGAGAGGCTTTCTGGTTTCTGCACACTGTGTGGTATGCTAGACCACTTTGAAAATGAATGCCCTTTGGCTTATGGTCAAAATGATGAATGGTGTAAGCAACATCGTGTTTTTACGGCTTGGCTGCAAGCTGATAAAAAAAAGAGCCCCTCTGAAGAAGATCTTAATCATTTCTTTAACCTACTAAGGATGTGTGAGGGGGAGCAGATGCAGTTGGATGAACAGGATCAGGAGGAGATGCGCAAGAAAGATAAGGGCAAGGAGACTGCTGTGGAGGATGATGAAGTAGAGATCAGACTGGCCATAGGCACTCATCCAAGAAGGGTGGTTGATCGCTTTGAAGAACTTATGCCAAAAAGAAATGTCCCAGATAAAGGCACAACCTATTTTGCCTCTACTACTAAAGGAAGGTTTGATCCCCGTACAGGTATGTACTTGGCTCCTCTATCATTTACCATTCCATTTGGATTTCAACATTGTCTTGTCAAAGAGCCCCTTTCTGGTGTGGATAATGGAAGGGATTATCGAGTTGTGCATTATGTTGGAAAAGACCTTTCAACCTGTGATTATGTGTCTTTTGTGGAAATACTCTATGATGGTGAAACTCCATTTGTGCCGATCTATGAGAGGGATGATCAGATTGAACATGCACCTCCAGAAGCTGAACTTATTGGTACTCATGTAACAATGTCTGAGGAAAATGTTTCTGTTCAAAGTAATCTACTGCCGTGTAAAAAGTGTCCAAGGCGTGATGACTCGGGTGAAATGATGGAGTTCTGGGGTAGCGGAAGGGGCTGGTCCGAAGGGGAGGTGGTCAGAGAAGCGGAAGGGATGTTTAAAAAGGCCCGTAGTATGTGTGAATTGTTTGGTTCACCACTGGTGTATTCTGATACGGCGGAGGCTGAGGTCAATCAGCCCCGCCGAGGAGAATGATCGTTATTTGCTGGAATGCTCGAGGGATTCGCAGTGGTCGAGCATTCAACTATCTTAGTAGGCTTAATTTTAATTTTCGTCCTGATGTTTTGTTTATTTCAGAAACCAAATGTTCTACAGTTAGGGCTGAGTTTCTGAAAGTTAAACTTTGTTTTCAGTCTTGCTTATGTGTTAATGCTTATGGATGTTCTGGAGGTTTGATGATGCTTTGGAAGAATGTATCCCTTGATGTTATATCGTTTTCTAATGCTCATATAGACTGTTCTATCACTTCTAATGAACATAATTGGAGATTTACAGGGTTTCATGGTAACCCTAGTTTGGATGATAGGAAATTCTCATGGGAGCTTATTAAGAAACTTTATAATTATACACAATTTGGTTGTAAAGCTTGGCTTTTGGGGGGAGATTTTAATGAAACTCTATACCATTATGAGAAAAAAGGGGGGGTTAGAAAATCTTTGTCAAGATTGCTGGACTTTCAAGAGGCTCTTGATCATAACCAATTGACAAATTTAAGAACCCA
The DNA here is from genome assembly GCA_963675135.1 of Galeopsis tetrahit. NCBI lineage: Eukaryota > Viridiplantae > Streptophyta > Magnoliopsida > Lamiales > Lamiaceae > Galeopsis > Galeopsis tetrahit. The sequence continues at coordinate 59,315,352 of OY776123.1, forward strand.
GGGTCCAAAATTTACATGGACAAACAAGAGAAGAGGACAAGACTTCATTCTTGAAAAACTTGATCGTTATGTGGCAAATGAAGAATGGGTGCAACTGTTTCCGTCATATATGATCAAACCTCTCGATTTTATGGGATCCGATCATAGGCCCATTATGATCTCTTTTGATTTGCAAAGTACAATTGATTCACCCCCTCATAAAAGGGCTTTTCGCTTTGAAAACCATTGGATTAAGGAGAAGGATTTTAAGGGAACGGTTAAGAAAATATGGGTTGCAAAAGGAAATGGTTGCTCTTTGTAGGAGTCTTTGTCTCAGTGTGGAAAAGCTTTAAAACAATGGGCCTTAAAGAAGGGAGGAACACTAAAAGAACGCATCAATCACACACAAAATCAACTCCGGATTAGTTTGAATGATGAAAGTACTAGTCCGGATTGGGATTGTGTTAAGGCTCATGAGTGTGAATTAGAGAAACTTTACTCTCAGGAAGAATGGTATTGGAAACAAAGATCCAGAGTATCATGGTTACAAGAGGGAGATAGAAATACTCGCTTTTTTCATAATAGAGCAACACAGCGAAGAAGTAGGAATCATATTTCCAGGATTATGGGTGAAACTGGTGAATGGATTCATGATGAGCAGCAAATTCAGAGTTCCTTTGTGAGGTATTTTGGTGACTTATTCACATTTTGTAGTCCAAGTCAGGCCAGTATAAAGAAAGCAACAGGAAATATGTGCAAAAGAATTTCGGATGATCAATTGGAAATGCTGGACTTACCCTTTACAAATGAAGAGGTTCTCAAGGCAGTTAAGGATCTGAATCCATGGAAAACGCCTGGGCCGGATGGTTTCCCGGCCTCTTTTTATCAGAATAATTGGCATACGATAGGAAAAGAGGTTACGGAACAGATTTTGGGTCATTTGAATGGAGAAAAACCTTTGGCATCCTAGAATGATACTACCATTGCTCTTATTCCAAAAGTAAAAAATCCAGCTAATGTCACACAATTCCGTCCTATCAGTCTTTGTAATGTGAGCTATCGTATTCTCTCTCGGGTGATTACAAATCGTCTAAAAACATTTATGGATGATATGGTTGATCCTTTTCAGAGTGCATTCATACCCGGCCGGCTTATATCTGAAAACATTCTGATTGCATTTGAATGTCTTCATTGGATTCGCTCCTCCAAGAGTAAACAAGGGTATGCGGCGGTCAAATTAGACATGAGCAAAGCTTATGATCGTGTGGAATGGCCTTTTCTACAACAAGCAGTGGAACAACTTGGTTTTTCTCCCAAATGGATTAAACTCATATGTGAATGTGTGTCTACAGTCTCTTACAACATTTGCATTAATGGGAGGTTAACTGCTTCTTTTCAACCGTCTAGAGGACTCAGGCAAGGTGATCCTTTATCTCCTTATCTCTTTGTTATATGTGCTCAAAGTCTTTCTTCTCTTTTGATGGCAGCACGCAATCAAGGAAGTTTTTCTGGTTTGAAAATTGCAAGAGACGCCCCCAGCATTTCTCATCTGTTTTTTGCAGATGATAGCCTCATTTTTCTGAAGGCATTGGCTAAAGAATGTATGGTCCTTAAAGATTGTCTAAAAACATATGAAGAGGCCTCTGGCCAACTCATTAACTTTGAAAAATTTGTTATTAGATTTAGCCCTCATACCTTGTGCAGCAATGAAGAGATTGCCAAAAATCTCTTGGGAATTCGATCCTCTAATGGGCACAACATCTATTTGGGACTTCCTACTTTCTCGGCCAAAGCCAAACGAATTCAGTTTCGTTATTTGGTTGATAGGGTTCATCAAAGGATAAATTCATGGAGTCACAAGCAATTATCTGAAGGGGGTAAGGAGGTTCTCATTAAATCAGTGTTGCAAGCAATACCTTCGTATGCAATGTCATGTTTTCGAATACCAACTTCCATTTGTGCGGATATTGAAAGGCTAATATCTAGGTTTTGGTGGGGCACTACTGCAGACCATAAAAGGGTCCATTGGAAGAAATGGAATGATTTGTGCAAGCCAAAAATTGATGGAGGCCTTAATTTTCGAAAGATGGTTTTCTTCAACAAAGCACTGTTAGCCAAGCAAGTATGGAGAATTATACAAAGGCCAGAATCACTAGTCTCTAGATTGTTCAAAGCTCGCTATTTTAGACAAATTGATATTATGAATGCTGAACTGGGCTCTAATCCTTCATTCATTTGGCGATCAATGCTTTGGAGTAGGGACATTTTGGAGATTGGTATCCGTTGGAGAATTGGCAGTGGAAAAGCTATCTCCATTTTTAAAGAACGATGGGTCTCAGGCCTTAAAGATGGAAGAATTCTTTCGCGAATTGCTAGTGGTTCCATGGTTGATCGCTTTGTACTACCAAATGCTACATGGAATGAGGAGCTTATTCAGAATGCATTCTGGCCACTTGAAGCAGAAGCATATTAAAGATTCCTCTGATGAGTGGTTCGAATGATGATACGAGGTATTGGCCGGATAATTCTTCAGGTAACTATTCAGTGGCATCGGGTTATAAACTAATTATGCAGGATCAGGCGAAGAGGTGTGCGGGGGGTTTGCCATCTTCTTCAGGGAAAAGCACTTTATCAATCATATGGGATTACATATGGAAGCTTAATGTTCCTGCTAAAATCCGCATTTTTGGATGGAAGCTGCTCAATGATACATTGGCCACTGAAGGAAATCTGGTAAAACACCATATCCCTATCGATTCATTTTGCTTGTGTTGTGGTGCTTTCTTTGCTGATACAAAGCATGTGCTATTTGAATGTGTTTTTGCTAAAAATGCTTGGAAACAACATGGAATATGGACCAAGATAAAAAGTTTTGTTGTTGGATCGATGGCACAATTTGTCATGGCTCTTAAGGATCATTTTGATAAAGAATTTGGCTCATTTGTGATGGTTGTTGGCTGGGCAATTTGGAAAGAAAGGTGCAAATTAACTCATTTGTTTGGAAAAGATGGACATATTCAGAAAATTTCGTTGACATTCGATACTAAATGGGCAGTGGACTATTGGCAGGATTTTGCTTTTTCTGAAACTATTTTACAAAGCAAGAATCTTAAAGAGATAAAACACCAAGGTATGGGGAAAGGCGGGAAAAAAGGATTAGTATTAACTTCAGATGCTGCTTTTAATCCTTCGGAAAATTTCTTTGCAATTGGATTTGCTGTTTTTAATCCCAATCATGACCTGATTTTGGTTGGAGGTCAGCGTATTTTGAATCCAGGTTCTATTGTAGCAGCAGAGCTTTCTGCTGCAAAAATTGGTCTGGAATTTTGTATTAAGCGTAAACTAAAGATTGCCAGACTTCGGATGGATTCGATGGAATCGGTTGATGCTATCTGTGCAAAATCTAATGTGGAAGGAATGGAGAAGGTTATTGTGCACACAATCAGACTACAGATGAAGAAACTTCTTTTCTGGAATTGTGATCATATACTAAGAGAAGAAAATCAGATTGCACATACTTTGGCCCAAGAAGCTAGGAATTTTTCAATACCTTACTATTGATTTGAAAAGGATATTCCAGATAACATTAGGAGACGTTTTTGAATTTGTTTTTATATACACTCCTGATGTATCCTCAAAAAAAAAATGTTATTAAAAAAAATGAGTTGAATCAATTTGATGCTGAGTTGAGCTTCTTTGAGCTTATTTATTTAGGTCAAATATTAATCGTATGTCACATACAAAAAAACATCTCATGATTAATTAAATTGATTTATATAAATCGAATCCCAAAATTTAGTCAAAATATTTGGTTGTTATATATTGCTAATACATAGTATCTTTACCTTTCATTATAAAAAAATGTATTTACATAAAATATATAAATGAGAAATTAAAGTCACTTCCAATACATTTATTTTTCTCAACAACTCTAATTTATTAAAAAAAAAAAATCACCTTACAATTAATATTGATAAACTTACACAATCATCTTACAATTAATATTGATAAACTTACAATTAATATTGATAAACTTACATTCATTTAAAGTGTATATTTATTAGGGATACCATTTAATGTAGAATTTTTATGTGTATCTATTTATAAATAAATTTAAAAATTAGTACAATAATTTGATATATATTAAATATATAAAAAAAATATTAATGTAACAACCAAGAATTTTGCAAAAAATGTATAAGATATTATTTAATAAAAATTAGGATATATATATATATATATTAGTCCAATTTTGATTGTATGTAAATATATACACGTGTACATATATATATATATATGTAATGCTTACTATTATTATTATTTAATTAAAACAGATTTCCTTATGTATATATAAATATAAATATAAAATAATATTTAAAATATAAATATTTTAGAAAATATTTTCCTTAATTTTCTCTCAGGTAGTTTTATTAAGGTATTAAAATTTCAATGTTATAATCCACGTCAAATATGCTTTAGGAGTATATGATCTTGATTTTCTCAACTAAATCTATCTTTATTTCTTCTACTTTATTTTATACCGTATTTTCAGAAAACTAGTCGCGTAAATAAATATGAGTTCTCTCTTTGAAACCATGAAGTTGCAGCAGCGCACCTCTTCTTTTAGGTATGGATTTTCGAAATGATGTATCAACTTCTTTCCTTAAAACTATTTCATTAACCCAAATGTAATACTGTTTATTATTATATGTAAGCCAAATTTGGAATTCTTTGTCAAAGCTTTTAATTTTTATAAAGTGAAAAGAATTATTTAAATTATACAAATCTCTTCTTGCATTGGGACACAATTACATGTATATTTAATTTCTTCTAGTTACACTATTACAATTTCCAATATATCAGAAGATGATGGCTAATGAGTTTAATGTTCGTTTAAGTTCTTTATTAGGCTAATTTTAATTTGAATTTAAAATGATTATTTTTAAGTTTGAAGATACATATGTGTTTTAGGGGTTTTGGATTAGATTGAATTATTCTTTTGAATTAAAACAGCTTCATTCCATAATCTCCTAAAGCTAATTAGCAATTCATGGATCCCTACTCAATTTATTTTATTTTGTTTCAAGTTATGGTATGAAATCAGTACGTGGTAGCATATCATATTTTAGGAGGTTGATTAATGATAGAAAAGTTAGTGAATTTTCAATAAACTTTTATAGCTTTATTTATATTTTAATATCATTGTTATTTTAGGTGATGAGAGGTAGAGACAATTCATTTAATTCGATTGCATCCGAGATATTATTTCCAGGTGGGGTTATATCTACAGTGGTTGGTAGAGACACATTTTTTATTCTTTATTAAATGCTTTAAATAAACTGTTTGAGTGATTGATACATGAATTTAATGTGCGATTGACAAAGTTAATGTGTGCATGCGATTCGATTGGCAAAGTTAATGTGTGCATGCGATTCGATTGGCAAAGTTAATGTGCGTATGCAATCCGATTGACAAAGTTTCTAATAGCCAGGGATCCTGACGAGGGTCCAGGATCGACGGGTCCTCGGGTTCAACCCGCTGTGCTCAATGGCAAAGTATATATGGGCAAAGTATATGTGGGCAAAGTATATGTGTTTACTTTAATATTGACAAAGTATATGTGTTTATTTTAATGTTGGCAAAGTATACGCGTTCAATGGTAAAGTATATATGGGCAAAGTATATGTGTTTATTTTAATGTTGGCAAAGTATACGCGTTCAATGGCAAAGTATATATGGGCAAAGTATATATGTTTACTTTATTGTTGGCAAAGTATATGTGTTTACTTTAATGTTGGCAAAGTATATATGGGCAAAGTATATATGTTTACTTTATTGTTGGCAAAGTATATGTGTTTACTTTAATGTTGACAAAGTATATGTGGGCAAAGTATACGTGCTTACTTCAAGGTTGACAAAGTATATGTGTTTACTTTAATGTTGGCAAAGTATATGTGATCAATGGCAAAGTATAATGTTTAGTTTAAAGTTGGCAAAGTATATATGCAAATGCTATTTGTTTTACGTTGATGACTTGACTGTTTATTTTCAGTATTTACTTTGGAATAACTTGACTCCACTGAGTGTGCTTGCATACTCACCCCAATATTTAACATTTCAGGATAATAAGATGGTGGCGAGGAGGAGCGGTGGATGACGAATTAGTATTCTTTATCATTTAGTAAAAGAATTCTGATTAATTCATACATTTATTAAGTTTTCATGAGATATTCAAAGTTGATGCAGTTGACATTTTAGATCACTTTTGAGACAACTATTTTTTCCTCGAGTCTTTCGCAAGTAATTTTGTTGTTAAACATATTTGAAATTTTCGTTCCTTAAGTTAAAATTTCAGTTCATGCCCCTTTACTTTGAATTTGCTTGTCATTTTTGTAAAATCTACTTTTATGAAAATTGGGGTGTGACAGAGTGGTATCAGAGCAGGTCTACGTTCTTGTAGACTTGTAAAAAAAAATTGAGAGTCAAAATTATTTAAAAGGAATTTGTTTAGAATTTTTTTTTAAAAAAAGTAAAGGTCGTCCATCACCACCTCCTCCTACTTCAACTCTACAAGGTACGTACATCCATGTGCATGCATATTTTATTGAGTAAATTTTAATTTTCGAGGACGAAAATATTTTAAGGAGGATAGGATGTAACACCCAAGAATTTTGCAAAAAATGTATAAGATATTATTTAATAAAAATTAGGATATATATATATATATTAGTCCAATTTTGATTGTATGTAAATATATACACGTGTACATATATACATATATGTAATGCTTACTATTATTATTATTTAATTAAAACAGATTTCCTTATGTATATATAAATATAAATATAAAATAATATTTAAAATATAAATATTTTAGAAAATATTTTCCTTAATTTTCTCTCAGGTAGTTTTATTAAGGTATTAAAATTTCAATGTTGTAATCCACGTCAAATATGCTTTAGGAGTATATGATCTTGATTTTCTCAACTAAATCTATCTTTATTTCTTCTACTTTATTTTATACCGTATTTTCAGAAAACTAGTCGCGTAAATAAATATGAGTTTTCTCTTTGAAACCATGAAGTTGCAGCAGCGCACCTCTTCTTTTAGGTATGGATTTTCGAAATGATGTATCAACTTCTTTCCTTAAAACTATTTCATTAACCCAAATGTAATACTGTTTATTATTATATGTAAGCCAAATTTGGAATTCTTTGTCAAAGCTTTTAATTTTTATAAAGTGAAAAGAATTATTTAAATTATACAAATCTCTTCTTGGGACACAATTACATGTATATTTAATTTCTTCTAGTTACACTATTACAATTTCCAATATATCAGAAGATGATGGCTAATGAGTTTAATGTTCGTTTAAGTTCTTTATTAGGCTAATTTTAATTTGAATTTAAAATGATTATTTTTAAGTTTGAAGATACATATGTGTTTTAGGGGTTTTGGATTAGATTGGATTATTCTTTTGAATTAAAACAGCTTCATTCCATAATCTCCTAAAGCTAATTAGCAATTCATGGATCCCTACTCAATTTATTTTATTTTGTTTCAAGTTATGGTATGAAATCAGTACGTGGTACGTAGCATATCATATTTTAGGAGGTTGATTAATGATAGAAAAGTTAGTGAATTTTCAATAAACTTTTATAGCTTTATTTATATTTTAATATCATTATTATTTTAGGTGATGAGAGGTAGAGACAATTCATTTAATTCGATTGCATCCGAGATATTATTTCCAGGTGGGGTTATATCTACAGTGGTTGGTAGAGACACATTTGTTATTCTTTATTAAATGCTTTAAATAAACTGTTTGAGTGATTGATACATGAATTTAATGTGCGATTGACAAAGTTAATGTGTGCATGCGATTCGATTGGCAAAGTTAATGTGTGCATGCGATTCGATTGGCAAAGTTAATGTGCGTATGCAATCCAATTGACAAAGTTTCTAATAGCCAGGGATCCTGACGAGGGTCCAAGATCGACGGGTCCTCGGGTTCAACCCGCTGTGCTCAATGGCAAAGTATATATGGGCAAAGTATATGTGGGCAAAGTATATGTGTTTACTTTAATATTGACAAAGTATATGTGTTTATTTTAATGTTGCAAAGTATACGCGTTCAATGGCAAAGTATATATGGGCAAAGTATATGTGTTTATTTTAATGTTGGCAAAGTATACGCGTTCAATGGCAAAGTATATATGGGCAAAGTATATATGTTTACTTTATTGTTGGCAAAGTATATGTGTTTACTTTAATGTTGGCAAAGTATATATGGGCAAAGTATATATGTTTACTTTATTGTTGGCAAAGTATATGTGTTTACTTTAATGTTGACAAAGTATATGTGGGCAAAGTATACGTGCTTACTTCAAGGTTGACAAAGTATATGTGTTTACTTTAATGTTGGCAAAGTATATGTGATCAATGGCAAAGTATAATGTTTAGTTTAAAGTTGGCAAAGTATATATGCAAATGCTATTTGTTTTACGTTGATGACTTGACTGTTTATTTTCAGTATTTAGTTCGGAATAACTTGACTCCACTAAGTGTGCTTGCATACTCACCCCAATATTTAACATTTCAGGATAATAAGATGGTGGCGAGGAGGAGCGGTGGATGACGAATTAGTATTCTTTATCATTTAGTAAAAGAATTCTGATTAATTCATACATTTATTAAGTTTTCATGAGATATTCAAAGTTGATGCAGTTGACATTTTAGATCACTTTTGAGACAACTATTTTTTCCTCGAGTCTTTCGCAAGTAATTTTGTTGTTAAACATATTTGAAATTTTCGTTCCTTAAGTTAAAATTTCAGTTCATGCCCCTTTACTTTGAATTTGCTTGTCATTTTTGTAAAATCTACTTTTATGAAAATTGGGGTGTGACAATTAATAATAAATCAAGAATAATAAATACCACCGACATCATTAATAAGGGAGAAGAAAACTTAAAGGATAGAATTTGAGATCAAAACAATAAAAATAAACCATACTATATCAAGATCATAATAGTTATCTATTTTCTTTTTTGAGACAGTAAAAAAATTAAATGTGACCTACCGATTAAAAACATACAACAAAAATATCAAGGAAATCAAAAACTGTAAATCTATAAATAAAAGAAATAACGGTGGATACAGAGAAAAATTAGAGAGAACCAAAAAAAAATTAATGAAAAGTTTAAAAGAAAATAATTGAAAAAAAAAGGAAAATTTGAGGAAATTGTAAAAAAAATTGTAAAAGAATCGAAAGAGAGAGAGAAATATATCATCCAGTAAAAATCTACAAAAGAAATTATACATGTTCATCAAACAATAAAAATAAATCATACCTGAAATATCAAGATCATAATACATACATTTATTTTCTGAGACAATAAAAAAATTAAATGTGATCTACCGATTGATTCAAATTAAATTAAAAAAATACAACAAAAATATCAAGGAAATCCAATTTCGTAAATCTTTTAATTTACTGACAGAAAAAATAATTTAAGAAACTGTAAATTTATAAATAAAAGAGAGAGAGAGGAGAGAACATGTAAGTAAAATAGAAAAATGAGAGACAACCAAAAAAAAAAAAAAAAGTAAAAGAATTGAAAGATAGAGAAATATATAATCCAGTAGAAATCTACAAAAAAAAAAAAAAATATCATACATGTTGATCAGCTTAAAAATAAAGAATAAGAAAGTAGAATGATGACAAAGGAGATGAGATTAAGAATATACATGTTGATCAGCTTAAAAAAACAAAAGAATAAGAAAGTATAATAAGATCCGAAAGGAGAAGGTGACCATTATATTATATAGGAGATAAGATTAAGAATATACGGAATTCTGTTTCATTTAAATTTGAATATTAGAAGATAATATTAAAATGATTTCAGATTTAAAAATAATTATTATGATTTATGAGTAAATAATATTATAATTATTATTTTGATATGAAAATAGAAAAAATGGATTTTTTTTAATCAGAATGCTTGAGAATGTAGGATTTTGAAATAGACTATTTTGGTGAAGAGAGAGATTGTGATAGAGTGTTTAAATTGTGACATGTGTCCATTATATTATCACAAATATAGAGTATTAAGAGTAAGATTAAGATAAGATTAAGATTTGAAATGGAAGAATTTGACAAATTAGGAGAATTAAATTTTTTTAATAAGAATGCTCGACAATATTGAGATTTTGAAATGGAATAATTTGAAGTGGAGAGAGATTAAAAATAATAATTATAATTTAAAATTTTGAATTATAATTTTGAGATTAAAATAGGAAAAATAGATTTTTTTTTAATCACAATGCCTGAGAATGCAGAGATTTTGAAATAGACGATTTTGGTGAAGAGAGAGATTGTGCAGAGTGATAAAATTGTGACACGTGTCCCATTATATTCTCACAAATATAGAGTATTAAGATTAAGATTTATTAGTAGAGCAATACAATGCGATTGCATTTTGTATAGAGTAAATGTACTAATGCAAGGTGCAATCATATAAATAAAAATTCATACATTAGATCAACAATCCAATAATATACATTTAAAGTATTGTTTGTTATAAGACGGTCTGAAACCTATCTTGCGCTAGAAAGATCCACTTTTTTTTCATATACACATTATTCATTACATTACAAACGTGCAACAAGATAGAGTACAAAATTTTGAAGGAATCTTATTTATTCACATGCAAATGTAAGTAAAAAATATATGCATGCATACATCACTTCACTTTTAACTTTATCAATTCACATGACTTTGTTTTATTTTAATTTGTTTTCTAACTTCATCAATTCACCCCCGGAAACATGGAAGGGATAGGTTACTTGTGTATATGCATTTTACTATCCCTTTATATTCGGTTAAAAACTCACTACGTTACACACTTTCATTCTCATTTATTTCTTACTTTACTCCTATCTTCTTCTTTATCTTCAAAATCTCTTTCCTACTAAATTTCTTCATCCTCTCAATCTCTTACACAATCCTTCATCCTCTCAATCTCTTCCACGATTCTTTATCCTCCCTTCAATTAATCATTCACAACAACGGACTCTACATAATTGCTTTGAACACCATATCGTATATGTGCATCAGTTTCTTAATAGACGAAATAATATTATATCAAAATCGTCATTACAGAGGTACCAGCCGTCATTAATGGATACCACCAATGATATCAAAAATATTACTCGTCGTCGCGTTATATCTCCTACGGTTCAAAAAGATGAAATTTGGATGTTGGCCAGAGACTCTGCATGCTTGGATTATATGGTGAGAAAATAATATTACTATAAATATACAATAATTTTGATATATTCTCACTAATTGCTCTTATGATACGTATACAGTATCATAATTTGGAACCAGTATTTCAGAACATCAAGAAATTCTTGGATGGCGAAAATGTGGGCACAATCACTCAAATTTTACAGGATGGCCTACATGTTTGGGAAAATGTGAAAGCATATTGTACTCGATATGTTGATGCACCACATGCTTCGTACACGCAACCTGTGCACCAACAGATGTATCCGTCCCAAACGATATTGAACCAAACATCTAGGAGGGGTCACCATCGTTCATGTCAAATGTCTCCAAATCCCAACTACGCATCAAGCTCTCATCAACCACCTCAAGTTGATGAAGATTAGGTGTATAGGCCAGCAATGATGACACCTAAATTCAATACTCCCACAGCCTACGCTTCACAACTTCGCAAATGTTCGATTCTTCTTTATTTGGGAACTCCGAGGTTGTTGAGGGAATTATCTCAACAATTGAACATAAGTACAACACCCATTCCTTTTTTAGTACAACGATAACATGTTATATAAAGATGCACAACACCACGACTCATCTAGTAGAGGGCACTCGGATAGAGTATTAAATCAACATTATTATGATGAAGAAGAAGTCAAAGAGGTTGCTAGACCACTGATACGAAAAAATAGAAGAGCTAGGGATTGCGAGGCGGAAGGTCATTTGTAAACTTGCTGTTTGTACTAAATTTATTAGTTATCATATTGAATTTTAAATTTATTCATCAAACTTGATATTTTTATATATTGTCGATTCAAACATGATATTATGATATTTTTATATATTCTTGCAATTCACAAAACTTAAACTTGAAAGTAAATTATTATAAATTCTATTACATTGTTTAAAAAAATTGATTGGTTGTCTTTTACATTTTTGATTAACATTAATTTTTTTAATTAATAAACATTATTTATATCGATAATTTTTTTTTTTTTATTAATCAATAAGCATTATCTATAGTGGTGAAAAAAGGTTTCTTTTTATTAATCAAAATGATTACATAACAAAAAAAACCATATAACATATATATGCATGCATATATAACCATACATTACATATATATACACATAAAAGAGACCACTTTATAAATTTTATTTATTCATTTATTTAAATTAAGAAAATGATACTGAATTTAAAAAAAAATAGAGGCGCCGTGCTTCCCCTTTTTAAAATACATGCGCCCCATCTAAAAAACTTTATTTACGTTAAGACCCAAAACGCCTTGGGACTGTATGTTTTGGGGCCGAACTGGAAAAAAAAATTGTGTCAGGTTGAAAGGCGTGGAGGCAGAGTGTTTTTGTTACAAAAACACATTGTTCCGTGTTTTTGTGTGTAATTTGAAAATTAATTATTATATATGTAATAATCGAATAAAATAACCCCAAGACTAGGATATGCCATTGATGAAGAATACTTTGTGGGACTAATATGAGATGAGGAGTTTTCTGAAATTCTTACAGAAGATGCAAATATATAGGAATTAGTTTGGCAGTTTGTACCATCACCTTTTATAATAATTGTATAAAATTATATTGTGTTTGATAAAAAAATGTTCCCGACGTTTCATTGAATACAATAAGCCCACTCGATAAATGTATACGTGAAACCCCTCTACTTTATATTAAATGCATAAAATTACACGTATTTGATACGTAAAAATATGCATTAATAAAAATCTTATCGTGCACTTCCTCACACCTTTAATATATTAATTGTTATTTGAATTTCATGCATATTTTACACAATATTATGTTGGAATTAATTTAAAATTAATTGGATTTTGCCTTATCTAATTAATTAATTAGAGAGACTAAACGTTAATTATTAACGTGACATAGTCGATCTACTTTCAGAGTAGATGAACGTGGTATATTTAATATTTCAAAACCATGTTTAGGTGAGTGAGAAATTAATTAATAAAGTTAAGAGTTTCAACTTTGAGTTTGAGGTTGGGAAGGTGAAGGGTCACCTATACCACATACGAAGTCCACAAAACATTTAATGACTTTAATATAAAGGCATTGAAGTGAACATGGAGTTCAACCATGTATTAGGGGTACACTCCCCAAAAGACCACACGCGCACGCGCCCCGTCCGGCCCGGTCCGACTTCAGCTTCGGATTTGGCAATTGGGGCTCGCCTATCTCAATCTAGAAACCTCAAACTCAAGCTTCCTTTAAAGTGGTGCTACTGTAGACGAAGTGTAAGTCGTTTTACCTTTGGGAACGGAGCGTCAAACCAGTCGAGCACTACCTGGGCGAATTTTGTTCTGCGGGAAAAGGGATTCCCCTGACTCGACTTTCTGTTTCCTATATTTCGAGATTGCGGTATCCTTATCGGTGCTATATTCCCAACAATTAATTAATTTAATTTTTGGACTTAATTAATACATTGCAATGTCGAAATCTCAGGACAACATGGACATTGACCCTACTGATATAGAGGTCGTTCACGGTGTTGGTGAAAACACTGGTGAAAACATTGGCAACGATGCCAACGTAGGTGTTAAGGATAACACTGCTGCTCCTTCTGCTTCACACAATTCTGGTGTGAAATCTGGAGATAAGGCTGATGAATTCGTTCAGAGAGCCAGAAACGAGGGCAACCTTTTCGGAGGAGTTCCCCCCTTTCAAGGATCCCTTTGCAGATCAGATTTTCACCTTTTCTCAACCTGGGCTAAGGCCAGTTGTGATGCAAGGAGAGAAACTTGAAAAAATTTCAGGTACTGACTTTAAAAGATGGCAGAGTAAGATGTTGTTTTATCTGACCGTGCTTAGACTTTCGAGATTCTTGAAAGAGGACAAATCGAAAGTGACTGAGGAAAACGCCAGTCAACAAGAAAGGATCCTTTATGATTAGTGGATGAATGGTGATTATCTGTGCAGAAATCACATCATTGGAGGACTGTCTGACGCCCTCTACAATATATGTCTACTGTGACATTAAGTCCACCAAGGAACTGTGGGAGTCCTTGGAGAAGAAGTATAGGACTGAAGGTGCAGGACTGAAGAAATTCGTCGTTGCACAATTGTACGATTTTAAGATGGAAGATAACAAATCTGTAGTGGATCAAGTCCAGAAACTGCAGATTATTTTCCATAAGATAGCTGCTGAAGACATGGTTCTGCCAGATGCCTTTCTGGTAGCTACTGTAGTCGAGAAACTGCCTTCGTCTTGGAAGGATTTCAAATCATACCTCAAGCACAAATGGAAGCAAATGAGCTTGGAGGATCTGATTGTCTGTCTTAGAATTGAGGAGGACAATAGAAGAAGAGAAGGCAAGGGACCTGCCCTCCAGATTGAAGCTAAAGCAAACTTGATTGAACAAGAGGGTCCATCAAAGAAAAGGAAACGTCCCAACGAGTCTGCTGCCAACACAACGAAGTTTGTGAAGGGGAAGGGTCCTGCCCCTAAGCAGAAATTCACTGGAAATTGCTTCAAGTGTGGGAAACCAAACCACAGGTCCAGTGAGTGTCGTCAACCCCGTCGTGACGACAAGGGAAAAGGAAAGCAAAAAGTGCAAGATTATGTGAACCTTACTGATTTGGACATGTCTGTAGTGGTGACGGAGGTCAACGTGGTGGACAAAAAGAAGGAGTGGTTCGTGGACACTGGTGCCACTTGCCACGTTTGCTCGGAGAGGTCTGCATTCTCCAACTATTCTCCTACTAATGGGAGAAAGCTGTACACGGGCAACCACGCCTCATCTGAAGTGGCTGGAACCGGATCAGTGGTGCTAAAACTGACATCTGGAAATGAGCTAACTCTGAAGAACGTGCTGCATGTCCCAGATATCCGAAAGAATCTAATTTCGGGGTCTCTCTTAGTTAGTAGTAAATTCAGGCTAGTTTTTTAGTCTGATACAATTGTTTTAAGTAAGTTTGGTTACTTTCTCGGGAAAGGTTATCTCGAGAATGGTTTATTTAAGTTGAGTACAATGGTTGTAAGCCCCAAAGGCAAACAAGTTGTTAATGAAATTGCTTCTACTTCTGCTTATATCGTTGAGTGTTCCTCTTTATGGCATTTTAGATTAGGACATGTAAATTTAAAATCCATAAAACGTTTAGTAAATCTCGATTTAGTTAAAATTGATAATGTTGATACATCCAAACGATGTGAAATATGCACTGAAGCAAAAATGACCAAACTACCATTTAAAATTGTTGAAAGGAACACTGCCCCTATAGATTTAATTCACACGGATGTAAGTGATTTAAAATTTGTACAAACTAGAGGAGGAAAAAAGTATTTTATTACTTTCATAGACGATTGTACAAGATTCTGCTACGTTTATCTTTTAAGAAGTAAGGACGAAGCTATAGAAGCTTTCAAACGTTATAAAACTGAAGTAGAGAATCAACTGGACACTCGAATTAAATCAATTCGCAGTGATAGAGGTGGAGAGTACGTAGCTCCGTTTGAACAATTATGTATTGAATCAGGAATTATACATCAAACGACAGCCCCTTACTCACCTCAATCTAATGGTGTTGCGGAAAGAAAAAACCGAACACTGAAAGAGATGATGAACGCTATGTTAATCAGCTCTGGTTTACCTCAGAACTTGTGGGGGGAAGCCATTTTGTCGGCTAACCACATTCTGAATAAGATTCCACACAAAACTAAGGATCAAACTCCTTATGAAGTATGGAGGAAACGAAAACCATCATACAAATACCTCAAAGTGTGGGGGTGTTTGGCTAAGGTTGAAGTACCACTTCCTAAACAAGTTAAAATCGGCCCTAAAACAGTTGATTGTATCCTTATAGGATATGCTTCAAACAGTAGTGCCTATCGGTTTTTGATTCACAAATCTGAAATACCTGATATGACAGAAGGTACTACAATTGAGTCAAGGAACGCAGTGTTCTTTGAAAACATTTTTCCATTTAAGGAAAAAGAGGAAGTGAGTTCGAATAAGAGAATTCATGAAGCAACAGATGACACTGCAGGTCCTTCCACTCAAGAGAGTGAAGAACCAAGACGCAGTAAGAGAGCTACAATTGATAAGGATTTTGGTTCAGACTTCATTACTTATGTATTGAAGGAGGATGAACCTAAAACTATCAAAGAAGCAATGTCAAGACCAGATGCACCCCTCTAGAAGGAAGCCATAAAAAGTGAATATGATTCAATTCTGCTAAATCATACATGGGAGCTGGTTGATCTCCCTAAAGGTTGCAAGCCCTTAGGAGGCAAGTGGATCCTTAGAAGAAAGTACAAAGCAGATGGATTTGTTGACAAATACAAAGCTCGTCTAGTTGCAAAAGGTTTTAAACAGAGGGAAGGATGTTATTTCTTCGATACATATTCACCAATGACAAGGATCACCTCCATTCGTGTATTGATCGTTATTGCTGCTCTGCACAATCTCGAAATACACCAAATGGACGTTAAGACTGCGTTTCTTAATGGTGAAATGGATGCTGAAATATACATGGATCAACCAGAAGGTTATGTTGCACCTGGAAACGAGAAAAAGGTGTGCAAACTAGTTAGATCACTGTATGGACTTAAGCAAGCTCCTAAACAGTGGCACTTGAAATTTGACAATACGATATTGTCAAATGGGTTTCAAATTAACGAATGTGACAAGTGTGTATATGTGAAAGATACACCAAATGGATTTGTTATCGTATGCTTATATGTCGATGACATGTTAATCATGAGTAACAATCACAATGTCATAGTCAATACGAAGAACATGTTAAGTAGAAACTTTGACATGAAAGACATGGGATTAGCAAATGTGATTCTTGTAATCAAGATTGAGAAAACGTTAAGTGGAATTTTTTTGACACAATCTCACTATGTGGAGAAGGTACTAAAGAAATTTAATGTCTTTGACGATCCACCTGCTAAGACACCTTTGGAACTAAACGTTCACTTGAAAAAGAATAGAGGAGAACCAGTAGCTCAACTGGAGTACGCAAGGATCATTGGAAGCGTGATGTACATTACGAACTGTACATGCCCTAATCTTGCATGTTCTGTAAACAAGTTGAGTCAATACACGAACAATCCAAGTCACGAGCACTGGAAAGCACTGAAAAGAGTTCTAAGATACTTAAAGTACACCCTTGAATATGGGCTTCACTACACGAGACATCCAGCTGTATTAGAAGGATACAGTGATGCAAATTGGATATCAAACACTAAAGACTCATTATCCACTAGTGGATATGTATTCACTATTGGAGGAGGAGCAGTGTCGTGGAGATCCAAGAAACAAACGTGTATTGCCCGTTCCACAATGGAATCAGAATTTATTGCTTTAGACCTAGCCGGTGTAGAGGTTGAATGGTTGCGTAACTTTCTGAAAGACATTTCATGTTGGAACAAACTAGTACCTTCGGTGACGGTAAATTGTGACAGTCAAGCTGCTATTGGCAGAGCTATGAATGTCATGTACAACGGAAAGTCGAGACACATACGTCGTCGACACAACTCCGTTAGAGAATTGATCTCAACTGGAGTAATATCCATTGACTATGTGAAGTCAAAAAACAATATAGCGGATCCGCTTACGAAGAGCATAAACCGAGATCAAATGAACAAGCTGGTAGAAGGAATGGGTCTAAAACCCACAAGAAAAACTAAAACAGTGGAAACCCAACCATAATGATTGGAGATCCCAAGAACTTAGTTCAATGGGAAAGTGAAAATGTGGAAGTTAGTGATACAACACTTGGAAAACACGACTATTCTTGATATCACAAGATCAAGTGTTAACAACCCGTAAAATGTAGTAAAGGGTGAGTCAATGACTCTTAATGATTCCTAGAGTATAACGGGATACTCAAAAGGAGATCACCTATATAAATGAGAAGTGAGGGCCGCTTCGACCAAACATTTATGAATACAAAGGACGTCTATGGCCAAAACGAAAAAAAACGTGAGAACGTTACGAAGTCGAGATTGACGTGTGCTGACATTGTTGATTAGGTATACACTATGGAGGATTAGTTCAAGGCACAACGTCCACTAAGCCACCGGTGTACCCGATAGTGTTTGGCTACGGAAAGTTCAAATCCAAAAAACTACTTTTCCAGATGCACTGGGATCTCAATTGAACTGAACACTGAGCCTGATGTTATATAGACACGATTTTCACTCATGTGGGGGATTGTTGGAATTAATTTAAAATTAATTGGGTTTTGATACCCTTATCTAATTAAATTAATTATAGAGACTAAACGTTAATTATTAAATAATTAAACGTGACATAGTCGATCTACTCTCAGAGTAGATGAACGTGGTATATTTAATATCTCAAAACCGAGTTTAGGTGAGTGAGAAATTAATTAATGAAGTTGAGAGTTTCAACTTTGAGTTTGAGAGTGGGAATGTGAAGGGTCACCTATCCCACATAGGAAGCCCACAAAACATTTAAGGACTTTAAAGACATTGAAGTGAACATGGAGTTCAACCATGTATTAGGGGTACACTCCCCAAAAGGCCACACGCGCGCATGCTCGCCCGCCTGTCCGTCCGGCTCGGCTTCGGCAATTGGTCTTTGGGGCTCGCCTATCTTTTTTGTAGACCCAAAAACTCCGAAAGCCCAACACAAGAATTGGATCGACCCATTCGGTTATGGTTTTGACCCAATTCGAAACACTTCAAGAACCTTCCAGAACAATATGGAAACCTCAAACTTGGTCTCCAAGTCTTGGACCTCTCCCACGTCTACGAGATTTTCGCACCCTAATCCAACGAGCTGGGCCTGGGCCCACGCACAGACTTCTCAACTCCCTAGGGTTTAATCTGCCAATAAATAACAGGCTCTCCCCTCATTCTGAAATTGCTCATTCACTCCTCTCCTCTTTGCAGTGCTTTAACTCTCCAAAGCAAACACTGTTCTTGTCTTACATAATTTTTTGTGTGTTCAGTTCGTACTATTCGTATGTTCGTTGAGGCTTCCTCTATAGTGATGCTACTGTAGACGAAGTGTAAGCTGTTTTACCTTTGGAAACGGAGCGCCAAACTAGTCGAGCACTACCTGAACGTATTCTGTTTTGCGGGAAAAGGGATTCCCTTGACTCGACTTTCTGTTTTCTATATTTCGAGATTGTAGTATCCTTACTGGTGCTATATTCCCAACATATTATGCAATTAATATATCACAAAGAGGTCTTTTAATCCTATCATCATATATTAATCTGTTCAATAAGCGGTTGGTGCATGAAATTTCGTGTGTATCGGATACAACTATGTTTGTGAGAGGTAGGAGTGGCTACGGTATTCCATGAGGCACCATCTTAATTGACGAAGCATAATATGCACATGAATTGCATAATGGAAGCGATGTGAAAATGGTAGTTGATGCTATTAACACAATTGAATTTATTGATTCTATCTTTGAAGATTACATTAATGCTTGTAAAGCTTTATGGACCCATTTCACAAATGTTATGGTTTCTTTTATTTGGAGAAATGATAATGTTGTGGCACAAATCTTAGCTAGAAAATCCCTTGGTTTTGAAAATCATTTTTGTTGGATGACCCACGACGATTATGGCTGGTCTATCTACTACACCTCGTTCATTTAATATTGGAAGTAAGTGTTCCTCTAAAAGAATCCTATCATATATGTATTAAGATATTAAAATATATACTTGAAAAAACTTATAATATGATTCAATCAAGAACGTTACCTACCACCCCACTTTACTCCCTGTATAGAGTATAATATTCCCCTGTCCATCCATAAAGTTTTGCATATTTGCTACTCCATATTGGAATGTCTGGTAATCCTTTCTTCGTTAAAAGTATGTTCAGTTATATTTTTTGTTTTTGGTTTACTAAAAATATATTTATTATATTTAAATAGTTAACTTTTAAGTATCTTTTCTACTTCATTAATATGATTGAGGATCTACTAATAATATATTTACTCTTACTTAGAGATGTCTATCGGGCTGGCCCTAGCCCTATAGGGCCAGCCCTACAGGGTTACGGACTAAACGGGTTAGGGCCTTAACCGGTTCATACTTAACGGTTCTACAATTATTGGGACCTAACTCTAACCCTAGCGGGCCACGGATTAAACGGGCCACTAACGGGCTACAATAATTTTTTTCTTTTAAAATTAAATGTTCCAATTGACACGTCCAACAAGAAAATAAAATAGAAAAATATATAATTAGTTAATAATCGATAAATGAGAAAATAAAAGTATGATTTAAATACAACTCTAAAACTCATTCGTCCCTAATATGGTCAAATAAAGCTAAAAAAAATTCATAATCTAATAAAAAAATAGTAATAATAACTAATAAATGATAATGGGCTGCTTAAAGTTATGGTTATGGACTAGCGGGCTAGCCCTGTAGCTCAGCGGACTGGCCCGGTTTAGCCCGCGGGCTAATCGGTCCGGATCAAAAAAAGCCCGAATTTAAACGGGTCTATGATTCATGAACCCACTGCATTTTTCAGGGTTAAACGGGTCAGCCCGGTTAGCCCGACCCGGATAAACATCCCTACTCTTACGTCACATATCTTTTTATAATTAAAAGTATTATTTTGTCCAGATGGGATTCTGATGAGAAACTGGGGCCATTTATCTAGCTGGAAAAATAAATTTTCCAAATGAGGACGCCAAATTCCGGCACCGGAGCACCACCGGCAAACGCCTCCGAAGGTACTACCTTCTCTCCCTTCAATATATAGGATAAAGTTTACATTTTTAACCCAAAAAACCGAGACTCTATTCACTTCACTAGCTAATTTCCATTTTTCTTGTTTCAAACAAAGACATTTTATGACTACATTATTTGATTTTACACAGTGCGTTCATCGTGATCGGCGGCCAACTTGTCGGCTGCGCGAGTGATTAATCTGATTTTTTTTGTTAATTAAATTAATAAATATAATAAAATAAAATACGAAATATTTTATTGTATAAGAATAAAAATGTAATTTTAAAATTATATATTTTAATTAATTAAATTATATATAAAAATATAAACGTACGACACCATATACGATACATACGATGAATACATATAACACATTATAAAAAGGTAACCGGTCATCAATTTTAAACCTTTTGATTTGAATTTTAATGACTCAAATTAACTGACTACGGTAGTTATTACGACACCATATGACACCCGGGGTCACAAAAAAACAAAACATTTCCCTAACTTTTCTCCTTAAAATAAAATCGTAAATCAAAGTATAAACCGTTCTTTTTTTTCAAAACCATAAACCAAATCGTATTTCTAAAAATCGTTCGGTTTGAAATTATAATATTTCAACACAATAATTAATAAAAATGTAAAAACACAATAATTAATAAAAATGTAAAACGCAATCTCAATAGAATAGATAAAATGAAATTCTAATAATACAAAATATAATTCGAATAGACGAAATGTTATTACAAGGTTCACAAATTAGTCATTAACTAAATAACCACAGAAACAACACACTTTTGTCTTTTTCAAGATTTCATATTCATTGCATTCATCAGTCCTCAAGCTTCTTCAAAAAAGTTTTTGAACGAACAACACACTTTTGTCTTTTTCAAGATTTCATATTCATTGCATTCATCAGTCCTCAAGCTTCTTCAAAAAAGTTTTTGAGCGAGAACGGAGAAGAGGCGCTAAATAGAAGAAAAATAGGTAGGTTTCGATTCTGGCCTTTGGACAATTGAGCTTGAAAGTTGTCATTTGGGTTTAGAGATTAATTTATACTATTATATACTCCCTCCGTCCAATTTCATTATTCTCACTTTCCTTTTTTGGTTGTCCAATTTTATTATGCTCATACCCTTTTTTAAAACAATACTATCCATACTACTTTATCTACACCCTCCTACCATCACTTATTTACCCACTTTGACATTCACTTTATTCATAAACAATCATTTATTTACAAATGGACCCCACAATACCCCATCATACCCTCAACTTATCTATTTTATGAATAAATTAATCAATATTCATTAAAACCCGTGCCCGAAGAAGTGAGCATAATAAAATTGGACGAAGGGAGTAATATTTATAAATATATAATATTAGTTTGATTTGGTTCAGTTTTTCATTAGTGAAAACCCTAAACCAAACCATCCGTAAACCAAAAATCGAACTATATTTAATGGTCTGATTTGGTTCGGTCATTTCAATCGGTCTTAACCATACTTTGCACATCCCTAACTCAATCTATCATTTTATTTATTTTATTTATAAAAGTTACCAAAATTACACCTCAAAACATCACTCATTACCCCTTTTCTTAAAGATATTTTTCTAAACTCAATTTCCCATTTTCTTTAATTTATTCATAAAAGTTTTCAAAACTAAGCTTTCAAACACAACTCATTACACTTTTATTAAAGATAATGCCACCCAGGGTGCAGATTTCCGGAGGGAATAGCTTTTTTAATCATCAAATAAGAGTAGGATTATTTCCAACAAAATCAAATTTCCGCACTACCTACATTACATATACACAGACAGACACAGTAAATATGCCAACAAATTCCAAAACAAAAAAACAAAGGAGGAACTACTCATCAGCTACAGTCCTATAACTTAGTCTTATAATGACAGGTTTTGTTGGCAAGAGAGCGCGTGGAAACATGAATTTCCAGATCACACGTAGCAAACGACACCACCTTAAAACTGAACAGTATCCGTACCTTACCCCTAACTTTGATGAACGTCTGCAAATACAATACTCCGGAAATCACATCCGAATAGAAATTGGAGTCGGAGAGCAGACGCTCCGTCATTACCGTAAGCGTCAGGTTCAAATTCCTGGCATCGCGTGCGCCGATCTCACCCGCGGGGACCGGGATCTGTCCGACGTCGTTTCCTCTGTACCGGAGGAAAGCGTTACTGTCCGAGTACTTGAATCCCACGCGGTTAGGGTTTTTCACCGTGATGTCGGTGTCCAGGCTGACGTTAAAGTGGACGCGGAGTCTAGCGACGTCCACAGAGAAATTCAGATCCGCGAGGGAGATGTCGTTAACGGTGGTGGTCGGATGCTTGGGCTTGAAAACGGTGAGGCAGAGGATGAGGATTAGCAAACCTAGTCCGATCACGGTGGCGGCCGCCGCCCATAGACATACGAATCGGCTCTTTTTGCGGTGGTCGGGGGATTGGGCCATTGTTTTGCGTAGCAACGCAACTCAACTGCGGGGTTTATTGTTGTTGTAGCTTAGGCGTGTAAATAGGGTGAAGCTGACATTTTCATTTAATTATCGTTGGTAAAAAGAAGAAAATGAAAAAGTGAGTACTCCATTCCTGAAATTGAGTGAAGTCGTTTTCGATTTTTATATTGACGTGATTTTCTTGAGATTTGTGATGGGATAGGGGAGGGGAGGGGAGGGAATAAAGTTGCATTTTTTTTTTTTATCTCGTTTCCACTGTTACTATGGTTCCCGTACAACTCAATCACATCTTACTCCCTATATTCCACAAGCTAATGAATGAAGTGTTAAAGGAATAATTTTATAAAGTTATATGAATAAAGTAAAAAAATAATTAAAAAGAGAGTAAAAGTAATGACATTTTGTGTAAATATGTGTATAAGAATGGAGTTTATGAGAGAGTTTCCTTATAGTAGGTGTGCAAACAATTGTAAAACGGACAAATAAGACAAGTGTGCAAACAGTTATAGGATGGAGGGAGTATTAAATAGATTTTCAATGCTTACACTTTATTTTTTGTTATGTTCTTAAATATGTCGTTCGACAACCCCTTTTTTTTTTTTTTTTTTTTTTAAGTTCCTTATTTTCTTTTTTAGCAAACTATTCCATCCATTCCACCAATATAACTACATTTTTTTTTAATGTCCCAAATTATACCTACATTTTCTCCTTTACTTTAGTGGATTAGCTAAATTTAACTACACATTTTTTTTTTTTTTTAATTTATATGTAAAGTCAAATTTTTCTCCTTTACTTTAGTGGATTAGCTAAATTTAACTACACATTTTTTTTTTTTAATTTATATGTAAAGTCAAATGTAGTTATCTGGGACGGAAGGAGTACTTCATTGAGACCATGTTTTAGACAAATACTGATTAAACTAAAACTAAGATTATGTCTAAACTTTATAAATTTTAAAATATTTATCAAGCAACCTAAGAAATGAAGTTAATCTAAATTTAATAAAATCTATCAAAAATGTCCTTAAATGATAAATTGATTATGCGTCCCAAATTCAACCATCTTTATACATGAGATTGACTGTACTAAATTTTTTCTTCTCACAATTTTATAATGTTATTTCCTATTTATTAATAAAAAAAATCAAATATAGATTATACACTTTATTTTTTCAACAAGCTTTAAAATTTTGAAAAATAATTTCAGGAACTTTTATAACCTTTCGTCAAAATTTATTTTATTAATTTATAACTCAAATGAACTTTAATAAAAACACCAATTTAATAAAAAAAAAAAAAATTGCCTAACATCAAAGGAACCTCCTAAAATCATATTTTAATATTTCAAGAATTACTTAAATGAAAAATACTTTTGAAAATCTTTTCAAAATAAAAAATTGATACTTCACAGAACTTTAAATACATTATCTCAACAAATAATTCATCCAAAGGGGGTCCGAAATCCAAATTATTATGGTCGAACCTTAATCATCAAAGATGACGATACTATCCTCCTACCTATAACCTATCACATCTACTTGACCAAAAGTTCTACTTTGCTTTTTTTAATACATCCATGGTGTGTTTGTAAACTCTCTGCAAACAGTTTCCACACTAATTTGATTGGAGTTGCAAAAGCTCCCAAGTTACTCTTATCCTAAAAAAAATCACCTATAGAAAAGAGAAGAATGAAGAAGGGGGAAGAAAATGTGGAGCAATGAGTTGCACGGATCTAGGATCCACACACCAGTTGCACAATTTTTTCTCTTATCCAACTCATAATGTAAATTATGCATGTGCTGGATAATTAATTATGTTGGAATTTGGTTGTGTAAACACGTGGATTAATACACTAGTAAGTAGTAACAAGAAAAAATTGAAATATAAAAGAATGAAACATCATTGTTAGAACTTACAACTCATCCAGTATGTTCTCTTTTTTCCACTGCAGAACGTCTACAACATGCCTGATATCCTCACATCAATTATGCAGCTTCATATTCCTATAAGAAGTATTCTGGAGGTGGCCTTTTGGCAGGAGCTACTCTCGATTCCTGCATTTCAAATAAACATCACAACAACGTATCAATTTGAGTAGCATCACCATTGGCATAAAATTCCTAAGTGGAAATGGAGTTAGATAGATTGATTACTGCTCCAATATTACATGAGAGAGAGAGAGACGTTTCATAGTGAGGAATGCTAAGTAGACAATCATATCTCAGTACCTGTGGAGCAGCTTCAAAAACTCGAAATTCTCTTTCCAAGTTTTCATTCAGTTCGAGAATTGCTGCTACATTTCCGCATCTACAGCATAACCAAAATCCATGATGTGTTCAAGGAAGAAGAACACCCCCACCCCCCAAAAGGGTGTTAATATCATTTTGCCACCAGTACTATACCCCTTTAATAGGGGTATCAATTCATTCAAGATTAAATGCAAGGACAATAGAGTAACTCCTCTGGCTAATTATGTACTCTATGTCCGAAATTCAATTTTCATTTCATACGAATTTTGGACATGCTCTAACAAAGGAATTACTTTATTGTCGCATTGAATGGACTGATATACCCCTAAGAAACATTTTTTGTAAGTCATGCGTTCGATTTTTGGCCGAAAAAACCACTAAAACAAAGTGCAGGTTGCAATTAGCCAATACTAAGTAGTAGAGGATGCAATCGGATAAAAAATTTACAGGTACCAGTTTGATAATGGGGCATAGTACAGATGACAAGATGATACTCCCATTAACCCAAAAAAATGCAGTTTTTACCTGTAACAGTAATTTGGTGCAGACCAGACAGTGACTATCTGGCTGTTAAACATCCATTTGTAACCTTCCATTACCAACTGATGAGCACGACAGATGTAGTCAATATTGTTTGAGCGGTTAAATGCATCAACGACACCTCCACCGAATATGAAACCAGCTCCACGCGGACTCAAACCCCAACCCTCAATGTTTTCTGGATCAGACCATAGAAGATCACACATGGCACCATCATGAGGAACTTCTTGCTTGCGGTCAATAACACGGATCTATTATATAGGTGATGTCAACGCCTACTATCATGATAAATTAAAACATGAAATTTGGGGTTCAGAATATACTTAGACCTGATCTAACGAGGAAATTGCTGGAGATAGACCACCATGAACACAAAATATTCGGTTCTCAATGAGTGCTGATAGGCTGCGAGTGTTGCAGGGATGTAAGAGGAGGATATATAAAGCACGTTTTAATTTAAATTATTATTCACAATCTGATGCAACAATCAATTTCAATATCTTCTTGTTTTTTTAAACAAAAATGATTTTTACAGCACATAAAATATGAAACCCGGCAGCACCATGTTTGCAGTTTTCATCTTATAAAGGGTCGGTGAAATATCATGAAAATCTTGACCTTAGGTAATCAAAAATATCAGTGCAATATCTCCAAACATTGACAGAACCATATTTCCGAAGGCACTCGTCGTAGAAACCATACACCTGGAAGAAGAGAATAGTAATAAGAATTTATGAAATATAATAGCTCAAAATTCACATAAAGTAAAACTGAACCTGTGTTATCTGCCGGCTCTCATGGTTTCCCCTGATGAGAGTTATCCTATCAGGATATCTTACCTGTCAATGCATCATCTGTCAGTTAGTGTCATGTAATCAAGAAACCTAGATTGTTAGATATCTGGGTTAATAATCCTGTTCACCAGATATATTCGCCATCAGAGATAATGAAACCACTTAGCATACAGACAGTTGATAAAACAGTTACCTTCAGAGCAAGTAGAAGCAGGAATGTCTCAACTGAGTAAAATCCTCTGTCAACGAAATCTCCAAGAAACAAGTAATTTGTCTTTGGACAGTCACCACCTACTTTAAAGAGCTCTTTCAAGTCATAGAATTGCCCATGAATGTCACCGCATATCTACTCCAACCAATGATAGAAATAGAGAATTTATTATTTAGAAATTCAGTTCAGGCTAATATATATATGACAGATTGACAGTACATGGCAACATTGGCAAGGCATAACATCTTCAATTTCTCGGAAAGACACAAATCAATTTGCAGCAAGTAATTTAAACTTGCATATGGCAGGTCACAGAATCACTTCATGGCAAACACATCTCAATAAATTTGCATAGCAAGTAACCTGATAGTCAACAAAATAATTTCATTAACAGGGAAGCTTAGAAACTGAGTGATTTCCAAAAAAACTACCGCCTGAAGATTAACACAATAACAGAATATCTTTTTAGGTTGTACATGGCCTAGAATGACTAAAGAAACACACCCTTCTTGCCTTATAAAACAGCTTTAGGAGTAGATGCAACTTATTTAATAACATACGATTGTCTGCAATCCAGAATATGTGCATATTTTCTTTATTTGACTAGTGCATTAGATATCATAACAGCATAAATATGTTAAGGGAATAAGGGATTTAAAAATATCATGCTAGTATTGGTAGGTTACTTGCCAGAAGTTTTGGTCATCACCTATTTGTCACTTCTAACCAAAATGGGATTACTCCATGTATTCATAGTCCACATATATATAACTGCAGCTTAATTATAATCAAATAATTATTTTTTGTGAAATTCTATCATCAGAGTTTAATTGTAACTGAGCTTCTTCTTTTTTATTTAACCCCTGTCCCCTTGAATATATTAATTAACAGCCAGAAGCTTACTGGTGAATCACATCTTATCATCTCCTCCACTCACTTATGAAGCAACAAATTAGCACGGTAATATGGTGTAGATTGGGACAGATCTAGCCTAAGCTTGGTTTAGCTGACTTACATTTGAAAATATTATATTGAAACCCAGATGTCCTGTGAGATCAACAATTCAAAGAAGCCCAGCCTATTAAATTCAGATACCCCACTCGGAGCTAGCTCAGTTACATAGTTGAGCTGCGAAGTACCTGAAAATGGTAAGATCGCTGATCAGATGTACCTATGCCTCCTAAGTCATGTAATTAGCAAGAAAAAACTGTCAAAACACCAACCCAACACGAAGGCTTATTTCCCCCTATATGCCTACAAAAATGGATGGCAAATTAGTTATGCCAATTATGAAGAGAAAAGTGTCAGTTTAATCCCGGGAAAAAGGGTCTTCATGGTATTCATACTCCATAGTCTTTACACTCTCAAATACTCTATATTCTCAGTAATTTCCTCAAGATTGAATAGTTCACTGACTTGATGATCAACGTGCCTATGCTAGCAAACCCAACATTTTGCATGTATCACCAAGGGCGATCAAGGGAAGGTAATTCATTCTTTATATTCGTAAGTTCTTCCTTGTGCTCTTAATACTTTTAGCATTTCACACAGCATAGAGAGAAAGTAGTACAATTAATAACCCGCCCTTTTTAATCAACTTCCAGTAATCTACACTTTGGTACTCAAGATCTGAAGATAGTTTAAAATTAGAATATCTTTACAGCCACAAAAATGAAGTCAAGTCCACCGCAACATTTAACGTACATGATTTGAATTTTATAGAGGGTCTAACTATAAATGAAGTGCCAAAAACGCAAACATATCCAATTCCTGAATTTCAAATAAAAAAACAAAACTATATCATAAAATAACCAATTACTCAATTTAAAAAAAATAAAAGTAGTGACTAGTAATGTTCGCACGAAGACACTGATTAATCCTTCCTCTGTGCAAAGATCAAGAAACAGAAGCTATTGAGGCAGACAAAACTCCATAGAAAGGGAGAAACAATAAAACGAAACAATTCTTCAATACTTACTGTGACGGGGGCATCTACACGCTGAACATTGCCCTCTTCGACAAGGATCTCCATGGCTTTAAGGCAGAGGTCCTTGACTTGTGCTTCCGTGAGCGGTTCGCATCTCTTTAGCTGCTCTATTTGACTATCTAGGTCTGACATCTCCCGAGATTCCAACTTCCAAAGCTTGTGAACAAATCAACTCCCTTTCGAATTTTCAAATTAATTTGTGATTCATATCTTCAGATAATTAGAGAAGCTTTTTTCCTTTTACGAACTTCCATAGGTATTGACGAAAGAGCGGTTAGATTCACCTTTTTCTTTTGGGGTGGGGGTTTCATAATTTCATTATCGATCTCTGGTTACAAATGAGGTTTTCGCGATTCGCGCTTTTTTTTTTTCTTTTTTTTTTTTTTTTTTTTGAGTTCTGAGCCTTCCCTTTCTCTATTAGGAGAAGGGTGTATTCAATTGAGATTCTGTTGGATTTTTTTGGACTTTTAAAATCTTGGTAAGTCTTTCAAAATTTTGAGGTATTCAATACGGATTTTAAAAATCTTTACAAATTTTTAGATATTCAACAATCTATGGATTTTAATACTCTATGAATTTCGTTGGATTCTCCTTAAAAAATGTAGTAAATAAATTTCACTATTCAAAATCTCTTCTAAAAACTAGAGATTTCAGCGGATTCTCTCAGAAGGCCTAAAAGAGAAGAAAACAAATTATATCAAGAAACATAACTATGTTTTTCAATAAGCATTCTTCACCATCATTATTATCGTGAAAAAGATTACATTATTTTAAAATTATGTTCTCTCTTTAAAAATTATAATATATCGGTACAGTTGACACCGTTTTAGCAATAATATATTCTCGATCGCCTAATTTATAGCATATGCCAACTTTAAGATCTCAAGAACATTTTATTCAATAATATATTCTCGATCGCCTAATTTATAACATTAATGCCAACTTTAAGATCTCAAGAACATTTATTCACGATCTTGATCTTAAAGTTAGCACGTGGTGTTCAATATCATCTAAAAGATTTTGGTGAGTCAAGGTCTTTATCCCAGAAATGCAATTGAGTTATTCAATCTTCGCGAGAGATTTTTTGGTATTTTCAAATCAAGCAGAGTTAGTATTGACTGGATTACATAACTTTCTTCGGAAAAAATGTCATGAATTTCCAATCGAATATGAAGAAGATCAAGATTCACCACATCTCGACAAGAAAGAGAAAATTTGGAATTGCTACAACACAGAACTGAAGCCGAGGTATAACCGTGGAAATGAAGATGAGAATAATAATGATGAATAATATTTTTTTTTTGAACTAATATATTTTTGGTATTTTTTCTAAATAATTTAGATAATTTTTTTTTATATACAAGTGTGTTCGATATACGTTTGCATCCATAGTTTTAGGGGCGTAGTTTATGGAAATCCATGTAAATTAATAAACAAATGTGTATTTTAGAATCCTGTCAAATTTATGAAAATCCATATAAATCAATAAAAAAGTCAGTCAAACTCTGTATAGAGTCTATGGATTTTCTAAATCCACTTAGTTTTTAAAGTTCAAAAAAATCCAACAGAATCTCAATTGAATACTTTTTAAAAAATTAAAATTACCACAAAATGCCAATTAAAACCTACAATTTCATAACCATTTACCTTTAATCTTAAATCATCATCTTACCAAATTAGCAACTAAAATTATGATTATTAATTTTAATTTAAAATTAACTTCGGTTATGATTTTTAATTTAAGTGTAATTTTAATGAGTTTAAAGGATTAAATATTTTATTTTTACACATAATTATATGAAAATGGATTTTACTTGTGGTGTAGTGCAATTTTTGGATGAGATAATGTGTAATTATTATTTTTTTTAAATACATATAACAAAAAAAATTGAATGCAAACCATTTCATACAAATTTTTATCATTTAATGTACAATTTTTTAAAAACATCATTAAAATATTTTTTAAAATTAAATAAAAATATTAGTAAAATTTGAATTATGCTCGAATTCTACCCAACCATTTCCCCCTAATTAATTAAAAATATAAAAATCTGAAAATAAAAATAAAAACAAAAACAAAAATATATACTAAAATCTAAAAATAAAAAATTAAATTAATAATACAATAAAAAATATATGCCACACCACCCCTTCGTGTTTCCAAAATGAAAATTAAATTGATAAAATTTTCTAGATTTTACTTTGAAAAGTGTATTAACAAAGCCTAAATTATATTAATAAATCAAGAAAACTATAAAAATATATTAAAAAGACAAAAAAAAAAAAAAAACCTCCAACCCCACATCATATTCCCAAATGTAAATTATATTGATATAATGATGAAATATTCAAATTTAAATTTATTTTAAAATTTTACCTATAGTTTACATTATAATTTTTAATCTATCAATATAATAAAAAAATAAAAGTATTTCATTTTTTAAATTTTATATTTCTATTTTATATTAAATTTAATATGTTCATAATTTTATAGTATAATATTTGGTACTATTATTTTGCTATAAAATGCATATTTATTTATGATTTATATAATAATTTTTATATTTTATTTTGTTGGTTTTTAATTATTTTATTTTACAAAATAATTTTTGTTAAATAAGTTTTATGTTTTTAGATTTTTAAATAAATTTTTGTTAAACTGGAAATTTTGCACTTTTCAATTTGAGCAAATAAAATTTTGTTATATATTTTATTTGAATATAATTTGAGACCCTTACCTAAATTTCAATTTTCTATTTTTTTAAAATTAATTTATTTAGTGTTTACTTTTTTTTTAAAATTTATAGGACTAAAATTAATTTAAAAAATAACTAAAATTAATAACTTATAAAATGTAGGACTTATTTTGTAAAGTTTAAATTTAAATAATTTATTTTAAAATCACTCAAACTTATACGACTAAAAAAAATATTTTAGTCTATCGGTAGTATAGGTAGAATTGAAATTGAAAAAAGTATTTATGTGGACCTCAGCATGTTTTCTCTCTCTCTCTTTTTTAGTAATATATTATATATTTTTTTTTGTTACGTAATTTTTTTAGTTTTGTAATATATTTGAAGGCGTGTGCTTTAATTATTTATTTTTATTATCTATTTTTATTTTATGTATTGTTTTGATTTATATTAACATTGTTCTCGTTTTTCGTTTATCTCAATAAAATTTTTAATTTTTTTTATCAAAATTTTTTGTAAAATTATCATTAGTTAATGTTCTAAATAATAAAAATAAATTGAATTAATCAATTAATAATTTATTTTAATATAAATTCGATTTTTTTTTTTTTTTTGCAGCTTAATTGTTTTTGGGTACAAATATTTTTAACATATCTATCACATTTGTTTAACCTATATATCACATTTGTCTAACATATCTATCACATTTGTATAATCTATTTTAATGCAATAGTTTTTACTATTTTTATTTCATGTATTAATCAATCAATAATTTACTTTAATATAAATTTAAAAATAATTATTTTATTCATTAATTCAGATTAGTAAGATAAATATAGTGAGAAATATTGAATGAATTAAATAATATGGATGATGGGGCCTGAAATTGTAACAATTGTACCTGGGATGATTGGGAAGTGAAGGTAAAATTGATAGGTCTAATTTACTTTTGATGTGGCAGCTATGTGGTACAAATTTATACCTTATAATTTACTTTAATAATAGTGAATATATTTATTAGTATAAATAAGTTAATGACATTTGATGTAATATTTAGATGTTTTGATAAGATAGTTAAAATACTTTTTTACTATTTTAAGTATGAGTCATTAAGTAAGAGACCCAACAAATATCAAAATGAGTTATTAAATAGGGAACAAAGGAAATAATAAACTTCATTTTAAAAAAAAAAAATTAATATTAATAAGTAAAATATTGATGCATAATTTAATACATTTTTATATATAAAGTAAATAAATGAGTTAAATTGTATGGGTGTATGAGCTCAAAAATAATACTCTTTTCATCCCAATTTAATTTCAACATTCTCTGTACACACGTAGTTTAAGACAAAAGTTGTTTATTGTATTAAAAGAGAAAAAAATAAAGGGTATGAAAATTTTTTGAATAATAAAGTATAATAATTAAATATTGTAAGTAATAAAGTACAATAATAAATTAATGGCACGTGGTATAATTTTAAATGTTTGAAAGGGGTAGTTTAAATTAAAAAAATAATTTGGTAGTTTAAAGTAAAAAAAATACTAATTTATTGTCAAATTGAGAAATGATAAATCTAATTTGGGACGACCATTTTTTACAAATGATGAGTCTACATTGGAACGGAGTATGACATTGTATAAAATTGTGAATATTGTGAGGATTGAATTTTTCTGAAATAATATTTATTTTAATGGTGTGAAATTTATTGTGAGAAAAACTAACAAAAAAAAGTGTGAAGTTTATTTCGAAGGAGGGAGTAACAATGGAGTAATGATTTTCTTTCATTTTTTACATCGACTAATAAACTATTAGTATTTATTATGTCATTAATTCTGAAATTTAACTATAAACTTTCAAATTTTTCCTTATTTATTAAACATTAAAATAATAGTAATTTATTAAATAAAAATATTTTAAACATTTTACACCCTCGTAAAAAAAGTTATATATTAAAACAATTAAATTTTTTTAGACGAATGGATTATAAGATTCACATGATTCCCCATCCATACCCTAAAATCAACCCACCTTATTTGTTAAATATACCCTCTTTAAATTTTTTGAAAATTAACACCCACTATTAAGCACACCACGTCACATTACATTTCTACCATCTCTAAATTTTTCCACCTCTGGTAGCCTTTTTTCTTTCTTTTGAGAAGGTTATTTATAAAGTTTGGAGGTTCGATTCAAGTATGAGACCTTTCGAAACACCGAGAGTTTTTAGCAGTAGATGTGTCAATTTATTAGCATTATGAGTACGTTTAAAGAAAATTTATGTTCGACTCTAACAAACACTTCCCATATTTTACAAATAGAAAATTAGACCAATACCTCATTTCATTACAACTTCTTATAAGATACTTTTATTTTCTTTAGCCGATATTATTTGTAGTGCTATTTGTTGAATTGAAACAAAAATTTGAATTTAAGTACTCATTTTTTGTTCGAATAATCTAATATGTCACATGTGTTCAATTTTTGGGTTGAGCACATTGTAAAGTGTTCATTCTTTTTTTTTGGGCGGGTTGAACACACTATGGTATCATTATCATTCTATATATATGTGTATTTTTTGTCTTAAAAACTAAGGGGTATATTTAGACAAGGGTGTGGGTGGTGGAACTCAGTTCATATTTATTTAACATTCGAATTTTGAATCTACTTTTTTGTATTTGATTTAAAAGTGGTATTCAAATTATTCGATTTGACATTTAATTTCTAATTATTATTTTTACATATACATTATATTTTTAAAAATGATATTTTATGGTAGTATATATTATTAATTACATATTTAGAAATGAAATTATATTAAATAATATTTCACCCGTCCTCTTGTTATTGACACATTTGCTTTTGGCACGTGATATAAGAAATATAGTAATATTTGATATGAAGTTGGTGGAAAAAGTAATAAAATAATAAAGGTAGAGAGAGAGATAGGAATGAGAAAATGTAGAGAAATAGTGAGATGCTGAAATTTCAAGAAATGTGTCAATTAAGTTGGGATAAAAATAATGTGTTAGGTTTCAGTTCATTGTCATTCCCATCTCTCTCCCTCTAACAAAAACCCTAGATTTAAGCTCTCAAGTGTCGCTACCCCTTCCCCAGCTGTCGCCACCCCCTCACTGCCGCCACCTCTCATTTTCATGTCTTCGGTAGAGTTCGTTCTAGTGTGTTTTAGGATCAGCAGACCATTCCTCTCCAACGGCCCCGTCGATACGGTAGCCGATTTGTAGAATGACTTGTTTTACCCCTATTTTTTATTCTATTTTTGAGATTTTATGTTTTTAGTTTTTAAATTTCTCTTCTCCTCTAGATTCTAGTTGTGAGATTATCTATGTCTTGTACAGTTCTCTTCCCTTGTGGTTTTTCTGCATTATGCCCTTTCTGTTGTGTTGATTGTGCAGAGAAGGTCGCAGTGAAGATAGTAAAGGACATCTTAGTGTGAGGTGTATATTTTCTCCAAGCGTTTTCATGCAGTTGCTCATATGTTGCCTATTTACACTTCCACCTCTTTTCTCAACAATTGGATAAAGGATGATTCTGTCTTCTAGAGCCCATTACTTGTGTTCTCTAATTGTATTAAAAAAGAAAATTTAATGTTAACCACTCAACTATAAAAACTTCTGATTTTTTTCACAAAAAACACATAGCTAAATAATACTTGGATATACATTAATGATATGATATGGACAATAATGAATAATATTGGATATATATTATATGCATATATTAATTACTAATAGGGAATAATAATATAAGAATAATATATTTTAATTTAGTCCATATCTTTATATATATCTCCTTGATATGGTTTGTTGTATTTAACTTAATTATCTCATTGTAAATACTTATATTTAGTGGATTATTCCTATCACCTAATTAACGGTGATCACATACCTATTCTCACATGGTATGAGCCTGACTCATCGATACCCTAATTTTCTCTCTAAAGCCTCACGCTAAATTTCTCCCTTCCCCCTCATGGCGGCGGCGGCAACTACTACCTTCGATATCCCTCACAATGTTTTGGTTCATCTCTTGACCATTAAATTGTCATCCTCCAACTACCTCCTTTGGCGAAATCAGGTAGTCCCCGTGATGTCAAGCCATGATCTCTTCTCCCATGTTCATGGTACGACTCCCGCTCCGGCCAAGTCGATCACAGTATCCGGTGAATCGACTCCTAACCCTACGTATATCACTTGGTCTAAGAAGGATCAGAAGATCTTTTGTCTCCTTCTCTCTTCCCTTTCTGAAGAAGCCATGGCTGAGGTCATCGGCCGTGACACCTCGCGTGCCATATGGGTTGCTCTCGAGGCTGCCTACAGTCACACCTCAGTTCCTCGCATAAATCAATTGTGAAATCAGTTACTTTCTCTTCGTCATGGTTCTACCTCTGTTGACGAATACAACAAGAATTTCCGTGCTCTCTGCGATCAACTTGCTTCTATTGGAAAGCCCGTTGATGACGACAACAAGTGCCATTGGTTTCTCACTGGTCTTGGCCCCCAGTTCACTGGTTTCTCGGATACTCGCATGGCTATGTCGCCCATGCCTACTTTTCGGGATCTAATCCATCAGGCGTTGAACTTTGAGCAGTTTATCCGCTCGATGGACTCCTCGTCCTCGTCAGTCCCGTTGTTCTTTGCTTCTCCTCGCCCTGGTCCTAAATCCCGTCATCCTTCTTCTCGGAATTCTGGTGGCCAAGCGACTAATGGATCCTCGAAAGGTGGCTCGGGTCCTGCTCGCCGTCCCCCCACGTGCCAGATTTGCCACCAACAGGGCCATTATGCGAACCATTACCCTGAGCGGTATGCTCTCCCTACTCAGTCTGCAGCCAACCTTGCTCGTGTCCTCGATACTCAATGTCGTGTCTCACAGCCTCCGACCTCTGATTGGTTTCTCGACAGTGGTGCTTCTACACACATGACTCCTCGCTCCACTGATTTGGATAATCTCTATCCGTATTCTGGTAACGATAATGTTGATGTTGCGAATGGTTCCACCATTCCGATCACTCATGTTGGGTCGTGCTCGGTTAATAAGGACATTCGTTTATTAGATGTGCTCGTAGTTCTGCATCTTACTAAGAAATTATTATCCATCAGTAAGCTTACTTCCGACTTTCCTGTTGATGTGTTATTTACTAATGACTCATTTGTCATTCAGAATCGGGTGACCAAACAACCCTTGGCGAGGGGTCGGCATAGTCGAGGACTCTATGCTCTAGAGCAGGGCACTCCAACCTTGGTCACTGTTTTACGGAGCTCGTCACTGAAGGCTTCCTTTGAGTTTTGGCATCGTAGATTAGGCCATGTTCCTATTTCTATCGTTAATTTATTGAATAAATTGGGATTGTTGTCCCTGACATCTATTTTGCCAAACTGGGCTTATGTACTCCATGTCAATTGGCTAGAGTAAACATTTATCTTTTGTAATAAATGAAAAGCGAGCATCTCATGTTTTGGATTTAGTTCACTGTGATCTTTGGGGACCTACCCCTGTTGCTTCTAATGACGATTTTCGGTACTATGTCATTTTTGTGAATGATTTCTCCAAATTTACTTGGCTTTATCCTCTACATGTAGGGGTGAGCAGTATTTGGATTTTAACCGAAAACTGAACCGAACCTAACCAAAATATGAATTCGGTTCGGTCACCGAAAAGTTCGGTTCGGTTTTCGGTCACCATTTTTTCTAATTTTAGTATTCGATTTCGGTTTGATTAAAAATATTTCGGTTATCCGAAAACCGAAACCGAAATATTACATATATAAAATCTGCCTTTTTTTTTTTTTTTTTTTACAGAAACCCTAAATCTGCCTAACTCCTTATATAAGGAGTCCTTAATTCCTATTCCATATACATCCGCTTATTTCCAAATCTGCCTCACTTCTCTCAAGTCTCAACTCTCTCATCTCAAAATCAAAGTCGACGACTCGACGGGCGCACACAACACTCACGTCGGCCACCGTCTGTCCACGACGACGGCAACCCACGTCACCCACCTCCATAGTCACCCATCGTTGGACGGCGACGGTGAGTCGCGACCTGAGGCCTCCACAGTCCACACGGTCTCTCACCTCCACAGTGAGTCGGCTCCTCCACAGTTAGTTTATGGTTAGATTCGTTATTTATGTGTATGGTTAGTTTTAGATTTATAAAGATTCTCACAAATCACATAAAGATTCACAAACTTTTGTTATAATTATGTTTAATTGGGTTCTACATGTTAATTAGTAATTAACAGTAATTGGGTTCTTCGTGTTAATTAGTAATTAACAATAATTTTGTTAATGGATATGTACAGTGGGTTATAAAGTTATTTGAAAATTAAAAGTATGATGACTTGCGTGCTTCTGTTTTTATTATTTTGCAAAGAAGATTATTTGGGAATTGGGAATGAAGATTATTTGGGATATAATGGATACCAAGATATGCACCAACTTGCCTGCTTCTGTAGTTTGTAGTTCTGTTTTTGGCTTTTGTAGATTATGCAAATTATGTAATTTATGTTATAGTTTTTTTTGCAGATTATGCAGATTACTCATTTTAAATTTTTGATATTAATGTAGATGTCAAATTCAAATACTCTAGAAGGAGATATTGGAAGCAATGCTATTGAATCTGAGGCGCAAGTCACGCAACCACAAATTCACTCATCGAGTGTAGTGAATTCCAGACCAATAAAGAGAAAACGTATAAAACCAAGATCAAACGTATGGTTGCACTTCGATAAAATCAAGGGCGAGCACAAATCTAAATGTAAGTATTGTAACAAATTTTTTTGTTCAAATACTTCAAAAAATGGCACTTCATCACTGAAAAATCACGCAAATTTATGCATGAAGAATCCTAATAATAAAAAAACAAGTCAAGGGTTAATTAATTTGCAATCAAACAATGATGATGGTAGTGCTACGATTAGTACTTGGAAGTTTGATCAAAATGAGATTAGAGATGCTTTAGTATGAACGATTGTGATTGATGAATGGCCATTTAAGTGTGTGGAGGGTGAGGGATTTAGGGATTTTATGAGTAAAACATGTCCTAGGTTTCGTATTCCTTCTAGATGGACAATGTCAAAAGATTGCTATCAATTGTATCTTAATGAAAGGTCAAGATTGAAGTCTTTTATGAAAATAAATTGTGCAAGAGTGTGCATTACCACTGATACTTGGACTTCAGTGCAAATGATTAATTACATGTGCATTACTGCTCATTTCATTGATAATGAGTGGAAGTTGCATAAGAAAATTATAAACTTTGTGCCTGTTTCTAGTCATAAGGGTGATTACCTTGGTAGAGCCCTAGAGAATTGTCTTCTTGATGGGGGATTGAAATATGTTTTTACTATAACTGTGGATAATGCAAGTTCAAATGATGGGGCTATAAAGTTTATGAAAAGAAAATTGTGAATTGGGGAACTGAAATTGCAAGTGGTAAGTATCTTCATATGAGATGTATTGCACATGTAGTTAATTTAGTGGTAAGCGATGGTTTGAAAGATATTGACCCTTCAGTTAAGCGTGTGAGGGATGCAATTAGGTACATTAGGAACTCACCTTCTAGATTAAAAAGATTTAATGATTGTGTGGAGTTGGAGGGAATAGAAAGCAAGAGTTCATTGTGTTTGGATGTTCCTACAAGGTGGAATTCAACCTATAAAATGCTTGATACAGCTGAAAAGTTTGAAAGAGCATTTGAGAAGTATGATGACTTGGATCCATGTTATAAGGTTGATTTGGGTGATTTAAATGTTCCATGTTCTATTAATTGGATTTGTGTTCGTAAATATGCTAATTTGTTGGAGCATTTTTATAAGTTGATTGTGCGTATTTCAGGTTCATCTTATGTCACTTCTAACTCCTTTTTAAGTGAGATTAGTGATTTTTTGTTGCATTTTGAATGATTGGATGACTAGTTCAGATTGTGAGACTAAGAGGTTGGGGGATTCTATGAATTTTTTTTTTTTTGATAAATATTGGGGAGATGCGGAGAAAATGAACAAAATCATATTTTGGGCTAATGTTTTTGATCCACGTGACAAGTTGGGATATTTGAAGTTCTCATTGGGTGAGATGTATGGGGCTGAAAAGGGTGGTGTTATCTTTCAATCTGTGAGGAATTGACTATTTGATGTGTTCAATGGGTATAATGCTAAGTATCAGTTGGTGAATGAAGTAAATGATAACACATCAAGTTCTAGTAGTGATGTGTTTAATGGTGAAGAGGATAGGGAGGCGTCGGTGTCTAAAGCAAGATATAAGAGATCAAGAATGGATAGTGGATGGCTGAACGAAAAAAAAGTGAGCTCGAACTCTACTTGAGTGAAGTTGTTTTAGATGGGAAGTTGGACGTTTTAATGTGGTGGAAGGTGAACTCCAACATATTTCCCATTCTCTCAAGAATGGCTCGTGATATTTTAGTCGTTCGAATTTCAACTATTGTTTCAGAGTCCGCTTTCAGTGCTGGTGGTAGAGTACTTGATGCATTTAAGAGTTCTTTAACTCCTAAAATAGTTGAAGCCTTGATTTGTGGGCAAGATTGGATATGACATTCGACACATCCTATCTATTTTAGGAGTTAAAGAACTCGAAAAGAAATACATATAAATCGACACATCCTATCTGTTATGAAGAATTAATGGAAGAACTAGAGAAACATGAGAAATGTAACTAAGTTTTCTTGATGTTGTTACTTGTTAATTGTAATATATACTTATTTATTAACATATTTTCTTTTCTTAATTTTTTTAGATCTTCCAACTGTAGCTGGAAATCAAAGAGTTGCTGCACAGCCTGCACCATTATCTCCCATCCCCGAGGAATGAAAGAAGAATTATTTTTTGAACTATTTGGGAATGAAAATTTGGACTGTTTTAAGACTTTTTAAGTTGTTTTTAGACTATGTTTTGGACTGTTATTTCCTCAGCTTATTTCTATTCTTATTTTGGACTTTTATTTCATAATTTTCATTAGTTTATTTGTGATGTACTGCTGTTATTTGGACTTTGGAGTCTTAAATTGTAATTTGGACAATTTCATCAATTTATTTGAACTATTTTAGCATATGTAATGTGTAATTGATTTGTGGACCATGGATATGTGATATTTGTTGTTTAGATGCAATTTTTCGGAATTTTCAGGTTTTTTTAAGAATTTCAATTTTCTTCGGTTATTCGATTTTTAACCGAACCCGAACCGAATAATTCGGTTCGGTTTCGGTCTCAAATATTGGAATTCAGTTTTAGTCGGTTTGGTTATTTCGGTTCGGTGACCGAACCGACCGATGCTTACCCCTATCTGCATGCTAAGTCTGATTTTTATGATGTGTTTGTTCGGTTTTACACCTTTGTTTCCAATAAGTTTTCCACTTCCCTTAAGGCATTTCAGAGTGATGGTGGTACTGAGTTTGTTAATGGTCGTGTTCGTGGCTTTCTTGCCGACCATGACATTCATCATCGCGTCTCCTGTCCTTACACTCCTCAGCAAAATGGTCGTGCTGAACGCAAACATCGTTATGTCACTGAAACTGGGCTCTCTTTATTATTTCAGACGAGCATACCCACCACTTCTAGGTTGATGCCTTCTCCACAACTGTCTACATTATCAACCGTCTATCCACATATGTTCTCGGCGATAGGTCGCCCTTTCAGGTGTTGTTCGGTTCTGCTCCGAACTTCGCTAACTTTAGGACGTTTGGTTGTCGAGTATTTCCGTATCTTCATGATTATGCTCCCCACAAGCTTGCTCCTCGCAGTGCTCCATGCATATTTATGGTTTACAGTTCCTCCCACAAGGGGTTTTGGTGTTACGATCTGATCGCTTCCCGCTTCTACACTACTCTTCATGCTCAGTTTGATGAATCTGTATACCCGTTCTCAGCCGCTCATGCTCCGTCCTTGCCTGATTCCCTTGAAATCAGCTCGTTCATGGAACCATCAGCTGCTCCTCGCCCGTTCCCCTGTGGTCTTTGTCCTGACCCTCAGGAGCCGGCCCTGCTTCTTGATCGTCTACCTAACCAGCTGACTCATACGAGAAGGACTCATCAGCAGTCTCCTGCTCGGCCTGCTGACCAACAACCGACTGCTCATCCACCTGATGCTCGCCCACTCCCTACTTCGACTCACCCGATGGTCACTCGGGCTAAGTATGGGATTTTCAAGCCTCGACACATTGCTGACATTGCGACCACCAGACTCCTATCCGCCCTCTCCGTCTCTAACGAGCCTAAGGGTTTCAAACCGGCCCTTAAGCATCCACACTTGTTAGCTGCTATGCAATCTGAGCTCGATGCCTTGCATGCTAATCAAACTTGAGAGTTGGTTCCTCGCCCTCACTCCACAAACATTGTTGGTTCGAAATGGGTCTTTCGCACCAAATATCTTGCAGATGGTACAGTTGATCACTACAAAGCTCGTTTTGTCGCCCAGGGTTTTTCGCAGGTTCCTGGTCTTGACTTCTCGCA
Source organism: Galeopsis tetrahit (assembly GCA_963675135.1). NCBI lineage: Eukaryota > Viridiplantae > Streptophyta > Magnoliopsida > Lamiales > Lamiaceae > Galeopsis > Galeopsis tetrahit. The sequence goes on from OY776123.1 coordinate 59,357,748, forward strand.
CACCTTCAGTCCAGTCGTCAAGGCCGCCACTGTTCACATCATCTTGTGTTTGACTGTTCAAAATCAGTGGCACATGCACTAGCTTGATGTCAACAATGCTTTTCTCCATGGCCAATTTACAAACACTATTTACATGGCTCAACCTCTTGGCTTCGTTGATCCTCGCTTTCCCGACTATGTTTGTCGTCTCAAGAAGGCCCTGTATGGTCTTCGACAAGCTCCCCTCGCCTGGTTTGTTCACTTCAATGGCTTCCTTAGGTCATTGGGTTTTCTGTGTAGCCGAGCAGATCCTTCCCTCTTCTACTTCATGCGTGGTAACGTCACTCTATATCTCTTGCTTTATGTGGATGACATTATTGTGACAGTGAGCGACCAGAATGTCATTCGGCCCTTTATTCACCGTGTCAACAAGAAATTCGCGATCAAAGATCTTGGTCTCCTTAGTTATTTCCTCGGCCTCGAGGTCACCCACTCACCGGACGGTCTCTTCCTCAGCCAAGCGAAGTATGCGCGCGATGTCTTGTCTCGGGCTGAGTTGCTTGACTCAAAACCTGTCTCCACTCCCCTCGCGGCCGGGGAATCTTTGGTCAGTACAAGTGCCCCTTTTGCTGACCACACTCTCTACCGCTCGCTTGTAGGCGCTTTACAGTACCTAACGATCACTCGTCCTGATCTTTCATATGCAGTGAATCATGTTAGCCAATTCCTACATTCGCCGACCACCGACCACTTCCTCGCGGTCAAAAGGATCCTCAAATATGTTAAGGGTACTATCAATTATGGGCTCTCCTTTGGCCGAACTAGTGACTCTTCGCTTGTTGGTTATTCTGATGCAGATTGGGCTCGTTGCACTGAGACCCGTCGCTCCACTTATGGTTACTCAAAAATTTTAGATGGAAATTTAATCTTTTGGAGCGCGAAGAAACAACCCACTGTTGCTCGCTAAAGATGTGAATCCGAGTATAGGGCACTCGCGAACACAACTAGGGTATAATTTGGGTCACTCAACTTCTTCGCGAGCTTGGTCAGCTTCCCTCGTCGCCCCCAACACTACTGTGTGACAATAAGAGTGCCTTATTTTGGAGTCAAAACCCTGTTGATCATAAACGTGCAAAACATATCGACATTGACTGCCATTTTATTCGCGAACTAGTCTCATCTGGTCGCCTCATCAGCAAGTTCGTCCCATCCACTCTTTAGTTTGCCGACGTCTTCACCAAGAGTCTTCCTCGCCCCAACTTCGAATTGTTACGTTCCAAGCTCTATGTTCGATTGCACCCACAACATCGCTTGTCGGGAGGTAATAGGGAATAATAATATATGAATAATATATTTTAATTTAGTCCATATCTTTGTATATATCTCCTTGATATGGTTTGTTGTATTACCTTAATTATCTCATTGTAAATACTTATATATAGTGTATTATTCCTATCACCTAATTAACGGTAATCACATACATATTCTTACAATTACTCCCTTCGTCCCATAAGTGTTTGCACCATAAAATGGACACACTTTTAAAGAAAAAAGTGTAATGAGTGGAATGTTGAGGAGTAATTTTTTAAAGTGATATGAATAAAGTAAAAAAATGATTGGAAAGAGGGTAAAAGTAATGGCATTTTAATTGTGTAAATATTGTGAGGGTGAAGTTTATGAGAAAATTTCCTTTTATGGGTGTGCAAACAATTGTGGGACAGACAAATAAGGTAAATGCAAACAGTTGCGGGACGGAGGGAGTATATTAATAAAAATGTATACTCCATAGTCCTTTTGTCCTAATCTAAGTGTCCGTTATACCATTTAGGGTGTCCTAAATTAAATTATCAATTTTTATTTTTGTCAACACTCCACTATCTCTTCCTACATTTTTTATTTTGTATCTCTCTCTATTATTTCTCTTTTCTGATTCTCTCTGCCTTTTATCTTTATCTCTCTCTACCTCAATATCCCATTATTCATTAAATAATATTATTCCTTTCTTCTGTTTTGCCTGGTTACACCAGTGACAGTGACATGCCTCATGTCTTGTAATTTTGCTTCACTTTGTGCTCCTTAATATAAAGCCTTTTGCTTGACCAAAAAATAAAATATTATTCTTTAAAAAGTATGCAAATAGTAAATGCGACACTTAGGTTGGGACGAATGGGGTATTAATCAATATATATATACATACATATTAATGAGTCATATATATATTGTGACGTGGGTTAGTTCAGAATAGACCATATTGGGCAAAGCCCAACCCACATCACTATACTGAAGATTAAACCTGGACCAACTCCGAAATAGAGCAGGGATCAGTTAACTCTAGAACACAGTTAAGTTCTAATGAAGAAATATTCACAAGTGTGTAAACTCAAATAAAAAGCCCATTGGATGCACAACATCAAGGGTGCCCTAATTACACCTAAAATGACTATAAAGTCCTCAAGTATGGAATCTATAAACAACTCAACTTTATAAGGTATGATACAAGAACTCAATTTTCACCATAATACTTATTCAACATATTGCTTTATCTCCATATATCACTATGACAAATATGAATCCTCTTTGATGCTCACCCTGCGTTGAGCCCTCTCCCAATGTGGCTTTTGCAGGTTCAACGTAATGACTTCAGATCGAATCAAGTAAAGATGACGAAATTCGAGTGTGAAATATTTTTGCCCAATATAGATAAACTAAAATTAATTTTGGTGGAATGGTTCTTTTTAGACAACATGATGGAAACGAAGAACTTTCCAACCCGATGGAGAGTCTGGATAATGGAATGTGTATCAACTGCAAGTGCGTCGGTCTTGGTAAACGACAGTCCTTTTGTGGAATTCAAGTTGGAAGGAGGGCTACACCAAGGGGACCCTCTGTCCCCGTTCTTATTTCTCATTGTGGCAGAAGGCTTAAATGCCATGTTGAATAAAATTGTGATAATTGGTGCAATGGAACCGGTCAGCATTGGTAGACATAAAATAAAAATACCATTGCTCTAATACGTAGATGGCATGATGTTTATGTGCAATGCCAAGAAAGAGGATATCGTTACAATAAAGTATACTCTTAGATTGTTTGAACTGGTGTTTGGAATGAGGGTTAATTTTGATAAGTGTAGTTTAACATGAGTTCACATGAGAGAGGATTCAGTTAGTGAAATTGTTGATTTGCAAGGATGCAAGGTTTGAAGTTTCTCAATTGCATTTTTAGGGTTGATTGTTGGTATAAATCACAAAATAAAACAACATGGAATAGTTTGGTACATAAATACATGTGAAGTTGGAGAGTTGGAAGAATAACAAAATATCGATGGGTGGAAGAGTCACTATTGTCTAAGAAGTTCTTTCTGCAGTGCCTATTTACTATATGTCTTTCGTCAAGATTCCCAAAACCATTTTGAGCCTAATTATCAAAATTTAAAGAATTCTTAGGGGTGGAGGGAGTGATGACAGGAAAAAGAATTCCAATACTTGCAAGGATAAATCGAGTGAGATGGTTAGATATTTGCAAGGATATCAAATGGGGGCCTTGGGACAAGGGATCTTCATCTTTTTAATTTAGCTCTTCTTGGTAAATGGGTTTGGAAAATATTAAACAAGGGGGATAGACTTTGAGTAATGGCGATTATTTCAAAATATGGGAGCTTAGTAGGAGAGGAAGGATTTGGTAGTAGGGGAGGGGAAGATCGACTGTCTCGAGATGGTGGAAGGAAATTAAGGAGCTTTATGAGGGAGCAAACGGTATAGGAATTAAGAATGTCATCATTAGAATAATAGGGAAGGTGGGGGAAGATGGGTGAGTGTGGGGTGGAGGTAGAGAAGAGAGTTGAATCAAAGAGAACAAAATGTTTTTAATGATTTAATACTCATTTTCAACTTGTACAATTTAAAGCATAAGAGTGAAGACATTTGGGGGATGTTTGTTTTGGGATTATGTAGGATGGGGGAAATCCTGATGAATATTAATTGTGTGTGTTTGTTTTGGAATTTTGAGTAGGATGAGATGTAACTTTATGTCAAATCAAATTGTGTAAGAGTGGTTGGATGGGATGTAATAGTAGGATGTATAGGTATTTTTAGGGATGAGTGTAGTTGGATGGGGAAATTCGAATGTAAAATTCCGAAGTAGAACAAGGACGTGGAACGTTACGTCCCACGTCCGGACGGGTGAGTCCCAAAACAAACATGCCCTTGGAGTTGTGAGGTGACACTGAATAAAGTCTACTCAATAAGCCTGGCGTAAAAAAAGTTGAAGCAGGGACATGGTATGGGAGCAATTGACATAATAATATTTTAACACAAAATTGAAGCCTAGAGTATTTATATATAATGCTTGGTGGGAGTGCTACAAATAGCTAAAGATTAGCATGATGTCTCACAATATTTTGACACATGCAAGAAGAAATCAAGAAGGAAAATAACATCTAACACGTGAGTTTGAATAATTTTAAAAAATTTGAGATGCAGGAACACAATATACTTTTCAGAGGAGATACCGAAGGTGAATAAGACGATTTAAATCATCAAAATCAATCTATGAAGGGTTTAGGAATCTATATATTCAAAATTCTTCAATTTCAGTTTGGGGTTGTGATCTTATTTGTGCCTTACCAATCAATTTTGAGTTTTTATCATTGTAACTTCAGAATGCACTTGTAAATTACGGGTTGAGTACTCCTGAGTTATATAAATTGCCTTATTACTGTTAAAAAAAATTCCACGTACGTGTAAATAATTATAATATTAAAAATTATATACTATTTTCGTTCCACTATAAGTTTTTTTGTTTTTATTTTGTTTGGGTGTTTTGAGAGAAAATAATAGATTAGTATAAGATAAAATTATAATAAAATAATAGATAAAATATAAGTGAGATTGAAAATAATAGGGGAAAATTTTCTTTTAGTCCTATAAGTTTGAAATATTTCAAAATAAATCCTTTAAGTTTCAATTTTACAAAATACGTCCTTTACCTTTTAATTTTAATCATTTTTTACATCAATTTTAATCCTTTATGTTTTGAAGGAATTAGAATTTGCCACATATATTAAAAATGTCATGTCATCATGCCACATCACTCTCTCCTCTCTCTATATATATATATTTTAAAATAGAGCTAATAACACCCGAAAATATTCTATACACACCTCATAATTTTAAATACAAAAATAGATGTATATAAAATGACTAAATAACCCTTATATAAATAAATAGTAAAATAATATAAAAAAATAACTTGAAAAAATCTGAAATTAAAAATGTAATTAATATTTAAAAGTATTTTAAAATTTTAACTAAATCTTTAAAATTAATTAATTTTTTTGAAAAAAATCTTAGAAATTTAAATAGAAACTGAAATTAAAAAATAAATAATCAAAACAAAATTAAAAAATTAAATTAAAAATATTGAAATAATTCAATAAAACGTAAAAAAAAGTAAATTACAAAAAATCAATAAAAAGTACAATTTTATTTAATTTTCTTAATATTTATTTTTGATTGAGTTGATTTTTTTTTCATTTATTATTTTATTTAGTTTTTTAGAAAATTGAATTATTAATTGGTATTTTTAATTTAATTATTTTATAAATTTTATTTGGATTTGATTGATTTTTTCATTCATATATTTTTTAATATTTAGTTGATTTTTTAAAATATTTTTAAATTTTATTTAGTTTTTCGTATTATTGATTTTTTTTTAATTTATATATAATTTTAATGATTTAGTTGAATTTTAAATTATATTTTTAATTTTTATTCAATTTGAGGTTTGTATACATATTTTATGGGGGATTAGTAGCCTCATCTAAAAAAAATTATATGCATCTATTTCAAACTAATTAATTAATCATTCCTCTATATATATGAAAAAAAATAAAAATTCACTGCATCTACTCCAAACTAATTAATTTATTTATTTTAAATATATTTATTTCTTATGAGTATTTGATAAAATGATGATATTATCATTAAATTTAGTTATACGATTCGATTAATAAAGAAAAATAAGATTCACATAATTAACATCGATCATTCATAACTACAACACTCTTTGGTTTAGTTTGTAAAATTTATTTTGTTTCATATTTTTTCAAGTTATTTTTTTAAAAATATTTTACTCTTTATTTATATAAGGGTTACTTAGCCTTATATAGTTATATACATCTATTTTTGTATTTAAAATTATGGAATGTGTATAGAATATTTTGGGGTGTTATTAGCTCTACTTTTTTTTAATATATATAGAGGAGAGAGTGATGTGGCATTTTTAAATATATGTGGCAAATTCTAATTCCTTCAAAACATAAAGAATTAAAATTAATGTAAAAAATGATAAAAATTGAAAGGTAAATGACGTATTTGAATAAAGTTGAAACTTAAAAGATTTATTTTGAAATGTCTTAAACTTATAGGACTAAAATTTTTTTTTTCCTCAAAATAATATATACGTGCATGATGTATCCGGTTATCTCAACGAAGTTGAAAACTTGGAATACAAAAGCCACGCTTTATTACCTGTACTTAAAAAAACTAGGTATTTCGAATTTTAAAATAATTTATCCTTGGGCCGGAATGATTAACACAACAGTCCAATCCATACGTAATAAAGAACAAACCCAGTTGTCCCACTACTAATGAAAGTTGAAATACTGCCAGTCTTGTGGTGCGGATGCGCGTGGCCGACGTGACGATCAGGCGGGCCAAAGTTTGCCGATAGCTGGTGGAGCCGCCTCTCGCATCCCCTTGCTCCGAATACGCTCTCGAGATTCGTGGCGATATCGTTAATATCTAATACCTCCATCCGTTGACCCCAACAATTCCACCCGCAATTACCTATTCCCCATTCGAAAAGGTAAATTTCTTCAATTATTCAGCAATTTCACGGCGAATACTCAATTCTCTTTATTGTTCGGGTTAGATGTCTCTTTGTGAAATTAGGGCTTCAAGGATTTCATCTTTGTTTTGGATTTGTTGTATGTTTTCTCTGTTTAGTCTGATCTTTAGTTTTTATGCTGCTTATTGGATTTGTTAATTGAGTTTTGTTGCTGTCTAATTTCTCTCAGAGTCTCTGGTTTACGGATAGCTATTTTGCCGATAGTCTTGCTGACCAATAACAAGTCATTTCGTGTTTACATAGTATTTTGCTATGATACTATTGGAAGTTGGAACTGATACAAGGTTTTGATCAAAGTGGATGGACAGTTTGAAATCATAAAGATCCCAGAATGTATTCTCTTGCTCTTGATAGTTTGAAATCACTTTAGCAAATTACTAATAGATAGTCTTTATGAGTTTTCTTTAGGCTTAGAGGCTCTCACCATAGCTCCTTATATTTACCTTTCCTTCCCTGCCTGTATCCCTGACCTTGTTAAGGTCATGTCAGTGACAGACTTCAAATGACATACAGTATGTTTGTGATATAGCATGTTCCCCTTTAGTTGACTTTAGTTATCCGAATATTATTTGATTGAATTTGTATTAGTTCTAATTTTCTAATACTAATAGTAAGAAAATGTTACTATTTCTTATAGTGAAATGGCGGCTTCTGGAGATACATGGGTGAGGGAGTACAATGAAGCTGTCAAGCTCGTTGATGATATCACGCACATGATATCTGAAAGGAGTTCATTGCCTGAAACTGGACCAGAAGCTCAGCGGCATGCATCTGCTATACGGAGGAAAATAACTATACTGGGAACCAGACTGGATAACCTACAATCGCTTACGTCTAAACTTTATGCAAAACAATCTCTGTAAGTAATCTTAATTTAAATTTTATTTTTGCTATAAAACTCTAATTAGATTTTAATTTGCTTCCTTAGAAGTGTATAAAGATCTGGTAGATAAAAACTAAAGGTTAAGGAACAGTTGCATTTGGCACCCTGTATAAGAAAAATAATCTGCCAGTGTAACCCATATAACCTTGCAGTCACAATACAGAAACCTCGTTTCACCTGTCTAAACCATAAACACGTGATAATTTCTCAAGCCGGTCCATGATTTTTTTTTTTAATGTATAACCTATTATGTCATTATTGTAACCAGAAACAATTAAACAAAGGTTGGGATAGGGATGTTAACACTGTGTGGTGAAAGACATAACAATGGGTAAGAAGAAAATCTAGGATGAGAATGGCTAGCTGCTTAAAATATAGAATCATTACCTGATGTGGTTGTAGTTAGCAGCAAATTCGAATAAGTGAAAGAGATGCATAATAATGGACTTTGCTTCTTGGCCATTTGAATCGTGCTAAACATAGTCAATTAATCATCAGGAATCTCTTCCATTGAATATTTTCTAAACTTAGATGTTATGATAAATGGGCCGGCTTGAATTTTCAATATTGGCAAAGTGAATTATGCATTATTTCCTACTGCACATTCTTAGTTATGAACTTATGATAAATGTTAGAGGACTTATTTTTTTCAAGATTAATATTTTTGCTTTTCTTCTGTCCCACCTAACACTTGGGTTTTCTTTTTTATTTTTAATCACCATATTATTCTTGGATGATTTCTGATCCTTACTTCCTGTGCAGTCCCCAAAAAGAACTGAATCGCCGTAATGACATGGCTGCAAATTTAAGATCAAAAGCAAACCAGATGGCTTCCACTTTGAACATGTCAAACTTTGCGAACAGAGATAGCTTACTTGGGCCAGAAATTAAGCCTGCTGATGCCATGAGTAGAGCAAATGGTCTTGATAATCAAGGGATTGTTGGCCTGCAAAGACAAGTCATGAGAGGCTAGTTTTGCATCTTTGAAGTCAAACTTATGTGCTCCTTTTATTATTTTTCCTTTTCTTTTAGTGCGATTTAGCTCTTCAGTTGTTTGCCTTAATATTTTTGCTTTTATTACAGAGCAAGATGATGATCTTGAGAAATTGGAGGAGTCAGTCGTAAGCACCAAACATATTGCACTGGCAGTGGGTGAAGAGCTCGATCTACACACCAGACTAATTGTTAGTTTTCTAGTATTTAGTTTAATACTTATAGTTATAGTGTTACTTTTGTTATGTCTTGAAATTAAGTAGTAGGTGTGTTTAAGATCCATAATTTGCCCTGATTCTGTCATGATAAAAGTAATGTTTGATTGATGCGCAGGATAATCTGGATGAACATGTTGAGGTTACGGACTCCAAATTGCAGGTGATTTTTTTTTTCTTTCTGCGAATAAATCACAAAAATCCTGTTTGTGTGCTGTGTAATATTTTGGTACCATCTCTTAGTTTATGTTTAATGAAAAATTAACATGATTTCATCAAATACTAAATATTGTTAATAGTGATCATAAATCATAAACTAAGTTCTATGAGGCATTCTGTTTTTGTCACCCATCATGTATTTCTATTTGTGCATCTCCCCCCACCCCCCTCTCTCCCACTTTGGAAGGCTATCTGACTTATATTCTTCTTTCTTTGCTTTACTCCTAATGATAACACAGCGAGTGCAAAAGAGGCTTGCAATATTGAACAAACGAACAAAGGGTGGCTGCTCCTGCTTGTGCTTGATGTTAGCGGTTTTAGGCATTGTTGTGTTGGTTGCTGTCATATATATGCTGATCAAATATTTGTGATATGCGTGAAAGGATGAAGTGTTGGTTTCTATTGTCATTGTGCTGCGTGTTGAATTTTAATGCTCTTTAGCAAGAAGAAAAAGGAGGACCATAAAGGCTCTGTACCTTGCTTGAATTTTAAATTTTTCTTTGTCATGTCTTATTGCCTTTCCAAGTCCTTGTGTGTATAGTGATGCTGTTTGATTGCCAAATCTATTTTCTGGCTACCACTTGTAAACTCAATGCTCCAGGCTTCTCCTTTTTTTTTGTAAGAAATGTATTATTATGTTGAGTTGTTGATATTTGTCATATGATACATATCTCATTGGTGCTTTTTCCTAATATTTGAGTATAATGTTACAAGGGTTTTTTATCAATTTATTATTTTTTAATTAAATAATTTGTAAAATAGGGTACTTTTTGAAAAATATATCAAAATGTAGTAAAACGCTAAGCCCCACGCGTTTTGGGGCCAAAATATAATTAAAAAAAATAAAAAGGGAGAAAACGCGTGGCCCCAAAGCGTTTCCCTTATTATTTTTTTTTTTTTCAATTCTTTTAAGTTTACATGCTTGAAAATTAAAAAAAAAAAAAAAACTGGGAAACGCCTCGCCCGTACGCGTTTTCCTTATATATGTATTTATGTATTTGATGCATACATGATGGCATGCATGAAAATTAAACATACCTCAAAATTAAAAAAAAAAAAATTGCATGGACGAATAGTTTAACAAAATTAATAGTAAAATTTAAGTTTTACACTATGAAAAATTAATTATTAAGCTAATATATTTAATATAAAATTCAATATTTTAAACAAATAGTTTAAGATAAAATATATCAAAATGCAGTAAAACACTAAGTCCTCACGCGTTTTGAGGTCAAAATATAATTAACACTTCTTGTTTGTAATAAAAAAAATTAAAAAGGGAGAAAACGCGCTGCCCCAACGCGTTTTCCTTATTATTATTATTTTTTAAAAAAAATTTAAGTTTACATACTTGAAAATTTTTAAAAAAAATGGAATACGCTCCGCCCCGAGGCGTTTTCCTTATATATGTATTTATGCATTTGATGCATGCATGAATATTAACATACCTCAAATTTTTTTTAAAAAATTTTTGCATGGATGAAAATTTAGCATGCCTATTTTTCTTATTAATTTTCATGTAGGAGATCAAACATTCAGGAGTGTATTCAATTGATATTCAATTGAATTTTTTTGGACTTTAAAAAGTAGGTGAATTTATAAAATTCATAGAGTGTATCCATAGTTTGACTGATTTTTTTTATTAATTTATATGAATTTTAATAGATTTGATAGGATTGTAAAATATTTTTTTTTTATTGATTTACATATATTTTCATAAATTTAGGCGCTAAAACTATTAATATGAAGATTTTTTTTTTAAAAAATTAATATTATATATATATATATATATATATATATATATATATTATGTACTCTTTCCGTCCCATGAAAAGTTACCCAACTTTCCTTTTTTGTCCGTCCCAGAGAAAGCTACTCATTTCTTTTTTTTGGTAACTATTCCCCTCACATTTCATTATATTTTTCTCTCTCTCAATCACATCACCTCTAATATATATGTACTTATTATATTGATATTTCTTAACCTCCGTGATTTAAATATCAAAATAAAGTATCCACACATATTCATACAAATTTTTATCTTAAACTATTTTTCAAAAAAAATTTATTTAAACAAATTTTTATCTTAAACTATTTTTTAAAACTATTTGTTTAAAATATTGAATTTTATATTAAATATATTAGCTTAATAATTAATTTTTCATAGTGTAAAACTTAAATTTTATTATTTTATATTAAACTATTCGTCCATGCAATCTATTTTTTTAATTTTGAGGTATGTTTATTAATTTTCATGCATGCCATGCATCATGTATGCATCAAATACATAAATACATATATAAGGAAAACGCGTACGGGCGAGGCGTTTCCCAGTTTTTTTTTTTTTTTTAATTTTCAAGCATGTAAACTTAAAAGAATTGAAAAAAAATAATAATAAGGGAAACGCATTGGGGCCGCGCGTTTTCTCCCTTTTTAATTTTTTTAATTATATTTTGGCCCCAAAACGCGTGAGGGCTTAGCGTTTTACTACATTTTGATATATTTTTCAAAAAGTACCCTATTTTACAAATTATTTAATTAAAAGATAATAAATTGATAAAAAACCCTACAAGCTATTTAATGGATTCTTATGATGCATCTGAAAGTTCAAGGCTATGGATATGATCTCTCTAAATTTGGATATTGAAAAGTAAGCTCAAATACTAATGACACTTGAAAGTTAAACCCTAGGAAATTCCAGATGTTTTGTTTTGGGATCTGAATTTCAAAATCCTAATGAGATTTATGTTTTGTGTTTGTTTTAGGATTTTAGTAGGGTAAAATTTAACTTTAATGAGTAGTGTTGTACTATTATATTATTTGTTGAGTGTGATTGTAAATGATTGTATAATAATTAATGTGTTTAATTGGAGATACTACGATATAAGAGTAGGTGTTTATAGGGTTTATTAGGTGTTTATTGGGTGAGATTTAAAATTCTTAATTTAAATTTCAAATTAGAATATGTGTAGAATTTTAAAATTTAAAATTTAAAATTTCCATCCCAAAACAAACATCCCTCACTCTACCTGTATTTGAAGATTTCTAATTTTCAGCTTGAAGGATTTTTTTATTAGTTACTCTGAAGATTTCGATGCGTATTTACAGTATAATTTTGAATATTACTTCGATGCTTTTCTTTAAGCTGATAAAGTTGATAAAATTTGGAATTTCCAGGGAAAATATCAATTTTGGTCACCCAATTTTACCTCTTTTCATATTTGGTCATCCACATTTAGTCACTATCAAAATTGGTCACCCAGTTATTATATTCTATCAAAATTGATCACTCTGTTAGTCAATCTGTCATTGACTAACGGAGAAAGAGTTTTGAGCCGTGAAATTTCTGAAAACCTAAGGTTAAAAAATTATCATGCATCTTCTAGAAATAATGAAACAAATGCAAAAGTAAGAATGAAACATGTGCAAGAATTACCAATATTTACATTATATTTATAATAGGTCAGAAGAAGGTTATTTTTGTTGGTTTACCTTTTATTTTACAGAAAATGAGAAACTCAATAGATAGAATGCAACTTTGTACTCTGTTTTTTTTTTTTTAACAATTGTACTCTGTTTTCCAATTCTTGGTTTCATACTGAATTTATGTAATAATTGGAGATATAAACTTATTTCAATTCATCATAATTTGTGGTGAAGTTTAATTATAAAGAATTTTCTAAAATTATTCATTCAAGAAAATTTCATAAACTTATTTTTCATTCTAAATATTTTTCTATTAAGATCATTATTGCAGATTTCTTGAAATGTTAATCAAACAATTGGGCAAATTTCTATCTCCTGAGTTTCTCATTTCCTAATTATCTATAAAATAAAAATAAAAAGTAAACCAACGAATCACATTCTACAAGATGCATCAGAATTCCTTCTGATCTATTATATGTTCTACCAGATGCATCAGAACCATGTTTCATTCTTGCTTCTAGTTTGTTTCATTAGTTCGGGAAGATGCATGAAATTTTTTTAACCTTAGGTTTTGAGAAATTTCACGGCTCAAAACTCTTTCTCCGTTAGTCAATGACAGATTGACTAACAGAGTGATCAATTTTGATAGAATATAATAACTGGGTGACCAATTTTGATAGTGACTAAATGTGGGTGACCAAATATGAAAAGAGGTAAAATTGGGTGACCAAAATTAATATTTTCCCGAATTTCCATCCCAAAACAAACATCCTTCTACAATTCATATTACTCCCTCCGTCCCATCTTAACTTTCATACCTTTTTCGGTCCTTTAGAAACTCTACCCATACAATATCTAAAATATTATATTTAATGTTATTATTTTTATGGTACATACATATACACAAGTCACCCCACTTATTTAATTTTGGGTTAATTGCAAAAAAAATCACGAACTTTATAGTTTTTATCAATTACAACATATTCTTTTTTTTTTTGCAATTTGATACACCACCTTTTTAAGTTTTGCAATTCAATGCAACTATCAATTTTCTGGCAACAATTAAATCATGATGCGATTGTCAGAGCTGCCGAGGTGCCACATAAATGTCACGAATGATGAATAATTTATTTTTTTAATTTTTAAAACGTTTTTAACTAAAAAGATCGTTTTAAACTAAAAAAAATTATTTTTAAAAATAAATAATAAACCAATTTAATTATTATCATTTCTCCAAAAACTCAAAAGAATAGGATCGTGTTCTCCAAATCACAGTCCACAAAAAATAATGTGAAATTTTGCATATTGTTTTTATTTAAAAAAAACTTTTTTAAAATAAAAAATAAATAAATAATGTTTTATTGATCAATCGTGACATTTACGTGAGCATTTGTGTAGAATCTTAATGCGGCTTCGGTATATACATCATTCATGTGTTGCCGAAAAATAAACACATGCATCGAATTGCAAAATTTAAAAAGGTGGTGTATTGTATCGCAAAGAAAAAAAGGTGGTGTATTGTATCGCAAAGAAAAAAAGGATATGTTGTAATTGATAAATACTGTAAAGGTTGTGATTTTTTTTGCAATTAACCCTTTAATTTTTTATAAAATTATATCTTAAAATTCTATTTATTATAATTGTAGATGTTGTTAATCCTTAAATGCCTTAACATTATCAACAACATCTTAATTTGACCTTCCGAGATTTTTTCTAAGTCTTTTCTGAAATGCTACATTAAATGTTGATCTAAATGTTGTCGCATTTCTGGCAGGATCTAGAAGCTTCTACAAGGATCTGGAACCTGGAAGATTCCAGAACATTGGAGAACATGCTAAACGGCCTGGAACCATTTGGAACGACCTGGAGCATTCAAGAAAGATCTAGAAAGATCATGGAAGTTGAGTTCCTAAAAAATAGGACCTCATTGTGGAAGCCTCTAGAATCAGCACCCCACTACTATAAATACCGATGGAAGGCTTCTCAAATCAGTGTACTCTATTCGATCAACTTCCTAGACCGAGCGTATATCCCTGTTAGGAATTGTGGCCAGTAGAACTACCTTTTAGTTCATACGTTCGTATCCCACCCGTATGGCTGTGTGTCTTCTTATCTATTGAGAGTGTAATCATTAGATAGACTAGGCATTTCGACAGTGTATACCTTATACACTTAGTTCGTTTTTAGAACAAGGCACCTGCCTCGTTTGTAGTTTCTGTTGTGAATGTTAATGCTGTAACATTTCACACAACATTTGTACTTGAAGATAAGTATTGAATTTCGCCGTAAGGCTAGCATAGATTTTTATTTATAAAATCTATGTTAAAAATTATTTCCATTGTGTCACGTTTGTTTTTAGTGTTTCAAGTCTTCCGCTGTGTGAATCTTAATTTCTGATATTCTGTTAGAGTCAGTGTTGTATCAATTGTTTCAACATTTAGTACAACATTATTCTACTTAAACTTAAACACTTCATATACATACACCACACCACACACTTTCAGTTGGTATCAGAGCTGATACCTGACGACACTAGGTTAGATCTTTGGTAAAGTGTGTTTTTAGTTTATGTTAGCAATGGAAACACATCACATATCCACAACACTTAGGCACCCGAACATATTATCCATATTTTAAGCCTAAGTTGTGCATGTATATCAAGTCGATTGATGAACGTGCTTGGAGGACTCTACTTACAGGTTATGATGTAACAAAGATCCAAATCAACACATCAACACCCCACCAGAAAGAAGGAAAAGTCAAAATTCAACCAAGGTTATCAAAAAGTGAAGGTAAACCAAGGTATGATCTTTAATATATAAAATCAGTTCAATGCATGTTCTGAATATGGTCTTTATGAAAATTAATGTGCCAATAGTAGACTTAAGCAAAAAACTGAATTTTAGTGCTATCTTAAATGATGAATCAGATGATGAATTTGATGAATCAAAAGATGTTGATTTTGCTTTTCATACCAAGATTGATTATGATGATTTTTTAGATGATAATCTGGATGATACAGATTCTGATGTTGCACCTAATGTCATAACATTTATGGTAACATCAAAACAGAGTCACCCAGATTTGAACTATTTTAATGGGTTTGTTGATGATGCAGGTATAAGAATTGATGATTCTAAATATCAAAAGTTGTTAGATGATTGTCAATCTCAGAAACTCACTCTTAATTCTTTGAACAAAGAGAATGAGAATCTGAAAGGGACAATTACCAAGCTAGAAGTCATACATTCCAGAAGAGATTTTCGAAGTTGGTAAACTGAAGGAGAAATTTATCACCTCTACTTTAAGTTTCATAAAATTTTTCTTTGAGTACTTCTGATATAGATGTTATAGCTATTTGGTAAATCTGATAATTGTGATATATGTTATGATGGTGAAACTGCTACTATTTCTAAGGATTTTGAAATTACTGTGAAATTTGTGAAGGCAAATGTTAAAACATATGTTGTAACATCTGCACAAACAGATTCTCACAAAGTCAAAAAACATTGAAAAGAAGTTTGTATGTCATTATTATTTCGATAATTGATCATATTCTTCCTTACTGCATGAAAATGTTTGATGATCTGAGGTTGAGAAAATGTTACCTAAAAAGATGTCACATCCTATGAAACATTTTCAGAAATCTGCTGTTACTTGTAATGCTATCCACACTTCATTGAAAGCATGTTTACTTGGTCAATGGTATTTTGATAGTTGTTGTTCTAGACATATGACAGTATATATTGACTACTTATCTGATTATGTGACCTTGAATGATGGTAATGTTACATATGGTGGTTGTTCGAAAGGACATACTATAGGAAAAAGAACTTTGAATGTTGAAGGTTTTCCTGAGCTTAAAAATGATTTACATTTTGATGGCTTGTTTGCTGATTTGATTAGAATTAGTCAACTTTGTGATGATAATTTGCATGTAAATTTGACAAAGAGTCATGTGTATGTTCTTAATAAAGATGAAGATTGTCTAGGGCAGTAGATAATTGTTATCTTATTGGAACAAATGTGTGTAATTTGTCAAAGAATGATGAAAATGTCTTATTGCATCAAAAAATTGGGACATGTACATTATAGATCAGTGAAGAGACTAATCAAAGTCGATGCAGTGAAAAGGATTACCAAAACCGAAGTTTCAGAGTACTACTGTATGTGGACTATGCCAGAAAGGTAAGCAGGTAAGAGTGTTGCATAAAATGCTGTCACATTGTTCTACACATCAATGTTTTGAATTGTTTTGCACATGGATTTTAATTGGTCCTATGAAAACTGAAAGCATTGAAGGCAAAATATATTCTTTAGTTGTGGTAGATGATTTTTCTATATATACCTAAATTGAGTCTTTAAGAGACAAATCTGAAGCATTTGCTGCATTTAAAATTCTTTATAAGAGGTTCAAAAATGTGTTTAACTTGAAAGTTGGCCGTATTAGAACTGATCATGGTAGGGAATTTGAAAACAACATGTTTAATGATTTTTGTGATAAAAAGGGTATCTTGCAAGAATATTCATCTCCTAAAACTCCACAACAAAATGGAATTGTTGAAAGAAAGAATAGAACTTTACAAGAAATGGCTAGAGTCATGCTTACATCCAAATGTCTTGCTAAGAAATTTTGGGGAGAAGCATTGAATACTGCATGTCATGTTATTAATAGGGTTTTTATTCGTTCTGGCACAAGTCAAACACCTTATGAGATTTTGAACAACAGAAAACCAAGTGTGAAATATTTTCATGTATTTGGTTGTGTGTGTTATATTCTGAATGATAGGGATCAACTTCATAAGTTTGATTCTAAAAGTGATAAAGGTTTCTTTTTAGGCTATTTTAGAAATAGTAAAGCTTATAGAGTATATAACCTTAGAACTAACACTGTTCAAGAATCTGTTAATATTGTGTTTGATGATGATAAAGGTCTTACAGATGACAAAGATGAAGAAGATGTATCACAGGTCACTGACACTTCTGAGAATACACTGAAGTCTGAGAATGTTGCACCAAATGTTAACACATCTGGGTCAACATCTACTGAACAGACAGTTGTAACTTCACAGAATGACCAGTACATTCCCAAAACGAATCCTTCTTCAAGAATAGGTAAAAGTCATCCTTCTGACCAGATCATAGGCGATGCTACAGTTGGAGTGCAAACAAGAGGAAGAGTAAGATCAAACAAGGTAGATGTGGTAAGAACAATATGCATGTCTTCTATGTGTAATGTTGTAAATGCTGAATGCTATTTATCTGAATTTGAACCTAAGAGTGCTAAAGAAGCCTTAACTGATGAAAACTGGATTAATACTATGCATGAAGAACTTGGTCAGTTTGAAAGAAATGAAGTATGGACACTTGTTCCAAGACCTAGTCATACTAATGTCATTGGAACAAAGTGGATATTCAAGAATAAAACTGATGAATCTGGTAATATTGTTAGGAACAAGGCTAGGTTAGTAGCACAAGGTTACACCCAAGTTGAAGGAGTTGATTTTGATGAAACTTTTGCACCTGTTGCTAGGATAGAATCTATTAGATTGTTGCTAGCTATTGCATGTTTTATTGATATTAAACTTCATCAAATGGATGTAAAGGCTGCATTTCTAAATGGCATATTGAATGAAGAAGCATATGTTGAACAACCTAAAGGATTTGAAGATCCACAATATCCTGATCATGTATATAAACTTAAGAAAGCATTGTATGGTCTTAAACAAGCTCCTAGAGCATGGTATGGTAGGCTTACTGACTTTCTTTTGGAATATGGATTTATTAGAGGAGAAGCTGATAGAACTTTGTTCATTAAGCACACTGAAGGAGATTTACTTATTGCACAAATATATGTTGATGACATTGTGTTTGGTTCTACTTGTGATAAAATGTTGAGTAATTTTGTTGAGGCAATGACTGCAACATTTGAAATGAGTATGGTTGGAGACTTGAATTATTTTCTAGGTCTTCAAATCAAACAGTGCAGTGATGGTATTTTCTTCTCCCAGAGTAAGTATGCTAAGAACTTGGTTAAAAGATTTGGTCTTGAGAATTCAAAACCAATGAAAACTCCTATGAGATCTACTTTGAAACTTTGCAAAGATAGTGCTGGAACAGATGTTGATCCAACACTTTACAGATCCATGATAGGTAGTTTACTATATTTAACCTCTAGTAGACCAGATATTATGTACAGTGTGTGTGTTTGTGCTAGGTACCAAGCAAATCCAAAGGAATCACACCTGAATGCTGTGAAGAGAATCATCAAGTATGTTTCAGGAACAAGTGACCTTGGAATCTGGTATACTAAGGACACCAACAACATTTTGATTGGTTATAGTGATGCTGATTGGGCTGGAGACATAGATGATAGAAAGAGTACGAGTGGAGGATGTTTTTACATGGGAAACAATCTTGTATCATGGCACAGCAAGAAACAGAATTGTGTTTCACAATCCACTGCAGAATCTGAGTATATTGCTGCTGGAAGCTGCTGCACACAACTCTTGTGGCTGAGCAAGATGTTCCATAACTATGGTATTGAGAATTGTATACTTACTATCTTTTGTGATAATACTAGTGCCATTAACATTTCTAAAAATCCTGTACAACACTCACTCACAAAGCACATTAGCATAAGACACCATTTTATGAGAGATTTAGTAGAGAAGAATATTGTTAAGTTGGAGTATATATCTACTGAAAAACAAAATGCTGACATTTTTACTAAGGCATTAGACCATGAGAGATTCTCAATCTTGAGGAAATCTCTTGGGATGAGTACTATCTGAAAAATTCGGATGGATGTTGTCACAAATGCGGTAGCATTTGGGACAACATCATGGGTTGTATAAATTTTATAAGTTGAATTTATTTCTTACTTAGTTAAATAATTCATTTGTAAAATATCTACGAATCTAAGAACCTTGGAGTGCAAAAATAAACATGTCTTACACCTCTCAAATGCATAAAAATGAGAATGTTATTAGCATACTAAAAGATGTACCCAATCACTGAGTAACTATGGAGCACGTAGTTCGCTACTACGATGCCTTCTTTTCAAAAGGTGATATTTGGTAAAAACATCAACATATTTGTAATCCATTAAGTAAGTATGGGGCACGGAGTTCGCTACTACGATGTACTCTACAGGAACAATGGATCAATACAAATTAGATGCTATAACACAAAAAGAAAAATTATGGTGCAACACAAATGGAGCAAATTCATGTAAAAACCGTGTTGAGGTGTTTGTAACAGTTTTGAGCACAACATTGCCTGATTCGAATTTATTTTTATCTGTGTAATTATTTAATTATTTATTGAGGTTCATTTTTATTTATTTAATTAATTACTGACCCACATCTTTATTTCTTTTTTTTTTTAGATTATGCGAGTTTAATTAATTCTGGAAGCTTCTTAATTATCTAATTAATTTAATTAATTGATTTTTCCCACTAATTAACCATGATCTAGGTTGTGGCTAAAAATGTGGAGCACTTTCGAAAATTCTAGATTAATTCTTCTGTTTTATTTTCTTTTATCTCCAACTACATTATTCTCTCTATAAATATCAAACATAAGATGTCATTTATTTGCTAATTGTGATCTCTGATTGTGTTGAGTACTAAGATTGCAGAATTGTTATTTGGTTGTGTATATCTCAAAGAAGTGTGTGCAAATTTCCATCCTTACCTTGAAATTCCAACCGCCTAACTTAAATGGCTGGAACAAACTCGAATTCCTCACAATCTCTCTCTGATTCGAAAACCTCATCTCACTCTCGCACAAATCCTCTCGAAATTCTTGCTTCCATGGCTTCACAAAACTCTACTGCTTCAAATGCTGACTCGAATGTCTCTGCAACACCATCAACAACTATTCCCACTCCTCAAACCACTCCTCAAACTGCTCCTCAAACAAACTTCCCTCAAGATGCAACCGTTGAACAGGTCACTAGGGCGATCGAAGAGGTGTCTGATACTCTTCGAACTACAGGCCATCTGCCCATGATGACTTTTGGAGGTATCACGGTGGACATATCAAGCTATTTGGCTGAGCAAACTGCCCAAATGGCTTCTGCTTCAAAAAGCCCCAAATCACCCTCTGTTCACGAACCGCAAACTGAGAACGTTGAAGCTTCTATTGAAGAAGAAGCCACTGCCACGTCTGACCCTGAAGACGTTGAAATGGAGGATGCAAACATTTATGAAGGTACAAACTCTTCACTCTCTGTTTCAGATGAGTCTGCCCCCATTCCTCTTAAGAAGAATGCACAAAAAGGGAAAAGACAGAGAAGCCCTGTACAAAGAAGGAGGAGATCAAACCGCGTTTTTACTCGTGTGGATTATTCTGAATCCATGAGGAAGAAGAAGAAGGCTGGAGCCGATGCTGGTGAACCTATTCAAGTGTTCACAGATTCTAAAGATGAAGCTCCTGTTGTTGCTGAGAAACCAAAGAAGGCTAAGACTGTTGCTGCTGAAAAATTCAAAAAAAAGGTTGTTGCTGAAGAGAAAGGGAAAGGAAAGTCTGTTGCTGAACCAAAATGCAAAGAAAAGATGATCACTGAAGATGAACCAGCTGAGTCAGAATCCAATTCTGATTCTGAAAGATGCTTGAGAGACATTCTGAAGTCTCTTAAGAAAAATGCTGAGCACTATGCTGCTGCAAAGGAAGCTGCACCAGAACCTGAAGATGGTGGCAGTGGAGATAGCTCTTCCAGTGCAGCAAGCAGCCCTGAACAGAGCTCTAGAAGAAGAAGGTAATTCTGATTCTCTTGATACTCTAGAGAATAGATTGGCCATTTATTCTAAGAGAAAACTACTTATAGAGAAGAGGATCAATATACCTGATTTTGATAGTAAAGGCATGATTAGTTTCTTAGAAGAAAGGAATTTGATGCATGCTGTGAATTTTGGTGAATCTTTCTTGACAAATTGGGCATATGAATTCTATGCATGTTTGAAAAAGAGCACTGGTAGGAGATCTTCTAAGTGGTATGGGACTGTTAATTTTAGGGGGAGGGATGTACCTTTTACTCCTGAATTGATAAATGAGTTTTTAGAAATTCTCAATGTTGAGGTTGATGAAGAACCTGACATGGATGTGGTCATTTCTGCTATAACTGCTGGTAGGGTAGTTAAATGGACTAGACACATGCTAGCCAAAGACCTCACTTCCCTACACTCTGTGTTATACAAACTCATTATCTACAATTGGATTCCCACCACAAATACCACCAAGATCACTAAGGACCAAGCTGTTTTGATATATAGGATTTCTGTGCTTAAGAAGTTCAATTTGGGTCTTACAATATTTCAACATATGATGAGATTTACTGGGAGAGTTTCTGAAAAAGGCAATTTACCCTATCCTGTTCTGATTTCTAATTACTTGAGGCATCATGGATTTGTTGCCAAGAACACTGATGTGTTGAGGGGGAGAGTTCCACTGTTGGCCATAGCTCCTGCCTTACTCACTGGGGATAGAGTAATTGATCTGCCCTTGCTTGCTCCTGGTACTGAACATCAGCAAAGACCCTCTACTTCTGCTCAACCAGAACCAACCAGACCCTCTACTACTGATCATCCTGAATCATCCAGACCAAGACACAGAAATGCAACCCCAAATGTTGAGAACATCCGTATCAACATTTCTGGTAATGTATATCTTTCACAGGAATTCATCAAACTCCAACTCCAACACTTGCAGGAAACAATAGATGAACTTCAGTTCCTGAAGGACAGGTGGACCAACCTCCTTTCACCTACAACAGGGGGAGTACCACCACCATCCAACTCCAGTGTAGTCATTGAGGAGATACATGAAGATGGAGTTCCAGCTGCTGCTGATGCTGGTGATGGACCTGATGCTGCTGGAGATGCTGCTGTTACTGATGTAGTTCCACATCTTGCATCTACTTACTTTGTTGATGAAGGAGATGATGATGATGCTGCTGAAATGGACACCTTGTATGGTGATCTACCTTGAGAAAGCTGTTAGACAGGGGGAGACCTGAATTCAAAAAATGGCTATGGTGCAGGAAGTTGATGCTGCAGCTGTTACCACAACAATATAAGCCATTTATTCAGTTCTACCTTTGTAATTAATGTTTAAGTTTGAAATTCTGAAATTCTGATACACTTGTTGTTTATTTTCTAGATGGTAGGATGTTTAGTATTGCAACTTGCTTAATGATGGTTCCACTTGATAATTTGTTTACTGCCTTGCTTAATTTGTTTGCAGATTGTCATGTGTTTACTGCAGGTTGTGTATAGTTTTAGTGTCTGTTTCTGTTTATATTCTTTTTACATTATGTTTTGCTCTGATGTTTGTTTTTTTGTTAGTGTCTTACTTAGATTCTAAGTTAATTCTTCCAGTTCAACTTATGATCTTAAGTAAAGTTACTTATGTTGTGAATAAGTGTAGTGTGTATACTTGTTCTGTTTTGGATAACATTTATCTTGATCTTATGGCACAGATCATTGTAAAATTATCTCTGATCTTCATTTGATTTGATCGAACGATTACAACAGGTATTGTCTTGACTAGTGCTTAGCAATGATGTTAACCTCAACTAAGTACATAATACTGAGTATGTATAGAAATATATGTGCATCAGGTGTGTTGTAGTCGAAAGGTCAAATTGGGGTAGATTGTAGATGTTGTTAATCCTTAAATGCCTTAACATTATCAACAACATCTTAATTTGACCTTCCGAGATTTTTTCTAAGTCTTTTCTGAAATGCTACATTAAATGTTGATCTAAATGTTGTCGCATTTCTGGCAGGATCTAGAAGCTTCTACAAGGATCTGGAACCTGGAAGATTCCAGAACATTGGAGAACATGCTAAACGGCCTGGAACCATTTGGAACTACCTGGAGCATTCAAGAAAGATCTAGAAAGATCATGGAAGTTGAGTTCCTAAAAAATAGGACCTCATTGTGGAAGCCTCTAGAATCAGCACCCCACTACTATAAATACCGATGGAAGGCTTCTCAAATCAGTGTACTCTATTCGATCAACTTCCTAGACCGAGCGTATATCCCTGTTAGGAATTGTGGCCAGTAGAACTACCTTTTAGTTCATACGTTCGTATCCCACCCGTATGGCTGTGTGTCTTCTTATCTATTGAGAGTGTAATCATTAGATAGACTAGGCATTTCGACAGTGTATACCTTATACACTTAGTTCGTTTTTAGAACAAGGCACCTGCCTCGTTTGTAGTTTCTGTTGTGAATGTTAATGCTGTAACATTTCACACAACATTTGTACTTGAAGATAAGTATTGAATTTCGCCGTAAGGCTAGCATAGATTTTTATTTATAAAATCTATGTTAAAAATTATTTCCATTGTGTCACGTTTGTTTTTAGTGTTTCAAGTCTTCCGCTGTGTGAATCTTAATTTCTGATATTCTGTTAGAGTCAGTGTTGTATCAATTGTTTCAACATTTAGTACAACATTATTCTACTTAAACTTAAACACTTCATATACATACACCACACCACACACTTTTAATAATATTTTAAAAAAGGCAACTTTCCCGGCACAATCATCAATTCTTTAATTGTATATCTTGACAATTAATTTTTTGAAGACAAATATGCAAGAACAATTAGGTTACTATGGAGTATAATTAACTACAATTACTTTGAAACAGCAGCAAAAAAATACAAGAGTTTATTTACTCTAAGGAGGGTGTATTCAATTGAGATTCTATTGGATTTTTTTTTACTTTAAAAAGTAGGTTGATTTATAAAATCCATAGAGTCATGCAGAGTTTGACTGACTTTTTTTTATTGATTTATATAGATTTTCATAGATTTGATAGGATTGTGAAATATATTTTTTTATTGATTTACATAGAATCTCATAAACTTCGATATTGATGCAAATAGTTTTTTTTTAATATGAAGTGTTTTTTTTAAAAATTAATATTATATAAAATATTTTATCAATAATATATATATATATATATAAAGTATTTTACCAATAAAAAAAAAAAAAAATATATATATATATATAATTTATATATTAATTCGGGCGGGTCGGATATTTGCGGGTCGAACATAAGACCCAAACCCGACCCATACTTAATACGGGGCTAATCTGACCTGATCCAAAGCTCGCAGGTGGGGTGGGTATCCACGGGTGTCAATATTGTCATTCATACTTCTGATCTTTCGTCTTCAGAGTTCTCTGAGAGAATCCGTTGAAATCTCTTGTTTTTAGAAGAGAATTTGGATAGTGCAATTTATTTATATTTTTGGGGCAGAATCCAACAAAATCCATAGAGTATTAAAATCCATAGACTGTTAAATACCTAAAGATTTTTAAAGACATTTTAAAATCCGTATTGAATACCTCAGAATTTTAAAAGACTTTTTAAAATCCGAATTGAATATCCCAAACTTTGAAAGTCCAAAAAAATCCTACAGAATCCACAACCAATACACCCCCTAAGAGTCATTCCTACACCCTTTCACAAATTGACTTTCACCAAATTGTGAAAGGGGTAGGAATGATTCTTAGAGTAAATTTAAATTCCACTTTTCTTGGAATGACTGATTTCACCAAATTGACTTTCCTTTTCAAATTTGATTTCCATATAGATTTGATTTTCAAATTCTACATTTCTAAAATAAATAGAGCCTCTCTTCTCGCCGGCGGTAAATGTGTAAGACCCATGTTGTGCATCGCCGTCTGTGAGCTCATCGTCGGCGACCAATCCACCGCCATGTCGGCCGCCTGCACCGTCAAGATAATCCACACCATGTCTTTGATGCTCGATGATTTGCCCTGTATGGACAACGACGATCTGCGGAGGGGAAAGCCCACGAACCACAAGATCTACGACGAAGACGTCGCTGTCATAGTCGGAGACGCGCTTCTAGCTTTCAGCTTCGAGCACATCGCCACCGCCACCGCCACAAGAGGCATCGCCCATAGCCCTGCGTCGCCCAACGATGTGCCTTCTCTCGATGCGCCGGCTCCGGCAATAGACGACACTGTTGTGGGTTCTGCACTGTTACGCTACCAGAGCCAGAGTCAAAGTTGCATATTTAATTTTAGAATCGCACTTTCAATTTATTGTTTTTAATTCCCTAAACGACGTCGCATCACTTGGGTATTTCATATATATACTCAATGTACTCGCATATTTCAATTTATGTAGGAATTAAACCAAAAATCTCTCTCTCTCTCGATTCTCTTTCTCTCTCCTGTAACAGAATTTCATCGCGCATTGAGTGCGCATCTTATAGTGGCCTCAGAGCCATTTCTTCCTGCCGCTGCAACCTGCAAGTTGTTCAACAATGGTGAGCAACACTGATAGGATTGTTACATTGGAAAATCAAATGAGTGAAATTAAAGATGAGTTATCAAAGAAATTTGATGCTATGACTGAAGCTTTCAAGCTGCAAATGGAGATGTTAGCCAAAGAGATTAAGGGTGATCGTGGAAAAGCTCCAATGATGGAAGGAGGGTCAGGAGAAGCTGCTGGAATGGACAAATCTGAAGGTGGTTTGCTAGGGACACCACCAGGAGCTAAGCTATCACTTGAGGTGATCCATTTCACAACAAATACTGAAATAAGGCCTCAAGGTAGAACTCTTAAGATGGATTTTCCTAAGTTTAATGGGGATGATCCAAGAGCTTAGATCAAGAGACGCAAGAAGTATTTTATGTTTCATCCCATGAGTGACTATGAGAAAATTGTTCTCTCAACTATGAACATGGAAGGATCAGCAGACTATTGGTATGTTGATCAAATAGAAGGGAGGGAGAATATGCTTTGGGAACAATCAGTGGTGTTAGTTATAAACAAGTTTGCCAATATGGATGATGATAATTTAATAGGCAAATTTAACAAACTAACACAGAAGGGGTCAGTTAAGGAGTACATTAAAGAGTTTGAAGTACTCAAAGCTTATATGGGCACTGTTCTTAAGCATCTTACAGAGGAGTATTGGATTCAAAGCTTCACAAGTGGGTTGAAGGAGGAGATTGAGAAATTTCTACACATCATGAAACCAATGATGTTAGATGAAGCTATGCAGCTAGCAGTCAAACAAGAGGACCTACTATCAGTGCAGAGTAAGGTTAACAAAACTACTGTTAGGCCTAATGCCAATTCTACTTGGAAGCCTAACACTGATCCTAAGGAGAAGAACAGTGGTGCTGAGAAAATGCCATTTCAGAAGAGGTTAACTCCAGCTGAAATGGAGGCTAGAAGGAAGAAAAACTTATGTTACAATTGTGATGAGATCTATCATGTGGGGCATAAGTGTAAAAGACTGTTTATAATATCTGTGGTTGTGGAGGATGATGAAGAAGAAGAGTGCAAGGAGTTGATTTTGCAAGAGTTAGGGGATACAGGACAAGAGCCTATTGTATCTCTACATGCTCTAGCAGGACATAACAACCCATATATTGTCAGGATCAAGGGAAAGGTGGGGCAACATGTGATTATGGTGTTACTTGACTCTGGGAGTACACATAGTTTCATAGACCCTCACACAGCAAAGAGGCTAGGATATGATATTGAAGAGGCTATCTCACTTATTGTTACAGTGGCTGATGGTAGTAAGGTGGAATGCAATATTAAATGTGCTCAAGTGGAGTGGGTGATGGGTGAATATAAGTTCATTGCACCTATGAGGGTACTCACTTTGGGAGGCTGTGATATGGTGATGTGAGTAGATCTACTAAGTCAATTGGGACCATTTACTTTTGACTTCAAGAAACACAATGTGCAGTTTGAGAGGGATGGGAGGGTGATCAGCTTGAAAGGCATTAACACTGAGTTGCAAGTGAGTATGATCACTGGAAAATAACTTAACAAACTTATTAAGAAGAAGCCACAAGGAGATCTATACTTTATGTGCTATGTTAAGGAGGATAAGGAGGTGGATAAGTGTCTAACAACCCCCAATTTGAAGGTTCTTTTGGAAGAACATCAAGATATTTTCCAAGTACCCACCAAACTGCCACCTCAAAGGGCATATGATCACCAGATTAAAATCAAAGAAGGGGAGGGCCCAGTCAAATAGAATGCCTATAGATACCCATTTCTACAAAGGCAAGAGATAGAAAAGTTGGTGCATGAAATGTTAAAAGCTGGGATCATCAAACCTAGCCAAAGTCTTTATTCTTCCCCTGTGCTATTGGTGAAGAAGAAAGATGGGAGTTAGAGGTTTTGTGTAGACTATAGAAAGTTGAATGCAATCACAATCAAAGATAGTTACCATATCCCTTTGATTGATGATTTGTTGGATGAATTGGGGCAGGTTAAGTGTTTTCCTAAGATTGATTTGAGGGCAGGCTACCACCAAATCAAAGTACACCCTAGTGATGTTCAAAAGACTTTTTTTGTCACTGTATCTGGTTTGTATGAATTTGTGGTGATGCCTTTTGGGTTAACTAATGCCCCTGCCACATTTCAGGCTGTAATGAATTCAGTATTCAGCTAATACTTGAGGAAATTTGTGCTAGTGTTCTTTGATGACATATTAATCTACAGTTTGAACATGGAACAACATGAACAACACTTGAGGCAGGTTTTTCAATTGATGAGGCAACATCAGTTGATGGCTAAGGCATCTATGTGTGTGTTTGGCCAAAGGGAGGTGGAGTATCTTGGTCATATTATAACTGATCAAGGGGTAATGGCAGATCCAAACAAAGTAAGAGTGATGCAAAAATGGCCTAAACCAACATCTGTAAAATCATTGAGAGGTTTCTTGGCCTCACTGGTTATTACAGAAAGTTTATCAAGCACTATGGGCAGATAGCTAAAGCACTCACTCAAATGACTAAGAAAGGGAACCTTGATTGGTGTAGTGAAGCTGAAGAGGCTTTCTTGAACTCAAGAAAGCTATGATGGAGGCACCTATCTTGCAATTACCTGACTTTTCTAAAGAGTTCATTGTGGAGACAAATGCAAGTTATGGGGGACTTGGAGCAGTTTTGGTGCAAGGGAGTAAGCCTATTGCTTTCATTAGCAAGCCTTTGGGGGTGAAGAACTCATGCCTATCAATCTATGAGAAGGAATTTCTAGCCATTATTTTGGATGTGGAAAAATGGAAGAGCTACTTGATCCATGCACCCTTCACCATTAGAACAGATCATCAGAGTCTAAAGTACTTATTGGAGCAGAAAATTTCTACTCACCTACAACACAAGTACTTGACAAAATTGTTGGGGTTTGATTACAAGATAGAATACAAGAGTGGAAAGGAGAATATAGTGGCATATGCACTATTAAGGCAAGTCTTTACTGAGGAGGCTCAGTGTCAAGCATTGACTATGATCAAACCATCTTAGATTGAGGAAATCCAAGAAAGCTATGAGGGAGATGTTGTGGTACAATAGGTAATTACTGAACCTTTAACCTATCCTTATAATGTTTCTTATTTCACTTACAAGGCTGGGTTAGTAAGGTATAAGGGGATCTTGTATGTGGGAAGTGGACATGATTTCATATAAAAAAACATTCAATTTATGCATGCATCTAGTGAGGGTGGGCATTCTGGGGGTGCAATTGACTTACCACAAAATGAAGTATACATTTTGGTGGCCTAATCTTAGGCATGATGTACAACAATGGGTGGCACAATGTCAAATTTGTCAAGTGTGCAAGCATGAGACACTTAAACAACCTGGTTTGCTTCAACCACTACCAATGCTTGAACAAGCTTGGAGGGATATCAGTATCATTATGGATTTCATTGAGAAGTTGCCTATATGTGAAGGGAAGGATACAATTTGGGTGGTGGTGGATAGGTTCACTAAGTATAGCCATTTCATAGCCATATCTCTCATCCATTTTCAGCCTCTCAATTAGCATCTGTGTTCATGAATACTATCTACAAGCTACATGGCCTACCTGCCACTATCATTTTTGATAGAGACAAGATATTTACAAGCCACTTTTGGCAGCAACTGTTCAAATTGGTGGGAGTTCAGCAACTTTTGAGTACAACTTATCACCCTCAAACTGATGGGCAGACAGAGAGGGTGAACCAATGTTTAGAGACATACTTGAGGTGTATGTGTGGAGCTACACCTAAACACTGGGCTCAGTGGCTGCCATTAGCTGAACATTGGTATAACACCAATTTTCACACTACCTTAAACATCACTCCATTTGAGGCACTATATGGACACAGACCTATCCCTCTTACACTAGGACCTTATCTACAGAGACAAGTTCAAGGGGTGGAAAATTCAATTCAAGCAAAGCAATTCATCATCCAAAAACTCAAAGAATTGTTACATAAAGCAAGGAATCGTATGCGTCAGTTCGCCAACAAAGACAGAAGTGAGAGGGTATTTCAAGTAGGAGAGTGGGTTTACCTCAAGCAGAAACCCTACCGCCAGAAATCAATTCACGGGAGGCACATTTGGAAGCTCAGCCCGAAGTATGCAGGGCCCTTCCAGATCTTGGAGAAGATTGGAGAAGTCGCGTACACCTTGGCCCAACCACCAACTGCAAAAATACACCCAACATTCCACGTATCACTTCTCAAACGCCACATTGGTGGAGAAGAAAGGTTACTTCGAGACATACCTGAATTTGACAAAGAGGGCAGGGTCTTGTTGCAAGCTGTGGCGATCTTAGCTCGGAGACTCGTCAAGAAAGGTTCATCACCGACGACGGAGGTTCTAGTTCGTTGGGCTCATCTACCGGACGAGGAGGCTACTTGGGAAGATTTTCTTGAGATTCAGACCAAGTATCCTCATTTGTTTACTTGAGGACAAGTACAGTGTGAGGGGGGGGGGGGAGATGTTACGCTACCAGAGCTAGAGTCAAAGTCGCATATTTAATTTTAGAATCACACTTTCAATTTGTTGTTTTTAATTCCCTAAACGACGTCGCATCACTTGGGTATTAATTTCATATATATGCTCAATGTACTCGTATATTTCAATTTATGCAGAAATTAAACCACAACTCTCTCTCTCTCTTGATTCTCTTTCTCTCTCCTGTAACAGAATTTCATCGTGCATTGAGTGCGCATCTTACATGCACCGTCCGGTCGGTAGCCGACGCCTACCTTTCCCGTGAAATCCATAGAGGCGGTTGCGTGTGTTCCAACTGGGCTAGGTTACCCATTGGGCCTGGTATTGGACTAGGTTTCCAGTCCTGATGCGCACCTACCAAGTTAGTCTATACACCCAGCACACCCACAATTTTCCTCACTAAAAAACAGCGACATGAAAAATAAGGGCGAAAAGAGATAAGGGTGTGCACCGGTCGGAAACCCGGACCAGAATCTATCCTGACGTGTGGACCAGAGACCAAATCGTAATTAATTCGGTCCAGACCGGTAAATTCCGGTCCGGTCCGGGTTTGAACCGTTTTTTTTAATGTATTTTTTCAAGTTTATGGAAGCAATAACAAGATTGATGAATTTGTGTATGAAAATTAAAGGGTTGACTCTTCATTTGAAATCAGTCTACGTCAATGTGAATTTTATTTACATTATTATTAATGATCTGTTGACACTAAAAGTAAATTAAATATTTTTGTTAAATTATATATTTGAAAAAATGTAATAGATCTCAACAATTTAAACTCACATCCTCACTAATTTCTTATTGGTTAAAAAAAATAAATAAGTGAGAGTGTATTAGTAAAAAAATATAAAGAATATACATAAAAAATAAAATAAAAAATCCGGTCCAAACCGGCCCGGACTGGAAAATTCCGATTTTAGACCGGACCGGAAACTCGAAATTCTAAATTTGAAGGACCGAAGACCGGACCGAAAACTAACCGGTCGGTCCAGTTCCGGTCTTTTTCCCGATCCGATCTTTTTTGCACACTCCTAAAAAGAGAGGAGTAAGAAAGAAGACGACGAATCATATGAGAAGGAGGAGAGCAACGACAAAAATCTATATAGGTTTCCGATGAACAAGGTGAGTTAGATTATTAAGAGTGATAGTCCGTATATTAAAATTCAACAGGAGGCCGTTTTCGTCATCAATAAAGCGTCGGTATGGATTTAAATTGAGTTCTAATTTTGATTATTTAGGGTTTGGGTAGCAGAAATTGTACCATATTTGTGCGTGTATAATAAAGTTTTTTACAACATTGTTGGGAGAGTGTACTATGTTTTTAGCTGTTTTATTTTTTCCTTTTGTAGTGATTTTAGGTTGGGCAAATGAAATTGAAGAAGTTGATTCATGATTTTGGGGTAGAATCATGGTGATTGAAAATCTGTGATTTGTGTTGGGTGTAGAATCAATATTTTTTATTTGGGATACAATGTTGGAGACATATATAGTGCTGCTTTTGGTTTGATGTAGATTGGTATTAGTTTGTTTTCACCAACAGGATGTGGAATGTTACGTCCCCGTTGTGTTATGTTTTGGCATTTGACATTAGGATTTCAAGCCAACCCATATCCGCAGTTCACACCTCAAAATTCCTACCAACTCATTTGCACTTTGTTTGACATAAAATTGATAAGATAATTTTATCACATTACTTTTGCATACTTGTTTATTGCTCTAGTTTGATTGCATTTTTTAATCAATTATTAGACTTATTGGATATATTATTCTTGTTTTTATTGATATTCATGGATTGTGCAAGAAATATAGAATTGGAGAGATATTTTGGATATATCCTGTAATTATGTGATCATATTTTATATGAAGGGCTGACTAGTGCTCATTTTTGTTTACACTTAATTGCAGTGCAAGGTTTGTATGCAAAATTTTATTTGCACTACTTCGGAGGTGAAATGCAAGGAACATGTTGAGGTCGTGCTTATTCTCTCACGTAAAACACCCAGAGACCAATATCTTTGGAATCATTTATGCAATTTTATTTAAGTGTTATGCAATTTTTTTGTTGCTTTTATGCAATTATGTGTTGCTTTATTCAATTACAACACACAATTTTCGTTGCATATGTAAAAATAACAAATAACATAAATGCAGAAGTATATTTATGCAAAAGCGTGGAAAAGTCTACTGGTTCATAAATTAAAAAATCTAGTGAATTTTAAAATTTTAGTGACTTCTATATTTTATGTTTGTTTTGAAATTTTAATGACTTGTATCATCTAGGGAATGTTTGTATATTATAAAATTTATAAGTGTTTATATAGAGTTGTAGGTATCTATACATACGAAACTTGTAGTTATTTATTAGATTGATTTTTGTAGAGTTTATATGTATTTTATAAGGTGAGATTTTGAAATTTTAATTTTTAAAGTAGAACATTAGTTTCAAATTTTCAAATCCAAATTTAAAATTTCAAAATAAACCTATCCTTCAGTGATGGAGTATGTCATATGGTAGAGTCTAGTATGTATTCGAGTGCATGTTGTGCACCCTAGTCTAAAGAAAAGTAAAACACAATATTACTAAAAAGTGTAAGTCACTATGACTAAAAATATTATTATACAGTTTAATAATTGAAAAGTGCAACACCATTTACCAAAAAGTATAAATCAGTAAAACTGAAAAGTGCAACATGGACTAGGGTGCACAACATGCACTCGAGTCCATAGCAAGCAGAACAACCCATGTCATATATAATCTTTCTTACAACATGTATAAAACATCAACTACTGTGAAAAACACTGGAAAATCAGCCTCAAGAATTTCTCTCTCCTCCTCCCGAGAGATTTCTTGCTTTCCCCCCCCAACCTTCCGCCGGTTCATCTTCCGAGACATGGTCGGAGCTCCCTCCCTATCATTCTCCCTTGATTCTCGTGTTTTCTTTTATACACTCTTCTTATTTCGAATTCGTCTTGGTACGCGTATTATTCCCAATCATTAAGATTTGGGAGGGGATTTGTTTTTCTCTTTCAACTGTTTTTCACTCGCGCTTCCATTGGGAGTGCTCAGTTGCCTCTCTATCTCTTCTGCGACAAGAAGATGTATGGGTTGAATGGGATTGGGCGAACATATTTCGGGGGTTTTTTCTTCTCAAAACCCTCGTTTTTGTCGGTTTTGAGGGTTTTTTCGCCGTGGTTTTGCACACATGAATTTGTGAGAAGTGTCCCTTTATATACTGGTGTGAGGGTTTCACTTCTTCTTCATCCTCACAACTCTCTTCTTTTCTAAAAACCCCCTTTTTTAAGCTCTTATTAATGGCGGAATCCATCAACTCTATGATGGAAAACTTCAGAATCTCGAGCAAAGAAAATACTCACATTGTGGCTCATCGCACTGAGCTTGCTATCCCAAAAAACTCAGTGGCTATGAGGTTTGTCGCTTCTAGGCCTATTAACGCAAATGAGTTGAAGGAAATGTTAGGCAGGAACTGGCGTCTTCGCACTCCCTTGAAGGTTGTGGGCTTAGGAGAAGGCTTCTTTCTCCTCACTTTTGCTGAAGCTTCTAAAGTCACGGAGGTTCTGGACCGTCAGCCTTGGAATCTGCGCCGGTCTCTCATCGCTTTACACCCTTTGCATGGGGGAGAAAAGCTTTCCCAACTCACTCTTTGCATGGTGCCTTTTTGAATCCAGGTCCATGGGCTTCAACTTTATGCGATGAGTAAGATTCTTGGGATGAAAATTGGGAGTATTGTGGGAGAAGTGTTGGAAGTTGATGCCAAGGAAGGGGAGGAGGCATGGGGTGAGTGTTTAAGGATTCGGGTCCTGTTGGATGTCTCTAAACCACTATGCCGCTTCTTTCACATTACGGTGGAAGATGAACCAGTCACGGCGGTGTTTAGGTACGAAAGGCTTTCGGGGTTCTGTTCTTTGTGTGGAATGCTTGATCACTTTGAGAATGAATGTAGCCTTGGTTTTGGCCAGAATGATGCTTGGCTTAAACAACATCGGGTTTTTCCGGCATGGCTTCAAGCTGATAAAAAGAAGAGCCCTTCTGTGGAGGCTCTTTCTAGTTTCTTTGAGTTGCTGAAAATCAGAGAGGGAGAACAGGCTACTGTACAACATCTTACCCAGGAAGAGGGTCGACAGAGTGCTAAGGGTAAGGCGATTTTAATTGATGATGATGATATTGAGACCAGACTGGAGATAGGGATTCATAAAAGCAAAGTGGTTCATAATTTTGAGGACTTGATGAGGGGAAAAACAGTTCATGACAATACTCAACATCAGGGGTCCTCTTCTGCTAAGGGACGTTTTGATCCCCGTACTGGTACGTTCCTAGCCCCTTTGTCTTTCACTATTCCATTTGGTTACCAACATTGTATTACAAAGGAGCCCCTTTCGGGAGTTGATAATGGAAAGGACTATAGGGTAATTCACTATGTTGGAAGGGATCTTTCTTCTTGTAATTATGAGAAATTTGTGGAGATTATTTATAGAGGGGAGTCTCCTTTTGTTCCGATTTATGAAAAAGAGCCTCAAGATGGATATGCAATTGTTGGAACCGACGACCTAAGTGCTGATAATGGAATTTCTATGGAAGCGGGCTCTGCACAAAGTGGTGTTCTACCATACAAGAAAAAAGCTTGGAAGGAGACTTCGGGTGAGATGATGGAGTTCTGGGGTAGTGGGAGAGGCTGGTCCGAAGGGGAAATTGTGAAGGAGGCTGAAGGCTTATTCAAGAGGGCCCGTAGCATGTGTGATCATCTTGGCATGGCAATTGAGTTTCAAGATAAGGCGGAGGCTGAAGTGAATCAGCCCCGCCATGGTGAATGAGAATACTCTGTTGGAACGCTCGTGGAGTACGTAGTGCACGGGCGTTCATCTATCTTAGTAGACTTGTATTTAATTTTCTTCCTGATGTTATGTTTATCTCAGAAACTAAATGCTCTTTGTCTAGGGCTGAGTTTCTGAAGATTAAACTTAGTTTTCATTACTGTTTCTCTGTTAATGCTTCTGGTTTGTCTGGTGGATTGTTGATGCTATGGAAGAATGTTGGTTTGGATATTTTATCTTACTCTAATGCCCATATTGATTGCACAATCTCGCATGATCATCTTAAATGGAGGTTTACCGGTTTTCATGGCAACCCAAATTTGTTTGATAGGAAGTTTTCTTGGGAATTACTTAAGAGATTAAAAAGTTACAATCATATGGAACATTGTGCTTGGTTGATGGGGGGGATTTCAATGAAACCTTATATCATTCAGAAAAGAAGGGGGGCAATAAGAAACCTTTGTCAAGATTGTTGGATTTTCAGGAAGCTCTTGATCATAATCATTTGTCAAGTTTAAGAATTCATGGACCTAAATTCACTTGGACTAATAAACGAAGAGGCGATGATCTTATTCAAGAGAAATTAGACAGATTTGTAGCAAATAGAGAATGGCTTCAGTTGTATCCATACTATACAATAAATTCTCTTGATTTTATGGGATCCGATCATCGCCCTATTCTCTTATCATGTGATTCACATTGCTGAAATGGTCCATGAAAACAATGCAAAAATTTTCGTTTTGAAAATTATTGGATAAAAGAGCATGACTTTAAAGAGACAATGAAGAAAATCTGGGTAATCAGAGGTTGTGGAAAACCATTACAGGAGTCTTTAACCCATTGTGGAAAGGCTCTTTTAGTGTGGGTCAAGAAAAAGGGGAGAGCTCTCAAACAAAGAATATCCACAACTCAAGAACAAATTAGAATCCAAGTTGACAATGAGAGTATTCTCCCGGATTTTAATCGAGTTGATATGTTGGAAAAGGATTTGGAAAAATTATACTCCCAAGAGGAATGCTATTGGAAGCAGAGGTCTAGAATTTCTTGGCTAAAAGAGGGTGATAGGAACACTCGTTTCTTTCATAATCGGGCTACTCAACGCAAATCTAGAAATCGGATAACTAGACTCCAAGGGGAGGCGGGGAACTGGGTTTATGAGGATAAACAGATTCAAGATGCATTCCTCAACTATTTTGGCGATCTGTTCAAAACTGGGAATCCAAGTGAGCAATGTATTTCTGAAGCAACCAGTCACATGTGCAAAATGATTTCGGATGAGCAAATCAAAATGCTTGAGGTTCCCTTTTCTCGTGAGGAAGTTCTAAAAGCGGTCAAGGATATTAATCCTTGGAAAGCCCCTGGACCTGACGGTTTCCCAGCTTCATTCTATCAAACAAATTGGCACACGATTGGGGAGGAGGTAACAGAACAAATTCTGGGCCATCTAAATTTGGGAAAACCTTTGGATATGTGGAATAAAACCACTATTGTTCTTATCCCAAAGATCAAGAATCCGGTGAATGTCAAACATTTTCGCCCTATCAGTCTTTGCAATGTTTGCTATCGCATTCTATCCAGGGTCATCACAAATAGGTTGATGATGTTTATTGATGATATGATTGACCCTTATCAGAGTGCATTCATCCCGGGACGACTCATATCGGATAATATCTTGATTGCCTTTGAATGTCTTCATTGGATTCGTTCTTCAAAAAGCAAAAAAGGCTATGCTGCGCTAAAATTAGATATGAGTAAGGCCTATGACCGCGTTGAATGACCTTTTCTTAAATTGGCTATGGCACAAATTGGTTTTCCACCCAAATGGATTCACCTCATCTATGAATGTGTCTCTTCAGTTTCATACAATGTTTGTATTAATGGCAATCTCACTGATTCTTTTAAACCTTCGCGTGGTTTCCGGCAAGGGGATCCTTTATCTCCCTATTTGTTTGTCATATGTGCTCAAAGTCTCTCCTCTATTTTGACAAATGCCAGAAATCAACGGATGTTTTCAGGTTTAAAAATAGCAAGGGAAGCGCCAATTATATCACATTTGTTCTTTGCGGATGACAGTTTGATATTTTTGAAGGCTTCCAAGGAAGATTGCTTTGTCATCAAGAATTGTTTACAGAAATATGCTGCTGCCTCGGGGCAATTGGTAAATTTTGACAAATCAGCTATTCTTTTTAGTCCGAATACTATGGAGACGAATAAAGAAATGGTGAAGCAGACTTTGGGTGTTCGAGTCTCAAATGGTTATGATATCTATCTGGGGCTCCCTACATTCTCGGCGAAGAAAAAACGGCTTCAATTCAGCTACCTTGTGGACCGTGTTCATCAAAGAATAAATTCCTGGGGCATAAACAATTTTCAGAAGGGGGAAAAGAAGTTCTTCTAAAGTCAGTCCTACAAGCAATCCCTGTGTATGCGATGTCATGTTTTCGTATCCCAACTTCTATTTGCCTGGATATGGAAAGAATGCTAGCAAAATTCTGGTGGGGCTCTAATGAGGAAATCAGGAAGATACATTGGAAAACTTGGGATGTTTTATGCAGACCGAAGGAGGAGGGAGGTTTGAACTTTAGAAAGTTTTATGTTTTTAATAAAGCCTTATTAGCAAAGCAAGTTTGGAGAATTTTGCAACGACCTCAAGCTTTAGTCTCTCAATTGTTTAAAGCTCGCTATTTCAGGCGAAATGATATTATGGAGGCGGACTTGGGTTTCAATCCGTCCTTTATATGGCGCTCAATGTTATGGAGTAGAGTTATAATTGAGACTGTTCTACGCTGGCGCATTGGTAATGGCAAGTGTATATCTATTTTCAAAGATAGATGGATCCCAAACTTCCTTGAAGGTAGACCTTTTTCTCGTATTGCTAGTGCTTCAAGAGTTGATCGTTTTTTGCTTCCGGATGGCTCCTGGAATGAAACTCTTTACCGTAATGCGTTTTGGCATATTGAAGCAGAAGCTATCTTGCAGATCCCTTTGCTAAACCCGAATAGTAATGACCAACGTTTCTGGCCATCAAATTCATCGGGAAACTACTCAGTTGCATCGGGTTATCTATTAGCAATAAAGGAATGGAGATCAAATAGAGAATTTGAACCAGATTCTTCATCAAGAAAGGGGAATTTGCAGCCACTTTGGGGTTTTATATGGAAACTTCAAATTCCAGCCAAAGTTCGGTTGTTTGGATGGAAATTACTGAATGACACCTTGGCTACGGAAGGAAATCTTGTAAGTCATCACATTCCCATGGATCCTTTCTGTTATTGTTGTGGTGCTTTTTTTGCTGATTCTAAGCATGTTCTTTTTGAGTGCATGTTTGCAAAAAATGTTTGGAAAAAGCTTGGTGTTTGGGAGAAGTTAACAAGTTTTATGTTAGGATCACTGCACCAATTCTTTTTTGCTATAAAGGATCATTATGACAAACATTTTGCGGCTTTTGTGCTTATGATTGCGTGGGGAATTTGGAAAGAAAGGTGTAAATGGATGCATCCGAAGAATCAGGCCAGAAACTCTGTTAGAATTCCTTTGGAATTTGATGTGAAATGGGTGGTTGATTTTTGGCAAGATTTTTTGAAATAGAATTCAAATCAAAGTGGGTGTTCCACAAAGAATGGTAAACTTTCTGGGGAGGGTGTTTGTCATGGTCTTACGTTATTCACAGATGTAGCCTTCAACCAAATTGACCAATTTTATGCTGTGGGTTTTGCTGTCTTTAAAAACGATGACACATTGTTATTAGCAGGGGGTCGACGTATCAAAAACCCGGGGATCAATTGTGGCTGCTGAACTTTTTGCAGCCGAGTTTGGGTTGGAAAAGTGCTTAAATCGGAAGTTCATGATCACGGGTCTTCGTATGGATTCTCTAAATGCCGTTAATGCTATTAACACAAATTTTGAAGTTGAAGGCTTGGAGAAGATGATTGTCCTTAACATCCGAAAGCTTTTACAAGAATTTCTGTGCTGGGATTGTGATTTTGTTCACAGGAAAAGAAATATGATGGCTCATTTGATGGCACAGGAAGCTAGGAATACTTCAACACCTTTTGATTGGGTTGAAAACGAAATTCCTGACTATATTAGGAGTAGAGTGTAACTTTATGCTGTTCTTTTTATATCCTCCTAATATTCTCAAAAAAAAAAAAATATATAATCTTTCTTACACAGGACTCTATAGATAATAATTTGAAATTGTCACTACTTTTTAGACTCCATAATCAATTACTATTTTAATTAAAATAATATTACCACATATATTTTTTTCCAAGATTTATATAACGTTTGATAAGTTCATTTTGGTTTGTAATTATACATTATATCTCATTATTTTGTATTATTGAATATTTAATGTAAACGGTGCTCGATATGCTTAGTTTTTA
Organism: Galeopsis tetrahit; assembly: GCA_963675135.1. Taxonomy (NCBI): domain Eukaryota; kingdom Viridiplantae; phylum Streptophyta; class Magnoliopsida; order Lamiales; family Lamiaceae; genus Galeopsis; species Galeopsis tetrahit. Next base: position 59,397,388 of record OY776123.1, read on the forward strand.
ACCTCCCACCCCACGCAACCCAAAGAGATTAGTCTAGCTGTCGGGGGGACAAATCCGGTCAATTTATACTACACTTTTTTTGGTTTACAAAATAATTTTTTTTTTTTTTAAACGTTCAAATTTCACACTTTTATAATTTCGCAGTATATTAAATTCTATACCACCTTTAATCTCAATATCAATTCTAAATAAATACACCACCTTTAATCTCAATATCAATTTAATCACGACCTTTACGATTATTGTAAAAAATTCTAACCTTTCATTGTGTTACAATTAGATACACATTTTTTTCCCCGGCCAACCATTGATGATGTGACTTGCCGGAGCTTGCCACGTCAAATTTTCCATAATTCTTTTTTTAAAAATAAAAATAAAACTTTATAAAAATAAAAATAAAACTCCCGACTTGTTCTTTTCTTCTAACTCTAAAAATCAAAATCATAACATTAAAATTCCAAAAAAAGAAAAAAAATAATCAAACTCAATAGAGTTCTTATGCGTCTTTTTCACTTCCCAAACTCAATCAATCAAGTTCTTCTCTTATAACCCTAAAAATCAAAATCAATAAAACTAACCCTAAAAATCCCAAAAAAAGAAAAAAAAAATTGTCAAGTCATTCCTTATATATTTTTTTATTTTTATAGATGGAAGACTATTTTTCTATATATTGTTTGGAAAGTTAGCAAATGGAGTAGAAGTTAGTGGGGTGGGTCTATAATGATGACCAACATCTCTACTCAAAAGAAAGAGATTGCAAACGGAAGAAAAATTACAAAATAAGACATGAGGGTATTGGGAGGGGTGATAGTGGAAGTGATACTCAAGAGAGCCGTGCTAATGAAACATGAAATGATATGTTATTTTTGTAACATGAAACTTGAATACTTATAGCCTACAATTGCAAATGTTTTGTACATTAAACAGTCTATTTTTTTAGAATATTTTCTAGAATACTTCAAAAAAAAAAAAAGAATATTTTTGTTGCAGTAAAACACATTAATTCCTAGAACTCTTCATAAAGCATATAAATTGATAAAAATATTTAATAATTGAAGAATTCCTGAAGAAATAAATCAATAATTAATTGAGGTCCACTATGGAGGTTAGAAGAGAAGAACTTGATTGAGTTTTTTTGAATGATTTTTAGTGGATTTTGAATTTTAGGGTTAGAAGAGAAGAACTTGATTGATTGAGTTTGAAAAGTGAGGAAGACGCATAGAAAAACTTTATTGAGTTTGAGATTGAGTTTGAGAAGGGAAGAAGAAAATTTGATTGAGTTTGAGAAGAAGAAGAACTTGATTGAGTTTCAGAGAAGACGCAGAAGAAGCGAGAGTTTTATTTTTATTTCTATAAAGTGTAATCTGATGTGGAAAATAAAAAAAATAAAAAAGAATCTGTGTAATATAACGTGGCAAGCTCCGACAAGCCACATAATCAATGAAAGGTTGTGATTTTTTACAATAATCATAAAGTTCGTGATTAAATTGATACTGAGACTAAAGTTCGTGTATTTATTTAGAATTAACCCATATATTTATTGCAAACATATAAGTCAACTAATTTATTTATTTTATACATAAACATTTACAAAATTATTACATTTTTTAATATGTGTACCAACCTACCTATAAAAATTATTACTCTCCCTATTCCGGAATTGGCACACTTTTAATATATGAATGTCTCATACTAATTTGCCCACTTTATAAAAGAAAATATTGTCATAACCCTCATCCTTAAAATATACATATATTTACTCATATGTCATTACTTTTTCACACTCAACCTACCTTTTATTTTATATTATTTATAAAAGTTTACAAAATTATCCCTCAAAACATCACTCATTACATTTTTTCTTACACATTTATTAAAATGTGTGTCATCACAATGGTGCAAGTTTCTCTAGGACGGAGGGAGTACATAATAGAGGAAGCTTCCTCTAGATTTTGTAAATAATTTTAAATAATATAAACTTTTATAAAATAATATAAACTTTTATAAATAATTTTGTAAACTTAAGTATCATACGTTTTACAAATAAGTTGATACATTTTGAAAACGGTGTCGTAATTGAGTGTTTCTAGGTTATTGTGATTCATTTGGTATATACGTAATTGAGTCAGTCAAGGCTTTGACGTTGTCTATGAATCTATATACATGATTTAATGCATGTAGATACATTGTCACATTTGACAGCTTTGCTATAACTTGTGATCAAATTTTTGTTTATTTTCATTTTTATCACCTTGGCCTCAACACCATCATCCTTTGAGACAAAAACTTCTGTCAATATCCATAAACTTTTTTTAGTATCACTATTTAAAAATTATATAAAATGATATTTTATATATACAACAGTGAAATTTCATATACATAAAAGTGACAATAAAAAGTAGAGTTGACGTACATAAATTGGAATTCACATGAGACATATCTCATCCTCAATTACAACTATTGTCGTTATTTCATCATCACATGTGTAGTGTAGTTATAAGTAACCAAGACGAAATAAAAGTCTTGAATTTAATATTGTTTACATTGATTTTATCTTTAATTTTCAAGAGTGAAAACGAGGTGCGAGCTACAAAAACGACTAGTATGACATATGTCCGAAAATACGAATATGCTTACATTGATTAGAAATGGATTTTTTATGAATGTATTGATAACAATTGGTTAAGAAATATGTTAAGAAGGGATTTTTTTTAAGGGAATTTTTGTATGAAAGGTAAATTCTTCTATGCAATTGAGTGTATAGATACTCTTAAAATTTAATATTCAATTTACACAATTTAATATTAGACCAAATATTTGACTTAATTCATTGAGATCTAATTTCAATTGTATATGCTTATTATTTCTATTTATTAATTATATATTTTGTTTTAACGGAAATAATTTCGTATCATTTTAAAAGTTTAAACTTGTAGAGAGGTGAAATCAATTCATTTATATTAATTCTCTAATACTCTCTCTCTCTCTCTCTCTCTCTCATTGGTGGATCAGATTATTACTTCTACCATTTGGGAAGGAGACTCATTGAGTGAACAATTTAATATGAGTGGGGTTACTTTCAACGAAAATTTAACATATGACGTGTGGGCGTGAGCCTAAGTCTCTGATACCATGGAAGAAATTTATATCATCTAAAAGTTCAAACTTGTAGAGAGATGTGAAATCAATTCATATTAATTTTTTAATACTACCTCTCACTCGTGGGCCGAAAAATCACCTCTAACCTTTGGGGAGGAGATCTATCGAGTTGACAATATAATATGAATGGAGTTGATTTGAACGGAAATTGAAAACAAGATGTGTGGGTGTGAGTCTAAGGCTCTAATACCATGAAATAATTTTGTTTCATCTAAAAATTCAAATTTATAAAGAGGTGTGGAATCTATTTCATTTATATTAATAATATATTATGTATTCACGTATATGTTCAATGTTTATTAATTTTCTCTCATGTATAATCTATCGTTTTTTCACTCCATAATGAGTTGATAATTCTATATGAAGTGAAAACAATCTGTACGTATAGTTCATCAATAATAATACTAAACAAACTTGTCAAAATTAACAAGATTAGCATGCAAGACATAGACTAATATACAACTTATCCAAATGTCCATTTGATTGATTGATGTCATTTTGATCAACATTAGATGAAGTGCAAGAAAAATATAAGAGTAAAGAATAGTTAACTTTCAAGAATGAGCTTCATCGTGATAAACATATATACCTAAAAATGTTGAATTAGTCTATATTGTCAAGTTGTATACAGGGCAAAAGGTCTATAAATTGTGGCAAATCTTGCATTCATTTCTCATCTCATCCTATACTCGTTTGAACACTTTTCTAGCTACACTCTACTCTATAACTGCAAAAATGGCTCCCAAGAGTTTGATTCTTCTTGGCCTTCTCTTTGCCATAGTCTTTGTCATCTCTTCCGATGTCGTTTTAGCCCGTAACGAGCCCGGTGTCGCGGAAACTAGTAAGTCCCGGCCCTCTTTATACCTCTTATTCATTTGATCTTAGACAACTACATACTAATAAGAGAGTGTTCGATGTGGACCAGATTCACATGGGCTTTTTTCTTAAACAACATATTACAAATTTACAACCAAAATAAGATTCCTAAACAGCAGATTACAACAATTGTCTAACATATTACACCCTCCTATTCTTAATATAAGTCGTTTTGACTTTTCGTTTTCTTTGCAAAATATAAGTCGTTTTACACTTTTCAATGCAAATTAATTGCATTTATTCCAAATTTACCCTTAAGATCAATAAATATTTACATACATGTATTTTTTTTATTAATGAGAATTACAAGCATTGATTAAGGGTAAAATGAGAAGTCAATTATTTTCTTAATACGTGTGCATGAGCTTAGGATGACATATATTTTGAATAGGAGGGAGTACAAATTTACAACCAAAATAAGATTCTTAAACAGCATTCAAACCAAATTCAAGAATACAAGATCTGTCAAGAAGCATTCAAACCAAATTCAAGAATACAAGATCTGTCAAGAAGCATTCAAACCAAAATCTTAAACCTACCAAAATAAGATTAAACAACAGATTCTTAAACCTACCAAATACAACCTACCAAAATAAGATTAAACAACATATTTTTAAACCTACCAAATTCAAAGCCCCAAAATTCAACTAATTTAAAGCAGATTCTTAATATGGTAAATCACTAATTATAAACTATAAATTTATAGATATAAAAAATTCTTAAGAAAAGTAACATGTAACACATAAATACAGATTAAGAAAAGTTAGGAAGAAATATTAGAAACTCACCGTGAGGTCACTGGTCGCCGTGGGGTGAGGTCGCCGGCACCGTGGGGTCAAGCGTTGTGGTCGCGGTCGCAGGCGCCATGGGGACTAGTCTCTGGTCGCAGACTCGCAGGTGTCGTGGCTGTGGGGACTAGAGAAGACGAAGAGGAGGGGCGGAGGTGTGCTTGGGGTTCGCGGCGGTCACCGGCGGAGGTGGGCTTGGGGTTGTTGGAGAGGAATTGAGAATTTGGGAGATTTGGCATTTGGGGGCTGGAGCGGTCGAATGAAAGAAATTAGGGTTTAGGTCAGTTTATATATGGGCCCTTATTCGGTCGGTTTCGGTTAACTGATTTTATTTCGGTTATAAGCGGAACCGAAACTGAAAACCGAGATTGTTAAAATACGAAACCGAAAACGAACCGAATAATATTTTGGTTCGGTTCGGTCCGATTTTTGGTTAAGAACCGAATAATGCTCACCCCTACATACCAGTCCGGAGTAGGGGATCAGGACGAGGAGACATTGCAGGTTGAATGAAAGGCCTGAGCAAGATTTGTAGATGAGTCCTCGGAGGGGCGAGCAAATGGGTGAGGATCCGAGCCGCGAACAAAGCGTTGAGGACACTTATTGGCATAGTGCTCACCGCGACAAATTTGACAGTGAGGGGCGTAGGGTTTACGCCCTCCGCGACCACTAGAGAAGTCGGGGCGACCACCACCAGGAGGCCCAGATGGGCGACCACCAACATGGTCGCGAGTGTGCGAGCGAGCAGATGGCTGATCACGAGCATAAAAGGCAACTGGAGAGGGTTCAACTATATCAGGCCTGTTCATGATCTCAAAAGCAACAACCTGATGCAACAAATCACGTAAGGCAGGCACAGGTGAGAAGACCATTCTGGTGTCGGCAAATCCGCTAAATTTAGGGTCGAGACCCCTTAGAAACCAGTGCGACATGTCGGATTTGTCCACGGGTTTACCGATCGCGGCAAGTTGGTCGCATAAGACCTTAAAATGGCGACCATAGTCGGCAACAGAGAGAGAGTCACGCTTGAGGAGAAGGAGCTCCTTACGAAGTTGAGTGATGCGTGACTGGGAGGAGTGGCTGAAGGCAACCTCCAGGGCAAGCCAAGTCTCACGGGCCGTGTCACAGAGAGAGGAGAGAAGAAGGGCATGTACCTGATGATCCTTCGATTTCCAGGTAGCGAAAGTTGTATGAGTGGCAGCAGGGGAAGCGTATGTGCCATCCACAAGGCCATAGAGATCGACACAAGTGAGCATCGGGACAACCTGCTTCTCTTCCATAGGAGATAGTTGGAAGAGGAGAGTTTTACCGTAACCATATGGATGAGAACATTCATGGGGATGGAGGAATCTGCCATTTTAAGAAGATCGAGGGGGACAAGATCAATGGGAGGAGGCGGCAGTAGAAGAAGCAAGAAGAGAGAGAGAATTAGGGTTAGGGTTTTTAGGTGTGTGTTTAGGCTGATACCATGTGAACAATGAGATATGATCACCGTTAACTTTGATGAGGTGTTATGACTTGTATATATAGTGAAGATTTACAATAATCGAATTATATGATTATAGGAAACTAATATATACAATAAATGTTATATACAAGGAATGAGTCAATCATTCCTTAATACATACTTGATGACCCAAACCAATTAGACACGAATTTTAATGAATGAATTGTTTATTAGTATTGTGTAAGATAAAGTGGGGGTAGTAAAGACTTTTCAACTTTATAAATAGTAATAAAGTTACTTTTTAGTGTAATAAAGTAGTGACATTTGTTGTAATATTGTGATGTTTTAAGGAGATTGTTTAAAATTGTTTTTGCTATTTTAGGTAATGTGTCATCAAGTAAGGGACACCCAAAATGGTAAAATGGGTCATCAAGTATGAGACGGAGGGAGTATATAGTAATATTGTTTAACATTTAATTTATAGTATGAGACGGAGGGAGTATATAGTAATATTGTTTAACATTTAATTTATAAATTGTAGTACTAGTAGTTTTGTATGTTATATAATATTACTTATATATATTGTTCTATTGTCATCCTAAAACTTTTCGTAAACTAAGTTTATAAAAGTTTAAGTTTACTAACAAAAAGTAATTGCGTACATGATCAGGGGATGTGAAAATCGACGGGCACCACCACCATCGCCACCACTGCAGTGAAAAGGATAATAAGGGTGATGATGATCATCATATAGAAGAAAAAACGTAGAGGTCGGGCATCACGAGAAAATGCACCACCACCACGGCACCACCCTCATTGCAAAAAACACTAGTACTATACGCATCGCTTGGTACGTACCTAGTCTTTATATTATATTATATTATATTATATTATATTATATTATATTATATTATATTATATTATATTATATTATATTATATTATATATTGTATAATTGTTGTGTCGAAATAAGGCACGCGACTACAACCACCGTGAGAATTCAAACCATGTCTTGAGTTATTTGATTCCTCATTTTCAGATTTACGGTGATTGTAAATTTATAATATTATTATATGTGTATTGATGTTGTAAGTGATTCTTGCTTCATGAAGATTTGATTTGAGTAAAACCTTACTTATAACTGTTCTACAAATTACACTCTGCAAGATTTCGATCGTTAGCTTCCTGGTTGAACTTTTATATGGGTTTATGGCAAAAAAAAATAAAAAAAAATCTAACACTTTAAAATGTTGGGTTAATTCTAAATAAATTAATACACCGCTTTTAGTTTCAATATCAATTTAATTATGAACTTTACGATTATTGTAAAAAACTCCAACTTTTTATTGTGTTGCAATTAGATACATATTTTTTTTCTTCGGTCAACAATTTTATAAAATTTTATTTTTATTTCTATAAAGTGCAATTTAATGTGGAAAATAAAAAAGAATACTTGTAATCTGACGTGGCAAGCTCCGACAAGCCACGTCATCAATTGTTGGCCGGAGAATAAAAATGTGTATCTAATTGCAACCTGATGAAAGGTTGAGATTTTTTACAATAATCGTAAATGTCGTGATTAAATTGATACTCAGACAAAAGCTGTTGTATTTATTTAGAATTAACCCTAAAATGTTTATCAATTACAATATATCTTTTTATTTCTTTGCAATTCGATATACCACCTTTTTACCTTTTACAATTCGATGAATCTTCATATTTTTCGGCAACACATAAATGATGTATTCGATACATCTGCATATTTTTTGATAACACATAAATGATGTGGATACCGAATTCGCATTGAGGTGTCACACATATACTCATGTAAATGTCATGACTGATAAATAAAATATTTTTTTATTTTCAAAACGTTTTTAAGTACTAAAAATAATACGCAAAATTTCAGATTATTTTTCATGGACTGTGATTGATTCATGTATTTTATAACTCTAAAATACACAATCGCAAGTATACGGTGTATATCGTAGTGGAGTAAGTACAAGGTCGATCCCACAGGGAGGAGGAGTGTAAAAGTGTACTTTGTTGAGTAAGTTCTAAATAGACGTGATCGAAATTTGAGTGTTTGATTACCCTAAATTGCCTACCAAGTATCACAAGTAAACAATAAAAGAGTAATGAATAAAATCGATCAAGTAAAGCTCATACAAATCACAAAAGCACAAAAAATATGATTAAAACTCAATAAAGAAAAGGGATGTGAAAGTGTGTGGTGGTATGTATATGAAGTGTTTAAGTTTAAGTAGAATAATGTTGTACTAAATGTTGTGACAATTGGTACAACACTGACTCTAACAGAATATCAGAAATTAAGATTAACACAGCGGAAGACTTGAAACACTAAAAACAAACGAGACACAATGGAAATACTTTTAACATAGATTTTATAAATAAAAATCTATGTCTGCCTTATGGCGTAAAATCAATACTTATCTTCAAGTACAAATGTTGTGTGAAATGTTACAACAATAACTTTCACAACGAAACTATAAACGAGGCAGGTGCCAAGTCTAGAAAACGAACTAAGTGTATAAATTATACACTGTCGAAATGCCTAGTCTATCTAATGATTACACTCTCAATAGATAAGAAGACACACAGTCATACGGGTGGTATACAACGTATGAACTAAAATGTAGAACTATTGGCCACAATTTCCTAACAGGGATGAACGCTCGGTCTAGGATATTGATCGAATAGAGCACACCGAATTATGAAGCCTTCAATGGGTATTTATAGTGTGGGATACGAAATTCTAGAGGCTTCCACATTGAGGTCCTATTTTTTAGGAAACTCAACTTCCACAACTTCCATGATCTTTCTAAATCCTTCTAGGCTGCTCCAGGTCGTTCCAAATGTATCTAGGTTGTTCTAGCATGTTCTCCAATGTTCTGGAATCTTCCAGGTTCCAGATCCTTGTAGAAGCTTCTAGATCCTGCCAGAAATGCGACAACATTTAGGTCAACATTTAATGTAGCATTTCAGAAAAGACTTAGAAAAAATATCGGAAGGTCAAATTCAGATGTTGTTGATAATGTTAAGACATTTAAGAATTAACAACATCTACAATCTCCCCCAATTTGACCTTTCGACTACAACACACCTGATGCACATATATTTCTATACATACTCAGTTTTATGTACTTAGTTGAGGTTGACATCATTGCTAAGCACTAGTCAAGACAATACTTGTTGTAATCGTTGGATCAAATCGACTGAAGATCAAGGATAATTTCATAATGATCCGTGCCAAAAGATCAAGACTATTTTATCCAAAATAGAATAAGTATAAACTATACACTTACTCACAACATAAGTAACTATACTAAGATAATAAGTTAAACTGGAAGAAATTCACTTAGAATCTAAGTATGACACTAACAAAACAAAAAAAAAAAAAAAAATCAGAGCAACAAACATAATGTAAACAGAATATAAACAAAAACTATACACAACCTGCAATAGTAGACACATGATAATCTGCAAACAAATTAAGCAAGGCAGTAAACAAACATCAAGTGGAACCGTTAAGCAAGTTGCAGTAATAAACATCCTATCATCTAGGAAAAAATAAACAACAAGTGTATCAAAAATTCAGAATACTTAAACATTAATTACAAAGGTAGAGCTGAATAAATGACTTATATTGCTGTGGTAACAGCTGCAACATCATCTTCCTGCACCATAGCCATTTTTGGAATTCAGATCTCCCCCTGTCTAACAGCTTTCTCCAGGAAGATCAATGTTCCTGTTCATCAACTTCATCCACAAAGTAAATAGATGCAAGATGTGCAACTACATCAGTAACAGCAGCATCTCCTCCAGCATCAGGTACAGCACCAGCATCAGCAGCAGCTGGAACTCCATCTTCACTTATCTCCTCAATGACCACATTGGAGTTGGATGGTGGTGGTACTCCCCCTGTTGTAGGTGAAAGTAGGTTGGTCCACCTGTCCTTCAGGAACTGAAGTTCATCTATTGTTTCCTGCAAGTGTTGGAGTTGGAGTTTGATGAATTCCTGTGAAAGATACACATTACCAGAAATGTTGACACGAATGTTCTCAACATTTGGGGGTGCATTTCTCTGATGTGTTCTGGAAGGGCCTGGTTGATCAGAAGTAGAGGGTCTGGAAGATCTCTGTGGACTATCAGTACCAGGAGCAACTATGGGCAAATCAATGATTCTGTCCCCAATCAATAAGGCAGGAGCAATAGCAAGCAGTGGCACTCTCCCCCTCAAGACATCAGTCTTCTTAGCAGTGAAGCCATGGTGCTTCAGATAGTTTGAAATCAAGACTGGATAGGGCAGATTTCCTTTCCCAGTAGTTTTCCCAGTAAATTTCCTCATATGGTGAAAGATGGTATGTCCCAGATTGAACTTCTTAAGTATAGAAATCCTATACATAAGAATGGCTTGGTCTCTTGTGATCTTAGTGGTGTTGGTAGTGGGAATCCAATTGTATATGATCAGCTTATACAAAACAGAATGTAAGGAGGTTAAGTGTCTAGCTAGCATCTTCCTAGTCCACTTAGTCTTTCTACCCCCTATGATTGCAGTAATCACAACATCCATATCTGGATCATCATCCTCATCAACATTAGGAGTGTGCAAGAACTCATTAATAAGTTCTGGAGTGAATGGCACATCCCTCCCCCTAAAATTAACAGTACCATAAGACCTAGAACTCCTTTTTCCATAACTTTTCTTCATACAGGCATAGAATTCATAAGACCAGTTTGTAAGAAAAGCTTCACCAAATGTAACAGCATTCAACAGATTTCTATCCTCTAAGAACTTAAGCATACCCTTACTATCAAAATCAGGCACATTTATTCTTTTCTCAATCAACGGCTTCCTCTTAGAATAAATTTCTAACCTTTTCTCAACATAAGTGGAGTGATCAGAGATACCTTCATTTTCTTCCTCAGAAGGCAGTTCCTCATCAGGATCAGTGTCTCCATCATGTGCAGAGGAGCTTTTGGATGAGCTCTTTGCTTCAGCAGATGAGCTCTTTGCCTCAGAAGATGAGCTGTCTCCACTTCCATCATCATCAGGTTCTGGTGTGGGCTCTTTTGCAGCAGCAAATGACTCAGCATTTTAATAAAAAAGGTGGGTGCAGATCGCTGTGGTCGGGTGGGTCGGCCCGGTCGGGCGGATATTTCGGCCCAACTTATGTCCTCCGTCTTCATCCCTTCATATCTCGAGCTTCCAACCTCCAATTGATTCGATTCTTTTTTCCATTCCACCCCATTTTTCGAGACGGATCCAATGGTGCAATCCTCTATTTGGTCCAGTGAATTGTGGTAAGTGTTTTACTCCCAAAATCCTTCGTTCTTCCTACAAAACCGATAAAACACCACCTTTCTCTTATTTCGACCAAAATAATCATAATCAATTCATAAATCAATGGAATCACAATCAAAATGACCTTCACATGTGCATCAAAAACGTGTAAATTCCACCCGAATCAGTGATTTGGAGGACGCGTTCAAATTCTTTTGATTTTGGGAAAAAATTATACTAACATTTAATTTGGTTTATAATTTTTTAAATATTAAAAATGTTTAAAAAATAATTTTATGCATTAGTCGTGACATTTATGTAACACCTCACGATAGCTCTAACAACCACTTCATTTAATATTTTATTCAGAAAATAGATATATGTATTGAATTACAAAACTAAAAAATATGGTGTATCGAATTGTAAACACTTCGAAGGTGATTTTTTTTTTTTTAATTAACCCATTTTTTAACATTGACATTCAATATTTTTATTTGAAATTGTGAATTACAATAATTCATTAATTAAAATTCAAACTTTACAACATTGATTTGGTTATCATTATATAGTTTACATGGCAACCCAACATCCGTAAGCGTACGTACATTTGTTCCAGTGTGATTCAAGAGTTCTCTGCTGCACAGAACTCTAGTGTATTGGAGAAAAGCCTCTTCCTAGTTATATTATAGTAGTAATATTTTTACATTTAAGAGTTCGGTGGAAAAAAAAAAACATGTCACGTTTGTAAGATGATGCACAATTTCAATATATTAATTCCTAAAAAAAAAAATACTCTTACCCGCCGAGAAATGATATTTCAAAGAATTTGAGAGCAATGAAGTTTGACGTGGAGAAATTTGATGAAAGAATCAATTTTAGTTTGTGACAAGTGCAAATTAAAGATGTGTTGATACAATCTGATGTACACAAGATGAAATTAATTAAGGTGGAGCAGTGACGACAAATGACTTCGAAAAGTTGTTAACGTTGTGATAGAAGATGATTTTCTCTAATTAAGGAAATGAACACCCTCATGGCATGTCCTACTGCCATGAATGAGGATGTGATGATGTTAGTTGGACCACATGTGCATTGGTTTGGCATGGATGCAAGGTGTGTGGTGAAAGATGTTGATGGCTGATGGACTTCTAGAAAAGGCAAAAGCTAGAAGTTGCACCATAAATTTCAGCAAGTGTTTTTTCGACATGTGTCGAAGGAAATTCTTAGAATGTTGGTGTTCTACTCGTTTGGTGGAGTTGGTGTTCTCTGTTTTGAGAATGTTGACTCTTTGGTTTAAGAATCATGTTTGTTGGTGAAGACAATGAAATTTTCTTTTATTTTACCAAGGTGGAGATTGTTGGGCTTGAGCTTGCACTACAAAAACGCTCGTTTATGCCGACGGACGTATACCGACGGATTACCATTCCGACGGCTGTACCGACGGATTACCGACGGAATTGAAAGTCAGAAGACTCTGTCGACGGAATTCAATTTCCGTCGGCTTTCCCGACGGAAATGCCGACGGACACTCAGAACTCTCTACACGGTGTCGTTTTTGGGTCACCGGCCGACGAATTTTTCAGTCGGTATTGTAAATTAGGGTTACCGACGGATATTTTCCGTCGGTAACCGCGCCATATTATTGGCCCCTCGCGTGATAATTTTAAACGGGCGCGGATATATTTAAATTCGCCCTTACCGACGGAACGCATTAACAAACCGCCTCTTGACCGACTCCCAAAATTAAATGTGGTCATTACCGACGGAAATTTCCGTCGGTAAAGGCAATTTTTTTTTGTATATAAACTGAAGAACAGATTACATCTTTCTCTTTCGAGAGAAAGAAAACCTCCCCCCTCCTCCCTGTTTCTATCTCCCTCCTCCCTGTTTCGTTTTCGTTCGTCTTCATCGCGCGAAGAGGCTCTGCTGAGGTGATCTCTCGACTCGATTAGAAAATCTATACGGTACGCTTTCTTAATTTGTTAGTAATTAATTTTTAAGTTATATTGTATTGCCTATAATTATGAATTAAATTGCATGTGTTAATTTAATTTGTTATATAGATTAATATGAAATTGTTTGTAGTTGATGTATATAGTTAATTAGTTTGAATGTATGTAGTTGATATATCTAATTAATTAGTTGATATTGTAAGTGAATAATTGCCTATATATAGTTGATGTATATAGTTATTTATAATAAATTGATGTGATTTGTTAAGATCGATATTGCATGTTTTGCATAATTGATGTTATATATATAGTGGATATTATTGTTTAATTTGCATATACGTTGGAGTGAAGTTAATTACGTAATTAAATTATGATATTGTACGTTATAATTAACTAGATTAATATTGTTGATTTACTAATTATGAAATTATTGATTAAATTAGGGGCTTTGTTAATTATATTAGGAAATTGTTATTTTAAAGTTAGAAAAAATTGTTACTAAACTTATTAGGTTATAGATTGTTAATTAAAATAGAAAATTGTTAATTAAAATTGGAAATTATTGAATAAATTAGTTATTGTTGAATAAAATAGGAAATTATTTATTAAAATGGGTTATTATTGATTAAATTATGTATTGTTGATTGAATAAAAAATATTTATTAAAATAGGTTATTATTTAGGGATTAAATTTTAATTTATTAGATTATTGTTTTTTATTAAATTAAGAAATTTATTATTAATTAATTAGTATTATATATATAATTTATTAATTTAAATGTTTAAATTAAATAGATGACTGGAAATGGTGCTGGTGCCTCTGGTGGCTCGGGATCTCACGGGGCCTCCGGGTCACGTAGCCGATCAAGGAAGAGTCGATCCAAACTTAGACCCGAGGCGCCGGCGCTTATACTGCCACGAACACCATTATCGTCGCCTCCGCCACCCATTCCACACCCGTCGCCTCAGCCGTCGTCTCATTCGTCTGTCCGGGACCATCCTGCTGTTCCTGCTCGGGATGGCCGGGAGCGCGTTTGGGTTACAAGTGGAGGAGTGTAAGTAATTAAATACTTTTATTGTTTAATAATTAATAATTAATTTCGCATTCGTTTTAATTTATAATGTGTTTTGTTTGTTAATTAATGTCACAGATTGTTACCTGGTAACGAGGTCTCCAGGGCATGCACGATTGCTTTTGGCTCTTTACCGATCTCTGCGGGTGCAATTACCTGGTCGAAGGTCCCAAAACAAAAAAAGTTGGCGTACTTCGAGGAATTTCAGGTAGTAATTAATTACTTAATTATTTAATTAATGTTTGTTAATTTGTTCAATAATAAACAATTTATTATATGTGCAGAAACAAGCCACTTGGGATCGGAATATGTACTCAGACCAGGCTATGTTCAGGTATTTCAGTAAATCGGCGCAAGAGCGGTATAAGGATTTAATGTACGAATGGAGAATGGCATGGCGGAGCGATGGGACGACGCAGAGCTTGGGTAAGGATGATAATGATGTTGTGTTGTGGGATTCATTGACGAGGGAGTGGCTGGATCCTGAGTACATCAGGAAGTGTGAGATTGCTAAGGCCAACCGGAGATCCGACGTTGGGGGTGGGATGTCCAGGCATCGGACTGGAGCCCGGTCCATCCTTGAGCAGTCGATGGTCATTGTAAGTGTTTATTAATTTTTTAATTAATTTCAATAAATTTAATTATATATTTAATATATATAATACATAAATTTAATTATTAGGAACGGGATAGGGGCGTGTACCCACTCACTTGGACCGGATGAGCATTGCTCATCCGTTTAATGCTGATACACATCAATCCACATACGGGCGCACAACTAAACTCCACGTAAGTAATAAAATTGTTTAATTAAATACATTTTTTATAATTTATTCTATTAATTTAAAATTATTAATTATGTAGTTGGAGATGAACCGGAGGATGGCCGAGATCGGAACTCAAGTCGACCCTACTCAAGCCGGAACCAGCAGTGCCCCTACAGTCGAGGAGGTGGACCGGGCTTATTTGGAAGTTGCCCCCACCACCCGCGGACGAGTTCTGGGCCTTGGTCGTATGAGCGCTGATGTCAGGTCCGGCGCTGGTCCGTCCCAGACGGCATCGCAGGGTTCCGTATCTTCCACCCCAACTCCTGATATGATGTCACAATTCAACCATTACATGCATGTGATGCATGTGAATATGGGTCGAGAGTTGGGGTGGTCGGACGAGAGGATCGAGGAGGTTTATCAGAGAACCATGCAAGCTCCTCCACCGACGGCCAACGTGAACGTGTCTGTTCCCCCAGCCCCCTCAGCCCACTCAACCTATGTCCCGACCATGCAGCAGGATGATGACATCATGGGTCAGCAATTCGGTGGTGGCGCCGACGTTGATATTGATTTGTGGAACTTTGGTGAATGAGTGTCTCTGAACAATTTATTTTTTATTTCTGTTGAACAATTTTATTTTTATGTCTCGTAGAACTATTTACTTTTATGTCTCGTAGAACTATTTATTTTTATCTGAACTATTGTTGAACTATTTACTTTTATGTTTAAGTATTAGTTGTTTAATTTTAGTTATGTGTGTTTTATGTGTTAAGAATGTGTATATTAATTTTAGTTATGTTTTATGTGTGATTTTGGATGTTATCTGTATTGGATCTTCATTTATGTTTGAATGTACTCTGTTTTTTCATGTTTGTGTTTATGTGAATGTGAATGTGATGGGAGACTCTATGTGATAGATAAACAACATTTTCATTGAAAATTGCCTTGAAGAAAGGTTGTTGTTGTGGTTACATTACATGCATACACTTAGCATTACATAAACTTAGCAATACATATTAGAGGCATAAATTTAGCAATACATATTAGAGACATAAACTTAGGATTACATTCAGCCTATAAATTTGAACATATAGGGTAGAACACATAATATTATGGCCATGATAAGAAAGTTCCTCTGCTTCTTTAGCTCTTGAACTTGTCCAGCTTGAAATTCTACTTCTGATGTTAGGTGGTCAGATGAATCCTTATAGATTTCACCAACTACTTTTGCATTATTCAGCTTGTTGTTGAGCTCTTGATTTTCAAGCAAAAGTGAGTCAATTCTCCTCACCATGCCCGGAAACATTCCGTGTGAACACGTTCCTTGTCCGTGGATTTCGTGTTCATCGGCCCAAATAAAAAAGGAGCATCCAAGACCACTTAGTGAATCTGGGCAAGTATAAAATAGTCTACCTCTGCTTTTTTCTTGCTTCGAAATGCACACACGGGCTTCTTTTCCACAATGGCATACCACAATTTTCATGAATGTGGAAGATGAAGACATGAGTTTCTGTATTTTTTTTGTTTTTTGATGTTTGTTAAGAAGTAGGTTGTTTTGAGTGTGTATATATTTTTCTGTAATTTTTATTTTTTTTATACGCGTCTTTTACCGACGGAAAGTCATTCCGTCGGTATAGACACATGTTCAATGCCGACGGATAATTTCCGTCGGCAATGTAAATACCGACTGAAATTTGTTCAACGGAATCTGACTGATTTGACATACATTTGAAATCGTTGGTACCGACTGAAATTATCCGTCGGTATTGTCAATACCGACGGAATTTAGGCGCGCGATATACCGACGGACTGACATTTCCCTCGGCATGTAGTATTGAAAAATGATCCAGAACCTCTAAACACGCGAAAATTTTGGAGTGGAGCAAAAAATTAAGGTAAAAATTTGGAGTGGAGCGAAAATTTAAGGTATGTTTTTCTATTAAGTGTACATAGTTTTACTGCAATTAATTTTTATGAAATGTATATAGTTTTATAACTTTTAGTGTTTAATTTTTATGAAATGTATATAGTTTTTACTTTTAGTGTTTAATTTTTAGTGTGTAATTTTAATTTGGTCAAATTGTTTAACAGATGGATTTGCCGGATCGTCGGTGGATGTATTGTACTCCTAGGCTCGTTTTAGGAAATGTGAATGTTGAATTTTATGATAAACTCGTGTCATTTGTTGAATTTGCAAAGCTACACCCACATTACATGTCTGAGGATTGTAATAGGTGTCCGTGTAATGCTAAGAAATGTAAGAATAGATCATTTAAAAGCATTGATGAAGTCTTATGCCACGTTGTTATGAATGGGTTCGTTGATAATTACTATAATTGGACAAGTCATGGCTAACAACGGTGGCCTTATAATTTTGATCAAGTCTTGTACTATTACACTACTGCAATTTATGAACAACCAGTACACGTTGAGCATGTCGGCACCAGTAACGATCAAGAGTTTGGGGTGGAAGAACCCGATATGTATCAAACAATGGTGATGGAAGCCGGTATGTCAAATATAGAGGAGGAACCAACGGATGAAGCATTTCAGTTTTATGAGATGCTCAAATTAGTCGATCAAGATTTGTACCCAGGGTGTGATTCTCATTCTCAGTTGTCATTTAATGCTCGACTTATGGCTATCAAGACGGAGAACAAGCTATCTAACAGAGCATATGAGCAAATTACACAATTATGCAGTGAGATTTGTCCTGTCGATAATAAAGTACCTACGACGTTTCATCAGAGCAAACAACTGATGAAGAATATGGGTTTGCCGGTTGAGAAGATTGATTGTTGTGTGAATGGTTGCATGTTATACTAGGGTGATGACGATAGCGATCTTCTTATGTGTAGAATGTGTGGCCATCCCCGGTACAAAGAGCACGACGGAAGGGACCAGGTGGTCAATCGAGCAAGACAAAAAAGAAAGTGCCACATAAGAGGATGTATTATCTTCCTATCATTCCTCGTTTAATGAGATTGTTTCAATCTAGTGCTACAGCTCAACACATGACGTGGCATGCAAGAAATTCTGAAGATACTGAGGCTGGGGATATGAGACATCCGTCCGACTCTGAAGCCTGGAAACACCTTGATAACGTGTTTCCAGGATTTGCTTGTGAACCGAGGAATGTGAGATTAGGCTTGAGTACTGATGGTTTTGCACCGTTTGGGAGTTATGGAAAGAAGTATTCTTTGTGGCCGGTGATACTGACTCCGTATAATCTACCTCCATGGATGTGCATGAAACCTCAAACCATGTTTCTGACTGTATTGGTGCCTGGTCCGTCGAATCCAAAGCTTAAACTTGATGTTTATCTCCAGCCTCTTATTAAAGACTTGATCTTCCTATGGGATAACGGAGTCCAAACGTATGATGTTTCTAGGAAACAGAACTTCACGATGCGTGCTGCTTTATTGTGGACCATTAGCGACTTTCCTGCATATGCTATGTTGTCCGGGTGGAGTACAGCCGGAAAGCAAGCTTGTCCGTATTGTATGGAATATTCTGAAGCTTTCAGTCTCCCGAAGAGTAGAAAAGTTTCATGGTTCGATAATCACCGAAGGTTTTTACCTCGAGATCATCCATTTCGAAGGAATAAGGTGGACTTCACGAAGAATAGAACAGTCACAAACAATCGACCGCCCCTTCGAAATGGTATTTTATACATTTAACATGTTTTTTTGGGTTACATTTATTCTAACATTTATTAATCGTACAGGACAAAGGCTGTTACATGAGATTGAGTGGACGGGTTTGAAAAAAACTACGAAGGAAAATGCAGAAGAACACAACAAAGGAATCCCAGGTAACTGGAAGAAAAAGGGTATTTTTTGGGACTTGCCATATTGGAGTTCACTATTGATCCGACACAATTTGGATGTCATGCACATTGAGAAGAATGTGTTTGACAATGTGTTTCACACAATCATGAACACAGAAGGCAAGACGAAAGATACTCCAAAGTCCAGGGAAGAGTTGAACACTATCTGTCGCCGTGATGAGTTGGAACAGGATACCCGTACAGGTAAATATCCAAAGGCTTGCTACACACTAGATAAGGCACAAAAATAGGAATTGTGTAAGTGGATTAAAGAGTTAAGATTTCCAGACGGCTACGTGTCAAACATGAGTCGATGCGTAGACACAACAAAAGGCAAAGTTGCAGGGATGAAGAGTCATGATTGTCATGTTTTTATGCAGCGCTTGATACCTATTGCGTTTCGAGAATTTCTTCCTCTGAATGTGTGGAGGGATGTCATTGAATTAAGTCTCTTTTTTAGAGATTTAACGTCTACAACAATCAAGGTTGATGATATGAATTGTTTGGAACGAGACATTCCAGTTATTTTGTGTAAGTTGGAACGTTTTTTCCCACCTAACTTCTTTGACTCGATGGAACACTTACCTGTTCACTTAGCGTATGAAGCTAGGATTTGAGGTCCAGTGCAGTACAGGTGGATGTACCCATTTGAGAGGTGAACAATTCTATTTCTCTCATTTAATTAGTTTTTAGTATAAGAAGCCTTATTTTAATTTGTTAACTATTATAATTTTAGGTATCTCCACAACTTGAAGCGCAATGCTAAACAAAAGGCAAACGTCGAAGCATCGATTGTTAATGCGTATTTGAATGAAGAGGTTGACATGTTTTGTTCATATTATTTTGAAGACCATGTCAACACGAGGATCAGGAATGAACCACGTAACTTCGATGGTAGAGGTACGCAACAAGAAGTCGATGGCATGCTCTCTGTATTCAAGTCTAAGGGGCGACCTATAGGAAAAGCCACTGAACGATATTGGTCAACAAACACAGAGGCTGAAATAGCTCAAACGTACGTGTTATTGAATTGTGATGAAGTTCAGCCTTACATTGAGTAAGTATTTCATATATTTATCATCTAATTAAATAGCACTAAACGTACGTCATTTATCATCTAATTGTGTTGTGAATTATTAGGATGTATACACAAGAACTACGACATGCAGATCAAAACATCTCAGATAGAGACATATATACTAGTCTTCAATGTCAATTTGCCCGATGGTTCCAACGTTATGTGAGTATCATTAATTGAATTTTACGTGAACAAATAATTGTTTTGATTAATGTTAATTTTAACTGTACGTATAGGGACAATCGCACGATTTTCAGAGCCGGTTCTTACAGGATCTCAGCCAAGGACCACTACGGCGTGTGAGGACTTACAACAGCTATATTGTGAAAGGCTACAGGTTTCATACATCAGAGTATGCATCAACAAGAACGACTAACAACAGTGGTGTTTGTCTTAGGGGTGCGAATTACAATGCAGATGCAAGTGATTACTTTGGGGTGTTGCACGAAGTCGTTGAAATTGAATATCCGGGATATCCAGTGAAAACCGTAATGTTGTTCAAGTGCCATTGGTTTGACACATCCCCTTTAGGAACCAAAATTCATCCGGAGTACAAGCTTGTGGATGTTAATTCGAAAAGGAAGTATAGCGGGGATGATCCGTTTGTATTTTCCTCTCAGGTATCTCAAGTCTACTACTGCACGTATCCAGGAGCTGGAAAACGTAATAGAGAATGGCACGCTGTTTGCAAAGTGAATGCAAGGTCAATGGTGGAGGTCCCCCAAAAGGAAAACAACGATGAAGATGAACCTCCGTTTCAAATAGAACAAATAGAGAATCAAACTGAAGTGTTTGCGGGAGATTTTAATCTTTCGGTAGACTTGACGGCTGCAAATCCACAATTGATTGTTATTGAAAACGATAGTGGACATGAGGAGGAGGATGAACATGACGAGAGGGAGGATGAAGAAGATGAGGAGGAAGAGGAAGATGTGGCAAATAATGAAAATGAAGACGAAGATGAATATTAAATTAATGTAACCTAGCTATTTTATTTTGTACAATTTATAAGATTTCATTATTTATCATTTGGTTATAACTTATAATTTAATTATTTATCATTTGGTTATGTTATTAACTTATAATTTAATTATTTATCATTTGGTTATAAAAATCCAATGGCGACGGAACATATCCGTCGCCATTTTCGTCGCTAACGGTAACGAGCCAAAGCCGACTGAACGAATCCGTCGCCATTTCCGTCGCTAACGGCACCAACCCAAAGCCGACCGACATATCCGTCGCCATTTCCGTCGCTAACGGCACCGACCCAAAGCCGACCGACATGTCCGTCGCCATTTCCGTCGGCATTTCCGAATATAAATGTAACTTTCTCTCATTTCACGCGTATTTTCCCTCCCTCTCTCTATGTCTCTCCCTCTCCCCCACTCCACGCATCCCCTTCCGACCGTCTCACGCTGCCCCTTGCCCACGTTCGCAGCGGCGCCACCTCCCTCTCCGGCCGTTCGTGCTCCTTCTCGCTGCGACCGTTCGCACACCCTCCTCCATACCAGCGGCCGCCGCCCATCCTCCCTACCTGCAGTCGTCGCCCATCATCTCTCCAAGAAAGCCGTCACCCACCGCCTCCTCTGCCGTCGCCGTCTTCGTTTGAAAGGTACGTTTTTACATATCTAAAAAAAAATTAGGGTTTTTATGAAATTAATGTTATAAATGAAATGTATAATCTTTGGGGGACTTGTAGTATGCATATAGATCTGCCCACTTTACTTAATTGGGTCAAGTTTTCTGTAAATTTTTACTATTAAATAAACCTTAAGTCTCCCTTTTTTGAAACGAGACATAGATTTTATTTATTTATTGTATCTTGTTTTTTCAAATATTAAAATTTTGAGATTATAGAGAAAAAAATAGATAAGCATTGTTTACTTGTTTCGAAAAAAGAAAAGAAAAGTAGAGCAAACTTTAAATTGAATAAAACAACAATGGAATTTGGTACAACTTTTAAAGCAAAATGGATCGTTTTCGTGTAATTTGCCCTCACACAACTTTCTTCGATTTCACAGCATACATTTTCTTAAATTCCAAATTTTCAAATCGTGTTTTTTTAAGTTACAATCGAATAAATATGAGAATTTATATCATTTAAATTTATAAGTTTGTGGGAGCACGTTCGAATTCTGTCCTTTCATTCATTACATAAGAAAATAAAATAATGCTAGTGTTTGGTGATGTATTATTAATGATAGCCGTTGACCCATATCGTTTGGGATGTATTATTAATGATTAATTACTCATTTTTAAATGCTTATATATAGTTTTTATATTAATTCTAATGCGTCCTTTTTATATTAATTAATTTTGTTGATGTATCAATGTTTTAAAGAGTTATATATTTGTTAAATGTGATTTTATTGATATATTTTATATTAGTTATTATTGTGTGATCTTTTTTTATATGATACAAATACAGTGAACCTATTAAGCAACAATGGAATTTGGTACAACTTTTAAAGCAAAATGGATCGTTTTCGTGTAATTTATCCCAAATAATTTGACCATATATCAAGGGAGTACATATAATTTACTCTTAAGGATATTCTAAAGAAACATGTCTATCAAAGAAGCTAAAGGGATCAACCACAAAATCTGTTAGCTGTTTATTGGACATAGGTTTGTAGGATCATGAAACATGAATTGCTATAACAATGAAAGTTACTACTCCGTATTATTTTTTATTTTTAAAAATATTTTGTTATGCTTTGTATTGGTTATTGATTTATTTATTGTACTCTAAATCTCTTATCTTTGAACTACCAGCATATCGAATATTTGCTGAGACCGACCGAAACTATGCGAGCCTAATGAAGTTACTTGATCTCGTAGTATTGTTGAGGTATGTTCAATTTTTATGATAATTTAATTTATGTTTAAATATATAAAATGACAATTGAATCTTGATTCTTTGGAATTGATTTTGAAATGGCAGGGATGGAGTCGGCGAAGGACAGTTTAATCAAGTTCTTCTCTTTCCTGGTAATTAAACTGATCTAATTCTTACTCTGTGAATAAATGGAAAATAAGATTCTTACCTCTTGTAATTCTTTTTTAAACGATTTATCTTATAATCCTCTTGTAATTTTATATATTAATTAATTTCCTTATGTGAAAAATAGGTTGTGGAGCTGTCTTTAATTTCTCAAACTCCGCTGTCTGATCTCCTACTCAATACTACAACACACACAAAGGTTGCTAGATTAATAAAATCTGAAGCAACGCCTAAAGCCAAAAGGATGATATTGAAAGTAATGTTTCAAAAATCAACCAACAAGTTGTTGTTTGCTCAAGCAAAGGACGACGATTTTGTTTATTCTGTTGGATCTAATGTAGATTTATGTCACCCAACTGAGTTCGATTTTGTTTATTCTGTTGGATCTAATGTAGATTTGTGTATTGAATTATTTAAGCAATTTTGATCGGGTCGGATCCCGATCACAAATAATTTTTTTTTTAAATTTTTGGTACTTACCGACGGAATAGTCCGTCGGTTTAGCGTCGGTAATGCCGACGGACAGGCCGACGGAATATAATTTTTTTTAAAAATGTTTGGTACTTACCGACGGAAATTCCGTCGGTTTAGCGTCGGTAATACCGACGGGCGAGCCGACGGAATATCATTTTTTTAAAAAAAATTTGATACTTACCGACGAAAAATTCCGTCGGTAAATTAAAATAATAAAATTTATGTCCAAAATATACCGACGGATCTACCGACGGAAACTTGACCCGGTTTGAAAACGGGTTGGCTTGACTGCCGACAGAATTGAATCCGTCGGTACGGGCGACCCGGTTTGAAAACGGGTTGGTTTGAATCCGTCGGGAATCCGTCGGTATATACCGACGGACGCATATTTTCCGTCGGTAACCAATACCGACCAATTCATCGACGACGGATGAAATCCGTCGGTAAATCCGTCGGCAAGAGCCAATACCGACTGAATATCCGTCGGCATATCCGTCGGTAAAACACCTCTTTTTTGTAGTGTTGTACGGAGTATTAAAATAAAAAATGATTTTTGTCCCACGTCGGTTGTGAACAAAAAGGGGAGGGCTTCCTAATACTATAGTCTTGTATTTGATTCTAGTTAAAATTCATTTCTTATATTCTCTTGTAATATTGTGATCTCTTTGGTAGGTTGTGCTTTTTCTCCAATTTTAGAGTTTTCACGTTAAATTCGTATTGGTAATTGTATTATTTCTTGTTTATTTTCGTCTGCCTTTGGATATTAATATCCCAACAATATCGATGGATATAAAGATGTAAATTTTAAAAATTAAAAAAAAATTACTCACAAACCTTTAATACATAAAATTAACCAGAATACATTTTATATCTGTGATAAATTTATATAAAATATAATATACAATATTATTTCATATGATATTTTTCAAAATCATCGATATTTTTTTATATTCTCCCGATATTATATTGGTATTAGACTCGATATTATTAGTGTCTATCGATATTTATTAATATTTTCAATTTTTTTTTTATAAAAATAGTAAAAATATCAATTCTTCTCAATATTAATATTAATCACCACAAAAAACAAATATATCGGTGATATTTCCTAATTTTTTTATCCATGCCTAACACTACCCTTCAATAGTCAATACCCTACAACCCCACGTGATCCAGCCCCTTCAAATTCAATGATGTATTAAGGAACTTAGAGAGTAATATGTCCCTCGTGCTTTTTCATTTTTGTTTTCATAGAGCAGGACATTTATTCGATCTGTCAACATTTTCCCCACTTACTTTTTTTTTTAGCAAAACTAAGTCCATCGAAATGTTAAAATGTGACTTTTTTTTATTGTCTAATTAAAATTTTCACCTCCCAGGGTCAAAATTATAACTCAATTGCACTATACTATTTAGCGTAGTCATGAACTCATAACTTAATAGTAATGTGTTATATTGAAATCTCATAAAAAATTATAACTACTGAATTTCGCTACATAGCACTCTAACCCGCCCGAAGGGGGTTAGGACCAATCCAATCATGAGGAGATCGAGGGTGAACGGTACATACAGCTAGTCTATGCGCCAAAATGTATGTTATGCTTGCGTCGAATGTAGAAAAAATCGCACACTCCGAAATTCTCCATCAGCCACTTCATTATGAAGCATTCATACCCTTCCTATCAGATATGAAGGGCACCATAAAACCCTTGGCTACCTAAAAAAAACCACAAAAAATCAAGATTTTCCTCTGACTTTGACTACTCGAAACACACAAATGGACTAATATCCATCAAATTGAACGAAAAATCATTTGTGATTGACGTCATCCACGATATTGATGGTTCATGATCTTTGAAATTGCCCTCCTCCAACTTGTACTTAGCATTAGCTCAACTCTTCAAATGAGTTTTCCCAAAAATATTTACAAACAAGTGAAAATAATACTCATTTCTATTTAAAATATAAGTTATTTTAAATTAATACACATATTATTTTTTTTCATCTATTCTTAATTAATGTTTATATTTTTTATAAAAGAAATACATATATAAATATTTATTTAAAAAAAATACAATTAATTTGCATTAAAAATAGTAAAACGTGATGAATTCCAAACTCCCTTCACACTCTCCTTGACAACCTGCCCAACAAATCCAGCTTCTTCAATCAATCTCGCATCCGCACCGTTCCTTATCAACGGCGGAAAGAATAGCCACGAACTCGTCCCAAACACAAACCCAAGCGTCACCGGACCTGCCACAAACCACGGCAGCCGCCATTTCCTCTCCGCCATTCCAAACTCCAATACCACACAAACGCCATGAACCACAAAAAACATGGTCATTTCCCACGACGGAGGAGCCCGAGTTATGAACCAAAACAAGAGCTCATGCATAAGCCCCAACACAACAAACGTCGCCATCACCCCAGCTATTTTTCCTCCCTTCATGGTCACGGCCGACCGGACCGGCAGGTACACTGTCTGCCGCAGTATACTTTGAACCGTCCGATTCCACCGCCTCCCCCAAAATTGTCGGAGCGAGGTCGAGCGATATGGCTCGTTCGAGGGCGACTCGAGCTCTAACCCGAACATTGCCTTCAATACTAAACTAGATAACGCAACCACAATATCAATCATTAGAAAAATCAAACAACCGTATATAATTACCACAATTTGGGGGTGGATTCGTTGTTTGTGATCGTGCAGAAGTGACAAAAGTAGAATGGAAATAAGGATTTCAGCTGCTAAAAACAGGGGAAGTTTCTTTGGAGTTGGGGTGGGGTTGATCTTGAAGGGAAGAGCAGCCATGGCGATGAATATGGGTAGAGATTTCGGGTACGGGTCGGGCGCAATCGGGCCCTTATCGAATGCGAAGAGGAGCAGCCTGAAATTGGAAAGCCATGTGATGAAGGAGAAGGTTACTGCGGTGAAGAAGGCAGATGTAGTATAAAGGGGAAGAAGCGTGAATATGAAGAATATGGGGACAAGAGAAATGAGCCTCCATTTTCCTTTGGGCAAGTTTCCTGAAATCAAACGACAGTAACACATGGAGGCGATAACTATCAACGAAACATGACTTAAGTTCTTAAGTTCACCTTCCATTGTGGGGAAATCAACGAACGAACAGAACTGAGAGGACGATGGTAGATCAACAAAATTTTTGGATAGAAGAGAGAGTGGAGAAGCAGACCTTCTTAGCTATCGAGAGATTGTACACCGATTCTATTATCACTACCTTGTACTCCTTCAGTATCTATATTCATAAATTGAAACAATTATCACATTCCACACTCTTATAATATACACATATTTACTATTCATATCATTACTTTTACAACTCATCGTACACTCAATTCAACTACTTACTTTATATATAAAAGTTTATAAAATTATCTTCCAACACTCTAATCATTACACTTTTTCACTAAACCATGTACCAAAAAAACACTACATGCTTTTCAGGAACGGATGTAGTACCCTTTATGAAAAGGGAGAGTTGCTCTAAATGACATTTCACTTATATACTTTACAATTAAGGACAAAAATTATCAGCATTACAATTAGAGTCAAAATACAACTTAAAAAACCGATTATACCCTTCCTTTATAAAATCTCAAATTAAATTAAATTCAATACTAATTTTATGTTTTGCTAATCTCATGAATTTCGACATCTTTCCTTCATTTTGGTTGACAACCTTTTAAAAATTCAATTCCAAATTTCAATTATTTTGAATTCTCGATAATCTTTTACCAAATCAACCATTTATGCAAAATTGTTCTCTAGCTTTCCTTTCACTTTGGCTGACCTGACCTCCATAATAATGAGATATCATTAATGTTTAAAAGTGGTACTACATCTAACACGTACTAATTTGATTTTATTGATCTCAAAGTAAGATAGAAAATCCAAGTGAGATCAATTTGAAAGGGATTTTCCTCAACTGTCCATTCTTCTACGGGGAAGATCTGATTGGGGATGAAGAAACAGACGAGGTATTTTCCAAAAGCTTTACGGATAAACTCTGATGGCTCGTTTGGCCGGGCTGGACGACCCGTGGTTGAATCCGGCAATGGATCCGAATCTGTCGAGTTTGGGTTGTGAAAGATTGTTGGTGTATGTGGCAGGAAAGGATCTGCTGAAAGGAAGGGGTTGGTGTTACAAATGTCAGTAATTATCCACTCGATTAGACGTCTCCAACCAAAATGAATAATTAGACCACAATAACAATCCAACAAAGAAGGCAATTCACAAATATAAAGAACGAGAACATAAAACAGAGCACACAAAAATTTAAGTGGTTCGATCAATTTGATCTACATTCACTGGATACACGACTTCAATCTTGATTGATAAAAGAGATGTTTACAACACTCAACACTCAGAAAGGGATTTCTCCTCACTACACTCGTGAACTCTCAACTCAAGAACGAATGATCTAAGCGTCAAACTTTATAATATACAAGTAATGAGGTATTTATAAAAGCCAAGGATAATTGCAGCGTGTGCTGATTGCGTGATCATTACCAGACTGTATTCTGTTACAACCTCCTAATAAACTCACGCTTTCTGCATTACCCAATATGAATTGGCCGCAATGCCCTTCACTTGTTTCTTGCAAACAGATGACACAATCAGAAGACCTCTTCTTCTGATTACTCTTCTGATATCCCAACACTTAGCCAAAAGACTCCCCTGCTACTAGACATCATATCATCTGATGTGAACTCTTCTGAACACCTCATCTGATGGGATCCTTCACTCATCTAATCTGGTCTAGGTCATCTTGTCCGACTCCACCAGTTGATACGCCCATCAACTGAGTCCACCAGAAGACTTCCACCAGCTAAGTTACACCAGTTGATACCCCCAACAGCTGAGCACTTCAGCAGACTAGAAAACTCTTCTGATTTGAGATTATGAGATAAACCTCACAATTCTCCACCTTTAGCTCAAAATCTCCACCTTAAACTAAACAGCTGCGAACTATCCTTCTCAAATGACAAACTCCACTACTTCTCTTCTACCACAAGACCAGCAGCCTTCTCCTCAAGGGACACTAATGCAAACCAACCAACCTAAAACATAAACCAAACTTCTCTTTTGGTAATGCCTTAGTGAATGCATCATCAGGGTTCTCCTCACTAGCTATCATAACCACCTGGACTGTACCCTTCTCCACAATATCTCTTACAAAGTACGGCTTCACATCAATATGCTTGGTTCTCTCATGATACCCCTAATACTTTGCAAGATGAATTGCGCTTTGATTATCACAGAAGACAGTCACACTGTTCTGAGATAAACCAAACTCCTTCAGAATTCCCTTCAACCAGATGCTTTCCTTAACTGCTTCAGTCAAGGTCATATACTCTGCTTCAGTAGTAAACAATGCAACTACAGATTGATGAATAGACCTCCACAACACAACCGTACCAAACAGAGTGAACACATATCCTATTAAGGACTTTCGAGTGTCAACATTGGTGTTGGTCCCAAAGTTGAGTTAAGATTGAGTAAGTTAGGAAAAGTCTAGAGGGGAGGGGTGAATAGACTTTTCAAAATCTTTCAAAATATTAGAGTTTTAATGCGGAATAGTGTTCTGAACAGTACTGTTCTTACTGGGTCAGATCAGTACTTCCAGTTTCAGTTTTATACTCAACTTATATTTAGATCTTGAATATGTATGTTAAATAAATATTAAACAGTAAGTAAATCAACACACAAGATTTATAGTGGTTCGACAAATGTCTACATCCACTCTCACAACTCCAGTCGTGATATTTTATTAACTCTTCCTTCTTGAGTTTCTTGTGGCTTAAAGTCCAAAGATTAAGACTGTGATCTTATCGATTATATCTCCAGATATATCTTCGATCTACTAGTAATTTCACAAGTAACTAGCACACTTGTTTACAACGAATCACAAACTAAAATAGTAAAGTAAACTTCTCTTTAGTAGTAGCCTTTGATTCTTCAATTCAGTACAATGGCTTCTTCTCAGTTAGATCTCCTTCAACTCTGTGAGTTCTTGAATACTTGAATGCTTTGATTGCTATTTGATTGCTCTTTTATCTTGAATAGCAGTAGTATCAGTAGTCTCTTCAAGTAGAAGATCACACGGTATTTATAGACTTAAGTATGACAGTTAGCAGTTTGTGAAACTAACTCTCAACTAACTCTTAACCGTTTCTTGTTGTAACTTCCTTTTGTAACCAACTTAACTTATCTTCAAGTCAACATATCTTCTAATATATCTTTAGTTACGCTTCAAATAAGTTTTCCAAACTTATTCTTCAATTCTACTAACTCAGCACAGTAAACTACTCTTCTTAGTTTTACTGTTCTTAGTCAGTCAGCACACTTCTCCAATAACTGTTCTGATTCTTCAAAAATACTTCTCTTGTATCTCTGAACTTCATGTTGCTCCTTTTGATAGTCTTCTTACTTTGGAGTAGTCTTCTGATCTTCCTTAGTCTTCTTTAGTCTTCTGATCTGGTTCCAATCTATTGTTCTAAACTTTTACAATACTGAATACAATAGAATACAAACTTACACATATATAAAACCTATCTATACATCAACTGAACTATATACAGATGAGTATATCTAAGTCCTATACTATAAGTTGTCTATACAATACATTTATCAGCTTTGTTCTTAACAGTTCATATATCAGATCAGTAACACACTAAGATCAGTAAACTCAGTTTTCATAACTCATTAAGATCAGTAAACTTATTTCATATGACTCAGTTAGAATGACTTAGAACCACATATATCATTAACTTCAAGTTTCTTTTGTCCATCAAAACATATAATCATCAACGAGAACATTGTTTATAGGATTCATATCCCAACAATTTCCCCCTTTTTGATGAAGCCAAAACTACTTAAATGTTAATAAATCAGTAGTTAAGTATGTAGTCAATCATAACAGTTCATCAATTCAAAATCAGATTCATATTCATATAAGATCAGATATTTCACATATTACACATAATCACATAATATGAAATATAGAAATAAAGATAAGGTTAAGAAATGTTATCTTGTAAGCTTGTCCTTCATTTTCATTCTTCATTCTTCAAATTCTGAATGCAACATACATCCTTGCCTTGATATCCATCATGTGTTGATGATCAGTGATGCCTTCATCCTTAATGATCTTCGCAATGATTATACCAATTTCCTTGTAATCAGGTTCTCCATTCTCAAGCCTTGGAGGTTCCCATACAGGTTCTTCTGGGCATAGGATAGTAATACCAACAACACTTGTTGTTAGTAACATGTCTTCCCAAAATTCTCTTGCAATGTTCATCATGAAAAGATCAAAATCAGCATATTCTGCTTCCTTGTTCAAATGATCACCAAACTTCTTTACAATGAAGTTTGCTATCTGCCATCTTTTCTTGATGTCATTCCAAAATGCAATTTGATCTGGATGCACTATGAAATCAAGATATGTATCATCACAGATTTCATTCACTTTCTTTTTATTCTTAAGCATTGAGACTCTTCTCTCAAATTTCTTCCTTGCAGCTTCTGCATCCTTCAATTTTTGCTTTCTAAGCTGTTCATCAGCTTTCTTCTTTTCTAGTAACTCAGCTTTCTTCTGAGCTAACAATTCATTCTTCTTAACAGTTTCAGTCATCCGTTCTTCAGTAGATTTAGCACTAGCAACCACATGCTTCAGCTTACTTCTTAACCTGGTGACTCAACCAATTCCTTCAGCCTCTTGATCTTCTTCATCATCTAAGATCGGTTTCCTCTTTCTCTTTGAAGAAGACTCAGCAATATTCTTTTCAGCACTTGTAATTGCTATCTCTTGAGTAACAGATTGTTGTTTTCTCAATTTGATTTTCAGATTCAAACTTATAATTTCCTCTTTCAGCTCATTTTGACTTTCCTTGAGCTCATCCTGGCTCACAACCAACTGAGCTTGTTGTGTTTGAGTCTACTCCATCACTCTTATTATGTTCTCTTCCCCCTTTTTGGCTTCATCTTGCCACCTTTACAAGGGAATGAGATGTTCCTCCAATTTCTTATGAAGATCAGCTGAGAGCTTCTTCTCTTGCAATCTATGCAGATCATAGATCTTTGACATTGTATGATCCATTACTTGCTCATAAGAATTCGCAGCTGTCAACTGTGCAAGCTTCTCAGTTGCTTCCTGAAATTGTTTCAGAGTGGTTTACATCTTGACTTGCAACTCTTCATTATGCTTTTTCAACAATTCAAAGCTAGAGATATCTTGAGCTGTCTCAGCAGGAACTGCTCTTACCTCTTCTTGAACATCTTCAAGAACAGTAGTTTCTGCAACCTTAATTGGTGTGCTCTCAAGCTCATCAGCACCCAATTCTTGTTCCTCTAAGATCTTTGTATTTTCAATAACTACTGTGTTCTCAAACACCTCAGTAGCATTGTCATCAGCTATATCAACTTCCATATCAGCTTCTTCAGCAAGCTCATCCTCAACCTCCATATTGACATCATCATCAACATTTTCATCAACAGTTTCAATGTTTTCCACAACATATGAAAAACCCGTTATTCTTTCCACCAATTGCACTACAGATTCTGGAGTTAACAACTCAGTGAAAGAGTTAACACCAGCTGCCTCTTTCTGCTCTTATTCCCAGTCATTAAAAACTGAAAAACCTCCCATACCCTCCACTACAACCAACAATTCTTTCATATAAACTCTTCTTAGATATACCCATGTACCTATCCTAAGGAGTTGTTCAAAAATAGTAGAATTCTCATCTAAACCATGAAATTCCTTCAACAATGCATTTCTCATATTCATCCTTATATCTTCCTCTTTATCACAGATTGGATAATCCATAAAAAATGCAGGTTTAGGTTGAACATATTCAGGTTCAGGAGAAGAAGTAATATCAATGGGTTCAGAAGAAGGTATAAATTCATGCTCAGTAGAGTGATCATGAATTGGTTCAGGAGAAAAATGTGGAATGGGTTGGTTTTGAGAACTTGATTGGGGAGTGGGATGAAAAGAAGTGTTCTGAGGGGATGTGTGAGGACTGTTCTAACGAATGGGAGAGTAGTGAACTGACTCATCAGAACGAGTAGGTCTTTGATGAATAGGTTGGGCTGGAATGGGGTCAGAATTGGAAGGGGTAGAAGAAGTGTTCTTGAGCACTCTTCTAGGTCTAGACATACTCCTACCTTTTGTTCTTTTATGTAAAACAACAAGGCTAGAAGTGCTTACCTCCTGCTCCATAGAAGCCTCCTTTTCCACTTCAGCAATTGAATGCTCTAACTGCTCCGAGGTTGCCTTAGCAGTCCTATCCCTCCTCACTCGAACTCTGTTCGGATCATGCCTAGCCTTTGACCTTACTTCAGGCTCCTCATCATCAGACCGGAACATCGATCCACCAGAACCTTGAGATTGTTGTTGTTGTTCCTGTTCAAATTTCACAGACTCCTTCTGGAACAAAAATTTACCCTGATGAAATTTCTTTTGTGGACTCAAATCCACCTTCTTGTCCGCTAGAGTTGGCAAAAGAATGCTCAACTTGTTTTCGAAACCTAGCATTGCTTTGATCGAAAATTCCTTGGTGTCCTCATCAAACAACACCTTGTCTTTCTCACTCAGTAATCTTCCCAAGAAAAACCCTTGCCAGTCTCCGTCGACTTGATCAATGATTGCCGCCATAACTCAAATTTTTAAATAAGTGAGAGCATCTTGGCTTTAATGTTGCCCTAACAAACACTTTCCGGCAATGTCCATTAACAACTGAAGACCCGTTGAAAGAATAGCCTTTTTGAGATTGTTCAAAGACTTGGGTTCTTCACCAGTCCATTTACCCACACAAGCTTTCTATTGTCCTGCCATGTAGTTCAGAATACTTACATGACCGTCGGGTAAATCGAATGCGATTCCAAGAGTTTCTCTAGTCACTACAACTTTATGTCCTGAGAGCATCGAGCGAACGCCATTGTTGTCGTCGTGGAGCTGTAGATAGAATTCCACTGCCTCAGGTTCAAAAACCATCTTGGGGAATGATTCTAAAAACTTTCGTAGCCCACATTCTTCGCACATGGTGAGAATCGCTTGATTCTCTAGATTCTGCCTTTCGATGAAATAAACTGCGTTTTCAACGAAAATGCCCTTTTCTTTGATCCATCTAGTCGGATTGAAAGTACCTACAACTTCATTAGACTCGTTCATAATATCGATGATTGCCATTAGATTGAAGTGTAGAAATGTAGAAGATAGAGTAGTAGAGTTTTGAGAAATATTTCGAGCTTAGAGTTTCCAGAAATGCAAAGTGAAGAAGATGAAGTGTTGAGATCGTGGATATCTAATTCAAAACAAATATAGGGCTTGGATTGAATTAAATTTTCACGTTGTGTGGTTTGGATTGAGTCTTGAGATCCGTAATTTTAAAAAAACGTTCCAGATTCATTAACCCTTTCCAATTTTTGGAGCCAACTTGTGTTGATGTATACACCCTTTAAATTTAGGTAAAAAATAGAGGAGTGTAAAAATCTTCTCTATAAATGATCTAATCTTGAACAGATCTTGACTTAGAAATTTTCTAAGGCAAAATACTGTTCTGATGCATATCAGCACAGATGTTTCCAAGCATACTTTACTTCATTTTCTTTGCTTGTTTGATAAAAAATTTTTACTTATCTGGATTCAGCTGAGTACTGCGATCAGCTGAGTACACTTTTCAAAGATCAGATCAGTAGTTGGGTCAGCATAGTAATCCTCAGATCAGTTCCCCAACTCTTTTGATTGTTACTTTCTCGACATTTTGAGCACTTTTTGGTATCAGCACAGTACTCTCAGATCAGTACTGTGACTCAGATCAGTTCTGTTCCGTAGAAAGAGTTTCCTGTAGTCAAATCAGCTCTGTAGACAGTTTAATCAGTAGTCAGATCAGTTCTGTAGACATATTAATTTTGTAGTCAGATCAGTTCTGTAGACAAATTAACTTTGTAATCAGAACACTTCTGTTGACAAATCAATTCAGTAATCAGAACAGGTCTGTAGACAGATAAATGCTGTAATCAGATCAGATTTGTAGACAGATCAATTCTGTAATCAGATCAGTTCCCCCTTCAGTGGAGAACTCCTCTTCTGTGCCTGTTTCACCTTGGTAGAAGTGTTAGTTCATGCATAATTGGTGAAATACAGTACAAATTAGTAAAGAATAATTAAAATAAGGTCTTTGTAAGGTTTGTTCTAAGGTGACTAGTGCTCTGAGTCAACAGAAAGGATATTTAAGAAATCATAGATTCCCCCTTAAATGTATATTCTCAATTCCCTCAGCTTTACCAGCTTTCTCATCGGGATTAGGCACCTTAGTAACCTTTTTACTTGATTGTGATGAATGTAGTGGTCTTGACATGTTCTATCCTTCTGAATTACCCTTCTTGGTGTACTGTTCTTAGTATTAGCTCAGTACCTGAAATGTTAGTACAGATCTCTATATACATGCAGGATCCATGTCTATCAATCCTAAACTTATGCAAAGCTCTCTAAATCTAGTTTCAGCCAAAGGTTTTGTGAAAATGTCAGCTCTCTGAATATCAGTATGGATCTTTTCCATCCTAATGTTTTTCTTTTCAACATGATCCCTAATAAAATGATGTCTTACATCTACATGCTTACAACGAGTATGCAGAACGGGATTTTGAGTGATGGCAATTGCACTATTGCTGTCACAGAATATAGGTACATTAGATTCCACAATATTGTAGTCTCTAAGTTGTTGCATTAGCCAAAGAAGCTGACTACAACAACTTCCTGCGGCCATATATTCTGCTTCAGTGGTAGAAGTTGCCACACTTGTTTATTTCTAAGAAAACCATGAAATGAGCTTAGAACCTAAAAACTGGTTCGCTGCCTCAACCCGTTGAAGACGATGATCCAGCCATCTTCACAGCTTGGGTTCGTGCCAATGACTTGGTCCTGATGTGGATTATCAACTCCATCTCTCTAGAAATCAAACACACTCTGGAATATTTCTCCTCCGCACAACAGGTATGGGATGAATTAAAAATTCGATACACTAGTTCTGACGGCACTAGGGTATACCATCTTGAGAAGAGCCTTAGTACCATAGCCCAGGGTAGTCAATCTTTGGTTGCATATTACAATCAGTTTAAGAGTTTATGGGATGAATATCTCAGTTTCAGGCCTATCTTATCTTGTTCTTGCGATGCTTTAAAAACTTGTGAATGTGATCTCCTTAAGAAAATTTCAAATACTCAAGAACAGGATGCAGTTATGAAATTCTTGATAGGCCTTGATGATTCTTACTCGACTATTCGTAGTCAATTGCTTTTATCATCCCCTTTCCCCCCATTGGCTAAGGTTTTCTCATTACTTCTGCAAGAAGAGTCTCAAAGAACTTTGAACATCCCTCATCCTATCACTCTTGATTCTGTGGCTATGCTTTCTAGGCAACCTAACCCAAAAATTTTCAAAGACAAGAAAAAGCCCCTCTTATGTAGTCACTGTGGTGGCACCACACACACTGTAGATAGATGTTTCCATTTGATTGGCTTTCCCTCTGGTTGGAAGGGACCTAGAGGCCCTAAAATTAAGAGTGAGAACACATCTTCTGCTAATTTGGCTTTTCCTCCTCCTATAAAAGAAGGCCTTGTTACCTCTAATCCTCTAGTCAATCAAGAATTGTTTGAACAATTCTTGAACTATACTAAGACACAGCAGAGTCAACAAGCTCCTTCTTCTCCTCATGCTGCAGCTGGGGCCTTTGTTCATCAATCTGGCCATCCTCAAGATACAGGTATATCACTTTGCTTTAACTCTTTAAGCAACAATTCAAAAATCTCCACCTGGATTTTGGATACAGGTGCCACAGATCATATGACCTCTAATTTTAACCTATTTTCTTCCCCTCCTTCTAAGTCTAATATAAAAATCAACCTACCTAACAATGTTATTTCAACAACAACTTATATAGGGAATATCATTTTAAGTGATTCTTTAACCCTATATAATGTTCTGTATGTGCCTGATTTCACTCATAACTTGTTATCCATTTCTCATCTAACTAGATACTCTAGTTGTTCTATCAATTTTCTGTCCTCACACTGTGTTTTGCAGGACATCACAACCAAGAGAGTGATTGGTACTTGTTGGTCCTGAAAGGAGTATATAACAAGTGTATGGGGGGGGAGGGGGAATACACTTGTAAGCAAATATTTTTCAAACCAGACTTCAGCAAGGTTGTCTTGGACAACTCTGCTGTTATGATTAACTCTTTATAGATAATCAATCTACTAAGTACTATTGAGTACTTAGTTGAACAACTATCTAAGGGAGTTATATGTGCGGAATTAGTGGTTGACCCTTTAGTTTAAACTCCTTTTATGTTCTGAAATCTCCTTAACAATTTATCCAGTTTCAGGGAACTTGTCCAAATAGGTTTTGCACAGTCTTAAGTATATGTTCTTTCGAAGTTCAGTTTGTGTGCAGTGTTGAATGAATGTAAGTACTTGAAGGTAAATCAACACAAGAGTTTATAGTGGTTCAGAGACTCAAGCTCTTACATCCACTTTCCCTGATTTAACAGGATAATTCCTTCACTCTTGGAATTAACCTGTTTTATAGTTCCAAGGTGCACTTGATCAACAAAACCACTCCTTGGTGCTTTGATCCCTAGGATGTCAAGAGTCCTAGTACCCTCTTCTCAACTCAGGATTAACTGTTCTTCTCTCAACAGTTAACTCCTTACACTTCTACTACTACAACCTTCTAACTTTCTATTTTGAAAGGTATAAGGGTTGAAGTTTGGTTCCAACTAATGAGATATCCTTTACAATGAGGTTCAGTGTATAAGGATTTGTTGGTCCTTGGTGGAGTATGACACAAGTGTATGGTGAGGGGGGGGGGGGGGGAATGCACTTATGTATGCAAATTCTTTCTTTTTCAACAAACTGGTCTTATCAGGCAGGTTGTCTTATAGCAAGCCTGAGTGTGAACTTTGATAGATACTTGTCCTACTGATTACTATTGAGTGATCAGTTGGCTAAATATCTAAAAGAGTTGTTACGTGCGGAATGTGGTTGGCCTTTTGACTTAAAGAAATACTCCAAGTTGATTTCTGAAAATATACAGTTATCAGGGACTTTGTCCAAAACTGTTTTTCTTAACTTACTGAGTTTTGCTCTTTGAAATATGTTTGAATGTAAATACAGTAAAGAGTGCAGTAAGTAAATGACACACAAGTTTATAGTGGTTCAGAGACTCAAGCTCCTACATCCACTTTCCCTGATTGAACAGGATAATTCCTTCACAATGGAATTAGCTTATTTTATAGTGCCAAGGTGCACTGATCAATAACACTCTCTTAGTGCTTTGATCCCTAGGATAATCTGAGTCCTAGTGCTCAATCTCTCTGAGTTAAGACTGTGTTTCACACTAACAGTCCTTAACTCCTCACTTCCACAACAAACACTCTCTTCACTAAATGAGATAAGGGTTTGAGGTTTGGTTCCAACTAGTAGAGATATCCTTTACAATAAGAACAGTGTAAAGGCTTAGGATATCTCAATGCTAAGCTATGGATGTTTACAAAGATTGGCTTAGCTAATTGAAGTGATTCAGGAAACTTGGGATTCTGAAGAACAACTTGGTTTCCTTTGATTTGCTTGATGATAGTTTGATAGCAAGTAGTTGGATAATGAATCCCTTTGATCAGTTCTGTATTTATAGGCAAATTTGAACAACTAACCGTTGGAGAGATAGCAATTCAAACTTGTCTATTTGCAGCACCATTGAAACGGCTATGAAGCTTGGCATCCTCTTATCCACTGTGTAAAAGGCCTCTTCAATGGTTGCTTGAATGAATGTGTTGACTACTGAAAAATGCGGCTGAGAAGACTTGTGTCAGATTCCAAATATGCGCATTTCCCAAGGTTGATTTGTGGCAAACTCTACACTCAACCAATGGTCAGATGGGACAAGCTCCCTGAACATTCCTGCTGCAATTTAGAATGTTCCAACATTCATTCAACGCTTCACTCTTTAATGCTTTAAGTCTTCAATGCTTGGTTCAGGCATGATTGGCAATAAATGCTTCATTGAATGTGTCTTCTGTGAGCTTTGGCATTCAATACTCTTGATCATTTGTACTTTTAACTGTTCTGATCATTTGCATTTATGAGCATTGCCTTAATACTCTTGATCTCTTCAGCTCAATTGTCCACTTGGTCAGCTTGTCCTGAAAGTTCAGCAACTTTGGCCTAGAGACTAAAACACTTATTAAGCTGCCTAACATTCCAGCTTTGGACAACTACCCTGAACTCTAAAATCTCACAACATTTCTGAGATTTTTAACTTAAGCATTCTACTTACTCAAGTGTACTGAGACAACTTATCTGAACTAGACTTGAGCATATCTCAACTAATCTGAACATCATCAATCAGGGGTTTTGGTATCTAAATCAAAATCATTTTATTCCCAACAATTTCCCCCTTTTTGATGATGCCAAAACCTATTACAAAGGGAACTTGACTTATACTATACTTTACCTTCAGGGTGAGTGATCTGGTCAACTTTCCTGAAAGAAACTGTTAGCACAATAAATCAAGAATATATGTCATGTCAGGTTAGTTGAGATAATGAGTTGTTATCTCTTGATAGAAACATAGTGAACCTTTCATATAAATCAAAAAGCATTACAGATCAGAAAATTAAAAGGACTCACTAGACTGATACAGCAGAATAACAACAATCATAAAAATCATAAAACCAGATAGGGAAGAAATGAACTTATCCATCAGAGAGTTCCATCATCTTGAGGAGCAATGCCATATTGAGCCCAGACCCTCTTCTTCAACTCCCAGACTTCCTTGTTGGATCCTCTAGGGCCAATCTTCATCTTTTCCATCCTCATGATATTGATGAACTCTTCCAGAATCTTTCCCTCATCAATTAAGTTCCCATTGAACTTAGGAGGCATGTACAGAATAGGACCAGGGGCCTTGAATTCAACTCTTGCCATCTCAGCTGCTGCAAACAGCTTTTGGTAGAGGTCCCTATGGTTCTCAAACATAAACTGCACAAAGACTTCATCCACACTCTCTTCAAGCCACTTCCCAATGACATAAAAGTCATATACAAAACTTCTCTTGGCCTCCTCCCATGCATCATTCAGTGAGATTGGAACCCACTTGTCATGGTGAGGGTACTGAGTGTCCCATCTTTGCAGCATTTGTGGTTTGAGTCTTCTGTAAGAAGCCCTCCTTCTTGGAGCTTTGAAGTTTGCCCTTCTCTCATCTCTTGCCTTGTTGGCCTCAACCAACTGATCCATTTTCTCTTTAGCTCTTTGAAGAGCTAGCTTCTCCTGTGTCTCTGGATCCTTTCCAAATCCTTCTTCAAATAGCTTAGAAGGATCATCAGCAAGTTTGGGCACACCAACTTCAGGCTCTCTGTCCTGTACTTCTTCTTCAATAACAGGTAGTTTGGCTGTTTTCTTCAGTCTTTTAGACTGCCTCAATGGAGTTGACTCTTCAGACTGGAATTCTGATGGCAGAGTTAGGCTGGTTGGGAATTCATTGAAGGCTTCCAATTCCTTCCTCTTTCTTTCAGATGCCCTTGTCACCTTCCCCCTTACCTCAGCAACCTTCTCCTTAGGGTCAAGTCCTGCAGACTCACCACCAGGCCTCTGAAGCTTTCTTGCCTGACTTTCCATTGCTGACATCATAGACTCCTTGACAGCAATTTGGATCTGCTCTTCCTCAGTTAAATCCTCAATATTCATTGGGCCTTTGCCTTTCCCAATGTCTTCTACTGCCTCTTCCTCAATCTCAGGGACCTTCTCCTTTCCCTTTGATTCACCAATCACCAAGGTTCCCTTTGCTCTAGCTATCTCTCTCTTTCCCCCTTTTTGGCATTATCAAAACACTGGGGCTTCAACTCACTCATAGAGACTGAGAGATGTGAGTGGGCTTGAGTGAGGGACTTCAACTCCTGCAGCAAATAGACATTCTCATCATGAATGTTTTGCATCTTGTCATCTTCCATGCTTAAGAAAGAGTGAACAAGTTTCATCTTCTGTGCAACAATGGCATCCAAAGTGGCTTTCAGTGATTGATCAAGTTTGGCCTGAAGTTGATCAGTGAGGTTGGCCACAACTTGATCAGACACTTTGGCCATAAGTTCAACAGTGAACTTCTCTGCAGCTTCTTTCACCATTGTAGCTTTCAATTCTCCAGCCTCCTTCCTCTGAGCAATTGTCCTTTGCCTTAATGCATCCTTGATAGTCCTTCTTAGAGCTCTCACATTGTCCTTGTAGAGATTCTTGAGGTCATGCTGCTCTTTCTTCACAGATTTTGTGAACTTCACCATCTCATCCTTTGCCTTTGTTACTTCTGTTGAAACTGTTTGCAGTCCAGTTTCAACTCCACAAATTCTTGCATCTAATGTGGGCAGGATCACCTCTTCTGAGCCAGTTAGCCTCATCTCCACAGAGGCTAAAGTTTTGCCTTGGCCATCTAGAGTGTCAACAGTTGCTGCATGTGCCTTTCTAACTTCCCTGACCAGTGTATCCAACTTCTCTGATTGCTCTTCAATGATGGAAGCAGTCTGAGTAGCAATCTGAAAACCAGCCTCAGTAGTGTTGGCTTGTTCAAAGTACATCTTATTCAATGTGGACACATTTGCTGAAACTGCTTCAAGGTCAATGTCAGCATCAACTGGTATATCTGTAAGGGAAGCATCTGCAAAAATTTGCTCAATGGTAACAGCTACTGAATCTGCAAAAATAAGAGTGTTAGTAAAATCTCCCTCAACACCCTCATTCTTTTTATCTCCCATAAGGCCTGATACCTCAACACCTTCTCTCTCATTTTCAACTAATTTATTTTCTTCTTCATTCAAAATAGATGGACTCACATTCATTGGAGAATCAGGCCTCCTTTCACCAAGGGATTCATCAAGTTCAGATTTAACTTGAAGAATAGCCTGACTCTCATATTGGGCTGCACCCAATATTTCTACTTCATCTCCCTCTATAATTGGTGCACTCAAGGAACCAGTAATCACACAATCATCCTCACCATCTCCCTCTGAATTTTCAACACTAACAGCCTTTTCAACTCCTTCCATTCCTAAACCTGACACCTCTATATCCTCAATAGGATCCACAGAGGGCAGTTGTTGGGAGATCACAGTGCTTGGGCATCCCAAGTCCACTGAGTCATCCTGAATGACTAAAGGCTGGTCAATGTCCAACTGTCCGGACATTGATGAGGCTTTAGCCAAACTAGCTTCTCCCATGGAAGTCTCAACATTGTCAAGCTGTGCCTCAGGCTCAGAAGAACCATCCTTGGCCAATGCATCTTAGACTGAGTCACCATCTTTGGTCAACTCCTCTGAATGATCAGAGTCCTTAACAGAATGATAGGTCAAGTAATGTACCTGAGCAGAATTGAGGCCAGGAGGGTTGGGATTGGTGTTATCATCATCATCATCATTATCATCATTAGATGTGCTATCAG
This sequence comes from Galeopsis tetrahit, assembly GCA_963675135.1. Taxonomy (NCBI): domain Eukaryota; kingdom Viridiplantae; phylum Streptophyta; class Magnoliopsida; order Lamiales; family Lamiaceae; genus Galeopsis; species Galeopsis tetrahit. The sequence goes on from OY776123.1 coordinate 59,439,658, forward strand.
GATGCTTGATTCCTTGTGCAATTCTTTCTCTCTCAGCAAGCACCTTCTCATGAACAATGGTGCAAAACAAGACCTCAGTGGTCAACACACTGGATTTCTTCACATTTGCAAAATGTAAAAGCATGTTTTCTTCAACTTGCCACCAGCTAGCTCCTTTATCCTGAATAGCCTGAGCTATTTCCACCATAGTTCTATCGTTGATCTCAACAAGTGCCCTGAGATCATAGAACTGTTGTTGCAGCCTAGGATATGCCTTCAATCCAGGATACAACTCATCCACATTAGCCTTGGCAATCTGCCTCAACATCCCCTCATAAGTGTACTCTTCACCACTTTCATCTCCAGAAGAGTTGGTTTGGGATTCAGGAGGTTTGGATTGGGATTCAGGTAGGCTTGGCTGGTATTCAGGTAGATTGGGTTCAGAAGAGCTTAAGACAAGTTGGGATTCAGGTGCTTTTGAGAGCAATGTGCCTGAAGAGGTAATTGGAATGACTGGAATGGGTGGGAGAACAACTTGATCACCTTCTTGAAGAACAGTTTCAAGAAGCTTGGTGTAGGAAAGAAGTCTTGGATCAAGTGGGGAGAAAGGTCTATCCTCAAGATTGACTAAATCTGCCAGCACATCAATACCTGATCTGTCAGGTGCACCTTCAGGGGAGTAAACTTTCTTTACAATAATTGGGGCATCTTCAGGAGTCTTGCACTCCTCTTCTTCATACCTTGATGGAGATATTCTTTCAGATTGAATATCAGGAGAGCTGGCTTCAGGGCTGTTGGGTTTTGACTTGGACTTGGAATTAGACTTACTTGCCTGTCTAATTTCCTTGAAAAATTCCTTCTTTTTCTTCTCCTCTTCCATCAACTTCTGCTTCTCAGAACTTTTGATAATTCTCCTCCTTCTTTCAGACCTTGTGGGCTTGTCAAGGTCCCTATACTCTGTTACAGTCTCAGGCTGTAAGGGGACAACCTCTCTGAATTCTTCACCCTCTTCAAGGGGGTTGACTCCTTCTTCAGCAACATTCTCAATCTCCTCAGAAGTGGCATCTCCACTTCTTGACTGGCTTTCTGGAGAAGATTCACTCAAAATCTTCTTCATCCTCTTCATCTTTGGCTGTGCTTTTGCTGGTTGAGCTTTTCTTTTTCTTGGAGAGGCTCTGGTTGCTGGTACAACAGCAACTGCTTTCTTTGAAGCTGCATCTTGCTTCCTCTTTTCTATATTAGAAGACAGCTTCCTGAACATCACCTTTTGAGCTGGAAAAGGCTTTGGCTTGGCTTGGAGATGGGTATAGTGAGCAAATCTTTCCAAGAGCAGGCTAGCTCTTGTGCAAAACTGGAGTCTCCCATCAACCACCACCTTGTGGTGCTTCACCTCCTTAAACTTGAACTTTTCATTCATCATCTTGTCCAGAATGAAACTTTTCCAGTCAAACTTGACTCTCTTTTCAGCAGAGTCAATCACAGCAGCCATCACCCTCAGTTTTGGCATACTGATTTGTTCAACACTTCCAGAATGGCTCAACAAGCTCTTCACAACACAATCAAACAAGTGCCTATAAACTGGCTTTAAGGTGTTCTTGTTTTGAGCACTTACAAGTTTCTTGGGTACTATCATCCAAGGATAGTAGAACTCCTGATCATCTCCTTCTTTGTAAATTTCTGGATTTTGGCCTTCAGATGGTAGCCCAAAGCTAGCATCCAGATCCTCAGCAGTGAAGATGATGGTGTGTTGGCTTTCTTCATCTTCATCTTCCTCAACATATGTCAGCTTGGTGCACACATCACCCTTTTTTCCCTTCCATCTGAGATGGGCAAAGAATTCTGCCATGAAAGGATTCAGGCAGGAATCAGGCTTGGTGCCAAGAAATTTCTCAAGCCCTGCCTCCCTTAGCCATTGGAGGACTTGATGAACTTCTGTGTCAGGGCTATCAAAAGCTACCAACTTTTCAAACCAAAGAGAATTTGGGTTGCTAAGATAGGAGAAATCAATGTCCAAGGAGGGATCATTGAAATCTACAAGTTCTTCTCTCTTGATTTTGGGAGCCATGGATAATATGAGAATTGGGTAGGTTTTTTGGAGAAAAGTTACAGGTTTTGAGAGGTTTTGAAAAAACTTGAGAGTTTGGAATTATGAGTGCGTAAGGATGGAAGTAAAAATTGAGGAGTTTATATATGTGGGGAATTTATTAACCGTTGGTTAATGGATAATAACAGTGGGCAATAATAAAACCAATTGGATAAAGTGGGGTAGTGGGCTTTGGGCGGTTTGATGAAGTTTTAATGCAAATCAATGGCCTTGATGATGGCTCAAGAATTCATGAAATCTTAATTAAGATTTTGCATTAAATGTTGATTTGCCATTTTGGGGGCAAAAATCTTTATAGCACACGCCATCCTAAAACGACCTACTCTTAGACCAAGAAACCTTTTAAATGTCTAATCAATGCTAAAAATAGCAATAATTATCCACTTTACTCGGACAACCATCCTGAGATGTGTTTTAACTTCTCTCTTGGTCAAAATGTCTGACCAACATGCCTGAGTGGGTCCCAATGTTGCTGACTGGGTCCCACTAGGACAAAGTTCCTGACCAACATTGCTGAACATCATAAGGACAACCTTGCTGAGTTTCCCTTTTTGGCAGACTGCTTCAGTGAGGTTGGTCAACTTTGCTGAAGTTCATCTTAATGAACTTCCCCCTTCATATGAGCTTTCTTTCCTCATTTCTCCATCTTCCCTGGATCAAGTAAGCCCAATTCAGCTGACAATTCTAAGAACCTTGCTTCAGCTAGAGGCTTAGTCAAGATATCAGTTTTTTGCTTATCAGTGTGGATTTTGACAAGCTTGATATATTTCTTCTCCACATGATCCCTTATGAAGTGATGCTTGATATACACATGCTTGCATCTGGTGTGGAGCACTGGATTCTGTGAGATGGCAATTGCACTATTGTTGTCACAGAATATTGGCACTTCATTTGAGATGACTTTGTAATCTCTAAGTTGCTGCCTGAGCCAAAGTATCTGAGCACAACAACTTCCAGCTGCTACATATTTTGCTTCAGTTGTTGAAGTTGCAACCGTATTTTGCTTCTTGGAGAACCATGAGATAAGTTTGCTGCCCAAGAATTGACATGTTCCCGAGGTGGACTTTCTGTCAATTCTACATCCTCCATAGTCTGCATCTGAATATCCAGTGAGCTCAATGTTATCATCAGCAGAATACCACAATCCAAGATTCTCAGATCCCTTGAGATATCTTAGGATTCTCTTGGCAGCATCAAGGTGGCTCTTCTTTGGATTTGCTTGAAATCTTGCACTCACTCCAACTGCAAATGTAATATCAGGCCTGCTTGCAGTGAGATATAGCAGGGATCCTATGATTCCCCTATAGTTGGTGGAGTTTGTTGATTCTCCACTTTCATCAGGATCCATTTTCCAGTTAGTATTCATAGGAATTCTGACTGGCTTGCTTGTAGCACATCCAAATTTCTTGATCATGTCCCTTGTATACTTGGCCTGATTGAAGAATATTCCCTTCTTTGATTGAGTGACTTGAAGTCCTAAGAAGAAATTCATCAATCCCATCATGGACATCTCAAATTTGCTCTGCATGAGTTTGGAGAACTTCTCACACAGCTTCTCATTTGGAGATCCAAATATAATGTCATCCACATAGATTTGGACTAACAAGATATCATCTCCTTCACAGATTCTGAACAAAGTTCTGTCAACAGTGCCTTTGACAAAACCATGATCTAGAAGAAACTGTGATAAGGTGTCATACCAAGCTCTTGGAGCTTGCTTTAAGCCATAGAGAGCTTTCTTCAATCTGTACACCTTGTCTCCTTCTTCAAAGCCTGGGGGCTGTTCAACATATACCTCTTCTTTGAGCACCCCATTGAGAAATGCACTCTTCACATCCATTTGATACACCTTGAACCTCATGTGAGCTGCATATGCTAAGAATAGTCTGATTGCCTCAAGTCTGGCCACTGGAGCAAATGTCTCATCATAATCAATCCCTTCAGATTGACAATATCCATTGGCCACCAGTCTTGCTTTGTTCCTCACAATGATGTCATTTTAATTTTTCTTATTTTTGAACACCCATTTGGTTCCAATGACATCTTGATGAGTTGGCCTATCCACCAGCTCCCATACTTCATTTCTAGTGAACTGGTTCAGCTCTTCTTGCACGGCTATGATCCAGTTGGTGTCTTGCAGTGCTTCCTCAATGTCTTTTGGTTCCTGTTCTGAAAGGAAACAACAAAACAAAGCACTTTCTCCATGAAATCTTCTAGTTTTGATCCCTTCACTTGGATTACCAAGTATCAGGCTAGATGGGTGGTTTTGTAGCCAAGTCCTTCTAGACCTGATCCCTTCAGGAGGATTGTCCTCATCTGAGGTTGGATCACTAGACTCATTAAATTCAGGAAAATTAATTGAAGGATCAAGTTCAGGATCATATTCAGGGGTATTGTCCTCATTGTCAGATAAGTTGACATTTTCATTGGTTCCCCCTTGAATATTGGATCCATTTACTACCTCAGCATTGCTTGCTTCTTCATTGGTAGTTGTTACCTAGTTTTGAACTGGGATAGGGTCAGTCAGTTCAATTTCACCTTCAGGTAGGTTGGCTTCTGGTTGATTGCCATCAGGTAGGTTGTCCAGCATTTGATTATCAGCAAGATCAGGCTGGGCAACATCTACAAACACTGTTTCCTTGCTTTGAAGCCTTAGTCTGGTTGTTCTTTGTGTTATCTCATCAATATTCAGGTTTCTTTCCCTGAACTCAGTAATAGATTCATCAAACACAACATGAGGTGTTTCTTCCACAATAAGGGTTTTGCAATTGTAGACTATGTAAGCTTTGCTGATTTGTGAATATCCAACAAATATTCCTTCATCAGCTTTGCTGTCAAAAGCTTTCAATTGCTCTTTCCCATTATTATGAATGAAACACTTACAACCAAATATGTGAAAATAAGCAACAGTGGGCAATCTACCTTTCCATATTTGATATGGGGTTTTACCTTGTCCTTTGGTGATTAAGGACCTGTTTTGAGTGTGACATGCAGTGCTAATGGCTTCAGCCCAGAACCTTTTAGGCAGTTTGGATTCAGCAATCAATGTTCTTGCTGCCTCTTTCAAGGTCCTGTTCCTTCTTTCAGCAACCCCATTTTATTGAGGTGTTCTTGCTGCTGAAGTTTCATGAGTGATGCCATTCTTGCTGCAGTACTCATTGATGTATGAGTTTATGAATTCAGTGCCTTTGTCAGATCTGATCTTGACAATACTTAGGCCCTTTTCATTGCTCAATCTCATCATCAATTCAGGTAGCTTGACTTGGGTCTCCTTTTTGTTCAGCAAGAATACTACCCAAGTGTACCTGGAAAAATCATCAACAACAACTAAAGCATATTTTCTTCCATTTATACTTACTGGGATTATTGGTCCAAACAAATCCATATGCAGTAGTTGAAGAACTCTCTCAGTTGAGATGACAGGCTTCCCTTTGAATGAAGCTTTGATCTGCTTTCCTTCCTGACATGGCTGGCATATATGTTCTTTGGTGAACACTTGATTTGGCAGCCCTTTAACTAGAGAGTTTCTTGCAATCTTGTTGATGTTTTTGAAGTTCAGGTGGTTTAGTCTTTTGTGCCACAGCTAGCTTTGCTCACTTGTGCTTTTGGCAACAAGACAAACTGCTTCAGGGGTTTTGCTCCAATATGCAAAATAGACATTTCCCTTTCTCACCCCTGTTAGTAGAACCTGTTGTGTTGAATTATTTTTGATGATACATTCATTTGGTGCAAATTCAACACAATATCCTTTATCACAAATTTGACTTATAGACAACAAGTTATATTTCAGGCCTTGGACATATGAGACATCAGTAATTTTAACACTACCAATGTTTAATGTACCATAACCTCTTGTGATCCCTTGAGAGCTGTCTCCAAAGGTTACTGAAGGACCATCCTTTTCTATGAAATCTGAGAGAAGCTCTTTGTTCCCAGTCATGTGTCTTGAACATCCACTGTCCAAGTACTACGCTGTTTTCTTGTTGATGCTTCTCCTCTTCTTGTGGTCCTTGCAACCCTGCAAAGTCAAAATTTAGGTACCCTTTGAATGTTGGGTCCTAGAGGGTTAGCTGTACCTTTTGGAACCCAAATCTGCCTGATTACTCTGATTGACTCAAAGTGACTGACTTGGTTTCCATTTACATCTACATACACAGTTTGACCCTTAAATGCCTTGGGTGGCTTCTGTGTATAAGTGTTAGCCTTGTAAGGTTCAGGAGAGTTAGTGAATTACTTAGGTGCAGCTTGGTGAGACCTTTGAGGATAGGGTTTTGGATGGCCTTTTCCTTTTGGCATGTAAGGTCCAGGCTTCCTGAATGTTTTATACCTGTCATAGGGGATTGGCCTTAATCCATTCAGTTGAGGTTGCCTCATTTGAGTTGGCCTTTTCTGAACAGATTTTGGACAACTCCTCTGATGAGGATTCAGATAGGTTGGCCTTCCATTGGTTCTACCTTTCTGAACCTCATTTCTCCTGTAAGCACTGTCTTTAACCCTTTCTTTAGGTATGGGTTTAGGGACATTGTTTACTTGAGTTGGTATAAAAATTCCTTTACCCTTATCCTTGATCAGTGGTTGATTTACTTCCATTTCATTTTGTTGTGCCACTGATCTTACAAAAGTCATCTTAGAATTGCTTGATGAGGCAATACTAAGACCAGGTGAGGTTCAAATGGATTATAGCCTAATCCACCCTTTTGAGCAAATGGTCTTTGAAACCCTTGAATTTCCTCTATTGTCTTAGCAGATTTGTTCAAGGCAGACATTTTCATTTTTAAGCTCCCCTCACTCAATTTCAGAGTATCAAATTCACTTGAGAGATTGTCAAATTTAGCTTGAAGAATTCTAAGATCAAAATCCTTTTTCCTCAAGGCCAGTTCTTGATCATTAATCAACTTTTGTTGTTCAGAGACTTTGAGAGACATTTCATCATGCTCTCTCACAATCTGCTGATACAACTCACTTGATTTAAAGTCAAACTCTGGTTCAGGAAGGTTGGGAGTTTGAGCTTTAGAATTCAGTAGCTCGTTTTCTCTCAGTGCCATATTTCATACTTCTTGTAGCCTGGTGAAATCCTCAAGTAACTTTCCAAAGTTGAGTTTCAAGTGGATTTCACTGGACTCATGTGTGTTATTTGAAGAATTTGAAGAATTAGAAGATGAACATACCTCTTCATTTTCAAATGCCATTTGACAGTCATCATCACTGTCACTGTTGGAGAATATACCATCATCAGAAGAGTAGACACTCTCTTCACTTGCTGATTCTCCAGCTACCATGGCCTTCCTGTTGTTCAGCCTCTTGTCTCTTTTGTTCTGCCTTTCTTTTCTTTCTTTGGCACTAAGGTCAGGACAATCATACTAAAAGTGACCCTTTTTCTGGCAGTTGTAACACACATCTTCATCATCATTCTTCTTGCTTGAGGACTCCTTCCTCCTTGATGATGATGGTTCACCTTTGCTGTACTTCTTCCTATCAGCATATCTGTCTTCTTTCTTTTCATCAGAGACTTTGTCCTCTGATTTGTTGTCAAGAGAACTGAATCTCCTTCTGGTTCTGTTGTCTTGGTAGAACTTCTTGTATCTACCAAATCTTGAGTTGAGCTTCTCAAATCTCCTTGCCATGAGTGCCAGATCCTCCTTCATTTCAGATTTTGAGACAGATTGAGAGGATCTTTGAGTACTCTTCTTTTCTGTTTCAGCAGCTTTGAAAGCAACACCTTTGCTTGAAGAGGATGGCTCATCATGCACTTTCTTTCTGTTCAAATCAAACTCATATGCTTTGAGTTCAGAAAATACTTGCTGCATGGGCATGTTGTCAAGATTGCTAGTGTTTTGCATCATGACTGAGTATATGTCCCACTTGGATGTGAGACTTCTCAGAATCTTCAAAGCAACCTCTCTTTTGGCATAGAACTTGCCAAGAGAGTTTATCTCATTCATGATGTTAGTGAATCTGCCATCAAGATGATCAATAGTTTCATTGGCTTCCATAGAGAATTGTTCATATTTTTGGATAGCCACTTGAAGCTTGTTCTCCTTTATCTTTTGGGTACCTTCACACATAAGTGCTAAGGTGTCCCAAATTTCTTTTGCTGATGTGCAGTGGTATACTCTTCCCATCACTGCATCTGGAATAGTCTGGTACAATATGTTCATGGCAATATAGTTCAGGTTGTGCCTTTTTCTTTCTTCAGCTGTAAGGTCATCTTCATCCTTTGGTAGCAATTCCCTTGGATCTGCTTTCTGAGCATCAGTGAGCTTGGGATTTGCTTTGGTGAATGTGAATGGCCCTCTGGTGATGACTTTGAGCATTTCATCATGCTGGCAGGCAAGATGTGCTCTCATTCTAATCTTCCAGAAATCATAATTCTCAATTGAGAACATTGGAAACTTGTGATGAGAAATATGATTGACTTGGTTTGGACCCATGTTGTTGATGGTGTTAACAGCATCTCCTGGAACTGCATTGTTAGCCATTTCAATAGAAATAATATAAGATAAGCACATATAGGTTTTTCAGAAATTTGGATCAGTTCAGTGACCACAGAAATAATGTGATTTTGAAAATCAGTTGGATTTTCAGAAGCAGTGGTCTATGAACCCCTGCTCTGATACCACTTGTTGGTCCTTGGTGGAGTATGACACAAGTGTATGGGGGGGGGGGGGGGGGAAATGCACTTGTGTATGCAAATTCTTTCTTTTTCAACAAACTGGTCTTATCAGGCAGGTTGTCTTACAGCAAGCCTGAGTGTGAACTTTGATAGATACTTGTCCTACTGATTACTATTGAGTGATCAGTTGGCTAAATATCTAAAAGAGTTGTTACGTGCGGAATGTGGTTGGCCTTTTGACTTAAAGAAATACTCCAAGTTGATTTCTGAAAAGATACAGTTATCAGGGACTTTGTCCAAAACAGTTTTTCTTAACTTACTGAGTTTTGCTCTTTGAAATATGTTTGAATGTAAATACAGTAAAGAGTGTAGTAAGTAAATGACACACAAGTTTATAGTGGTTCAGAGACTCAAGATCCTACATCCACTTTCCCTGATTGAACAGGATAATTCCTTCACAATGGAATTAGCTTGTTTTATAGTGCCAAGGTGCACTGATCAACAACACTCTCTTAGTGCTTTGATCCCTAGGATAATCTGAGTCCTAGTGCTCAATCTCTCTGAGTTAAGACTGTGTTTCACACTAACAGTCCTTAACTCCTCACTTCCACAACAAACACTCTCTTCACTAAATGAGATAAGGGTTTGAGGTTTGGTTCCAACTAGTAGAGATATCCTTTACAATAAGAACAGTGTAAAGGCTTAGGATATCTCAATGCTAAGCTTTGGATGTTTACAAAGATTGGCTTAGCTAATTGAAGTGATTCAGGAAACTTGGGATTCTGAAGAACAGCTTGGTTTCCTTTGATTTGCTTGATGATAGTTTGATAGCAAGTAGTTGGATAATGAATCCCTTTGATCAGTTCTGTATTTATATGCAAATTTGAACAACTAACCGTTGGAGAGATAACAATTCAAACTTGTCTATTTGCAGCACCATTGAAACGGCTATGAAGCTTGGCATCCTTTTATCCACTGTGTAAAAGGCCTCTTCAATGGTTGCTTGAATGAATGTGTTGACTTCTGAAAAATGCGGCTGAGAAGACTTGTGCCAGATTCCAAATATGCGCATTTCCCAAGGTTGATTTGTGGCAAACTCTACACTCAACCAATGGTCAGATGGGACAAGCTCCCTGAACATTCCTGCTGCAATTTAGAATGTTCCAACATTCATTCAATGCTTCACTCTTTAATGCTTTAAGTCTTCAATGCTTGGTTCGGGCATGATTGGCAATAAATGCTTCATTGAATGTGTCTTCTGTGAGCTTTGGCATTCAATGCTCTTGATCATTTGTACTTTTAACTGTTCTGATCATTTGCATTTATGAGCATTGCCTTAATACTCTTGATCTCTTCAGCTCAGTTGTCCACTTGGTCAGCTTGTCCTGAAAGTTCAGCAACTTTGGCCTAGAGACTAAAACACTTATCAAGCTGCCTAACATTCCAGCTTTGGACAACTACCCTGAACTCTAAAATCTCACAACATTTCTGAGATTTTTAACTTAAGCATTCTACTTACTCAAGTGTACTGAGATAACTTATCTGAACTAGACTTGAGCATATCTCAACTAATCTGAACATCATCAATCAGGGGTTTTGGTATCTAAATCAAAATCATTTTATTCCCAACAGGATTGGATATCTCTCTAAGCTTTGTATGGATATACAATGGGGTTTAGCTTAGATGAAGTGTTTGAAGACTAAGATAGTCTCTTTGAAAGCTTGAGAGCACTTATAAGCTTGTAGCTTTAGTTGGATAGTTGGATCCGTTGAGTGCTTTCAAATGGTCTTCACACTTCTGTATTTATAGACAAAATTGAGGATTTTCCCGTTGGAAAGGCAGCCTCAATTGTCTATAAATGTCTTCCTTGAACTCTGCAACTGGAAGACAGTTTCTTGATAGTGACATGTCCTTTGATTGGGAAATAAACGGCTGTAACCACTTTGTCTTGACTTTGCAGCACACTTCCCAATGTCTAACTTCAAGATTCACTTGATCAAACATGGACATTACTTCTGATGATTGGTCCTATGATAAGGACAACATTCCTTATCACTTGGACAATTCTGCTTATCACAATCAGCAGAGTTTGCTTATCAGCATTGTTGGCTTTAGCTCTTCAGATGACTTGACTCTTACCCATTCCATACTTTCTTAGAATAGATCTTTGTGCATTCATGACAATTGATAGGTTTCCTTGACCTTTTCAGCATAGTTGAGATGTTCATGTCATAAATCTGGTACAAACTTGCTGAGACAAGCTTGCTGGACAAACCTTCTGATCTTGTATGCTTCAGTAGACTATGTCTTGATGATGCATTCAACTCAATTAATCTTCAGATAGGTTGTTCCATAGTTGATCCAATCATGATCAGCATAGTTTTCCATCAGCAGACTTAGGACAATTTTGATTCTGAGCCTTGAGGGGACATCTTCTTGAATACTTTCCAAGTATGAGTTCCCCCTCAACTTGAGCATCTATCATTCTAAGAGCTGCCTAACATACCAGCTTCTCAACTAGTCTTATGTTACATGTTCTAACATACTTAGAACATGATCATTCAAATCTAGACTTATCCAATTGGCATGTCTCAGGGGTTTTGGTATTTAATCAAAACTTCTCATTTTATTCCCAACAGTACTGCTGAACAAACTGGAGGGCTCTATATTCTGAAGATTGCAACATACCCTGTACACTCTGCTTCTTTTTCAAGTACTTTTGATTTGTGGCATTATAGACTAGTGCATATTTCTGATAAATACTTGTCCAATATAGACCAGTTGAATGTAAAAGGTAGAAACAAGAAAAATGTTTGAAATATATGTCCTTTGGCTAAACAAAAGAAGAAACCCTTTCCTATTAGTACCTTTGTTTCTTCTTGTGTTTTCCACTTAATTCATTGTGATGTATGGGGCCCCTTTTCTATTACTTCTCACTCAGGGCACAAGTTTTTCTTGACTATTGTAGATGATTTCACTAGATGTACTTGGATTTATCTGTTGAAACACAAGTCTGATGTTAAGATTTCTTTACTTAATTTTTCCAACATGATCCATACTCAATTTAATGCTAGAATTAAAATATTGAGAAGTGATAATGGCACTGAATTTCTGCTTCATGACTTCTATCACAACTTAGGCATTATTCATCAAACCTCTTGTGTAGAAACCCCTCAACAAAATGGTTTGGTGGAAAGAAAACATCAACACTTACTCCAAGTGGCTAGATCTCTCCTTTTTCAATCTAGCCTACCCCTTAAATTTTGGAGTGACTGTGTTCTTACTCCTGCTCATTTGATAAACAGAACACCCATGCCTATACTTTCACATAAATCTCCTCTTCAATTATTGCATAATAAAGTTGTGGATTATTCATATATGAGGGTCTTTGGATGTCTTTGTTATGCTAACACTTTGATTGCTCATAGGCATAAATTTAAACCTAGAGCCCCTAAATGTGTATTTTTGGGATATCCCTTTGGTAAAAAGGGTTACAAACCTTTAGAGTTAGACACTGACAAGATTTTTATCTCTAGAAATGTAAATTTTGTTGAACATGTGTTCCCCTTTTCCACTGCTCCCTTACACCATATTTTGCATGATAACAATCCTAATATGCATTCTTCTTCCATTCCTTTGTCGATTGATGATGATCAGTGTTTTGAAAATTGTGATATTCCTGTTTGTAGATGGATTTATAAGGTAAAGTACAAATATGATGGCACTATAGAAAGATATAAGGCTAGATTAGTGGCCAAAGGTTACACTCAACAAGAAGGTATTGACTATTTTGATACTTTCTCTCCTGTAGCCAAAATCACTACTGTTAGGAATTTACTTGCTATAGCTGTTGCTAAAAATTGGCACCTACACCAACTTGATGTTAACAATGCTTTCTTACATAGAGATTTAGTTGAGGAAGTTTACATGTCACCCCCTCCAGGGTATCACACTCAAAATAAGGTTTGCAAACTAAATAAAAGTTTGTATGGCCTAAAACAAGCTTCTAAACAATGGTTTCATAAGTTGTCTAATTCTCTTATTTATGTTAGTTACATTCAATCTGTTGCAGACAACTCCTTGTTCACTAAAACCAATGCTTCTTCATTTACTGTAATACTTTGATATGTGGATGATCTTATTGTCACAAGAAATTCTCTACAAGATATTATCTTCATTAAAGAATACCTGCACAACCAATTTACTATTAAGGATCTTGGCACTTTGAAATATATTTTGGGTATTGAGGTGGCCAAGAGTCCAAAAGGGTTACATTTGTGTCAAAGAAAGTATACTTTGGATCTATTACATGAATTTGGCTATTTAGATAGCAAACCATTTTCTACACCAATGGATCAAAAACTAACTTTCATTGATACAAAAGCACCTCTTCTCACTGACCCTTCTTCTTACAGGAGCATTGTGGGAAAGCTATTGTATCTCACAATAACAAGACCAGACATTTCTTATTTTGTTCATGTCTTGACTCAGTTTATGAGTAAACCTAATACAACTCACATGACTGATGTACAACGTTTACTTAGATATCTTAAGAGTAATCATGGTCAAGACATTTTCTATTCATCAACTAATAGTTTTAAACTTCATGCTTTTTCTGATTCAAATTGGGCTGGATGTCAAGTTACAAGGAAAAGCATCACAGGTTATGTAATATACTTGAGAGATTCTCTCATTTCCTGGAAATCTAAAAAGCAGCCAACAGTAGCAAGATCTTCAGCTGAGGCTGAATACAGAGCTCTTGCTACTACCACATGCGAAGCTCAGTGGATTTTATACATCTTAAAGGATCTTCATATCAATCATAATCATCCAGCAGCCATGTACACTGATAGCAAGTCAGCTCATGCCATGGCACATAATTCATGCTTCCATGACAAGACCAAGCACATTTCAATAGACATTCACTTCACAAGAGAGAAGATACACCAAGGAGTAATTAAGCTGATCCACATCTCTTCTCAAGACAACTTAGCTGATATTATGACTAAACCTTTGCCACCTTCGTCCTTCCACTTGTTCAAAACCAAATTGGGCCTTCTGAACATCCATGCTCAATTTGAGGGGGGTATCAAGAGAGTAAAAATAAAGTTAGTTAGTCTCTTTATTAGTTTAGTAGTTATCCTCTTAACTGCTAATTAGTTACTTTAGGTGGTTATTGTAATTAGTTTATAAGGGGTCTTTCAACCCTTGTAAAACTCATTCATTTTTCAATTTCAGTTTTCACTTTGAAGAAGAATGTGTTTATCCAAATCAATCTTTGGTTTCATAGCTTGATAATGGCAATCTTGAACTACTCCCCCGTCTGCTTATCTCGGGTTACCACCATGTCTATAACAACTAGATAAAAAGTAAGTGAAGTTATAACAAGGGATTATATTTTTTTTAGTCCATTAAGTTACCATATTTTTTAATTTAGTCCATCAAATTACCACTTTTTGAATTTAGTCCATTAAATTTCAATTTTTTTATTTTGGTCCAGTTACCTGCTATATCAGGTTTAACAGGTCAATTTTAAAACACACTACACACCCCATAAAAATCTTCAAACAACGAAATTTAATGGACTAAATTTAAAAAGTGGTAATCTGGTGGACTAAATTAAAAAAACGTGGTAATTTAATGGACTAAAAAAATATAATCCCTTGTTATAACTTCACTTACTTTTTATCTAGTTGTTATAGATATGGTGGTAACTTCAAACAACGAAACTTAATGGAATAAATTTAAAAAGTGGTAATCGGGTGGAATAAATTAAAAAACGTGGTAACTTAATGGACTAAAAAAAATATAATCTCTTGTAATAACTTCACTTACTTTTTATCTGGTTGTTATAAATATTGTGTGTTTAATATTTGGGGTGTGTATAACATTTTATCGGGGGTATAATGTATTTTAAAAAATGACCAGTTAAACCTGTTGTAGCAGGTAATTGGACCTTTCGCAATCTTTTCCTTGTTATGGGACTTTTTCCCCATGTTGGGACATTTTTTTGAGTGAACTTGATGATGGTAGGATTTTGGTATGGGGTGGTTTTTTATCCCTTATTTAGTATCTTGTTTTTTAATATGAAAACACCTTACTATATGAAGTTGTCTCATATTAGAAATGGAGGTTTGCACATTATTGTGGAACAAAATGTACATTTATTTTTTTCTCTTTCTAATAATGAATTTTAACTTAAATTTATATTAATATTAATATTTTATATTGATCTAATAAACCCTTTCAAACAAATCTAAGGAACTGCAACCTCACTCTAGATTTCAATAGTCAATAGGGTATTTAAATACCCTGACAAATCAAATCTATAACCCCACGTGATCCAGGCCCTTTAATACCCTGCGTGACAAATCAATTTATCACGCCCACTACATGATGCACCGCTTTAAATAATGATATCTTTATCCGTTACTCTCTTTTTTTAATAGAGTATAAATGATCATGTTATCATCCCAAAAATAATTGTTTCACTTTAATACTAATAAACAGTTTTTACCTTAAAATTTGTGCAAACGGTAAATAATGTATCAAGTAAGAGACTAGGAGAGTGATATATACCTTGTGCATTTTAATTTTTGTTTTCATAGAGTATGAGAGGAAATGGGACTTTTGATCCCACTAACCACGCACCCTCATTTTTTTGGTTCCATGACTTTCAAATGTAGTTCCACTAGCCTAAATTTTGTCAATTTTTGTAGGTCCATAGTTGAGTTAGATAATATTGAGTAAGCTAGGAAAATGTCTGGAGGGAGGTGAATAGACTTTTCAAAATCTTTCAATATATCAGAATACACAATGCGGAATAATCAGAATTAACAATGAGCCCAATCAAATTTATACTCTACTATATTCGCGAACTTCTGTATGAACACTCTACTTGTCTTGTTCTTATATGCAATTCAATCAATTAAGCAGTTAATCAATCAAACACAAATAAAACAGTAAAGTAAATCAAACACGAGATTTATAGTTGTTCGACAACTTGTCTACATCCACTCTCACAACACCAGTCGTGAAATTCTTATTACTCTTCCAATCGAGTAGTGTGTTCTTGTGGCTTAGAGTCCCAAGAAATAAGACTTTGATCTTATCGATTATATCTCCAGATATATCTTCGATCTAACTAGTTATTTTACAAGTAACTAGCAACTTGAAACAAAACAATAAAACTTCTCTTCGTTCAGTAGTGGCCTTCTTTGAATTCTTCACTTGTCTTCTGGCTTGAACTTTCTGAACTTGAACTCTGCGAGTTTCTTCTCTTTGAATATCTCTTAGTAATTGCTTAGTAAAATCTCAATGCTTCAGTAGTCTTTAATCGAACAATACCATGGGGTATTTATAGACTTCCAACTTTCAAGAACATTCTGTTGTGTAACCAACTTTTCTTGAAAACTGACTTCTAACTTCTTCTTATCCTTCCACGCATTCCTTCAGTTAATTAGTTATTCCATAACTAATTCTTCCATCCTTATCTTCAATACGCGTTTCTGACTTAAACTTTATCCTTGCTTGCGCACTTGTCTTGTCTCCATACTTAGACAAAATCTTAGTCTTCTTTACTTGACTTGTCTTGTATTGCGCAGGTCTTCAATAGTGAACTTCATCATAGAACTAAACTAGTCCTATCATCTAATCCTATCAAGACTATTACATTACATTAAGCTTTATAAAACAACTTAGTCACCTTATGATCTATACATTGGATATACGAATACATTTACAAAATATGAGCTTCTATACATCTTTTAATAGCTCAGTATAAATCCTAACATGTATACACAAAGTACTTATAAATCGTACTTGTCTTTCAAACACTTAAACTTTTCTTTTGAACTTTTCTTGTGAACTCTACTGATCTGTTCAAGATGACTTCATAACTAGACTAGATCAGTCAACACTTAGAAATTATTCAAGTCTTCTTTTGGCTTATCAAAACTCAACTCATCATCAATTAGGACTTGTCTTCAGGATTCATATCCCAACAATTTCCCCCTTTTTGATGAAGCCAAAACTACTTGAATTATTTCACGAAAGTAGACTAGTTAAGTAGTTATCTTGTCTTTCACCAAAATATGTTATCTTTTCATTCATTCAACAATAAGATCAGTAGATTACACATACTTAATCAAAACAAAAAGAAATAAGTAAAGTTACTTACAATTACTCACTAATGTTACCTCCATCTAGATTTGGAACACAGAACGCGTCGAGGAGTCTTCTGTGAATATCTGAGATATGATCTTCATTCTCGATCTTCTCCTTCTCGAGCAGCTCTTCTTCAAACTTCTTGATCTTGTTGAAGTCGATCCTCTTTCCGGAACCTAGCATAGGAGTTTCCCATTTAGGATAAATAGGAACGAGAATGTTGTAACCTACAGCAGTTGCAATCCTCATGATCAAGTTCCATAAATTCTGATCTTGCACTTCCATGAACTTGTCAAAAATGTCATACAACTCTTCTTAGCTGTCGGCATCTCCAAATTTCCTTATTATCCAATGATCTAGCTCCCACTTCATCTTGACATTCAACCATGCATCTCTATGCTCATTGTCTATAAAGTTATCAATGTGAGCGTCCTCGATCTCTTCTGAATTAGCCTTCATCTTTTGCAGTATGTGGATATGCTTGCCAACCTTCTTCTTGCTAGCATAGCGATCATCTTCCACTTTTTGCTTCTTCAATATTTCAGTCTCATCCAGATCAGCAATGATCTGTCCTATTGACTCTTTAACTTTTGGTTCTTCAATCACCAACTTCCTTTTAACAACTTGTCTTGTCTGAACCTCAGCAGGAGCAATGCCATTGCCCTTATCTTGTCTCATCTGCTCTGTCTTAGCTTGCTCTAAATCCGCTTTCTTCACAAGCTTTCCTCTTTTTGGCCTTCTCAACTCTTCCATCGCAGTAGCAGCAGCTTTACTTCAGGTTCAGCACTAGACTTAACTTGTCTCGCCTCTTCTTGACTTGTCTCTTCCCCCTTTTTGGCTTCATCACTTGCCTTAAGAGTGAAAAGAGAAGTGAAACGAGTCATCTCTTCTAGCATAGCCTGCTTCATCAGATTTGTTACTTTCTCAATCTGCCTTTGATGAGAACCATCTTGACTCAACTTGTCTAGCTTAGAAGCAACCAACTCCAACTTCTGAGTAGACAGATTCAACTCATTCTTGAAATGTGTTGCAGTCAAGCGTAGCTTGTTGTTCTCTGCAGTCATAGCATTGATAATCTCTCTAGCTTGAGCCAATTGTTCATAAGCCTCTTTCCTCTGCACATCTGCAATATTGATCTTCACTCGATAAACCCTTTCCATCTTCTTGGATTCTCTGGCCAAGACTCTAGCAAAGTCGACTGAACTCTTCTCTGAGTATTCGACTTGATTTTGCAGAAAAGCTTCCAACTGATTGAACATTTCTTGCCTGAAATCAGCATCCAACTGATTAACTTCATTCATGATCATCTCTTTTGAACTAGTCACAAGTGTACTATTTTGTTCAACAAGAGTCTTCTTAACTTCAGACTTTAAAAACTCATCAATAGACGACTTGATTACGTCTTTCAGCTTATTCTTTAACTCGTCTATCGAAGCAGTCAGAATAGATTGAGAGGATTAAACAGCTTCCTCATGAACAGCAACCTCCTCCATGATCTCATCTTCAAGAACAGTTTGAACTTCGACCATCTTATCTTGCAGATCAGTAGTCAAGACCTTGTCTTCTACTACTTCATCTTCCGAAACTACACTTCCAGCGATGGCTTTCAAGTTCAATGGAGGACAATAAGGAACAATAGCCAACTTTGCTTCCTTAAACCTTCTCTCGGCTTCATCTGAATCTTTCTTCACCATATAACCAAGCTTCTTCACATAGCTACAAAGCTCAGCAGGAAAGTACATCTCAACATAACGATTGATTTGACCAACATCCGTCCTTGGACTGTTAGCATGTTCCACTTGAAACTTGAACACAATGCCTCTCATCTGGTCTGAGATATTCTCCAAATCAATCAGCGGATCAGTAGGCTGTACTTCCTCTACTGGTACAGTTTTCTTCATCAACTCATCTTCTATAAGATCAGACTCTGAAACTTGAACACCAATATCGAACTTGTCCTCTGAAGACAACACTTCATCAGATATGTTAAGCATCCTCTTCACAAGAACGGTCAAGGCATGCGCTGGGAGGAGTTCTGAGTGGTCTTTCACTCCACTATTCTCTTGTTGCTCCATCTCCCAGTCTTGAAAGTTCGAAATTCCACCCATTCCAATAATAACTTCGAACAAATCTTCAGTTGGGCCTTTCTTCAAGGCAACCCAAGTGCATATCCTTAACAATTTCTCATACACCTCTGAAGATGTGTCGATCTCAACTGAAGGTAGCATCTTCTTCAGGTTTCTAGTCATTTGTGCACGCAGCCTCTTCTCGCGTAGACACATTGGGTAGTCGACTAGGGATTCGAATCTATTAACGGGAGAGGTCTGAGTAAGTGGGGTCCTTAGCTCAGTTGTTGCAGTGGCAACTAGAGGAGTTCCCGAAATAGATGGGTGTTGGGGTTCAACATATTCTGTTGAGGTTGAAGGAATAATTTGGGTTGTGGTTTCTGGGGGCTCTGATGTGGCTAGATTTGGTTTGACAACTGTCGAAGTATCAGTTGTATCATATATAGTATTGTGTTGGGTAATGTTGGCTCTCAGTGGTTGTACTGCCAACACAGAGGTTTTGGTTACAGGCCTGGCACGAGATCGGAGTGATCTTGCCTTGGTTTTGACAGGGAGGTTGAGAGGTATTGAAATAGTTCGAGATGAAGTACTAACCTTCTCAGTCGTCTTGTCTGGTGAAGGACTCGACTCGACTCGCACTAGTCGATAGGTTTCAGCACCTTCAATTTCGTTCTCCAACTTCTTGTCTGATTGAGTCTCCTCAGAATCATCAATCGGCTCAATCATCGCCTCATCCGATACATACTGAACTTGCTTTCCACTAGTACCAGCCTCAGCGTCTGATGCAGACTCGTCTTCTTCAGCACTTGACGAGTGCACAACTTCGATCATAGCATCTCGTGGGTTAATCTGAACTTGCCCACGTTCAATAGCCCTTCCTTCAGCTTGTTTATCAAGAGCTTCCTTCTTCAAGTAATGCTTTAAAACATGAAATGGCTTCCCTTTGCTCCAATTCGTCTTGTTAGGCAGCAAGACGGGTAATAGAATGCTGAGCTTGTTTCCAAAGCTCACAGCAGCAGAAACCACCCAATCACCGGAATCGGTGTCAACTCTAACATTTCTCTCAAAATACATCAATCGGTCAAAAAACAATTTATACCAATTTCCTTCTGTGATGCCATCATAGATTGCGGCCATCACTCTCGCCTTCTGAAGAGTTACTGAGTCGAAGCTTCCAGTAACACCAAGCAACATTTTGCTTGCGATGTCGAGTAGGGTTCTGTATTTTGGCAGCAGCTCCTTCTTCTTTACTGCCGGAATTTTGCCATCTCGACCCAATCTTAACTTTTTTACCACAAAAGGTGCTTAGATACCTTAACTCTTGCCCCTGGCCATAGTTCTCCACATCAATTGTACCCGAAGGTAGTTTCAATGTTTCGAATATTCCATCTCGAGTGATTTTCACTCGACTTCCACCCACAAAGGCTTCAATGGAGTCGCCTCTTCGAGTAGCATTTGCATAAAACTCGAGAACTTCTTCTTCAAACACCACCTCTGGAAATGCTTCCAAATAGGGTCTTAACCCACACCTATAGCATTTAATTAGGATCTCTTTGTTGTCATCCGTGTGTCTTCCACTGAAGAACACCGATCCTTCAACATGCACCTTGTCTTCGGAGGCATACTTGCCTAGGTTGAACCTAGCCTGCATGTTAGTTCGTACATCGAATAATGATATGATCGACATAGTAGTATCTTTGAGTGAGAACGAACAGTTAGAATTTTGCAAGAAATTTGAGTGCTTGAGAGTAGGGGAGTTGTGAAAACGTGAGGTGAGAAGAGTCGAACTGTTTGGTTTTGATCCAAACCAATTTTTGAATCAACGGCCAAGATTAAGAGTGTTTGATCCAACTGTTGGGACCTTTGGAATTCAGTTGCGGAATCGAGAATATTACGTGATTTGGTATATTAAATTTTGGAATCCGCCCTTTCTATTGGTTAAGACAGAGGAGTGTACTCATCTGACCTAGCGTAGTAGAGTTTAGGCGCGAACTGGGTGTATACACCTCATTAAATGGAGTGTATAAATCCAATTCTAGGTTTTTCAAGTTTTACATTATCAAATTACATTAATACCCTTTATTCGCACTGTTTAAGCACTTAGAGTGTATATGAATCATGAAAGAACTTATCTTGTCTGTTCGAGTCTATGCAGAACAGACGAGTAGACTAATGCGCACCAGACGAGTTCCCCCTTCGACTGTGCTTGTCTGTCTGAAAGTCGAACAACTCCATGTACCTGTCTCATCTTGTGCGACGCATGAGAGTAGATACAAGTAGTAGAGTAGAATAATTAACTCGAATATCAATCTAATACAATGGTCAAGGTTTCGAACAACATGACTGTTAACAAACTTAAGAGTCATCATAAGGATATTTAAGAAATCATAGATTCCCCCTTAAATGTTTATTCCCTTAGTATTACCCTCAGCTTTACCAGCTTCCTCATCGGGTTGTTTTGGTCATCTTGTCTGACCTTGTATACCTGTCTGTTGAGCGAGTAGACGAGTGCTCTGTTTTAGTGATCTTGTCTCCTTATTTCTTGTGATGTACTTGTCTGGTTAGTACATAGCTATAGGCAAGTAGGGTCTAGATCAATTAGTCCTAGACTAATGCATAATTCACAAAAACGAGCCTCAGGTAATGGTTTTATGAAAATATCAGCTCTTTGAAAATCAGTGTGAATCTTTTCCATGCGAATATCCTTCTTTTCTACATGATCACATATGAAATGATGTTTCACATCAACATGTTTACAACGTATGTGCAAAACAGGATTTTGTGTAATGGCAATAACACTGTTACTATCACAGAAAATAGGAACATTTGATTCATAGATATTGTAATCTCTAAGCTGTCGCATGAGCCAAAGTAGTTGACTACAGCAGCTACCAGCAGCCATGTACTCGACTTCAGTAGTAGAGGTAGCCACACTAGTCTCCTTTTTCGAAAACCATGAAATGAGTTTTGTGCCTAAGAATTGACAAGAACCAGATGTAGATTTCCTATCTATTCTACAGCCACAAAAATCAGAATCTGAGTAGCCACTTAGAGATAAATCATCCTTTGAAGCATACCATATACCACGATTGATGGTTCCTTTCAAATATTTCAGTATCCGTTTAGTGGTTTCCATATGACTCTCTTTTAGATTAGCTTGAAATCGAGCACATGCGCCAACAGAAAATGCAATATCAGGTCTACTAGAAGTCAAGTACAGTAATGAACCAATGAGACCACGATAATATGTTTGATCAGCACACTTACCATGTTCGTCTGGATCCATCCTGTATGTAGGTAGCATAGGTACTCCAGTAGACTTGCATGTTTTAATACCATACTTGTCTAGCAAGTTTCTAGTATACTTTGCTTGATTTATGAAAATCCCTTCTGGGGTCTGTTTTACTTGAAGACCAAGAAAGTAATTCATTTCACCCATCATGGACATCTCAAACTTACTTTGCATGAGTGTTGAAAAACTTTCACTCAGCTTTTTGTTAGGTGAACCAAAAATGATATCATATACGTAAATTTGGACGTGTAAAATGTCTTTTCCTTATTGTCTTCTGAACAAGGTTCTGTCGACCTTGCCCTTCGTAAAACCATTTTCTAATAGAAAGAGAGAGAGAGAGTATCATACCATGCTCTTGGAGCTTGCTTTAGTCCATATAAGGCTTTCTTCAATCTATACACCTGGTTGCCTTTGACTTCGAAACCTGGGGGTTGTTCAACATACACTTCTTCCGCAAGAATACCGTTAAGAAATGCACTTTTAACATCCATTTGATATACAGTAAACTTCATGTAAGCAGTATATGCAAGGAACAAACGAATGGCTTCTAGTCTAGCAACAGGAGCGTAAGTTTCATCATAGTCTATGCCTTCACCTTGTGAATAGCCTTGGGCTACTAGTCTAGCCTTATTCCTAACGACTACATCATTCTCATTTTTCTTATTTTTGAAAATCCATCGAGTGCCAACTACATTGTGATGTTCCGGCCTATCGACAAGTTCCCAGACGTCGTTTCGAACAAACTGATTCAAGTCGTCTTGCATAGCGATGATCCAATTACTATCAGCCAATGCCTCTTTAACGGTCGTAGTCTCGATATAAGAGAGGAAACAACACCAGCAAAACATAGTTGGACTAGGCTGTTCTTGCGACTCAAAGAGTTGTCGTCTAGTCTTCACACCAATAGTAGAGTCACCATTGATATTATCAGTATCATGCGCAGATTTCCATATTTTTCTAGACTTAACTGGTAAACTATCATCATCTACCTCAGGTACAGCATCATGCATTTCAACATCATTTGTATCAGTAGATTTAACAAGAGTAGACTAGTCAACTAGAGCAGGCATGTCAACTGGTCTAGTAGACTTACCTTGAGCACTTACCTTCTCGTTGTCATCAGACTCGAGAGCTTTCATGAATGGATTGTAGGCTTGAACAGATTCGTAAACTTCTGATTCTTTATCAGATTCGATCGATAGATAAGTCACCTTCTCACTGATCTTGTCGGCAGACGAGTCATGTCGAGATTCATCGAAAACCACATGTGGTGTTTCTTCCACACAAAGAGTTGAGTAGTTGAATACCCTAAATGCTTTGCTAGTCGAGGAGTATCCTAAGAATATCCCCTCGTCTGCTTTAGCATCGAATGCATTCAACTTGCTTTTCCCATTGTTATGGATGAAACACTTACAACCAAATATATGGAAATATGAAATTCTGGGTTTTCTACCTTTCCAAACCTCGTAAGGTGTCTTACCTAATACCTTGTTGATCGCACTTCTGTTCTGAGAGTGGCATGCAGTGTTGATTGCTTCAGCCCAAAACTTTTGAGGAGTTTTGTACTCGGCCAACATGGTTCTACAGGCTTCCTTGAGTGTTCTATTCCTTCTTTCAGCTACACCGTTCTGTTGTGGTGTCCTAACTGCACTAGTAAGGTGTTGGATACCACGTTTAGCACAAAAATATTTGATATAGCAATTAATGAACTCAGTACCCTTGTCACTACGAATTTTGACAATAGACTGGTTATTCTCAACTTGTAACTTCTTCAACAAATCAGGTAGAAGAGTCTGTGTATCACTCTTCTTGTGTAGGAAGACTACCCAAGTGAAATTAGAATAGTCGTCTACAACAACAAGTGTGTACCTTCTACCATTCAAGGTTGGAGGAGTTATCGGACCATGTAGATCCATATGTAGAAGTTCTAAAACTCTACTTGTTGAGAGAGTGGGAATTGATTTAAAGGAACCTTTTACCTGTTTACCTTTCTGACAAGCATTGCATACATGTGATTTGTAATAAACTTCGTTGGGTAAACCTTCCACTAGGTAATCTCTTGCAATCTTATTAATTACCTTAAAGTTCATGTGACAGAGGCGTCTATGCCAAAGCCAACCGAGCTCTTTAGGGTTCTTAGTAAGAAGACAAGTATCCCTTGGACAACTATTCCAATTCACAATGTATACACTGCCTTGTCTTATGCCGACGAGTAGTATAGTGTGAGTCCTCTTGTCTATGATCTCGCACTTTCGACTTTTAAACTGCACTTTATAACCACGGTCACAGAATTGAGAAACATATAATAGATTATATTTCAAACCTTCTACGTAGGATACGTCCTGTATCTCTACATCTCCATTTCTGATGTAACCAAAGCCTTTTGTAACAACAGTAGAGCTATCACCGAATATCACCTTGGGTCCTTCTTGCTCATGGTAACTCGATAGAAGAGCCTTAATACCTGTCATGTGGTGCGAACAACCACTATCAATGTACCAAGTTTCTCCTACTGAGCCACCCTTCTTATACAAGTCGAGTCGACCCTGCAATGAAGATATTCAATAATTTAGGTACCCTCTTTGTTTATTGGGGTCCTGGGGGGTTAGTCGCGTTCAGGGGAATCCAAATGTACATCGGATTCCTGAACAAGTTTGATCTCTTAAGCTTCCTGCCATACTTGTTACAAAATAAGACCCTGTTGTCCTTATCTGACCTATCATTCGATTTCGGGTCTACTCGTCTGAGATAGCCTTTCGACTTAATCTCTACTTGAGTATGCACTGGTCTATGATAGTCAGAATAGGACTTGAATGCATTGGGTCCATACGGTTTATAGACACGTTTAGGTCTTTCCTCACTTATGATATCATATGACAAAGGTGGAGGATATAGGACAGGTTGAGTACGATATTTTGGAGCGACCTTCCAAGGCTTAGACGAGTAGAGCTGAGATTGCCTTATGAAATGAGGTTTAGGCTCTTGTTGTCTGGTCTGTACTTGTGTAGAACTCGTCTTCTCAGAATACCAATCCTCGTATCTGACCTGGTTGGGTCGTCCACGACTAGTGGTCCCTTTTTGACTAGTTCTAAACGGAACAGGCTTGTTGTTAACATTCTTTTTACCTCCCTTGGTAATTGGAGTGTTGACTTGAGTCTGCTTGTGTACATTGCCTTTGGATGTAGTTCCAATATCGTATTCCATTGGTCCTTTTCCTTTATCATTAATCAAAGAAATTGAATTATCAGTAGTAGGGTTCTTAAGGACATGAGTAGACGAGCTAGGTGAATCAGCACCCAAACCTGTCTTGTCAGCTGGAGCCCTATGCCTATCTGACAGTTGAAGGTTAATCTTCGAAGAGTTAACCAAGTCAGTAAGTTTAAGGTCTAGAGTGACAACCTCAGTTTCTAAGAACTTATTACGTTCTTCAAGCTTTTTGCATTTGCTCTTTAAAACATTGATCTAATTTCTCTCCGTTGCATGTGTCTTAAGTAGGTCTTGATATAACCTGTCTGTCAATGCAGTGTCTTTGAGTTGTCTTAACTCTTCAATCAAGCGTTCATTTAGGACTGTTACATTAGGATCTACTTTAGACTGAGCTTCCTTAAGATCAATGATTTCCTGTTTTAAGGCGATGTTCTCGTCGCTGACTTCAATGAACGCCTTGTTAGCAAGTAGGAGGTCTTCTTAAGTCACACCAGTAAAGTGATGAAGACTACTCCCTACCTCACTATCAGCCGTATCACTTTCATCAGAATCCGATTCATCACATGATTGAAACGAAGTTGCAGATGATACCTCTTGATCAATTTTAGCCATGCAGTATAGGCCATCATCTACTATGAAAGCTTCATCATGATCACGATCAGACGGGTAGCTAGACGAAGATGATGGTAACTCGTCTGATTCCGTTTCAGAGTCATCATTAGCCATCATAGCCTTCTTACCCCGGTTGTATCTTCGTTCCCTTCTAGCTTTGCGTTCTTCACGATCATCAGTGCCCAGGTCCGGACATTCGTAAATGTAGTGACCTGGTTTCTCACAGTTATAACATACAAGATCGTTAGTAGACTTTTTAATAGGAGAGTTATCCCTTCGCTTATCTCGTCTATCAGAACGCTTAATCTTCCTATCATCAGACTCTCTATCTCGTCTGTTTCCTTTCGAGACTTCGTCTCTCCTTTCGGTCTCGTCTGGTCTCAGACGAGTCCTTAGAAGCGGACCCTCTATAGTCTTTATAGAACTTCTTATATCTACCGTAGCGCTTGTTTAACCTGTCGAACTTCCTAACCATCAGATTCACCTGATCTTTCAGACTTAGATCAGTCCTATCTAACTCGTCTTTGACAGAAGCAGACTTAGTCTTAGACCTAGACTTGCGTACTATAGAGCACTTAGACGAACTAGACTCAAAGGCAACATTCTTCGACACGACATTCTCTCTATCACTACTGGCAATGGGTTCATCTTCATCTAGATCAAACACATGGGCCTTCAGAGTTTGAAACATAATCTTTGTTGTCCACACGTCTATATCCTGAGTATTCTTATCTAGCATTTTCACCATTTTCCATCTAGCATCAAGACTCTTAAGAATTCTCAAGTTTATTTCACGTGCAGTATAGGATTTACCAAGAACCTCCAAGTCATTCATAATTTTCGTAAAGCGAGTATCCAACTGGTCAATTGTTTCACCAGTTTTCATCTTGAATGATTCGAATCTCTGAACAGCAGTAGAAAGCTTACTTTCTTTGATTAGGGAAGTCCCTTCACAAATTATAGCAAGACGGTCCCACATTTCCTTTACTGTCTTACATTTTAATACTTTTCCAAGATACTCATTAGGAAGGGTATGTAAAATGTTATTTTTGGCCAAGCTGTCCAGGTTATTCTGCCTCATCTCTTCAGATGTTAGCTCTGACCTGAGTTTGCGAACAAGAACTCCAACAGGTTTGTCCTTGTCCAAAGAAGCAGTGTTAGGGATCATCGTCACGATTGGTCCTTCGGTGACGACTGAAATCATCAAGTCATGAGTGGAGCTGAATATCGCCTCCATTCTCAACTTCTAGTAGTCGTAATCTTGTACCTGGAACTTCGGTAACTTATTAACACTTATTTAGAGAGACATGTTTTTTCAAGAAGATTAGTAATGAGCAGTTTAGGATCAGAGAAACAGATATATCCAGAATAGTGATCAAGAATAGCAATCAAGAACACGTAAGAGAAAATACGGTCAAAAACCAAGACTTCACCCAAATCTTTAGTGGGTTATCAAGAAACAGCAGTTCGTAAACTACTGCTCTGATCCCACTTGTAGGTCCCTAGTTGAGTTAGATAATATTGAGTAAGCTAGGAAAATGTCTAGAGGGGGTGAATAGACTTTTCAAAATCTTTCAATATATCAGAATACACAATGCGGAATAATCAGAATTAACAATGAGCCCAATCAAATTTATACTCAACTATATCGCGAACTTCTTTATGAACACCCTACTTGTCTTGTTCTTATATGCAATTCAATCAATTAAGCAGTTAATCAATCAAACACAAATAAAACAGTAAAGTAAATCAAACACGAGATTTATAGTGGTTCGACAACTTGTCTACATCCACTCTCACAACACCAGTTGTGAAATTCTTATTACTCTTCCAATCGAGTAGTGTGTTCTTGTGGCTTAGAGTCCCAAGAAATAAGACTTTGATCTTATCGATTATAACTCCAGATATATCTTCGATCTAACTAGCTATTTTACAAGTAACTAGCAACTTGAAACAAAACAATAAAACTTCTCTTCGTTCAGTAGTGGCCTTCTTTGAATTCTTCACTTGTCTTCTGGCTTGAACTTTCTGAACTTGAACTCTGCGAGTTTCTTCTCTTTGAATATCTCTTAGTAATTGCTTAGTAAAATCTCAATGCTTCAGTAGTCTTTAATCGAACAATACCATGGGGTATTTATAGACTTCCAACTTTCAAGAACATTCTGTTGTGTAACCAACTTTTCTTGAAAACTGACTTCTAACTTCTTCTTATCCTTCCACGCATTCCTTCAGTTAATTAGTTATTCCATAACTAATTCTTCCATCCTTATCTTCAATACGCGTTTCTGACTTAAACTTTATCCTTGCTTGCGCACTTGTCTTGTCTCCATACTTAGACAAAATCTTAGTCTTCTTTACTTGACTTGTCTTGTATTGCGCAGGTCTTCAATAGTGAACTTCATCATAGAACTAAACTAGTCCTATCATCTAATCCTATCAAGACTATTACATTACATTAAGCTTTATAAAACAACTTAGTCACCTTATGATCTATACATTGGATATACGAATACATTTACAAAATATGAGCTTCTATACATCTTTTAATAGCTCAGTATAAATCCTAACATGTATACACAAAGTACTTATAAATCGTACTTGTCTTTCAAACACTTAAACTTTTCTTTTGAACTTTTCTTGTGAACTCTACTGATCTGTTCAAGATGACTTCATAACTAGACTAGATCAGTCAACACTTAGAAATTATTCAAGTCTTCTTTTGGCTTATCAAAACTCAACTCATCATCAATTAGGACTTGTCTTTAGGATTCATATCCCAGCAATTTTGGTCCCAGTATTGTACAAAATTTGCAAAATCGTCCAAGCCCCATTAAATATTAACGAAAAGACGCACGTGCATATCACGTGGCCGTCAATTGTTAATTTCACCCCAAATCAAAGTTCACCCTCAACAAAAATCTCAAATCTTTTCAGAACCCTAAGATTGCAGTCAAAATCCCACATTCAAAAAACAAAAATCCCCAAATTGTAGCCTGTCATCTTCTTCGTCGGACATTTCGAAGTACATCAAAGCTTGGTGAAGAAGGCGTCGAGGGTCATCCTCCATCGTCGGTGAAGAAGGCGGCGAGGGCCATCGACCGTTGTTGGTGAAGAAGGTGTCGAGGGCCATCTGCCATCGTCGGTGAAGAAGGCGGCAAGGTCTTTTTAGAGAGGGCCATCCGCCATCTTCTCTGATTTGTGTCGCGCCGCTCGCATCGTTGCAGAACATGTAGAACATGAAGAAGACTTGAACTCGCAATTTATCGCGGCGGATCTGTTGCGCTATATGTTGTTGTTTCATTCTCTCGAATCCATTCGAGAAACTGAAGAAACCTGCAGCTTGATGATAATCATACTAGGAGATAGAGATGAATTGTAGAGAATTGGAGTGAGAGGTAACTGGAGGGAGTGATGGAGTTGCTATTCCCATATCAGACAATTCTTCATCATCGATCTCGCAGACCCCTTCACAGAACCACCAGCCCAATTCTTCTTGCAGCTTTCAGCTCTATGATTTTTCAATAATTTGTCAGTGCTTCGGCGGCGAATGGAACGTGCTCAAATTTTTCAGTAGTGGCGGGGGGTACGGATTCGAGTTGGGAAATTAAGAGTGAAGAATTAGGGAATTCAATTTCGATCACAAAATCAACGAAGCAGAATTTGGGTGTCGATTTCCCTGGAGATGAAGAGGAAAGCATCCCTGGAGATGAAGAGGAGTGTGTCCGTGAGTGGTCCGATAAGGGGTTTTCATTCTCAGGCGACTCTCATTGATTTCCATTATTTTTTATGCTTAATTATTTTCTTAATTATATATTTTTGGGATGTAATGAAGATTATTTCAGCAGAAGACGCTCCAAAATGAAAGAAGAATTAACGGGACAAAAAACGCTAACAGTTGACTTACGACTGACTAACGGTGGGACCAAAATTGACAAAATTTAAACTATTGGAACTACATTTGAAAGTCACGGGACCAAAAAAAACGAGGGTGCGTGGTTGATGGGACCAAAGGTCCTATTTCCTCTGGAGCATGACATTTCTTCATTCTACCAACATTCCCTCCACTTTTTTTTAGCAAAACGAGTTCATCAAAACGTTAACATATATGTTTTCTCAATTGAGGAAGATATGTAGTTGAATGCATACTATGCAATTGAAGTTTAAGTGCTTTAAATATTTCTTCAATTATTCAATTAAAATTTTAACCTCTACATTAGAACAGGGTCAAAATTGTGACTCAATTGCACCACAATTGAATGTATACACGTGTTACTAATCAATCATAACATAATTAAAAAGTAATGTGTTATATTGAAATCTCATAAAATTTTATATATAGTGCATTTCGCTAGGAGGAGAAGATCACGAGTTAGTAGCACACTAAACCCCTCGACTACGTTAAAAAAAAAAAATCAAGATTTTCCTCTTTGACTACTCGAAACACACAAATGGACTAATATCATCAAATTGAATGAAAAATCATTTGTGCTTGACGTCATCCACGATATTGATTTTTTTTTTGTTACAAGTTAAATACCCATCCTTTTTCCCCTCCCCATGACTCGAACCCAAGATCTAAGGCCTAGGTAGTGGTGCTCTAACCACTTGAGCTATCCCACTTTGTCGTCATCCACGATATTGATGGTTCATGATCTTTGAAATGGCCTCCTCCAACTTGTATTTGGCATTAACTCAACTCTTCAAATGAGTTTTTTCAATAATATTTACAAGCAATTAGTATTATTCAGTTAAATTAATTACTATTATTTTGTGAAATCAATTAATATTATTTACGATAATTTGTTCGGTAAAAAGAAAAATACTTGTGTGTACCATTTGATCCAATTTTCTAAATGAGTGAATGTTACCTACAGTATAATATTAATTTAAATAGAGTATAGTATTAATTCAAATACAATATACTATTAGCTCACATATTATATAGTATTAGTTCAAAATATTAAATAGAAACAAGTTACATTATGTGTAATTTGTACCTTAATAACATTGATAATAACAAGAAAATAGTAACTATAGTTGCATACAAGAATTACTTTTTTTATTACGGCAATAATGAATTCCAAACTCCCTTCACACTCTCCTTGACAACCTCCGCAACAAATCCAGCTTCTTCAATCACTTTGGCATCGGCACCGTCCCTCACCAACGGCGGAAAGAATAGCCACGAACTCGTCCCAAACACAAACCCAAGCGTCATCGGCCCTGCCACAAACCACGGCAGCCGCCATTTCCTCTCCGCCATTCCAAACTCCACCGCCACACAAACGCCGTGAACCACGAAAAACATAGTCATTTCCCACGACGGAGGAGCCCGAGTTACGTACCAAAACAAGAGCTCATGCATAAGCCCCGACACAACAAACGTCGCCATCACCCCAACCAATTTTCCTCCCTTCACCGCTGACCGGACCGGCACGTACACCGTCTGCCGCAGTATACTATTAACCGTCCGATTCCACCGCTTCCCCCAAAATTCTCGGAGCGAGGTCGAGCGATACGGCTCGTTCGAGGGCGACTCGACCTCTAACCCGAACAACGCCTTCAATACTAAACTAGATAACGCAACCACAATCTCAATCAATAGGAAAATCAAACAACAGTATATAAATAACACAATTTGGGGGTGGATTCGTTGTTTGTGATCATGCAGAAGTGACAATAGTACAAGGGAAACAGGGATTTCAGCGGCTAAAACCAGAGGAAGTTTCTTTGGAGTTGGGGTGGGGTTGATCTTGAAGGGAAGAGCAGCCATGGCGATGAATATGGGTAGAGATTTCGGGTCCGGGTCGGGCGCAATCGGGCCCTGATCGAATGCGAAGAGGAGCAGCTTGAAATTGGAAAGCCATGTGAAGAAGAAGGCAGTTATTGCGGTGAAGAAGGCAGATGTAGTATAAAGGGGAAGAAGCGTGAATATGAAGAATATGGGGACAAGAGAAATGAGCCTCCATTTTCCTTTGGGCAAGTTTCCTGAAATCAATCGACAGTAACACAGGGATGCGATTGCTATCAACCAAACAAAACTTAAGTTCTTGATTTCACCTTCCATTGGATCTTGGAATTCTTGATTTAGTTAGAAGCAAAAGTGCAAAACTAATCCAAAAATATTATTGGATGGATGGTATTTGACCATACGTTTCAACATTAGCCAACGCAGATGACAACCAATTGGATCAAATGTCATACAAATTATTTATAATACTTGACATAGATTTCATTATTTTAATGCAAGGGTGGGTCCGTACGTGCACTTGAATTCATTTTAGTTGGGTTGATTGAATATAATATACGTACATATTTCACTTTACTAATACAATTATCTGACAAAGTGAGATAACTCAAATGAGTTAGAGCACCACTACCTAAATCTAAATCTAAACCTAAACCTAAACCTAAACCTAAGATCTTGAATTCGATAATGTAATTCAAAAAAATAATAATAATACAATTATCTTAAATGCATAAGTATGTCCTTACTCTTGAAGGTATGATACATTGATACTGTCTTGTGCACACTTCCTTACGTGTTTATCTTACGCTCCCTCCGTCCCTCAAGTGACTTACACAGATTGACTGACATACATTTTTAGAAAATGAAATTTAGTGATGTGTGGAGTAAAATAAAGGAGGAGAATTTTAGTTGATTTAGTGAGATGTAAATAGAATTTAGTGAGGTGTAAGAGATAATGTGAGCCAAAAAAATGAGTGATAAATTTGAAAATTAATTTTATGAGTTATTTCCATATTAGGGATGTACATGCGGTCTTAAAACGTCCCAATAAAAAGTAATTTTGTACATTTCATTCAAATCATATCATGTCATTGAATGGGTGTAAAAAGTAATATCATTTTATGTAAATATATAAATTTTGTGAAGATGTAATTTATGAAAGAGTTTCTTTTTTAAATGTGTGCAAACTATTGTGAAACAGACAAATAATATAATATATAAGTGTGTAAACAATTTGGGGGTAATGTCGTGCAATTTACACCTAAAACCTTCCTCACAAATTAATATAAAGAGATATTCATCAACACGTGGAATCTACCAATTAAATTAGATAATACGTGCAACCTCCCAATCAAATTAGATTATTTTTGCAAAAGACGATATCGTGTGAGACGAATTTGGTGCTATTTCCTGCTGATTTCGGTATTGTTTTCTGCTGGTTTCAGTGATGTTTCCTACTGGTTTCGGTGTTGGTTTTGGGCTGATTTCCTGCTGGTTTTTAGGTCTTTTTTTTATGCGGAGCCTTTTTTTTTCTTTCCTTTTTTGATGTATTTGACATTTTTGGATGTATTTTTTATGAATGCTCTTTTATTTATAAAATATAATGATATTATCGATTTTATTAGGGTGAAATTTAAATTTCTTAGCTATTATGATTAAATACTTTTGCGATGAATGATTTACTTTCGTTGATAAATCAACTATGAAAAATATATTTACATCGTTATTATTTTGTGATGAAATTCTTAGTTTCGTGGCTAACATTTGCAATGAAAACATGATTTTTATTGCTAACGTTTTTCAATGAAATCTATATTTTTATCGCAAAATATTAACGATGAAAACATGAGTTTCATCGCAAATATTAGTGACGAAAATGTGTTTCATCGCAAAATGTTAGCGATGAAAACATGAGTTTCATCGCAAATGTTAGCGACAAAAAATATAGGTGTCATCGCTAACATTTGCAACGAAATTAAAATATTTATCGCAAAAATATTTGTCACGAAGTAAGAAACTACTATTTTAGACACGAAAATATTTGTAGCTAATTCAAATATTTTCGTCGTAGGATTTGTTGTTATACACCCGTCGCTAACGTATTTGCAACAAATGTTTGATTTTTCTCGCAAATATTTTGCGATGGGTAGATGTTGTTACTCTTAAATGACTTAATATTCACAACAACATCTTAATTCGACCTTTCTTATTTTGTCTAAGTCTAAATTTCAGTGTTCTAGTTGATGTTGCTTTGGATGTTGTAACATCGCGGGTTGAAGATCTAGAAGTTTCTACACGGTTCCAGACTGGAAGGATCTGGAAGCTTGCAGACCGTTGTAGATCAGGCGGTTGCATGGAGAAACGTCCAGAATTGGCTGGAAGGTGCTAGAATTCATTGGAATGAAGAGTGGACTAAAAAGAAGGGATGAGATCCTAAAAAATAGGATCTGGATTATGAAGCTTCTAGAATTCATTTTTATCACTATAAATACTCAAGGAAGGCTTCATTATTCAGCATGGAGAATTAGTAATAATCGTATAATGTCTATGTGAGAGTTCTACCTACTTAGACGTTATATTGGTTATTATAACTTTTTCATCAGATTCTCGTTTGCCATGAAGATATACAAATCAGATTCGAGAGTCACATATTTCACGAAGTGCTATTCTTTAAGTCCTAAACTAGCGTTCATCCTGTTAGGAATTAAATTTCATTAGCATGTTCATGTCGTTGTGCCGAAGTATCCCAACTTCTTGTACAACATAGACTTTTCTATACTTCTTTGATAGATAGATCATAGAGTTAGATTAGTTTTTGGTCGTATAATTTTTACACTTAAGCCATCTTTAGACTAGATACATTATCAAGTCTTGTTTCCGTTGTGAATATTTGTTCACACAACATTTGTATTCACTCATTGATTAGTGAAAGTTTTGCCATGAGGCTCACGCATAGATTTTAAATTAAAATCTATGTAAAAATTATTTCCATTGTGTTCAGTTTATTTTTAGTGTTTTAGTCTTCCGCTGTGTCTGTCTTTTCTGATATTCTGCTAGAGTCTGTGTTACACTATTTGTCTCAACATTCAGTGTAACATCGTTCTGTTTTTCACTTAAACACTATTAATACCACACACACTTTCAGTTGGTATCAGAGCCAATACCTGACGACACTAGGTTTAGATTCTTGTTTTAAGTGTGTTTTAGTTTATGTTAGCAATGGAAACACATCACATATCCACTGCACTTAGGCACCCGAACATATTGTCCATATTTTAAAGCCTAAGTTGTGCATGTATATCAAGTTGATAGATGAACGTGCTTGGAGGACTATACTTACAGGTTATGATGTACCAAAGATCCAAATCAACACATCAACACCCCACCAGAAAGAAGGTAAACCAAGGTATGATCATTAATATAGAAAATCAGTTCAATGCATGTTCTGGATATGATCATTATGAAAATTAATGTGTCAATACCAAACTTAAGCAAAAACTGAATTTTAGTACTATCTTAAGTGATGAATCAAATGATGATTCTTTAGATGATGATTCTTTAGATGATGATCTGGATATAGATTCTGATGTTGCACTTGATGTCATAACATCTATGGTAACATCAAAACAGAGTCATCCAGATTTGAATTATTTTAATGGGCTTGTTAATGATGCAGGCATAAGGAATGATGATTCTAAATACCAAAGGTTGTTAGATGATTGGAACTCTCAGAAAATCATTCTTAATTCTTTGAATAAAGAGAATGAGAATTTGAAAGGAACAATTACCAAGCTAAAAGTCATACTTGCCAGAAGAGACCTTGAAGTTTACAAACTGAAGGAGAAATTCACCACCTCTACTTTAAGTTTCATAAAATTTTCTATGAGTGCTTCTGATATATGTTATAGCTATTGGTAAATCTGATAATTGTGGTATACGTTATGATGGTGAAACTGCTTCTATTTCTAAGAATTTTGAAAATACTGTGAAATTTGTGAAGGCAAATGTTAAAACATTTGTTGTAACATATGCACAAACAGATTCTCACAAAGTCAAAAACATTGAAAAGAAGTTTGTATGTCATTATTTTTTCAAAAATTGATCATATTTGTCCTTACTGCATGAAAATGTTTGATGATCTGAGATATGAGAAAATATTATCTAAAAAGATATCACATCCTATGAAACATTTTCTGAAATCTGCTTGGAAATCTGATGTTACCAGTAATGTTGTTCACACCTCTTTGAAAGCATGTTTACTTGGTCAATGGTATTTTTGATAGTTGTTGTTCTAGACATATGACATCACAAATTGACTACTTATCTGATTATGTGATCTTGAATGATGGTAATGTTACATATGGTGGTTATTCAAAAGGAAAAATTATATGAACTTTGAATGTTGAAGGTTTTCCTAAGCTTAAAAATGTTTTGCATGTTGATGGCTTACTTGTTAATTTTATTAGTATTAGTCAACTTTGTGATGATAATTTGCATGTAAAATTGGACAAAGAAACATGTGTATATTCTTAATAAAGATGAAGATTATCTAGGGCAGTAGATAATTGTTTTCTTATTGGAACAAATGTGTGTAATTTGTCAAAGAATGATGAAAATATCTTATTGCATCAAAAATTGGGACATGCACATTATAGATCAGTGAAGAGACTAATCAGATCAGATGCAGCTAAAGGATTACCAAAACTGAAGTTTCAGAGTACCACTGTATGTGGACCATGCCAGAAAGGTAAGCAGGTAAGAGTGTCACATAAAATGCTGTCACATTGTTCTACACATCAATGTTTCGAATTGTTGCACATGGATTTAATTGGTCCTATGAAATTGCTGAAAGAAAGAATATAACTTTACAAGATATGGCAAGAGTTATGTTTTTATCTAAAAGTTTTTCTAAAAGATTTTGGGCTGAAACATTGAATATTGCATGTCATATTATTAATAGAGTCTATTTTAGATCTTGCACTACTCAAACACCATTTGAGATTATGAATGTTAGAAAACCAAATGTGAAGTATTTTCATGTATTTGATTGTGTGTGTTATATTTTGAATGATAGGGATCAACTTCATAAGTTTGATTCTAAAAGTGATAAAGGTTTCTTTTTAGGCTATTCTAGAAATAGAAAAGCTTATAGAGTTTATAAGCTTAGGACTAACACTGTTCAAGAATCTGTTAATGTTGTGTTTGATGATGATAAAGGTCTTACAGATGATAAAGATGAAGAAGATGTATCACAAGTGACTGACAATTCTGAGAATACATTGAAGTCTGAAAATGTTGCACCGAATGCTAACACATCTGGGTCAACATCTACAGAACAGTCAGTTGTACCTTTCCAGAATGATCAGTATGTTCCCAAAACGAACCCTTCTTCAAGTATTGACAAAAATCATCCATCTGACCAGATCATAGGTGATGATATTGGAGTGCAAACAAGAGAAAAAGTAAGATCAAATAAGGTAGATGCGGTAAGAACAATATGCATGTCTTCTATTTGCAATGTTGTGAATGTAGAGTGTTACTATTCTGAAATTGAACCTAAAAATGTAAATGAAGTATTGGCTGATGAAAATTGGATTAATGCTATGCATGAGGAACTTAATCAGTTTGAAAGAAATGAAGTATGAACACTAGTTCCAAGACCTAGTCATACTAATGTCATTGGAACAAAGTGGATTTTTAAGAATAAAACTGATGAGTTTGATAACATTTTTTTAGGATTGAGACTAGATTAGTTACACAATGTTACACTCAAGTTGAAGTTATTGATTTTGATGAAACTTTTGCACCTGTTGCTAGGATAGAATCTATTAGATTATTGCTAGCAATTGCATGTTTTATTGATATTAAACTTCATCAAATAGATGTAAAAGCTGCATTTCTAAATGGCATTTTGAATGAAGAAGCATATGTTGAACAACTTAAAGGATTTGAAGATCCACAATACCCTGATCATTTTATTAGAGTAGAAGCCGATATAACTTTGTTCATTAAGCACACTGGAGAAGATTTACTTATTGCTCAAATATATGTTGATGACATTGTGTTTGGTTTAACTTGTGATAAAATGTTAACCAATTTGTTAAAACAATGACTGCAACATTTGAGATGAGTATGGTTGGAGACTTGAATTATTTTTCTAGGTCTTCAAATCAATCAATGTAAGGATGGTATATTCTTCTCTCAAGGTAAGTATGCTAAGAACTTGGTTAAAAGGTTTGGTTTTGAAAGTTAAAAAGTAATGAAAACTTCTATAAGATCTACTTTGAAACTTTGCAAAGACAGTGCTGGAAAGGATTTTGATCCAACATTGTATAGATCCATAATATGTAGTTTACTTTATTTAACCTCTAATAGATCAGATATTATGTACAATGTTTTAGTTTGTGCTAGGTACCAAGCTAATCCAAAGGACTCTCACCTGAATGCAATGAAAAGAATTATCAAGTATGTTGCAGGTACAAGAGAACTTGGGATATGGTACACTAAGGACACCAACAACACTTTGATTGGATATAGTGATGTGGATTGAGCATGAGATATAAATGACATAAAGAGTAAGAGTAGAAGATGTTTCTACATGAGAAATAATCTTGTGGTTAAGCTAGATGTTTCATGACTATGGAACTGAAAACGATATCCTTACATTTTTCTGTGATAATACGAGTGCATAAACATTTCTAAAAATTCAGTACAACACTCACTCACTAAACACATTTGCATTAGGCATCATTTTATGAGATATTTAGTGGAGAAAAACATAGTAAAGTTGGAATACGTACCTACTGAAAATCATAATTTTGATATATTTACTAAAGCTATTGACCTTGAGATATTCTTATTTTTTGAGAAAATCTCTTGGTATGTGTAGTATCTGAATAATCCTAGATGGATGGTGTCACAAATGTCGTAGCATTTGGGACAACGTCGTAAGGTTGTATAGTTGTTATATATTTAATTTATTTCATATTTTCGTTGAATAATTCCTTTGTAAAATATTCTTGAATCTAAAATTTGTTGTGAAAAAATAAACATGTTTTACACCTCTCAAATGCATAAAAAAATAGAATGTTATTAGCATACTAAAAGATGTACCAAATCACTGAGTAACTATGGAGCACGGAGTTCGCTACTGTTGATGTTGATATGAGTGTTATGTTTAATGATCCAACACTGACAGCCGAGTGTTGTGTTTAATGTTCCCAACATTCATGACAACATCAGAATTTTCCCTTCCTTTTCTCACTAAATCTTATCTTACGCTTGTTGTCTAATGATGTCCCCAGAGCAGTTAGAAGACGTGGGCAACACCAAGTCATGCCACTGCGTGGGAGTGAGAAGTTATTAGACCATGATATAACAAGTCCCTAAATTCTAGGAGTGGTGGAGAGAAGTTCTATAACCGCATGATCTCAAGGTTGAGGCTATCTTGGGAGTTGATGGCAGTTCGTGGATGAAGCCTATAAATACAGAAGCTGCCCTCAACACAAGATACACAAGAAGAAAAGCTGAAATCGACTACTACTCTATTGAACGCTATATACGCTTCTAGTTAGGAAAAACCTTGTTTCTTCTTGTAGTTCTTCACATTATTATAAACCCGAATAGTAGTGTGTTAGAACATAG
This sequence comes from Galeopsis tetrahit, assembly GCA_963675135.1. Lineage (NCBI taxonomy): Eukaryota > Viridiplantae > Streptophyta > Magnoliopsida > Lamiales > Lamiaceae > Galeopsis > Galeopsis tetrahit. The sequence goes on from OY776123.1 coordinate 59,479,091, forward strand.
TCTTATTTACTAGGTTGTGTGATTAGATCTATGAGGGAGATAGTTTCATAGGACTTAGTAAATTATTATACACTTTCGTAGTGTAATTTTACACCTCAAAGAGGTTATACTCGTTTCACATATTTTTATATAGTGAACAGCGTAGATTATTTTATAATCTACGCAAATTTTGAATACTTCTATTTTCAGTACGTGCAATTTTAATTTCCGCTGCATTGTGTTGTCTAGGTTGTGCCAACACGACAGACAACATCTCTGATTTCGCACGCGCACACACTTTCAGTTGGTATTAGAGCCAACTACTTGATACACTAAGTAGAGATTCTGCTTAGAGTGTGTAAAATCTGAAATGGAGTATCCACTTTCACCCGCACTAAAGCCTCCAATTCTAGATGGCACGGATTATGCTTTCTGGAAACCAAAGATGAGGATGTACATCAAATCCATTGATGAACGAGGCTGGAGGAGTGTTCTTGCTGGTTGGACTCAACCAAGAACTGCTGCGAATGAAGACAATGAAGCTCGAATCAAGAGAGAGCTCGATTGGACGGCTGAAGAAATCACAACGGCGAGTTACAATTCAAAGGCGTTGAATGCAATCTTCACCTCAACTGATGCCTCAATGTTCAAAATCATATCAAACTGCATTTCTTCGAAGGATGCATGGGATCGACTGCAAGAACATTGTGAAGGATCGGATAGTGTACGAAGGACCAGACTACGTATGCTTGGAACCAAGTTTGAAAACCTGAGGATGAAAGAAGATGAAACCATTTCATCTTACAACGAAAAGCTGACTGAGATTTCAAATGAAGCTCATTCTCTTGGTGATCCAATATCAAATCAAAGGTTAGTACATAAAATTCTTAGATCTGTTCCTAAACGTTTTGAACCTAAGATATGTGCTATAGAAGAAGCTAAGGATACTGATATGATAAGTCAAAATGAATTGGTTGGTATTTTGAAAACTTACGAGATGAACATTTCTGAAAAGACTGATAATGAAAAGAAAGTGCTTGTTTTCAAAGGTGATGCCTCATCATCTGTATCATCAGGTTCTGGAAAGTCTCCTTATGTTACTGAAATTGATTCTGATGAAGATGATATTGAGGAATACCTTAATAATCCTGATTATATGGCTTTCATTACTAAACAATTTAAGACATTTATGAAGAACAAGAATAATAGGCTTAAGGACAACATTCAACCTAAGGTTCAGATTAATAATACTCAACAATTGCCTATTAGGAAGAACAATTTTAATCCTTCTAGACAATTAGAAAGAGGTAACACGTTTAGATCTGACCAAGCGTATATGAAGAATGTTAAATGTGATGCATGTTCTGGATATGGTCATTATGCTAATGAATGTGCTAACACCATTCTCAAAAAGAAACTTAATTACAGTGCTACTTTAAGTGATGAGTCTGATGTTGATCATGATCCTGAAAAAGATATTGAAAAAGTTTTCTCTGCTAGAATTCTATATGATGATAATTTTGATGATGATCTGGACGATTATTATGATGTGAGGACAAATGAGCCATCATTTGAGAAATCACTGAATACTAATGTACCAGAATTTAACTGTTTCACAAGTTCTGTTAATAAGACAGGTACATCAATTAAAGCAGGTTTATCCAGAAGAGATGCTGACACTCAAGACTTGTCTAATACTGTTTTTAAACTGGAAAGTCTTTTAACAAAGAAGGATAAGGAAATTTCTAAACTCAAAGAAAGACTAGATGTGTCTGTTCTTGATTTTAAGAAATATTCTTATGAAAAACCTTTAACTAATGAAAAAGTTTGCAAAATATCTTCTGAAACTGAGAAACTTAATCACATCATTAAGTCTCTGAACTTTGAAAATTCTGATTTAAGAGAATCTGTTACTAAGCTTGAAGGCATTCTAACAAGAAAAGATGTGGAGATATCTAAACTTGAAGAGAGATTGAAGGAAGCCTCTCTAAGCTTCAAAAGATTTTCTGATGGAAAGAACAAACTGGAAGACTCTCTTATGACCAACAACTCAAGGAGAATAGGTAGTGGCTACCAAGGTAAGAATTCAAAGAAGTCTGAACCTAAGAAACCTACTGTTTTTGTAAAAGCTGAAGTTAATTACAATCCTAGTGTTTCTGCTAAGACTCAGATTATTGCAAAAAATGTTATATGTCATTACTGTTTCAAAAAGGGTCATAAAAGTACTCAATGATCTGAAACAGTCTGTATTGCCTGAAATGACTCAACATTCAAGATCACAAAGTAATAATTCTGCATGGACTCCAAAAGAAAATACATCTTGTAATGTTGTTCATATGTCTCTGAAAGCATGTATACCTGGATTATGGTACTTTGATAGTGGCTGTTCTAAACACATGACAGGTCAAATTGATTATCTCACTGATTATACTGTTTACAATGGTGGTAATGTAACTTATGGTGGTGGATCAAAAGGAAAAATTATTGGTAAAGGGACATTGAATGTTCCTGGTTTTCCTAAGTTATCCAATGTTTTGTATGTTGATGGACATTATGTGATGATGATTTGCATGTTAAGTTTGATAAGAACTCATGTTATGTGCTTGACAAAAACTCTAAATGCATCATGATGGGAAACAGATCTGCTGATAATTGTTATCTCATTGAATCTGAACTTATCTGCAATAAGGCTAAAATTGATGATAGTATTCTGTGGCATCATAAACTTGGACATGCTAACTATAGACAACTTGATAAACTTGTTAGATTAAAAGCTGCTACAGGTTTACCAGATCTGAAATTCTCAGATAACAAAGTATGTGGACCTTGTCAAAAAGGCAAACAGATTAAAGTGTCTCACAAAATGTTGGGACATTGCTCAACCAAACATTGCTTCGAATTACTGCACATGGATCTTATGGGTCCTATGGAAACAGAAAGTATTGGAGGTAAAAGGTATTCTTTAGTTGTGGTTGATGATTACTCTAGATTCACATGGATTGAATTCTTAAAAGATAAATCTGAAACTTTTTCCATTTTCAAAATTCTGTATAAAAGATTTAAGAATGTTTTCAATTCTAAAGTATGCAGAATTAGGTCAGATCATGGAAGAGAATTTGAAAACAGTTCCTTTACTGAGTTTTGTGAATCAAAAGGTATAATTCAAGAGTTTTCTTCTCCTAAAACTCCTTAACAAAATGGCATAGCAGAAAGAAAAAATAGAACACTTCAAGAAATGGCTAGAGTCATGCTATGTTCTAAGAACTTATCTAAAAGATTTTGGGCTGAAGCTCTTAATACTGCTTGTCATATTGCTAATAGAGTTTATATTAGAACAGATTCTACTAGAACTCCATATGAAATTCTGAACAATAGAAAGCCAAATCTGAAATATTTCCATGTTTTTGGCTGTGTTTGTTATATCTTGAATGACAGGGATCAGTTACATAAGTTTGACTCAAAAAGAGATAAAGGCTTCTTTCTTGGTTACTCAAGAAACAGCAAAGCCTATAGGATTTATAACTTCAGGACTGATACTGTACAAGAATCTGTAAATGTTGTTTTTGATGATGATACAAGCATTACAGGTAAAAGCATTGAAGATGAAGACATTTCAGACTTGATTAATGTACCAGTCATTACTGAAAATGTTGAACAGGTTCAGAATGTTGAAAAGAATGCTGACACATCAGAGGAAACATCTGATAATACAAATCCTGAAAATCTGTACAATCTCCAGAAAACTCCTTCCATAAGGATTCAGAAATATCATCCACAAGACCAAATTATTGGTGAACAGACTACTGGTGTTCAAACCAGAAGAAGAATGGGGATGAACTCAAAGGATGTGGTAAGATCAATATGTATGTCATGCATGTGTAGTAAGGTAAATCATGAATGCTATCACTCTGAGATTGAACCCAAAACTGTTAAAGAAGCATTATATGATGAAAATTGGATAGAAGCTATGCATGAAGAACTTAATCAATTTGTTAGGAATGATGTGGACATTAGTTCCTAGGCCAGACCATATTAATGTTATAGGAACTAAATGGATTTTCAAAAACAAGACTGATGAAATGGGAAATATTATTAGAAACAAAGCTAGGTTGTTTGCTCAAGGGTATACACAGGTAGAGGGTGTAGACTTTGATGAAACATTTGCTCCTGTTGCTAGAATAGAATCCATTAGGCTCTTACTTGCCATTGCATGCTATATTGATATAAAACTGCACCAAATGGATGTTAAAGCTGCTTTTTTAAATGGTATTCTAAATGAAGAAGCTTATGTTGAACAACCTAAAGGCTTTGAAAACCCTGAGTTTCCTGACCATGTCTATAAATTGAAAAAGGCTTTATATGGCTTGAAACAAGCTCCTAGAGTATGGTATGAAAGGTTAACAGATTTCCTAATTGAGTTTGGTTTTGTAGGAGGAGAAGCTGATAGAACACTATTCATCAAACATGATAAAAATGATATTATGATTGCTCAAATCTATGTTGATGATATAGTATTTGGTTCTACTTGTGACAATATGCTTAAACACTTTTTGAATGAGATGACATCTACCTTCGAAATGTCCATGATTGGTGATTTAAATTACTTTCTAGGACTGCAAATCAAACAACAAAAAGATGGGATTTTTATTTCACAAAGTAAGTATGCTAAAAGTCTAGTAAAAAGGTTTGGATTAGAGAATGCTAAACATATGAAAACACCTATGGGATCAACTCAGAAACTGAGTAAGGACAGTGTTGGCCAGAATGTTGACTCAACACTGTACAGGTCTATGATTGGCAGTCTGTTATATTTGAGTTCCAGCAGACCTGATATTATGTTCAGTGTTTGCTTATGTGCTAGATACCAAGCTAATCCTAAAGAATCACATATGAATGTTGTTAAAAGAATCATTAAGTATGTTGCAGGTACATGTGATTTAGGTATTTGGTACAGCAAAGACACAAACTGCACCTTAATAGGTTACAGTGATGCAGATTGGGCAGGAGACTGTGATGATAGAAAAAACACAAGTGGTGGCTGCTTCTATATGGGGAACAACTTAATCTCTTGGCACAGTAGAAAACAGAACTGTGTGTCTAAATCAACAACCGAGTCAGAATACATTGCAGCAGGGAGTTGTTGTACTCAATTACTTTGGTTGCAAAAAATGTTCCATGATTATGGCTTACCTAGTGATGTTCTGACTGTGTACTGTGATAATACTACTGCTATAAATATCTCAAAAAATCCAGTGCAACACTCATTAACAAAGCATATAAGTATTAGACATCACTTTATAAGAGATCTTGTTGAAAAGGAAGTTGTTAAGATGGAGTACATATCTACTGAAAAACAATTAGCTGATATATTCACTAAAGCTCTTGATGATAAGAGGTTTTCTTCTCTACGAAAATCTCTTGGCTTATGTAATATCTGAAAATATGATCAAGGGTGTTGTATCAAATGCGGCAGCATTTGAGACAACACTAAGATAAGTCTCTTATGTGTTTCCTTGCTTTAATTTTCATAATTGTTGAATTAATGAAATTCCTTATGATTGATATCTGAATTCTGAATGACTTGTGAAAAATACTAAAGAGCCTATACACCTCTCAAATGCTAAAAAAAATCACTTATTAGATGCTTTATAAATCACTGAGTAACTATGGGACACGGAGCTCGTTACTACGATGATCTCTTTTCAAAAGGTGATATAAATTGCATCAATATATTCACAAATCCATTGAGTAACTATGGGGCACGGAGTTCGCTGCTACGATGCACTCTTTTCAAAAGATGGATCAATGTGAAGTGTGATAAAAAGAAAAAGATATTAGAGCAACACATATGATAAAAAAAATCATGAAAAAACTGTGTTGAGGTGTATAGAATGCCAACAATAGTCAAAACACTCGTTAATTCAGATTCTTATCCCAATTTTCATGGAATTAGTTATTTTTTATAATTATTAAATATTATTCTCTGAAATATTTAATTTGACTTAATCTTGCCTTGTTTTTATTATTTCAGTTATTATATTCCGCTTTTATTTAATTTTGTTTTTCCAGAATTTTTATTCTCCCTACTAACCACGATCAATTAGTGGGGAAGTTACTTCCACTACGTACTTCACTTCCCTCACTCTCAAAAATCGTGTAACTTCTTCATCTCAACTCTCCATATAAGATGAGTCTCCATTACAGTGTTGGAAAATACTTGAAAAGCTTGGTTAACACAATTAAGCCTGGTAATTACAGATATTAATTATATTTGTAGCACTCAAGTATATTCAGTTCCCTTGGACTCACACTGTTTGAATTCTAATTTACATTGTATCTGTAGAATTCGAAAGGTCTCATAATTAATTTTTTTGCTGTCTTGTTTTGTGTGTACAGGTTCCAATATGTCCAACACTCCTCAGATCACTGCTGCACACTCAAACTCGAATTCAAGCAACAAAATTTCTCCAAACCCTCTCAATCTCCTTGCTGATATGGCATCGTCCAACTCACCAAACTCACCATCGTTCACCGTCAGAACCATAGTTGTTCCCTTTGCTTCTGAAGAAGAACCCACTCAAACAACCCCTCTTGCAATCGTACCTTACAATCCATACGATATTCGCATTGAAATCACGAACGCAAACGCCACTGCAGAAATTCCAACCTCCAACCCACCAGATGAGCCCTTATCTGAAGCTCCCGTACCAGAAAACACCCCAGTAACCTTACACTTCCCTCTGGGCACTCCTTTCAACACTTTGAAAGAAGCTTTTGAAACCCTAAGCCTGAAAACAAGTCACCCTGTTTTAGTGCTTGAGGGAGAAACGCTGGATAATGCCATGTTCAAAGGGGATGTGGACATGCAAACTCAGCTGGAGTCCTCGGATGAAGAAGTCTTGGCCGCAAAGTTTGAGAGAATTCATCGGCACAAAAAGGGCAAAAAGAAAACTGCTGCACGAAAATGGCCTGGTGGTAAGAGAAAGTCCCAAAGAAATCTGGGCAAGATTCTTGATTACACTGGAAAGGGGAAAAAGCCCAGAACGGATGGGAATGCCTCTGAGCAAATTGCTGTATCTGATTCTGAATCAGAACCAGAAACAGAGGCTGAACAACCTGCACCTTCAGTGGAAGAAGAGGTGGCTGTTAATGAAGAGGATGTGGACGAAGTTGCTGACGAAATGGAGGAGGAAAGTGAACCCACTCCACTAGTTCGACGATCAAAAAGGCTCCGAGAGCCCGAAAGTGTTGCCTCTCCGATGGCAACACCAGATCAATCAGATCCCGAACAGTCATCCAGTTCGTCAGATGAGGATGAACATGAGGTACTTTTCTCTTCTGATGATAGGCATAGTGATTCTGATGAAGATTACAATGACAAGTCAAGTATACAATATAGAACTATAAGAACTAGGCAGATTCTAAGTGAAAGATTGATTAAAACTTCTGATTTTGAGGATATGAATCTGCTTGATTGGTTTAAAGAAAGATCTTTACTGAATGCTTTGCAATTTGCTTGTCCCTATATTGTTGATTGGATTTATGAATTTTATGCAAACATCCCTCAATTTGCTGGTGATCCCAACTCTACAAGATATGGTACTTTTTGGTTTAGAGGAAATAGGCATATGATTACCCCTAGGAGGATCAATATTTTACTTAAAACTAAGATTATGGAGGATCATATTGTTACTGACCATGATGTAATGATAAGCATCTTGACCGGGGGAGTAATCACTAAATGGAGAAGAAGAATTTTGGCCTCTAAACTCACAAGTCTATATTCTGTGTTACATAAGTTGGTGTGTTTTAATTGGCTGCCTACTACAAACAACACCACTCACACCTTAGAACAAGTTGTACTGATGTACAAGATTGGGCACTTGAAAAGATTTAACCTAGGACAGGTTATTTTCACCAACATGATGACCTTTAAATCTGACATGACTGGGAGAGGTATCCTGCCTTACCCATGCCTTGTGTACAAATACATGTTGGACAAAGCATTTGAAAGAATTGAAGATGAGGTCATAAGCACCTATGTCCCAAGTTTTAACATCTCAAATCAGTTCCTCATCCAAGGTGAAAGGGTGGTTGATCTTCCTTTGAGAAGGAATGATGATGAAGCAGGCCCCAGTAGTGTTCCAGCAAATGATCCCTTCCATAATACCACACTGCCTCCAGAAGGAGCTGCCTCCTCAATCTATTTGTCTTCACATTATATTATGAGGCAGATTGATATTTTGCAGGGTTCTATTCTTAACTTGCAGCATTCTGTGGAGGATCTTCTAGTCCAAAAGAAATTTTGGATGGATCTTCTTTCCACTTCAACAGGGGGAGTAGCTGACAGTTCACACAATCAGCCCACTAACATTGTTCCTCCTACTGTAGATGAACAACCGGATTCAGTTCCTGGCCGAGCTGATGAACCTGCTGTGGACACTGAAATGACTGAGGGAGATGCACAGGATATCCAGGATCTCTATGGTGATCTGGATAAATGATGAGCTTGAAGACAGGGGGAGAGCTTACACAATGGGGGAGTAAATGCAGATTATGGAGATGCAGCTGAAAACACATTTCAGCCCAATCCTTCCCCAAGTGTTATTTCAGTTCTTTCTTTGTTGTAAAAGCTTTGTACTTATGTTTTTATTTTCTCAAACTCTGCTATTTACATTCTGTAATTATTTAGGATTTATTTTTGCTTTAGTTATTTAAATCTAAACAAGTTTTTTTTTTGGTTTAGATGTTGTTTACTTTAATTTGATCTTATACAGATTGTTACTTCAATTTTTTTTGGAATATCAATTGTGTAAACTTCTTAATCAATATCTCTGTTGTGTGAACTTCAGTTGTGTTGATGTAGAAAGGTCAAATTGGGGGAGATTGTTGATGTTGATATGAGTGTTATTGTAGGTCCCCAAAGTTGAGTTAATATCGAGGGAAGCTAAAGAAAACGTCTAGAGGGGGGTGAATAAACTTTTCTAAAATCTTTCGATATATCAGAATACAATATGCGGAATACGAAATTAACAATGAGCCCAATATAAGTTTATACTCAACTTCAAAATTCGAGAACTTTGTTCTATACTCAACTAGTCTTGTTCAGTTATGTGTGTAAACAATTAAGCAATTAAACAAAACAGTAAAGTAAACAACACAAAACAATTTATAGTGGTTCGACAACTTGTCTACGTCCACTCTCACAACCCAGTTGTGATGTTTCCACTAACTCTTCCAATCGAGTACAAAGTGTGAGTTCTTGTGATTTTAAGTCCCAAGAAGAAGACTTAGATCTTCTAAGACTATACCACCAGATACGTCTACGATCTTACTAGAAATTTAACAAGTATCTAGAAACTTGAGAAAAACAACAAACAAAAACTAAAAACTTATTCAGTAGCAGTCTTCTGGTTCTTCACTTCACTTCTGACTTGCTTCTGAACTTCAATGAACTCTGTGAGTAATCTTCAAATAATTCTTCAGTATGTAGCTTCAGTATGCGTAGTTGCAGTAGTCTTCAAATGATCAACACCTTGAAATATTTATAGACTTCCGACTTCAAGAACTAAGTTAGTTGTAACCAACTCTTCTTGAAAACTAACTCTGTAACTGAATCTTCTTATCCATCCACGCGTTTCTTGTTATTTAGTTATTCCATAACTAACTTTGATTTTTATCTTATCACGCGCTTCTTCACTTTTCTTCAAGTTGACTTCTAGTTGTCTTGTCTTGTAGTCCATCTGTCTTGAGTAGTAGACTTCAACTCCTCTTGTCTGGTCTTCTTGATTTACAACAATAAACTATACTAATCCTATCAAGACTATTACATTACTTTAAGCTTATATCATAGCTTAGTCAACTTATAAACTATACAATCAATCTATCTATTAGATTCAAACATCATGAGCTCTATACAACAATTTTTCATAGCTCAATAACAATCTAGCAAATATGAAGTACAAACAATATACGAATTATAAGTACTTATCTTTTAATATAAAACAACACTTGTCTTTTCATGTGAACTCTACTGGTCTTGTTCAAGATGACTTTACTTAACCGGACTAGTTTAGTCAACACTTAGAAAATATTCAAACTACTTTTGGCTTATCAAAACTTCATCTTTTATCTTTAATCATCATGTAGGACTTGTTCTAGGATTCATATCCCAACAATTTCCCCCTTTTTGATGAAGCCAAAACTACTTGAATCTTTTCTTAATATTAGACTAGTTAAGTAGTTATCTTGTCTTAACATCAAAATAGTACTTTATATTTTCATTCATTCAAAATGATACCAGTAGACATTACACATACCAAAATAATCAAAATCAAATAAGACTAAGTATCAGAGCATATAACTAATCTGAAAGAGTACCTCCGTCTGAATTTGGAACACAGAATGCATCAAGGAGTCTCTTGTGAATCACTCTGACATGATCTTCATCATCGATATTTTCTTTATCCAGCAGTTCTTCTTCAAACTTTTTGAGTAGATTAACATCAACTCTTTTACCAGAACTGGTCATGGGACACTTCCATTCTGGAAATACAGGAACTAAAATATTGAAGTTCGCTCCAGCAGATATCCTCAAAATTAAATTCCATAGCATCTTGTTCTGACCTTCCATGTATTTGTCAAACATGGCATACAACTCATCTGGACCTTCAGAGTCACCATACTTACGAATAATCCAATGATCAAGTTCCCATTGCCTCTTCACTTTCATCCATTCAGCTCGATGCTCTTTGTCTATGAAGCAGTCAATGAACTGATCTTCCATCTGTTCTTCATCAGCCTTCAGCTTCTGCAATCTCACAATATGCTTTCCAATCTTCCTTTTACTTGCATAATGAGCTTCATCATTAGGATCAGCAGTCCTTTGCTTCTTCTCAACTATTGCAGCAAGCTCTTCATCTTCAATGACTAACTTCCTTTTGACTTGTCTGGTCTGAACCTCAACTTCTGGAGATGATGCAACACCTTTGCCTTTCTTCAACTTTTTCAACTCAACTGCTCTAGCTTGCTCAACTTCAGCAGTCTTGACTAGCTTTCTCTTAGTTCTTCTGAGCTCTTGCATTGTAGTAGCAGCTTCCTTATCTTCCGGTTCAGCAGACTTGTCTTTTACAATATCAGTAACTTTCTCAACTCTACTAGTCTCTTCCCCCTTTTTGGCTTCATCATTAGCCTTAAGAGTAAAAAGACTAGTAAATCGAGTCATCTCTTCCTTCACAGCATCCTTCATCGCCTCATCAGCCATCTCAATCTGCTTCTGATGCGTCTTGTCGTGACTCAACTTGTCAAGACGATCAGTAGTCAATTCTAGCTTCCTTGAACTCGAAACTAGTTCATCCTTAAAATATGTAGCTGTCTGACGAAGGAGTGTATTCTGCTCTGTTAGCTCAGTGAGAACAGCTCGAGAACGGACCAACTGATCTTGTGCTTCCCGTCTCTGTTCATCAGCAATTTCAATCTTTACTCTGTAGAGTCGTTCCAACTTGCTAGACTCTTCAGCTAACGAGCGAGCAAACGAAATAGATCTCTTCTCAGAGAAATCCACTTGTTTCTTCAGAAAACTTTCGACTTCAGCATACATCTCTGCTCTGAAAGTTGAGTCCATCTTGTTGACTTCTCCAACGATCAACTCTCTCGAACTGTCAACAAGTGTTTGGTTCTGCTGGACCAACACATCTTTCACCTTCGATTGTAAGAACTCATCTATCGCAGAGTGTACGACTTCTTTCAAGTCCATCTTCAGTTCCTCAAGATATCCTTCAGGAAAGGCTTGAGTAGTCGACTGAGCTTTAACCACCACTTCTTCAGCTTGAACTGTTTCCATCAGTTCATCTTCAGTGAACATGACAGCTTCAATAAATTCATCATCTTCTACACCTAGTTCAAAAGAAACTATCTCTTCAGAACTTTCAGCTTCATCAGTAGTAGCATTTTCCAACTCCAAGATTGGTTCTGATGTCTGGACTGCAATTTCAGCAACATCTGGCTTTACCTCGTCTTCTACCAGATCGGTTTGCGTTCCAACATCAAACGAGAACTCTTCATTCAGAACTCCATCAGGAATACTCAACAGCCTTTTGACCAGATCAACTAAGGCTTTTCGAGGGAATAGTTCGGAGTGGTCTTGAACACCACTGTTCTCTTTCTGTTCCATCTCCCAATCCATAAAATTGGAGATTCCACCCATCCCTTGAATGACCTCAAAAAGATCATCTATTGACGACTTCTTCAAAGAAAACCAAGTGCATATCCGCACGAGTTTCTCAAACTGTTCCGAGGCAGTGTCGATATCAAGAGTTGAGAGCTGCTTCTTCAGATTCCTCGATACTCTAGCACGAACTCTCTTCTCTCTTACACACATGGGGTAATAAACCAAAGCTTCAAATCTAACTTCAGACGGGGTGTGAGTAGGTGGAGTCCCTAACTCAGCTGTTGCAGTGGCAACTGGCGTCTTGCCTGAAGTAGATGGGTTGGGTTCAACATATTCTGTTGAAGGTAAAGAGGGAGTTTGGAGTGTGGTTTCTGGGGGCTCTAATGTGGCTTGGTTTGGTGTGACAACTGTCGAAGTATCAGTTGTATCCTGTATGGGAGTGTTTTGGCATAGAACAGCAACACCTCTTCTTCCAAGACGACTTGAGGGAAAGCCTCCAGATACGGCTTCAATCCACATCGAGAGCACTTGTCGAGAATTTCTTGATTTTCAGCAGTGTGAAGCCCTTTGAAGAACATCGAGGGTTCCACATGCACCTTGCCTTCAGTGATATACCTTCCAAGATTAAACCTAGCTTGCATGTTAGTTCTAACATCGAAAAGAGAAGCAATCGACATATTCAGTGAATAGAGTAAGAACTGGGGAGGTTTGATTTTGCAAGAAATTGAGAGCTATAGTAGTGGAGAGATGAAATCGTGGGTCAAGTTGTGTGTGGAAGATGGGTTTTGTTAGAACTGAAATTTGATCCAAAGGTCAAGATTGAAGGATTAGATCCAACGATTGGGGCTTTTGGTATTCAGTTACGGAATCGAGAATATTATGTGATTTGATTTTGTAAATTTTGAAATCCGCCTCTTCTTAATTAGGACAGGGGAGTGAACTCATCTGACCTAATGTAGTCGAGTACGAACTGGGTGTATACACCTCATTAAAATGGGAGTGTATAAATCCAATCCTAGGGTTTTCAAATTTTAGCATTATCTAATTACTATAATACCCTTAATTCGGTGTGATTAAACACTTATCATATTTCAATCAAGAGAAACACTTAGCTTTGTCTGTTCGAGTCCATCCAGAACAGACGAGTAGGCTTAAGCTTCATGAGTCGAGTAGGCCTAAGTGTACAAGACGAGTAGGCTTATGAACACCAGTCGAGTTCCCCCTTCGACTGTGCTTGTCCATTCCGATCGTCGAACGTCTTCATGTACCTATCTTAGCATTTGCAAAGTGTAATTGTAGGTACAGGTAGATTAATAAATAGGATGAATATCAATCTAAAGCAATGGTCAAGGTTTCGAACCAGATGACTTGTAACAAACATAAGGGTCAACATAAGGATATTTAAGAAATCAAAGATTCCCCCTTAAATGTTTATTCCCTTAGTATTACCCTCAGCTTTACCAGCTTCCTCATCGGGTTGTTTGGTCATCTAGTCTAGCCTTGTATACCTGTTTGTTGAGTGAGTAGTCGAGTGCTTTGGTCTAGTGATCTTGTCTCCTTTTCTTGATGTACCTGTCTGGTTAGTACATAGTTATAGGCAAGTAGGGTCTAAATCAATTAGCCCTAGACTAATGCATAACTCACGAAATCTTGCTTCAGCTAATGGTTTTGTAAAAATATCAGCTCTTTGGAAATCAGTATGAATCTTTTCCATGCGAATATCCTTCTTTTCTACATGATCACGTATGAAATGATGCTTCACATCAACATGCTTACAGCGTGTGTGCAAAACAGGATTTTGTGTAATGGCAATTGCACTATTACTATCACAGAAAATAGGAACATTGGATTCATGTAAGTTGTAATCTCTAAGCTGTTGCATGAGCCATAGTAGTTGACTACAACAGCTACCAGCAGCCATATACTCGGCTTCGGTAGTTGAAGTTGCAACACTAGTCTGCTTTTTCGAAAACCATGAGATGAGTTTTGTGCCTAAAAATTGACAAGAACCTGAAGTAGATTTCCTATCTATTCTACAGCCTCCAAAGTCTGAGTCTGAATAGCCACTTAAGGATATATCATCATTTGAGGGATACCATATACCACGATTGATGGTCCCTTTCAAATATTTCAGAATCCTTTTGGTGGTTTCCATGTGACTTTCTTTTGGATTGGCTTGGAAACGAGCACAAACACCAACAGAGAATGCAATGTCTGGTCTACTAGCAGTTAAGTACAGTAAGGAACCAATTAATCCATGATAATAAGATTGGTCAGAATATTTACCGTTCTCATCTGGATCCATCTTGTAGGTTGGTTGCATTGGTACGCCAGTAGACTTACAAGTTTTGATCCCGTACTTGTCTAGAAGGTTTCTAGTGTACTTTGCCTGATTTATGAAAATACCTTCTGGAGTTTGTTTTACTTGAAGACCAAGAAAGTAGTTCATTTCACCCATCATTGACATCTCAAATTTACTTTGCATGAGTGTAGAAAAACTTTCACTCAGCTTTTTGTTAGGTGACCCAAAAATGATGTCATCTACGTAAATTTGGACAAGTAAAATGTCTTTCCCTTCTTGTCTTCTGAACAAGGTTCGATCGACCTTGCCCTTAGTAAAACCATTTTCTAAAAGAAAGAGTGAGAGAGTGTCATACCATGCTCTTGGAGCTTGCTTTAGTCCGTATAAGGCCTTCTTTAATCTGTACACCTGGTTGCCTTTGACTTCGAAACCTGGAGGTTGTTCAACATATACTTCTTCCACAAGAATACCGTTAAGAAATGCACTTTTAACATCCATTTGATATACAGTAAACTTCATGTGAGCAGCATATGCAAGAAACAATCGAATGGCTTCTAGTCTAGCAACAGGAGCATAAGTTTCATCATAGTCTATGCCTTCAGCTTGTGAATAGCCTTGGGCGACTAGTCTAGCCTTATTCCTAACGAATAAATCATTCTCATCTTTCTTATTTTGGAAAATCCATCGAGTGCCAACTACATTATGATGTTCCGGCCTATCGACAAGTTCCCAGACGTCGTTTCGAACAAACTGGTTCAACTCGTCTTGCATAGCGATGATCCAGTTACTATCAGCCAATGCCTCTTTAACAGTGGTAGGCTCAATAGCAGAGAGGAAACAACACCAGCAAAACATAGTTGGACTAGGCTGTTCTTGCGACTCAAAGAGTTGTCGTCTAGTCTTCACACCAATAGTAGAGTCACCAATAATATTTTCAGTATCATGCGCAGATTTCCATGTTTTTCTATTCTTAGTAGGAATACTATCATCATCTATGTCATGTACAACATCATGCATATCAATATCATTTGTATCATCAACAGATTTACCAGGAGTAGATGAGTCAACTAGAGCAGGCATGTCAACTGGTCTAGAAGACTTACCTTGAGCACTTACTTTCTCCTTGTCATCAGATTCGAGAGCTTTCATGAATGGATTGTAAGCTTGAACGGATTCATATACCTCTGAATCTTTCCAAACCTCATAAGGTGTCTTGCCTAGAGCTTTGTTGATCGCGCTTCTGTTTTGTGAATGGCATGCAGTATTGATAGCTTCAGCCCAAAACTTTTGAGGCGTGTTGAACTCGGCTATCATGGTTCTACAGGCTTCTTTGATAGTTCGATTCCTTCTTTCTGCTACACCGTTCTGTTGTGGTGTCCTGGCTGCACTAGTAAGATGCTGGATTCCACGTTTAGTACAGAAATCTTTAATATAGCAATTAATGAACTCAGTTCCCTTGTCAGTACGAATCTTGACAATGGACTGGTTCTTCTCAACTTGTAACTTCTTCAACAGATCAGGCAGAAGTGTTTGTGTGTCACTCTTCTTGTGTGTCTTGCCTAGAGCTTTGTTGATCGCGCTTCTGTTCTGTGAATGGCATGCAGTATTGATAGCTTCAACCCAAAACTTTTGAGGAGTGTTGAACTCAGCTAGCATGGTTCTACAGGCTTCTCAACTTGTAACTTCTTCAACAGATCAGGTAGAAGTGTTTGTGTATCACTCTTTTTGTGTAGGAAGACTACCCAAGTAAACTTAGAATAGTCGTCTACAACAACAAGTGTGTACCTTCTACCATTCAAGGTTGGAGGAGTTATTAGACCATTAAGATCCATATGTAGAAGTTCTAAGACTCTACTAGTTAAGAGAGTAGGAATTGATTTAAAAGAACCTTTAACCTGTTTACCCTGTTGACAAGCTGTGCATACATGTGACTTGTAGTAAACTTCATTGGGAATACCTTCCACAAGGTAATCTCTGGCTATCTTATTAAGAACCTTAAAGTTAAGATGACAGAGGCGTCTATGCCAGAGCCAGCCAAGTTCTTTAGGATTCTTATTAAGTAGACAGGTGTCCCTCGGACAACTGTTCCAGTTCACTATGTACACACTTCCTTGTCTTACGCCGACAAGTAGGACTGTGTGTGTCCTTTTGTCAATGATTTCGCATTTGCGGCTCTTGAACTGCACCTTGTATCCACGATCACAAAACTGTGAAACAGAGAGTAAATTGTATTTCAAACCTTCAACATATGAGACATCTTGAATCTCGACGTCTCCATTCCGGATGTAACCAAATCCTTTAGTGACAGCAGTAGAGCTATCACCAAAAATCACTTTTGGTCCTTCCTGCTCATGGTAGCTTGATAAGAGAGCCTTGGTACCAGTCATGTGGTGCGAACAACCACTGTCTATGTACCAGGTTTCTCCTACTGAGCCGCCCTTCTTATACAAGTCAAGTCGACCCTGCAGTGAAGATATTCAATAATTTAGGTACCCACTAGTTTATTGGGGTCCTGGGGGGTTAGTCGAGTTCAGAGGAATCCAAATATACATTGGAGTCTTGAACAAGTTCGATCTCTTAAGCTTTCGGCCATACTTGTTACAAAATAAGACCTTGTTGTCCTTATCTGGTCTATCAGTCGAGTTCGGGTCTACTCTTTGGAGATAGCCTTTCGACTTAATCTCTACTTGAGCAGACACTGGTCTATGATAGTCAGAGTAGGGCTTATATGCATTAGGTCCATACGGTTTATAGACGCATTTGGGTCTTTCCTCACTTATGATATCGTATGATAGAGGTGGAGGATATAGGACAGCTTGTGTACGATATTTTGGAGCAACCTGTCTAGGTCTAGATGAGTAGAGCTGAGACTGCCTTATAAAAGGAGGTCTAGGCTCTTGTCGTCTAGTCTGTACCTATATAGTACTCGTCTCCTCAGGATACCAGTCCTCGTATCTGACCTGGTTGGGTCGTCCACGATTAGTGGTCCTTGGAAGATTAGTTCTAGATGGAACAGGGCTTGTTGTTACCATTCTTCTTACCTCCCTTGGTACTAGGAATGTTAACTAGAGCTTGTTTAGGTACAGTACCTTTAGATGGAGTTCCAAGATCGTATATCATTGGTCCTTTTCCTTTATCATTTGGCAAAAGTCTTGCGTTAGTAGTAGTAGAGTTCTTAATGACTCGAGTAGACGAGCTAGATG
This sequence comes from Galeopsis tetrahit, assembly GCA_963675135.1. NCBI lineage: Eukaryota > Viridiplantae > Streptophyta > Magnoliopsida > Lamiales > Lamiaceae > Galeopsis > Galeopsis tetrahit. Next base: position 59,496,744 of record OY776123.1, read on the forward strand.
ACTCAGCACCTATACCTGTCTTGTCACCTGGATCTCTATACCTATCTGACAATTCAAGGTTAATCTTTGAAGAGTTAACCAGGTCAGTTAGTTTGAGATCAAGTGTAACAACCTCGGTCTCTAAGAACTTATTACGTTCTTCAAGTCTGTTGCACTTGCTTTTTAAAATATTGAACTCATTTCTCTCAGTTGCATGTGTCTTAAGTAGGTCTTGATATAACCTGTCTGTCAATGCACACTTTTCTTTGAGTTGTTTCAACTCTTCAGTCAAGCGTTCATTTAGGACTGTTACATTAGGATCTACTTTAGACTGAGCTTCCTTAAGATCAATGATTTCTTGTTTTAAGGCGATGTTTTCATCACTGACTTCAATGAAAGCTTGGTTAGCAAGTAGAAGGTCGTCTTCAACTGCACTAGTCGAGTGGTGAAGACTACTTCCTACTTCCTACTTCACTACTAGCAGTGTCACTTTCATCAGTTTCTGAATCATCACAAGATTGAAAAGATGTAGCAGATGATACCTCTTGATCGATTTTAGCCATACAGCATAGACCATCATCTACTATGAATGCTTCATCGTGATCTTGATCAGATGAGTGACTAGATAGGGACGATGGCAGCTCGTCTGAATCCGAATCAGAGTCATCATTGGCCATCATTGCCTTCTTGCCACGGTTGTATCTTCTTTCTCTTCGTGCTTTGCGTTCTTCTCGATCATCAGTGCTCAGGTCTGGACATTCATATATGTAGTGACCTGGCTTTTCACAATTATAGCACAAGGGATCATTAGTAGCCTTTTTAATAGGAGATTTATCCCTTCGCTTATCACGTCTATCAGAACGCTGAATCTTCCTATCATCAGACTCTCTATCTCGTCTGTTACCTTTCGAGACTTCGTCTCTCCTTTCGGACGAGTTTCGGTCTCGTCTGGTCTCAGACGAGTTCTTAGAAGTAGACGCTCTATGATCTCTATAGAACTTCTTATATCTACCGAAACGTTTATTCAGCCTATCAAACTTTCTAACCATGAGGTTCACCTGATCCTTCAGACTAAGATCAGAATCTAACTCATCTTTTACAGAAGCAGATTTAGTCTTAGACTTAGACTTGTCTACCTTAGATGACTTAGACGAAGTAGACTTAAATGCAACGTTCTTAGATACAGCATGTTCTCTATCACTACTGGCTAGTGGTTCATCTTCGTCTAGATCAAACTCATGGGCCTTTAGAGTTTGAAACATAGTTTCAGCAGACCACTTGTCTATGTCTTGAGTATTCTTAACAAGCATTTTTACCATTTTCCAACGACTATCAAGACTCTTCAAAATCCTAAGATTGATCTCACGAGCAGTATATGATTTACCAAGGATTTCCAGATCATTCATAATCTTAGTAAAACGAGTATCCAGTTGGTCGATAGTTTCGCCAGCTTTCATCCGAAATGATTCAAATCTTTGGACAGCAGTGGAGAGTTTGCTCTCTTTGATCAGGGATGTCCCTTCACAAATGATAGCTAGTCTGTCCCACATGTCTTTGGCAGTTTTACATTTTAACACTTTTCCTAGATACTCGTTAGGAAGAGTGTGTAAGATGTAATTCTTCGCCAGACTATCCAAATTATTTTGACGCATTTCTTCTGAGGTTAGTTCTGACCTGGGTTTCTTGACGAGAGTGCCAATTGGTTTATCTTTGTCGAGGTTAGCAGTATTTGGGACCATTGTCACAATTGGACCCTCTGTGACAACTGAGATCATTAGGTCGTGTGTGGAGCTGAAAATGGCTTCCATTCGCAGGTTCCAATAGTCGTAGTCCTGAACCTGGAACTTGGGTAACTTGTTAGCGCTTATTTCAAGAGACATGTTTAAGCAAGTAGATTAGTGCTAATCAGTTATTAGATCAAGAAGCAGATATGTTCAAGAACAGGGAACAAGAAACAGATATATCACGAATGATGATCAAGAACACGTAAGCAAGTACAAACACGGACCAAGACTTCACCCTAAGCCTTAAGTCGGTTATCAAGAAACAGCAGTTCGAAAACTACTGCTCTGATACCACTTGTAGGTCCCCAAAGTTGAGTTAATATCGAGGGAAGCTAAAGAAAACGTCTAGAGGGGGGTGAATAGACTTTTCTAAAATCTTTCCATATATCAGAATACAATATGCGGAATACGAAATTAACAATGAGCCCAATCTAAGTTTATACTCAACTTTAAAATTCGAGAACTCTGTTCTATACTCAACTAGTCTTGTTCAGTTATGTGTGTAAACAATTAAGCAATTAAACAAAACAGTAAAGTAAACAACACAAAACAATTTATAGTGGTTCGACAACTTGTCTACGTCCACTCTCACAACCCAGTTGTGATGTTTCCACTAACTCTTCCAATCGAGTACAAAGTGTGAGTTCTTGTGATTTTAAGTCCCAAGAAGAAGACTTAGATCTTCTAAGACTATACCACCAGATACGTCTACGATCTTACTAGAAATTTAACAAGTATCTAGCAACTTGAGAAAAACAACAAACAAAAACTAAAAACTTATTCAGTAGCAGTCTTCTGGTTCTTCACTTCACTTCTGACTTGCTTCTGAACTTCAATGAACTCTGTGAGTAATCTTCAAATAATTCTTCAGTATGTAGCTTCAATATGCGTAGTTGCAGTAGTCTTCAAATGATCAACAACTTGAAATATTTATAGACTTCTGACTTCAAGAACTAAGTTAGTTGTAACCAACTCTTCTTGAAAACTAACTCTGTAACTGAATCTTCTTATCCATCCACGCGTTTCTTGTTATTTAGTTATTCCATAACTAACTTTGATTTTTATCTTATCACGCGCTTCTTCACTTTTCTTCAAGTTGACTTCTAGTTGTCTTGTCTTGTAGTCCATCTGTCTTGAGTAGTAGACTTCAACTCCTCTTGTCTGGTCTTCTTGATTTACAACAGTAAACTATACTAATCTTATCAAGACTATTACATTACTTTAAGCTTATATCATAGCTTAGTCAACTTATAAACTATACAATCAATCTATCTATTAGATTCAAACATCATGAGCTCTATACAACAATTTTTCATAGCTCAATAACAATCTAGCAAATATGAAGTACAAACAATATACGAATTATAAGTACTTATCTTTTAATATAAAACAACACTTGTCTTTTCATGTGAACTCTACTGGTCTTGTTCAAGATGACTTTACTTAACCGGACTAGTTTAGTCAACACTTAGAAAATATTCAAACTACTTTTGGCTTATCAAAACTTCATCTTTTATCTTTAATCATCATGTAGTGTTGGTGTATACTGTAAAGCAAACTTTTAGTGGGCTTTTGTGACGTATATTCGATTTCCTTTTATCTGAAATAAATGGTTTTTCACATTATTGCATTCTTTGTGATTACTTGTATGTCTGCTTATCTTGCATTGTAGACGATGTGGTGGGTTTGTAGTCACACAGAAGATCACATTGTCAGTTCCTTGTAAGATATAAACAGTATTCACAACTGAGATAGTTATGGATAAAACTATTGGTTTAAGTTGTAGTATAAACTTGTTAGTGGTTTGTCTTGGCCATTAGTTTATACTAGTGCGCTGTGGCGTATTGAATGGATCACAGATAAGACATGTTCTTCTGTTCTGACTGTTATGAAGAACTAGAAGTCTTGGTGACTTTTATGATTCTTAACCCTAAGTGTGATATTTAGATGTGTGGGGTGCTTGTTCACTACTTTGATGTACCATAGGTGAGAATCTTGATAGATTCTTCACGCTCTGTATTTTGGGTAGTGGCATCGCTCGCATGATGTCTACTTATTGGCATTAGGGCACCGTGTCCTGTACATCCAGGCTGATGATGTCCCCTTGAGGAAACTCATAAAGGATTGTCGTATTAAACCCTGCAGGTGGATTTAATACGTACGACAACAAGGTTGAGTGGTACTACTCAAGGAATTATAGTAATTAATTATTTAAAAAAGTCGGGAGCTTTAATAATTAATGGACGTGCGATATCTTAAACACGGGGAATTATAAAGTCTAATAGAAGCCCTGATTCGGTTCGGGATAGGACGGGAGTGCAACATTAATTCTCTAGTGGAATGAATTAATGTTCTCGGGCCAAATTATATGTTCTGGGCTGAACATAAGAGTATTTGGGCCTGTAAGAAGCCCAAGCCCTATACCTTCTAATGGATCCCTAGTCTGGCCCATGAAACTTATGGAAATTATAAATAGGAGCCCTAATTCAGTTTTGAAACCCTAGCACACACGAAATAGAGAAAAACGGTTAGGGTTTCAAGGAGACGAAATTGAGGCACCTTCTCCACGTTTGATAGCACGCCGTCCACCCGGTGTTCGAGCGAAGTTGGGAGACAGACTAGAAGATCTGTAGATTGGAATCAACGCCTCGATCTTCAAGGGTAACGGATCTAAACTATGTTTTAGAAGCATGTTTAGGTTTTATTTATTTATTTATACGTTTGGCATCCGACAACGATCCTGGTGACGGACCGCCTTCGCCGGCGTGTTCCAACAATTGGTATCAGAGCCTGGATTCGTGGATTGTTGGCTCTGCCTGAAACGTATGATTGTATGATTCAATTTATTTTGTTTCATGTATGTATGCGTTTCTGTTGGTTAATTTTTTTTATTCTTCTATCGCAACCCTAGTGTTATGTAATCGTTTTTCCCACCAGATAATAAGTGTGGGTAGTATAGGACTATTTCATAGATCACTGTAGTAGGGTTTTGCTCGTTTATATTGTAATTTTTGATCGTGAGAACGGGCGGTGTCGATGGAAGATCTGAAAACAGTAATCTGAGTTTTGCGGGTTATGGCCTTGGATGGTGAAAACTGTTTTGGCCATAACTTTTGACTCGGGTGTCCGTTTACAGCCCACAAGACCTTTTCGGAAACGTCTCGACGAGATCTACAGGAATCTCAGCTATGCTACGACGAAGAGTGGCGAGGCCTAATTCAAACGTCTTGATGAAGTTTTCTGCCAGTTTTAGTCGGTGGACGCGTATTCGAGTTTTTTGCATTGCGTGAGAGGCCGATGCGAGACATCCGTCCGCGCCACTGTTTTATCATTGTAATAGCTTATTGTAGGCTGTTTTTTGATAGGTTTTTCAAGGGGTTGCGATAGATGTGCATTTATTTATTTATTTTTACCTCTATTTATCGCATCTTGTTATGATTGGCATGCTTGTATTATTTAGTTAATTTGTTATGCCTGTGAATAATCTTCAAAGTTTAAATGACTAAGTGAGATAATTGAATTTTAATTAATTTATAGGCCTCCACAATTGGTCTTTAAGTAAGGTGTATGTTGCTCGTGGGACCTTGGGAGTCTTCCTCTAACGGGTGCAACATTCACGAGCTTACTAGTTAAGACTTCTAATAAAATTGTTTTAATCTTTAGATGAAGTGTGTGATCTTCCCTAACGGATGTGTCATCCATGAGTTCATCAGTAAAGAATAATTCAAGATAACTGTTGTTAAATTGTGGTCATCACTTAGATGTGAATTTGAATATAACCCCCCAACGGGGTCACTGTTCTAGTTCACATGGCCAGTTAAAGTTCGACTGTTAATTTCATTCGTCATAAGGATAAGTTGACGTGATATTGAAATTAAAGACTGAATGTCTGGTCGATGAATACATGTGTAAACGACCACCCTAACGTGGCTTGCATATGTGTTTGTTGGGCTGTTGGAGGTTGTGTTGAATGTTGGTTTTGAAGGTTTCCAATGTTTTATGCTTCAAAATTATGTGATTTATTCCTTGCATTTTATTTATTTCAGATACATTATGGTGACATTCAACCCACTTATGGTTATCTTAAATCAAAATAAGCTTATTGGTCAAAATTACTTGGATTGGAAAAGAAATCTGGACATTGTCCTTGTTGCAGATGAGTACAAGTTTGTGCTTGACACACCTGCTCCTGCCCCTTTGGGACCCGAATCTACTGAAGAGCAAAAGGAGGCTCATAAGAAGTGGCACAAGGCTGATGAGATGGCTCGTTGTTACATTTTGGCCTCGATGTCAAATGTTTTACAACAGCAGCATCAAACTATGCCTAGTGCCGCAGCTATGATGTTGAGCCTCAAAGAGCTTTTTGGTGAGAAAGATAGGGCTGCCCGCTTTGAGGCTATGAGGAAGATCATGTCAACCTCTATGCCAGAGGGAGCGTCCGTGAGGGACCACGGTCTCAAGATGATGGAATATCTGAATGAGATTGAGGTCCTCGGAGGGTTAATCGATAATGACACCAAGATCGATATGATCCTACACTCGCTCCCAAAGTCTTTTGAGAACTTCCGTGTAAACGCGATCATGAGTAAGAAGGATTATACTTTAACCGAGCTTTTTACGGAATTGGTCGCGGTGGAGGGTCTCATGGGTAAACGACCACAAGCCAATGTTACTGTCCAGGCTGGACCTTCTTCGTCTAATGGCAAGAAGAAGAAAAAGCCTTTACAGAAAAAGGGTGGTGGTGAAAGCAGTGGGAGCAAGAAACTGGCGCCTTCTGGTGGCGTTAAAAAGCCGAAGGGCAAATGTTTCAAGTGCAACAAGACAGGACATTGGAAGTCTGATTGTCCCCTTCTGAAAAAGGAAAACTCTGGTACGTCTCTCGCTTTAGTTGTTGAAACATGTTTTGCGGCTTGTTCTGCCTTTTCTTGGGTAGCAGATACAGGAGCCACTGACCATGTTTGTTATACCTTGCAGGGGTTTCTGCAGACAAGGGAACTGAGTGAGGGCGAGATTACTATTAGTTTGGGCAATGCTTCGATAGTATCGGTTGTTGCAGTGGGAGACGTGCACTTATGTTTATCTAATTCTGTTTTAGTATTAAAGAACGTTTTATACGTGCCGAATTTTCGGAGAAATTTAATTTCTGTTTCGAAGTTATTTTTGGATGGATGCTCAGTTGTTTTTAATGACAATGTTGTTATTATGAGAAATGACTCTTTAATCTGTTCTGGCACGTTAGAAAACAATCTTTATACTATTACGTGTGCATATCATACTGTGACTGAAGCTCATTCATCATCATCATTAAATAAGAGAAAGGAACCTTCTAAGTTGAATCAAACATACCTTTGGCATCTAAGATTGGGTCATGTCAACCTAAGAAGGATTCAAAGACTAGTAAGTAGTGGGTTTTTGGAGTCTCTCCAAGTGGAACCATTCTCAGTCTGCGAATCCTGTTTGGAAGGCAAGATGACCTCGAGGCCTTTTAAGGCCAAGGGTAATAGGGCTAATGATGTGTTGGAATTCATTCACTCTGATTTGTGTGGGCCTATGACTGTTCAAGCTAGAGGAGGTTTTGAGTACTTCGTCACTTTCATTGACGATTACTCAAGATATGGATACATCTACCTGATGCGCCACAAGTCTGAATGCTTTGGCAAGTTCAAAGAATTTAAGGCAGAAGTGGAGAACCGTCATGGTAAGAGTATCAAGTCACTGCGTTCTGATCGTGGTGGCGAGTACCTTAGCAACGAATTTAGGCAATACTTATTAGAGAACGGGATTAGATCCCAGCTCTCCGCGCCTGGTACTCCGCAACAAAATGGCGTGGCTGAGAGAAGGAATAGGACTCTATTAGATATGGTGAGATCGATGATGAGTTATGCTTCATTACCTACCTCTTTTTGGGGTTATGCCTTGGAAACAGCAGCGTACCTTCTAAATTATGTACCTTCTAAAGTGGTTCCAAAAACCCCGATTGAATTGTGGTCTGGGCGAAAGCCCAGTCTAAACCACATTCGGATTTGGGGTTGTCCAGCACATGTGCTGAACAAGGAAGCTGATAAGTTGGCACCTAGAACTGAAGTACGGTTGTTTGTAGGATACCCTAAGGGAACGAGAGGTGGTTATTTTTATAGTCCTAATGATCAGAGGGTGGTGGTGAGTACCAATGCCCGATTTTTAGAAGAAGACTATATGAATGAGCATAAGTCCAATACTGAGATCATTCTAAATGAGTTGAGAGGAGACAATGGCACACCGAGTGTGCAAGAGGAAATACCACAAGAGACTGCACAACGTGGCGACTCTGATGAACCTTTGTATACATTGCCTCGTCGTAGTGGGAGGGTTGTTCGCCAACCTGATCGTTTCATGTTTGTGGGAGAGTCTATTGACTTGATTCCAAGCGATGAACATGATGATAACGACCCCTGGACATACAAGGAGGCAATCAAAGACAAAGATGCAGAGTCTTGGCACAAGTCCATGGATTCAGAAATTGAATCTATGGATGCTATGGAAGTGTATGACCTAAGTGAACTTCCCCACGACAAGAAAGTTGTTGGGTGTAAGTGGGTCTACAGACGTAAGAGAGGGTCTGATGGGCAGATTACTGCTTTTAAGGCACGGTTGGTGGCAAAGGGTTTTACCCAGAAAGAAGGAATCGACTATGACGAGACCTTCTCACCAGTAGCCATGCTAAAATCGATCCGGATTCTCTTATCCATAGCTAATCACATGAACTATGAGATTTGGCAAATGGATGTCAAGACAGCTTTCCTTAATGGAAATTTGGATAAGGACATCTATATGCAGCAACCCGAGGGTTATGTGAAGAAAGGCCAAGAGCATCTAGTCTGGAAGCTGAAAAAGTCTCTTTATGGGCTAAAACAAGCTTCCAGGTCTTGGAACATTCGTTTTGACGAGGTGATCAAATCTTTTGGATTTGAACAATGTCAAAATGAAAGTTGTGTGTACAAGAAGAGTGACAGAGACGTAGTGGTATTCTTAGTATTATACGTAGATGATATTCTTCTTATTGGCAACAATGTGAAAGTATTATCAGACGTAAAGGTGTGGCTTTCAGAACAGTTTCAAATGAAGGATATGGGAGAAGCATCGTACATTCTTGGTATTAAGGTCACTCGTGATCGAAAAAAGAGAATGTTGTGTTTATCTCAAGCGTCTTACATTGATACTGTGATTGCTCGTTTTGGCATGCAGAATTCCAAGAAGGGTGTACTACCTTTCAGACATGGAGTCCCTCTATCTAAAGATATGTGTCCTAAGACACAGAAGGAGATAGAGGAGATGGCTAAGGTTCCTTATGCTTCGGCTGTAGGAAGCCTTATGTATGCGATGCTGTGTACGAGGCCTGATATTTGCTATGCAGTCGGCATGGTAGCAAGATATCAGTCTAACCCTGGTCAAGGACACTGGACTGCTGTTAAGCATATTCTCAAGTACTTGAAAAAGACTCGAGATTATATGCTAGTATACCAGTCAAATAGTTTGATTCCTTTGGGTTATACCGATTCAGATTTCCAAGCTGATCGAGATGAACGGAAGTCAACCTCGGGTTATGTGTTTATGCTGGGAGGCGCATCCATGTCTTGGAGAAGTGTGAAGCAGAAATGCATCGCAGACTCCACTATGGAAGCCGAGTACGTAGCTGCCTCAGAGTCCGCAAAGGAGGCTGTCTGGCTGCGTAATTTCTTTCTGGAATTAGGGGTATCTCAGAGTATGCCGATGTGTATCACTGTTTATTGTGATAACGCGGGTGCAGTGGCAAACTCGAAAGAACCTAGAGCCCACAGAGCAAGTAAACACATAGAGCGAAAGTACCACATTATACGAGATATCGTAAATCGAGGAGACGTGGCTGTAGCTAAGATTGCATCGTTGGATAACTTGGCTGATCCTTTCACAAAGACGCTGGCAATAAAAGTCTTTGAGAAACATGTAGAGGGCCTTGGTTTACGATGTATTACAAGCTAGACTTTGAGTATAAGTGGGAGAAATGTTGATGTCTTTATGTGTATACTAAAAGTTAAGCTTTAGTATAAGTGGGAGATTGTTGGTGTATACTGTAAAGCAAACTTTTAGTGGGCTTTTGTGACGTATATTCGATTTCCTTTTATCTGAAATAAATGGTTTTTCACATTATTGCATTCTTTGTGATTACTTGTATGTCTGCTTATCTTGCATTGTAGACGATGTGGTGGGTTTGTAGTCACACAGAAGATCACATTGTCAGTTCCTTGTAAGATATAAACAGTATTCACAACTGAGATAGTTATGGACAAAACTATTGGTTTAAGTTGTAGTATAAACTTGTTAGTGGTTTGTCTTGGCCATTAGTTTATACTAGTGCGCTGTGGCGTATTGAATGGATCACAGATAAGACATGTTCTTCTGTTCTGACTGTTATGAAGAACTAGAAGTCTTGGTGACTTTTATGATTCTTAACCCTAAGTGTGATATTTAGATGTGTGGGGTGCTTGTTCACTACTTTGATGTACCATAGGTGAGAATCTTGATAGATTCTTCACGCTCTGTATTTTGGGTAGTGGCATCGCTCGCATGATGTCTACTTATTGGCATTAGGGCACCGTGTCCTGTACATCCAGGCTGATGATGTCCCCTTGAGGAAACTCATAAAGGATTGTCGTATTAAACCCTGCAGGTGGATTTAATCCGTACGACAACAAGGTTGAGTGGTACTACTCAAGGAATTATAGTAATTAATTATTTAAAAAAGTCGGGAGCTTTAATAATTAATGGACGTGCGATATCTTAAACACGGGGAATTATAAAGTCTAATAGAAGCCCTGATTCGGTTCGGGATAGGACGGGAGTGCAACATTAATTCTCTAGTGGAATGAATTAATGTTCTCGGGCCAAATTATATGTTCTGGGCTGAACATAAGAGTATTTGGGCCTGTAAGAAGCCCAAGCCCTATACCTTCTAATGGATCCCTAGTCTGGCCCATGAAACTTATGGAAATTATAAATAGGAGCCCTAATTCAGTTTTGAAACCCTAGCACACACGAAATAGAGAAAAACGGCTAGGGTTTCAAGGAGACGAAATTGAGGCACCTTCTCCACGTTTGATAGCACGCCGTCCACCCGGTGTTCGAGCGAAGTTGGGAGACAGACTAGAAGATCTGTAGATTGGAATCAACGCCTCGATCTTCAAGGGTAACGGATCTAAACTATGTTTTAGAAGCATGTTTAGGTTTTATTTATTTATTTATACGTTTGGCATCCGACAACGATCCTGGTGACGGACCGCCTTCGCCGGCGTGTTCCAGCATGTAGGACTTGTTCTAGGATTCATATCCCAACAGTTATGTTTAATGATCCAACACTGAAAGCCGAGTGTTGTGTTTAATGTTCCCAACACTTATGACAACATCAGAATTTGCCCTTCCTTTTCTCACTAACTCTTATCTTACGTTTGTTGTCTAATGATGTCCCCAGAGCAGTTAGAAGACGTGGGCAACACCAAGTCATGCCACTACGTGGGAGTGAGAAGTTATTAGACCATGGTATAACAAGTCCCTAAATTCTAGGAGTGGTGGAGAGAAGTTCTATAACCGCATGATCTCAAGGTTGAGGCGATCATGGGAGTTGATGGTAGTTCGTGGATGAAGCCTATAAATACAGAAGCTGCCCTCAACACAAGATACACAAGAAGAAAAGCTGAAATCGACTACTACTCTATTGAACGCTATATACGCTTCTAGTTAGGAAAACCCTTGTTTCTTCTTGTAGTTCTTCACATTATTATAAACCCGAATAGTAGTGTGTTAGAACATAGTCTTATTTACTAGGTTGTGTGATTAGATCTATGAGGGAGATAGTTTCATAGGACTTAGTAAATTATTATACACTTTCGTAGTGTAATTTTACACCTCAAAGAGGTTGTACTCGTTTCACATATTTTTATATAGTGAACAGCGTAGATTATTTTATAATCTACGCAAATTTTGAATACTTCTTAATTTAATTAATTATTTAATTATGATTTTATCCACTACTTACTCATGATCTATTTCTGTGGCTAAGTTTATGGAGTATTATCGAATTCCTTCTAGAATCCTCCTTAGTTAGTTCTTATTTTTCTTATAAGTATTACTTCCAACTATGCATTCTCTCCTATATTCTTCTCATAACATGATATACTAAGCATTGCATTTTTTCGAGTGATTTGAGTATTGCATTTTAAGATTTGCTAAATCCTTGTTTGTCTCGGTTATTGTGATTATGTTTTCGATTTCTTGGTGCTTTAATGACAGAAAAAAATAAACTACCTCACCACACTCAAACTCCCGCGAAACCGTCATCTACATCTCTCTCCAATCTTAATAGTTTCGCTTTCATGGCCGCTTCACACCAAAACTCACCAACTGCTACAAGAAAAGATGAAACACTTACCCAAAACAACTCAAGTTACACCCATTCCTACAACTGTTCACATTTAACTCGATTCGATCCTTAACGAGCTGAACCAAGCTGTTAAGAATATATCTCAATCGAATGTGAATTCTGAGAATCTATTTCTACTGTTGGAAATATGTCCGTTGACATTTCTCACTACTTGAAATCCCAAAAACTCACCACTACACTTGGTTCGTTCACCTCACAAAAGCCCCGTTGACATTTCCAAGTCCTAACACTGAAATAGAGGCAACTGCCTCGATTTCTTCCTCTCTGGGGGAGATTGAAAAGGAAATTGATGGTTTTCCTGTTGCTGAGCAGAATGTGTTTGCAAATGCTGAGACATCCTATTTTGAGGATGCTCAAATGAAGGAGGCCGACGCGAATGCTAACTTAGGTGAAACTAAATCTTATCTTTCTAATATTGATGAAATTTCATAGATTGCATTTAGGAGGAATGTTGAGAAAGAGGAGCCCTGTTCAACAAAGGAAGTTCGACTGTGTTCACTAGAGTTGTTTACTTTAACTCACTGAGGAGAAAGAAGAAATGAGGTAGTGTTGCTGATCAACCGATTCAAGAAAAGGTGGTTATTGAGAAACAAGTCAAAAGGAAGTATGATCCAAAGGGAAAGAAGGTTGTTGTTGAACGAGACTTGTCCAAGAGAATTGAATCTGATCCAGAGGATAATCCCACCTTTCGTGAGATTAAGAAGATTCTGAGGAAGAATGCTGAAGCAAATGCCGCAACACCAGACCCTGATGACAGTAGAAGTGATGATTATGAGAAGAGCAGTAGTAAAGACTCTGAATCAGCTGAGGAAACAAATTCTAAAGGAGGTAATTCTGATCCTGATAATAATTTTTAGACTGATAGGTTAGTTGCTAAAATAACTAAACTGTCTAGATGAAAGTTGTTAATAGAAAAGAGAATTAACATTGCTGATTTTGAGAGTAAAGGTTTGATACAATTTCTGATTAAAAGGAAATTGTTGAAAACTGTAACTTTGAGTGATACTTTTGTGTGTGATTGGGTATATGCACTTTATGCTTGACTTAGGAAGAGTACGGGTAGACGTAGCTCTAAATGATATGGGAATGTAAAATTTAGGGGGAGATCTGTTCCATTTACTTCAGAATTGATTAATGGTCTCTTAGAGATAGAGCATGTGATTGATGATATGAACCTGATTTGAACTTGGTTGCTACTTTTATAACTGGGGGTAGATTAACTAGGTGACAAAATTTTATGCTTGCTAAAGATCTCACATCTCTATACTCTGTACTCCATAAATTGATTGTCTACAATTGGATACCCTATAAAAATTCCACTACGGTGATTAAGGATTAAGCTATATTATTGTATATGATGATTGTGTTGAAGAATTTCAATCTGGATTTAACTATTTTCACCACATGCAGTTTATAGTGATATTTATTATAAAGGGAATTTACCTTACCATGTGTTGATATGTTCATACCTCACGAGGCATGAATTTTTAAACCTGAGGAAACTGAGGTTATTTGAGGCAAGGTACCCTTAATGACTATCTCACCTGCTCTGTTACTTAGTGAAAGGACTGTTGATTTGCTTTGTTACAAAATTCAGATGGTTCTGATCACAGAGATGCTCTTATTCTAGTTCGACCGGCTCCAGCAAGACCTGAACAGAGAAATGTTACACCGAATATGAAGCACATTGGTGGTCACATTGGTCAAACTTTTCTGTTTCTATATCTTTTACTTTACTTCAACTGAAATGTTTACATGACTTTATTGATGGCCTTTAGTTCCTTAAAGTCCAGTGGTTAGAGACGCTTTCTACTACCACAGGGGGAGAAACACCATCAATATTTGGGGTTCGAAGTGAAGAGCTCCATGAAAATGTACCAGAAGTTGATTGTGTACTTGATGTTATTAATGAAGAGACTGCAACATGCACTGTTGTTGAAGAGGAGGAGGATCAATTTGTTGATGCTGATGAAAATATGAATGTTCTTTATGGTAACATCTGAACAGGTTATGATAACATCTGAACAGGTTGATAAAAGACAGGGGGAGGGCTGAACATTATAAGTGATAATGTGCAGGAACATGATGCTGCAGTTGTTGATATAACAATATATGTCACTTGTTTGGTTTCTTAAGTATTTGTGCCTTTTATACTTCCCTTGATCTTATTCATTGTTGTTACTGTATTTAAGTTGATTTACAACTCTGTTTTTACTTCCTAGTTGATAGGTTGTCTTTTATTCAACTTGCTTAATTTGTTTGCATTGATAATAATAGTTTACTGCTTTATGCTTAAATTGTTTTCATATTTATTATCATTTGCTTACTGCATGTTGTTTATGTTAGTTGTTTATTTTTTTGACTTTCTAACTTACCTTATTATTCAATTTGCTTAAATTGTTTGCTTTGAGGATAATATAGAAGTACACATCTCTTTAATTATCATGTGTTTACTGCTTAGTGCTTAAATTGTTTGCTTTGATGATAATATGATTTAGAAGTACACTTCTCTTCAATTCTCATTTGCTTACTGCTTATTGTTTAAGTCTTTGTTAGATATTGTTTTTCACATTTTTTTTGCTCTGATTATTTATTTAGTCTTTGCTCTGATTTTTGTTAGTGAGTCATACATAAGTCTTAGGTTGATTTAGTACATATTCATATATGCCCTGATTTAACTTATGATTTTTGTAAGTTTATATGTTGTCCAGATAAGTATACTGTTTATACTTATTGTTGTTTCGAGTGAGATCACTTTGCTCTTATGGCACGGACTATGTGAAATCATTCTTGGTCTTTCTTACTTTGATCCGAAAGCTACAACAGGTGTTGACTTGATTAGTACATGGATATGGTAATGCTTTAGCATGTACATAATACTGAGTATATATAGAAATATATATGCATCAGATATGTTGTAGTCGAAATGTCAAATTGGGGGAGATTGTAGATGTTGTTACTCTTAAATGTCTTAATATTCACAACAACATCTTAATTCGACCTTTCTTATTTTGTCTAAGTATGAATTTCAGTGTTCAAGTTGATGCTGCTTTGGATGTTGTAACATCGCGGGTTGAAGATCTAGAAGTTTCTACATGGTTCCAGGCTGGAAGGATTCGGAAGCTTGCAGAACGTTGTAGATCAGGCGGTTGCATGGAGAAACGTCTAGAATTGACTGGAAGGTGCTATGTAGGTCCCGAAAGTTGAGTTAATATCGAGGGAAGCTAAAGAAAATGACTAGAGGGGGGTGAATAGACTTTTCTAAAATCTTTCGATATATCAGAATACAATGTGCGGAATAACGAAATTAAACAATGAGCCCAATACAAGTTTATACTCAACTTCTCAATTCGAGAACTCTGTTCTAGCAATACTCAACTAGTCTTGTTCAGTTAGGTATGTTTATCAAGTAAACAATTAATCAATTAAGCATTAAACAAAACCGTAAAGTAAACAACACAAACAATTTATAGTGGTTCGACAACTTGTCTACGTCCGCTCTCACAACCCAGTTGTGATGTTTCCACTAACTCTTCCAATCTAGTACAAAGTGTATGTGTTCTTGTACTTTTGAGTCCCAAGAAAAAGACTTAGATCTTCTAAGACTATACCACCAGATATGTCTACGATCTTACTAGAAATTTAACAAGTATCTAGCAACTTGATAAAAACAACAAACAAAAACGAAAACTTTTTCAGTAGCAGTCTTCTGGTTTCTTCACTTGACTTCTGACTTGCTTTCTGAACTTCAATGAACTCTGTGAGTAACTTCGAACAATTCTTCAGTATGTAGCTTCAGTATATGTATTTGCAGTAGTCTTCAAATGATAAACACCTTGAGGTATTTATAGACTTCAAATTCAAGAACTTAGTTAGTTGTAACCAACTCTTCTTGAAAACTAACTTTTGTAACTGCATCTTCTTATCCATCCACGCGTTTCTTGTTAATTAGTTATTTCTAACTAACTCTGTAATCTTTATCTTTACACGCGTTTTCTCTTCACTTCAAGTTACTTCTAGTTGACTTGTCTTCTACAGTCTTGTATGCGCACTTGACTTGTCTTATAGTCCACCTGTCTTGTGTAGTAGACTTCAACCCTTCTTGTCTAGTCTTCTTGTGCAATCTTCAATAGTAGACTATTCTAATCCTAACAAGACTATTACATTACATTAAGCTTATAGCCTAGTCAACTTATAAACTATACAATCAATCTATCTATTACATACGAAAAATCATGAGCTCTATACAATGATTATTTATAGCTCAATAACTATCTATCATGTAAACAAATAGCAAATACGAAGTACTTATAAACCGTACTTATCTTTTAATATGAACTTATGTGAACTCTACTGGTCTGTTCAAGATGACTACTTCTCAACTAGACTAGATCAGTCAACACTTAGAAAATATTCAAACTACTTTTGGCTTATCAAAACTTTATCTTTTATCATCATTTAGGACTTGTTCTAGGATTCATATCCCAACAATTTCCCCCTTTTTGATGAAGCCAAAACTACTTGAATCTTTTCTCAATAGTAGACTAGTTAAGTAGTTATCTTGTCTTATCATCAAATAGTACTTATGTTTTCATTCATTCAAAAATAATAATACCAGTAGATATTACACATACTACCAAAAATCAATCAGAGCAAATAAAAAAAACTAATCAGTTATGTTACCTCCTTCAAGATTAGGAATACAAAATGCATCTAGGAGTCTTCTGTGTATAACTGAAGTATGCTCATCATCATCAATCTTCTCTTTATCCAGTAGCTCTTCTTCAAACTTCTTGATTTGATTAAAATCTACTCTTTTTCCTGAGCTTGTCATAGGACATTTCCATTTTGGAAACACAGGAACTAGAATATTGAAGTTCGCTCCAGCAGATATACTCAAGATCAAATTCCACAGCAGCTTGTTCTGACCTTCCATAAATTTGTCGAACATAGAATACAACTCATCTGGACTATCAGAATCACCATACTTACGAATAATCCAATGATCAAGTTCCCATTGCCTCTTCACTTTCATCCATTCAGCTCGATGTTCTTTATCAATGAAGTAGTCAATGAACTGATCTTCCATCTGATCTTCATCTGCCTTCAGCTTCTGCAAACTTTCAATGTGATTTCCAATCTTCTTCTTGTTTGCATAACGACTCTCATCATTTGGATCAACAACTTTCTGTTTCTTCACAACTGTTGTTGTCTCAGCTTCTTTCGGCTCTTCTATATGAATAGATTTCCTCTTTGATACCTGTCTTGTCTAAACCTCTGCTTCAGGAGTAGCAATTCCCTTGACTTTCTCCTTCTTCTTCAACTCATCTGCTTCAGCTTTAGCTTGCTCAAGATCTGCAGTTTTAACCAACTTGCCTCTGCCTCTCTTAGGCCTTCTAAGATCTTGCATAGCTTCCGCAACTTCTTTAGCTTCTGGTTCAGCACTAGACTTAGCTTTCTCACCTTCAGCAGCATCAACTCTTGTTTCAACTCTGCTTGTCTCTTCCCCCTTTTTAGCTTCATCAGTCGCCTTGAGAGAGAAAAGAGAAGTGAAACGAGTCATCTCTTCAAACATAGCTTGCTTCATCAGGTTTGTAGCTTTTTCTATCTGCCTTTCATGAGAACTGTCTTGACTTAACTTGTCTAGTTTGGTCGCCACCAACTCCAGCTTGTGAGTAGACAAGTTCAACTCATTCTTAAAATGTGTTGCAGTTAATCGTAGCTTCCTGTTTTCTTCAGTCATAGCATTTATAATCTCTCTTGCTTGAGCTAGCTGATCATAGGCTTCTTTTCTCTGAACATCAGCAACCTCGATTTTGGCTCTGTAGACTCTTTCCATCTTCCTGGATTCAGTAGCTAAGACGCGAGCAAAATCGACTGAGCTCTTCTCCGAATATTCAACTTGGTTCTGGAGAAATCCTTCAATTTGATTGAACATCTCTTGTCTGAAGTCATTATCCAACTGGTTGACCTCATTCATGATCATCTCCTTTGAACTTGTCACAAGGACACTGTTCTGTTCAACAAGAGTCTTCTTGAGCTCGGACTTGAGAAATTCATCAATAGATGACTTGATGACAGCTTTCAGATCATTTTTCAATTCATCTATGGATGCAGCTGGGATGGCTTGAGAGGATTGTCCAACTTCAACATGAGTAGCCTCTTCCATGATTTCATCTTCAGCAAGAGATACAACTTCAATCAACTGACCCTCTGGAGCAGTAGCTAAGACCTCGTCTTCCACTACTTCAGCTTCAAGATCAACACTTCCAGCAATGGCCTTCAGACTAGGCAAAGGACAATAAGGCACCATAGCTAACTTAGCTTCCTTAGTCCTCCTTTCAGCATCAGCTAAGTCCTTTTTCAACAAGGCGTGTAGCTTCTCCATGTATCCACAAATTTCAGTGGGAAGCAATAGATCAGTATATCGATTAATAAAAGCAAAATCTGACCTTGGACTGTCAGCATGTTCCACTTGGAATCTGAACACAATGCCTCTCAACTGGTCTGAGACATTGTCTAACTCTACTATAGGATCAGTAGACTGGATCTCCTCAGCTGGTGCAGCTTCAATCATAACTATATCTTCCACAAAATCAGCCTCTGAAACCTGAATACCGATATCAAATTGCGATTCTGAACACATTAAATCATCAGAAATGTTCAGCAATCTCTTCGCAAGAGCAGTAATGGCGTGAGATGGAAATAATTCTGAGTGGTCTCGAACACCACTGTTCTCCTTCTGTTCCATCTCCCAATCCATGAAGTTTGAAATTCCACCTTTTCCTAAGATGACTTCGAAAAGGTCATCTATTGCAGACTTCTTCAATGCCACCCAAGTGCATATTCTTAGAAGCTTTTCAAACTGCTCTGACGAGTAGTCGACTTCGACAGATGAGAGCTGCTTCTTCAAATTCTTGCTCATCTTCGAACGGACTCTCTTTTCTCTCAAACACATGGGGTAGTAGACCAAGGATTCAAATCTGTGTTCAGAAGGGGTCTGAGCAGGTGGGGTCCCTGTCTCAGTTGTTGCAGTGGCAACTAGAGTAATTTCTGAACTAGATGGGATAGGGGGTTCAACATTTTCTGTTGAAGGTAAGGATAAAATTTGGTCTATGGTCTCTGCGGGCTTTGATGTGTCTAGGTTTGGTGTGACAACTGTCGGAGTATCAGTTGTATCCATTATGGGAGTGTTTGGGGGTAGGCTGGCTCTCAGCGGATGTGCTGCCAGCACTTGTGAGGTTGAGGGAGCAGGTCTAGGCCTAGATCGATGTGATCTAGCCTTGGTTCGAATAGAAGAGAGAGAGAGAGGAATTGAAATATCTTGAGAGGAAGTACCAACCTGGGGACTCGACTCTTCTGGAGGAGGGGGCGTTCCAATTCTCAGCAGTTTATACATCTCAGGTACTTGAGTACTTGGTTCTTTCTCCTTTTCGAACTCCTCTTCCGACTGAGTCTCCTCAGAGTCATCTGCACTAGACGAGTCTTGTGCAACTTCCTTCGACCCTTCTTCAACTGACTCATCTTCCGAAGAACCAGACGAGGCAGCATACGGCAAAGCTTCCATGAGGTCAATCTGAGCTTGCCTAGGTGCAGCTGGCCTAGCAGCAGCCTGCTTCCTTAAAGCCTCCTTTTTCAAATAAAATTTCAAAGGATGGAATGGGTTTCCTTTACTCTATTCCGTCTTATTTGGCATTAACAATGGAAATAGAATGCTTAGCTTGTTTCCATATCCAACCACATTAGATACCACCCAATTTCAAGTGTCGGTGTCCACCCGAACACTTATTTCGAAGTACATGATTTGATCCGCGATAAGTTTGAACCAATTACCTTCGGTAATACCATCATATATGGCAGCCATTACCCTTGATTTTCCCAATGTGACAGAATCATGGGAACCAGTGGCACATAGAAAAATTTTGCTGGCTATGTCAAATAGGGTTCGATACGTCGCTAGAAGTTCCATCTTCTTGACAGCAGGGAGCTTGCCATCTGGTTTCAGCCTCATCTTCCTTCCACAAAATATACTCAGATATCTTGTCTCTTGCCCGATTGCATAATTCTCCACATCAATTGTTCCGGTGGGCAGTTTCAGATGCTCGAACAAGGCTTCTCGAGTGATTTCCACTCGACTTCCACCAACAAAAGATTCGATTGTGTCACCTCGTCTAGTGGCGTTGGCATAAAATTTCAGCACTTCCTCCTCCAAGACGACTTGAGGAAACGCCTCCAAATAAGGTTTTAGGCCACATCTGCTGCATTTGGACAGAATTTCTGCGTTTCCATCTGTGTGATTACCCTTGAAGAACACAGAAGGTTCAACATGCACTTTGTTGTCGGAGATGTATCTGCCTAGGTCGAATGTAGCTTGCATGTTAGTTCGCACATCGAAAATAGATCGAGTCGACATGGTGATGAACTGGGTAACAACAAGATAGTTTGGAATTGCAAGAAAACAATTGCTTGAGAGTAGGGGAGTTAGGAAATTGTGGGGCAAGACGTGTGAAGGTGTTGGGTTTTGTTCAAAAATGAATTGTACTTTGAACGGCCAAGATCTAAGGATTAGATCCAACGGTTGGGGCTTTCGGTATTCGGTTACGGAATCGAGAATATTATGTGATTTGATATTGTAAAATTTGAGATCCGTCTCTTCTTAGTTAGGACAGAGGAGTGTGAACCGGGTGTATACACCTCATTAAAATGAGAGTGTATATATCCAATTCTAAGGTTTCCCAATTTTAGCATTATCAAATTACTATAATACCCTTAATTCGATTTGATTAAACACTTAGCGTATTTCAATCAAAAGAACACTTATCTAGTCTGTTCGAGTCCATCCAGAACAGACGAGTAGACCTAAACTTCACAAGACGAGTAGACTTAAGTGCACAAGACGAGTTCCCCCTTCGACTGTGCTTGTCTGTTCTGATCGTCGAACGACTTCATGTACCTATCTTATCATTTGCAACGTGTAACCGTAGGTACAGGTAGAGTAAAATAAATAAAATGAATATCAATTTAAAGCAATGATCAAGGTTTCGAACAAGATGACTTGTAACAAACATAAGAGTTAACATAAGGATATTTAAGAAATCATAGATTCCCCCTTAATTGTTTATTCCCTTAGTATTACCCTCAGCTTTACCAGCTTCCTCATCGGGTTGTTTGGTCATCTAGTCTAGCCTTGTATACCTGTCTGTTGAGTGAGTAGTCGAGTGCTCTGGTCTAGTGATCTTGTCTCCATGTTTCTTTGATGTACCTATCTGTTAGTACATAACTATTGACAAGTAGGGTCTAAATCAATTAGCCCTAGACTAATGCATAACTCACGAAATCGTGCTTCAGCTAATGGTTTTGTAAAAATATCAGCTCTTTGAAAATCAGTATGAATCTTTTCCATGCGAATATCCTTCTTTTCTACATGATCACGTATGAAATGATGCTTCACATCAACATGCTTACATCGTGTATGCAAAACAGGATTTTGTGTAATGGCAATGGCACTATTACTATCACAGAAAATAGGAACATTTGATTCATGTATGTTGTAATCTCTAAACTGTTGCATGAGCCAGAGTAGTTGACTACAACAGCTACCAGCAGCCGTGTACTCGGCTTCAGTAGTAGAAGTAGCAACACTAGTCTGCTTTTTCGAAAACCATGAAATGAGTTTTGTGCCTAAAAATTGACAAGAACCAGAAGTAGATTTCCTATCTATTCTGCAGCCTCCAAAGTCTGAGTCTGAATAGCCACTTAAGGATAGATCATCATTTGAGGGATACCATATACCACGATTGATGGTCCCTTTCAAATATTTCAGAATCCTTTTGGTGGTTTCCATGTGACTTTCCTTAGGATTGGCTTGGAATCGAGCACAAACACCAACAGAGAATGCAATGTCCGGTCTACTAGCAGTTAGATACAGTAAGGAACCAATTAATCCACGATAATAAGATTGGTCAGCACATTTACCGTTTTCATCTGGATCCATTCTATAATTTGGTTGCATTGGTACGCCAGTAGACTTACACGTTTTAATCCTGTACTTGTCTAGAAGGTTTCTAGTGTACTTTGCCTGATTTATGAAAATACCTTCTGGGGTTTGTTTTACTTGAAGACCAAGAAAGTAGTTCATTTCACCCATCATTGACATTTCAAACTTACTTTGCATGAGTGTTGAAAAACTTTCACTCAGCTTTTTGTTAGGTGACCCAAAGATGATGTCATCTACGTAAATTTGGACGAGTAAAATGTCCTTCCCTTCTTGTCTTCTGAACAAGGTTCGATCGACCTTGCCCTTAGTAAAACCATTTTCTAATAGAAAGAGAGATAAGGTATCATACCATGCTCTTGGAGCTTGCTTTAGCCCGTATAAGGCCTTCTTTAACCTGTACACCTGGTTGCCTTTGACTTCGAAACCTGGAGGTTGTTCAACATATACTTCTTCCGCAAGAATACCATTAAGAAATGCACTTTTAACATCCATTTGATATACAGTAAACTTCATGTGAGCAGCATATGCAAGAAACAAACGAATGGCTTCTAGTCTAGCAACAGGAGCATAAGTTTCATCATAGTCTATGCCTTCAGCTTGTGAATAGCCTTGGGCGACTAGTCTAGCCTTATTCCTAACTACTAAATCATTCTCATCTTTCTTATTTTTGAAAATCCATCGAGTGCCAACTACATTATGATGTTTAGGCCTATTGACAAGTTCCCAGACGTCGTTTCGAACAAACTGGTTCAACTCGTCTTGCATAGCGATGATCCAATTACTATCAGCCAATGCCTCTTTAACAGTGGTATGCTCAATAGCAGAGAGGAAACAACACCAGCAAAACATAGTTGGACTAGGCTGTTCTTGCGACTCAAAGAGTTGTCGTCTAGTCTTCACACCAATAGTAGAGTAACCAATGATATTTTCAGTATCATGCGCAGATTTCCATGTTTTTCTATTCTTAACAGGAATACTATCATCATCTATATCATGTACAACATCATGCATGTCAACATCATTTGTATCATCTACAGATTTACCAGGAGTAGTAGAGTCAACTAGGGCAGGCATGTCAGCTGGTCTAGAAGACTTACCTTGAGCACTTACTTTCTCTTTGTCATCAGACTCGAGAGCTTTTAAGAATGGGTTGTAAGCTTGAACGGATTCATATACCTCTGAATCTTTGTCAGATTCGATCGTTAGATCAGTCACTTTCTCACTGATCTTGTTGGCAGACGAGTCCTGTCGAGATTCATCGAAAACCACATGTGGTGTTTCTTCCACACAAAGAGTTGAGTAGTTGAATACCCTGAATGCTTTGCTAGTCGAGGAGTATCCTAAGAATATCCCCTCGTCTGCTTTAGCATCGAAAGCATTCAACTTGCTATTTCCATTGTTGTGGATGAAACACTTACAACCAAATATATGGAAATATGAAACTCTGGGTTTTCTACCTTTCCAAACCTCATAAGGTGTCTTGCCTAGAGCTTTGTTGATCGCGCTTCTGTTCTGTGAATGGCATGCAGTATTGATAGCTTCAACCCAAAACTTTTGAGGAGTGTTGAACTCAGCTAGCATGGTTCTACAGGCTTCTCAACTTGTAACTTCTTCAACAGATCAGGTAGAAGTGTTTGTGTATCACTCTTTTTGTGTAGGAAGACTACCCAAGTAAACTTAGAATAGTCGTCTACAACAACAAGTGTGTACCTTCTACCATTCAAGGTTGGAGGAGTTATTGGACCGTGAAGATCCATATGTAGGAGTTCTAGGACTCTACTAGTTGAGAGAGTAGGAATTGATTTAAAAGAACCTTTAACCTGTTTACCCTGTTGACAAGCCGTGCATACATGTGACTTGTAGTAAACTTCATTGGGAATACCTTCTACAAGGTAGTCTCTGGCTATCTTATTAAGAACCTTAAAGTTTAAGTGACAAAGGCGTCTATGCCAGAGCCAGCCAAGTTCTTTAGGATTCTTAGTAAGTAGACAGGTGTCCCTCGGACAACTGTTCCAGTTCACTATGTACACACTTCCTTGTCTTACGCCGATTAGTAGGACTGTGTGTGTCCTTTTGTCAATGATTTCACATTTGCGGCTCTTGAACTGCGCCTTGTATCCACGATCACAAAACTGTGAAACAGAGAGTAAATTGTATTTCAAACCTTCAACATATGAGACATCTTAAATCTCTACGTCTCCATTCCGGATGTAACCAAATCCTTTAGTGACAGCAGTGGAGCTATCACCAAATATCACTTTTGGTCCTTCCTGCTCATGGTAACTTGATAACAGAGCCTTGGTACCAGTCATGTGGTGCGAACAACCACTGTCTATGTACCATGTTTCTCCTACTGAGCCACCCTTCTTATACAAGTCAAGTCGACCCTGCAATGAAGATATTCAATAATTTAGGTACCCATTTGTTTATTGGGGTCCTGGGGGGTTAGTCGAGTTCAGAGGAATCCAAATGTACATTGGAGTCTTGAACAAGTTCGATCTCTTAAGCTTTCGGCCATACTTGTTACAAAATAAGACCTTGTTGTCCTTGTCTGGCCTATCAGTCGAGTTCGGGTCTACTCTTTGGAGATAGCCTTTAGACTTAATCTCTACTTGAGCAGGCACTGGTCTATGATAGTCAGAGTAGGGCTTATATGCATTAGGTCCATACGGTTTATAGACGCGTTTGGGTCTTTCCTCACTTATGATATCATATGACAAAGGTGGAGGATATAGGACAGCTTGTGTACAATATTTTGGAGCAACCTGTCTAGGTCTAGACGAGTAGAGCTGAGACTGCCTTATGAAAGGAGGTCTAGGCTCTTGTCGTCTAGTTTGTACCTGTCTAGTGCTCGTCTCCTCAGGATACCAGTCCTCGTATCTGACCTGGTTGGGTCGTCCACGATTAGTGGTCCTTTGAAGATTAGTTCTAGGTGGAACAGGCTTGTTGTTACCATTCTTTTTACCTCCCTTGGTAATTGGAATGTTAACTCGAGTCTGTTTAGGTACAGTACCTTTAGATGGAGTATCAATATCGTATATCAATGGTCCTTTTCCTTTATCATTTGGCAAAAGTCTTGCGTTAGTAGTAGGGTTCTTAATGACTCGAGTAGACGAGCTAGATGACTCAGCACCTATACCTGTCTTGTCACCTGGATCTCTATACCTATCTGACAGTTCAAGGTTAATCTTTGAAGAGTTAACCAGGTCAGTAAGTTTGAGGTCTAGTGTGACAACCTCGGTCTCTAAGAACTTATTACGTTCTTCAAGTCTGTTGCACTTGCTTTTTAAAATATTGAATTCATTTCTCTCAGTTGCATGTGTCTTAAGTAGGTCTTCATATAACCTGTCTGTCAATGCACACTTTTCTTTGAGTTGTTTTAACTGTTCAGTCAAGCGTTCATTTAGGACTGTTACATTAGGATCTACTTTAGACTGAGCTTCTTTAAGATCAATGATTTCTTGTTTTAATGCGATGTTTTCATCACTGACTTCGATGAATGCTTGGTTAGCAAGTAGAAGGTCGTCTTCAACAACACTAGTCGAGTGCTGAAGACTACTTCCTGCTTCACTACTAGTAGTGTCACTTTCATCAGTTTCTGAATCATCACAAGATTGAAAGGAAGTAGCAGATGATACCTCTTGGTCGATTTTAGCCATACAACATAGACCATCATCTACTATGAATGCTTCATCGTGATCTCGATCAAACGAGTGGCTAGATAAGGACGATGGCAACTCGTTTGAATCCGAATCAGAATCATCATTAGCCATCATTGCCTTCTTGCCACGGTTGTATCTTCTTTCCCTTCGTGCTTTGCGTTCTTCTCGATCATCAGTGCTCAGGTCTGGACATTCATATATGTAATGACCTGGCTTTTCACAATTATAGCACAAGAGATCATTAGTAGCCTTTTTAATAGGAGATTTATCCCTACGCTTATCACGTCTATCGGAACGCTGAATCTTCCTATCGTCAGACTCTCTATCTCGTCTATTACCTTTCGAGACTTCGTCTCTCCTTTCGGACGAGTTTCAGTCTCGTCTGGTCTCAGACGAGTTCTTAGAAGTAGACGCTCTATGATCTCTATAGAACTTCTTATATCTACCGAAACGTTTATTCAGCCTATCAAACTTTCTAACCATGAGGTTCACCTGATCCTTCAGACTAAGATCAGTATCTAACTCGTCTTTCACAGAAGCAGACTTAGTCTTAGTCTTAGACCTGTCTACCTTAGAGGACTTAGAGGACCTAGACTTAAAGGCAACGTTCTTAGACACAGCATGTTCTCTGTCACTACTGACTACGGGTTCATCTTCGTCTAGGTTAAACTCATGGGCCTTCAGAGTTTGAAATATGGTCTCTGCACTCCAAGCATCTATGTTCTGGGTATTCTTAACAAGCATCTTTACCATTTTCCATCGAGGATCTAAGCTCTTAAGAATCCTAAGAATGATTTCACGAGGAGTATATGACTTACCAAGGACTTCCAGATCATTCATAATCTTAGTAAAACGAGTATCCAGCTGGTCGATAGTTTCACCAGCTTTCATGTGAAATGATTCAAATCTTTGGACAGCTGTGGATAATTTGCTCTCTTTGATTAGGGATGTCCCTTCACAAATGATAGCTAATCTGTCCCACATGTCTTTGGCAGTCTTGCATTTCAACACCTTTCCGAGATACTCATTCGGAAGTGTGTGTAAAATGTAATTCTTTGCCAAACTATCCAAATTATTTTGACGCATTTCCTCAGAGGTTAGTTCTGACCTGGGTTTCTTGACGAGAGTGCCGATTGGTTTGTCTTTGTCGAGGGCAGCAGTATTTGGAACCATTGTTACGATCGGGCCCTCTGTGACAACAGAGATCATTAGGTCGTGCGTGGAGCTAAAGATCGCTTCCATTCGCAGCTTCCAGTAGTCGTAGTCCTGGACCTGGAACTTGGGTAACTTGTTAGCGCTGATCTCAAGATACATGATTTCAAGAAATAAGTGCTAAGCAGATTTATGATCAAGAAGCAGTCAAGTCAAAAAGGAACAAGAAACATATAGATCAAGAATGTGGATCAAGAACACGTAAGCAAGTACAATCACGGACCAAGACTTCACCCTAAGTCTTAAGTCGGTTATCAAGAAACAGCAGTTCGTAAACTACTGCTCTGATACCACTTGTAGGTCCCGAAAGTTGAGTTAATATCGAGGGAAGCTAAAAAAAATGTCTAGAGAGGGGTGAATAGACTTTTCTAAAATCTTTCGATATATCAGAATACAATGTGCGGAATAACGAAATTAAACAATGAGCCCAATACAAGTTTATACTCAACTTCTCAATTCGAGAACTCTGTTCTAGCAATACTCAACTAGTCTTGTTCAGTTAGGTATGTTTATCAAGTAAACAATTAATCAATTAAGCATTAAACAAAACCGTAAAGTAAACAACACAAACAATTTATAGTGGTTCGACAACTTGTCTACGTCCGCTCTCACAACCCAGTTGTGATGTTTCCACTAACTCTTCCAATCTAGTACAAAGTGTATGTGTTCTTGTACTTTTGAGTCCCAAGAAAAAGACTTAGATCTTCTAAGACTATACCACCAGATATGTCTACGATCTTAATAGAAATTTAACAAGTATCTAGCAACTTGATAAAAACAACAAACAAAAATGAAAACTTATTCAGTAGCAGTCTTCTGGTTTCTTCACTTGACTTCTGACTTGCTTTCTGAACTTCAATGAACTCTGTGAGTAACTTCGAACAATTCTTCAGTATGTAGCTTCAGTATATGTATTTGCAGTAGTCTTCAAATGATAAACACCTTGAGGTATTTATAGACTTCAAATTCAAGAACTTAGTTAGTTGTAACCAACTCTCCTTGAAAACTAACTTCTGTAACTGCATCTTCTTATCCATCCACGCGTTTCTTGTTAATTAGTTATTTCTAACTAACTCTGTAATCTTTATCTTTACACGCGTTTTCTCTTCACTTCAAGTTACTTCTAGTTGACTTGTCTTCTATAATCTTGTATGCGCACTTGACTTGTCTTATAGTCCACCTGTCTTGTGTAGTAGACTTCAACCCTTCTTGTCTGGTCTTCTTGTGCAATCTTCAATAGTAGACTATTCTAATCCTAACAAGACTATTACATTACATTAAGCTTATAGCTTAGTCAACTTATAAACTATACAATCAATTTATCTATTACATACGAAAAATCATGAGCTCTATACAATGATTATTTATAGCTCAATAACAATCTATCATGTAAACAAATAGCAAATATGAAGTACTTATAAATCGTACTTATCTTTTAATATGAACTTATGTGAACTCTACTGGTCTGTTCAAGATTTCTACTTCTCAACTAGAATAGATCAGTCAACACTTAGAAAATATTCAAACTACTTTTGGCTTATCAAAACTTTATCTTTTATCATCATTTAGGACTTGTTCTAGGATTCATATCCCAACATGCTAGAATTCATTGGAATGAAGTGTGGGCTAAAAAAAGGGATGCGATCCTAAAAAATAGGATCTGGATTATGAAACTTCTAGAATTCGTTTTTACCACTATAAATACTCAAGGAAGGCTTCATTATTCAACATGGAGAATTAGTAATAATCTTATAATGTCTATGTGAGAGTTCTACCTACTTAGACGTTATATTGGTTATTATAACTTTTTCATCAGATTCTCGTTTGCCATGAAGATATACAACTTCGATCCGAGAGTCACATATTTCACGAAGTGCTATTCTTTAAGTCCTAAACTAACATTCATCCTGTTAGGAATTAATTGTCATTAGCATGTTCATGTCGTTGTGCCGAAGTATCCCAACTTCCTGTACAACATAGACTTTTCTATACTTCTTTGATAGATAGATCATAGAGTTAGATTAGTTTTTGGTAGTGTAATTTTTACACTTAAGCCATCTTTAGACTAGATACATTATCGAGTCTTATTTCCGTTGTGAATATTTGTTCACACAACATTTGTATTCACTCATTGATTAGTGAAAGTTTTGCCATGAGGCTCACGCATAGATTTTAAATTAAAATCTATGTAAAAATTATTTCCATTGTGTTCAATTTATTTTTAGTGTTTTAGTCTTCCACTGTGTCTGTCTTTTCTGATATTCTGTTAGAGTCTGTGTTGCACTATTTATCTCAACATTCAGTGTAACATCGTTCTGTTTTTCACTTAAACACTAGTAATACCACGCACACTTTCACGATGAATATAGACTTTTCTATACTTCTTTGATAGATAGATCATAGAGTTAGATTAGTTTTTGGTAGTGTAATTTTTACACTTAAGCCATCTTTAGACTAGATACATTATCGAGTCTTATTTCCGTTGTGAATATTTGTTCACACAACATTTGTATTCACTCATTGATTAGTGAAAGTTTTGCCATGAGGCTCACGCATAGATTTTAAATTAAAATCTATGTAAAAATTATTTCCATTGTGTTAAATTTATTTTTAGTACATGTGTTTTAGTCTTTCGCTGTGTCTGTCTTTTCTGATATTCTGTTAGAGTCTGTGTTACACTATTTGTCTCAACATTCAGTGTAACATCGTTCTGTTTTTCGCTTAATCACTAGTAATACCACACACACTTTCACGATGAAACTCATATTTTTGTCGCTAATATTTTGTGATGAAACTCATATTTTCGTCGCTAACATTTTGCGATGAAACTCAATTTTTCATCGCAAACATTTGCGACAAAATTAATTTCTTTTGTCGCAAACATGTTAGCGACGGGTGTATAGCAACAAATCCTGTGACAAAATTATTTCATCGCTAACTCACGTTAGCAACGAAAATATTAGAATTAGCGATGAATTTTTTCATGGCTAAATTGCAGTTTTCTTGTAGTGTAATTGAAATTAGAGCCTATTTGGCAAGCTTATTTTTAAGTAACGTAAGTTGTTAAAGTGTTTGGCTTTAAAAAAAATATTTTAAGATTTTATAAAGCTTCTAAAAAACATTTTTTGCCACTCTCTTTTTTAGAGTTCCTAAACATCTTGTAATCTGTTTTAAAAGGAGCTTATAATCTCTACCAAATGGGCTCTTAATATCGCTTAAGGATGTTTAGTGATTTAGCAATTGAAAGATTACAAAATGCGAGAAAGATATATTAGAAGCAAGAGCGATAGTTGAAGAAGTAGAGAAAGCACTAAAACACAGAGATGCCTATAAAGAGGAGAGATTTGAGTTCATTAAAGCTGCCTCAATATCTACTGTCATGGCAATCTTGAACAACTCCCCCATTTGCTTATCTCGGGTTACCACCATATCTATAACGACTAGATAAAAAGTATGTGAAGTTATAACAAATAATATACATAACAAATCCTTTATAGCCATTAGATACAAAATTGATGTTGAATTGTCCAATATAACCCTCATTCTCCGGCTATACCTCACATTTTTTCTCATCATCATTGCACATTCTCCAATGCTTAGAACTTTTTGAATTTATTTATATTTATTTCTTCTCATAAATGTATTCTTTTAATTTATTAAGAGTATTTGTAGTACATTTTTTCTTCTCATAAATGTTATTTTTCAGTTTTTTTGGTTTCCTACACCTTTCGCGATCTTTTCCCTGTTATGGGACTTTTTTTCCATGTTGGGACATATTTTTTTGGGTGGACTTGATGGTCCGTAGGATCTTGGTATGGGGTGGTTTTTTATCCCTTATTTAGTCTCTTGTTTTTTTACATGAAAACACCTTACTATGTGAAGTTTTCTCGTATTGGGAATGGAGGTTTGAACGTTATTGTTGAACAAAATGTACACTCATTTTTTCTCTTCCTCACGATTGGAGAAAACAACAACACCTTAGTAATCCATCTTAAATTAAAATAATGAAGAGTTTATTTACTCTTAGGTGCCATCTACACCTCCCATTTACATTTAGGGCATGTTTGCTTAATGGGTTTATGTGGGTTTAGTGATGGGTTTGATATGTAGACCCATCTTCTCCTATGTTTGGTTTCTCATAACTTTAAACACCTTGACCCGGGTTTATAATTTGACCCGGTTTTTATAAATTAGATTCCATGGGTTTAGACAACCTAGCCTCTCCTTGAGTTTATCTAGCCTCTCCCCCTAGGTTTATCTAGCCTCCCCCAACATCTTAACCCATCTTATCCCAACCCATGAAGCAAACATGCCCTTAGGTGCTACCTTTTTATTAGTTTCAAATTGGTGCAAAATGGGTGCTAAAAAAACTAAAAATGCTCTTCCCTTCATTCCCTTGTATAAATACATTTTTCCCCTCGTTCCTTCATTTCACTCATTCCTTTCATTCTTTCAAAACCCTAACCCTAGTCTCCCTCCCCACTTTGGCCGCAGCCCAACCTACCCCTAGCCGCCGCCGTTCAGCACCCCACCACGAATGTCCGTCGTCGACCGGCCTCCATAGGCCACTGTCGGTTGCTTCTCCTTGATGGTCCCTTTTTATGGGGTATGGAACAGACGAGTTCTTGAAAGATCAGATGACTTGATGTCATCTGATAGAGTTTAAGTGTAGAAAACAAAACTAACTCTTCTAACAGATGACTTGGTCAACAAATTTGTTAGGAGTTTAGAACTAACTAGTCTACTAATTAGATCAGCTGATAGAGAAGCGTGTGCAAAATTTGTAGTGTGCCCATTTTAGAAAGATTTAT
This sequence comes from Galeopsis tetrahit, assembly GCA_963675135.1. NCBI lineage: Eukaryota > Viridiplantae > Streptophyta > Magnoliopsida > Lamiales > Lamiaceae > Galeopsis > Galeopsis tetrahit. Next base: position 59,528,642 of record OY776123.1, read on the forward strand.
ACTCATCTATATTGCTCATGGAATTTAAACACTTTTATTTCATGCATAAACACATTTTATGATATCAGAAGATTTGGTGTCTTTTGATTATGAACTTTCGAATAGCAAAACAGATGAGTATATCAGCTGACTTGTTGTCAGCTGATAGTGGTTCTGATCTCGATATCCTACATCCACTCTCACGATCTCAATCATGATATTAGCCTCCTTGAACACTTTAACGTCCCAAGAGGAGGACGCCTTGCTACTTTATAGTCCCAAGAGAAGACTTTTGATCAAGATCCTCAACTACTTTCTGAGGATACGGATCCACTTGTTGGGGAGTGTTGGTCCTGAAAGGAGTATATAACAAGTGTATGGGGGGGGGGGAATACACTTGTATGCAAATTCTTTTTTGACTATGATCAAACCAGAGCTCAGCAAGGTTGTCTTGGACAACTCTGCTGAAGATGATTAACTCTTCTAAGATAATCAAACTACTAAGTACTATTGAGTACTCAGTTGAATAACTATCTAGGGGAGTTATATGTGCGGAATAGTGGTTGGCCCTTTTAGTTTAGACTCCTTTTGTTTCTGAAATCACTAAGTCAATGCAATACAGTCCAGTTTCAGGGAACTTGTCCAAATAGGTTTTGCACAGTCTTTGAATGTTTATCCGTTTGAAAGATCAGTATTGTGTGCAGTGTTGAATGTATGAAAGTACTTGAAATCAAATCAACACAAGAGTTTATAGTGGTTCAGAGACTCAAGCTCCTACATCCACTTTCCCTGATTGAACAGGATAATTCCTTCACTTTGGAATTAACTTGTTTTATAGTGCCAAGGTGCACTTGATCAATAACACCACTCCTTGGTGAATTGATCCCTAGGATGTCTAGAGTCCTAGTACCCTCTTCTCAACTCAGAACTGAACTGTTCTTCTCTCAACAGTCAGCTCCTACCACTTCTACTATTACAACCTTCTCACTTTCACTCTTGAAAGGTATAAGGGTTGAAGTAAGGTTCCAAATAATGAGATATCCTTTACAATGAAGATCAGTGTATAAGGATTAGGATATCTCTCTAAGCTTGTGTATGGATATATAATGTAGTTCAGTTCAGATGAAGTGTTTGAAGACTAAGATAGTCTTTGAAAGCTTTGAAAGTTCTATGAGCTTTGAGCTTCAGAATAGTTGATGTAGTTGGATTGTGTTGAGGTGCTTTCAAATGGTCTTCACACTTCTGTATTTATAGACAAATGAAGGATTTGCCCGTTGGAGAGGCAGCCTCCAATGTCCATAAATGTCTTCTTTTAGTTCTTCAACTTTGAAGACAGATTCTTGATAGTGACATGTCCTCATATGGGAAATAAACGGCTGTTAAGACTTTGTCTTCTTTCTGCATCACTCTACCCAATGTCTGACTTTCAGATTCTCTTGTTAGGACTTGGACATGGCTTCTGAAAGTTGTTCCAATGATAGGACAACTTCCTCATCATTTGGACAACTCTCCTTATCACTATCAGTAGTCTTGCTTATCAGCAAGGTTGGCTTGCTCTTCTTCAGATGACTTGGCTCATACCCTTTGCTTCACTTCAAGGTGATCTTAGCATGTTGAATTGTAGTTCTTTAGGGTGTGATTGTCTCTAGTTCTTCAGCATAGTTGACCTCAGGCTTTCAGAGCACTTTATCTTGATTAATTGTGCTGAGACAACTCCTCTGGACAACTCATCTGATTAGCATACTTGTCCTTCAGTGGACTTGGTCATAATTCCAGATTTTGAGCCTTGAGGGGACTTGTTCTTGATAAACTTCAAAGCATGTGTTCCCCCTCAAATTGTGCATCTATTCAACTAAGAGCTGCCTAACATACCAGCTTCTCATCTAGCCTTTATATGTTCTAACATCTCTAGAACATATTCAACTTGACTTAGGCATGTCTCAGGGGGTTTTGGTATTTAATCAAAACATATCTCATTTTATTCCCAACAATTTCCCCCTTTTTGATGATGCCAAAACCTATACTTCTATGCAAAAGTGACTTGACTACACCTATTACATTTATCTTTAGAAGACATGACTAAGGTCAATTATCCTGAAAAGCAATGTGTTAGTGTACTCACCATTCATGTTGCACATAGGTTTCATAGATAGGCATAGAGAGATGAGTGTTTCTTGATTCAATATAAGTTCAACTATCATTCATTTGAAAATAATTACAAGCATGTTGATAGTTGAAATTAACATATCAGAGCATGAATCATTAACACTAAATACATCAGAGCATTTCACTATAACAATTCAAAGCATATACATGATTTTTAGTATCAGAGCATAATGCTTATATCAGAGCAATCCAGAGCATATCAGAGCAAACAGATTATCATAGCACACCACATCAGCAATCTTGACCATATTTCAGCATAGTTGATCAATCAAGATAGGTTAGAAGACTTAGCCATTTCAAAGATCATCCTCAGGAGGTGGCAACATCCCATATTGTGCCCACACTCTTCTTTTCAAGGCCATGGCTTCTTGGTTTGTTCCCTTAGGTCCAAGAACCATCTTGTTTAGCTTGAGGATCTCAGTAAATTCTCTCAGGATTCTTGCTTGGTCAATCCATCCTTCAAGCTTTGGAGGCATGTATATGATTGGCTTGGGGGCTGTGAGTTCAAATCTTGCAATGTCAGCAGCTGCAAGCAATTGTTGATAAAGCTCTCTGTAGTACTCTAGCATGAACTCAGCAAAAGTGGAGTTGGCATCCTTTCCATTCCATCTGTCAATGACATAGTAATCATAGACAAACTCCCTTTTGGCTTCCTCCCATGAGTCATTCAGCTGAATTGGCACCCATTTATCCAAGTGAGGATATTTGGTATCCATTGGGATCAGTAGCTATGGCTTCATCTTGTTATAAGTTGCTCTCTTCCTTCTTGGCTTCTGGAAGTCTGCTCTTCTCTTATCTCTTGCTCTTTGTGTTTTATCCATCAAATCCATCTTTTCTTGGGCCCTCATCATGGCCAGTTTCTGTTGGGTTTCAGGGTCTTTGCCAAACCCTTCATGAAACAGCTTTGATGGATCATTAGCTAGGACAGTTGTCCTCTTCTTAGGTTCAGGTCCAAATCCTTCAGCAAATAGCTCTTCAACATCTTCAGTGGACTTGGTACCTTCAGCATTTCTGGCAGATTCAGAAGACTTGTCCTCTTCAGCATTCTTGGGCTCTTTAGCAGCTTTGGCCTTCTTTGAGATAGGCTCATCATTATCAACTCTGAATTCAGGTGGAAGATCAAGACTGATAGGAAAATCAGTAAATGTCTTTTCTTTCCTTTTGCCCTCTTGATCTTTCCTCTAGTTTGGACACCTTCAGCATCTTTGTCCAAACTAGATACTTCACCACCTGGTCTTTGCTGTAACCTCACTCTTTCCTCTTGAGCTGAGGCCATTGAATTTTTCAAAGCAAGTGCTAACTGCTCCTCTTCCTCCAGTTCTTCCAAGTTTAGCACTGCTGGCTCCTTTCCCTTTCCTTCAGCAATTTTGTCTTTCCCTTTCACTGGGCTTCCAATCACTAAGGCACCTTTTGCCTTTGCTCTTTCCCTTTCCCCCTTTTTGGCAGCATCAAAACATTCAGGCTTCAGTTCACTCATAGTAGATGCCAATAAGGACTGGGCTTGGGTTAGAGACTTCATCTCCTCCAACAAATATACATTCTCATCATGTATATTTTGCATCCTATCACTGCTCAAGCTAAGGAAGGCTAGAACAGGCTTCATTTTCTGTTGAACAACCTCCTCCATGGTTGCCTTTAGAGATGCATCCAGTTGGGTTCTAAGGAGCTCAGTGAGGTTGGCCACTGCACCTTCAGCAATGTTGGCCAATACCTTTTTGGAAAACTTTTCAGAGGCTGCTTTCACCATAGCTAGCCTTTGCTCTTCAGCTCTTTTCCTCTGCAAGGCTGTCTTCTTGCCAATAGCTTGCTTGATGGTCAATCTGATAGCTTGAACATTTGCATTATGGTTGTCTCTCAGCATCTTTTGATCCTTCTTGACCTCCTTGGAGATGTTTTCCATACTGACTTTGGATTTGTGAACTTCAGTGGAAATGGTTTGAAGACCAGATTCCACTCCTTCAATTCTTGCTTCCAATGTGGGTAACACCACATCTTCAGAGCCAGTTAATCTCATTTCAACAGAAGCTAGAGTTCTTCCATGCTCATCTAATGCTCCAGAAGTTTCTGCATGAGCAGTTTGAACTTGTTGGGCCAAGGAATCCAACTTCTCTGATTGCATCCCAAGCAAAGCTTGTGCTGATCCAGTGTCAACTTGGATGGGAGCATCTGTCAAGAGGTCATCTGCAAATATTTGTTCAAAGCTTATTCCTGCAATGTCAGACAAATCAAAGGAGTCAGTAAACACACACTTATCTCCCTCAATTTCTTTTTCATAAGACTCTGATACATCAGCAGTCTTCTCCTCATTTTCAACTATTTCTTTTCTCCCTTCATTGATAATGTCCTCACTTAAAGGTACAGGCCTCCTCTCCTCAAGGGATTCCTGAAGTTCAGATTTGACTTCAAGAATAGCCTACCCTTCCTCACTTATATCACCCTCATTTGGTGGTACACTCACTATCCTAGTGATCACCACATCTCTCTCATCTACTACTCCCTCTGGTTTTTCCACTAACATCTCCTTTTCAACTCCAACACCTAATCCTGCAGCATCTCCACCTTCAACAAGGTTCAAAGATGGCAGTTGTGGGGAGATCACAGTGCTTATATCAGCAGCCACTGAGTCATCCTGAATGATTAAGGGCTGATCAGTGTCCGACTCTCCTGACACTGAATAGGCCTTAACCAAACCAGCCTCTAAAATTGGAACCTCCACATCTTTAGGCTGTGCCTTGGGTTCAGAAGAACCTTCATTGGCAGATGTGTCTTTGGTTGTGTTACCACCCTTGGTCAACACCTCTGAAGATACAAAGCCTTTCCTATGATAGGTTCTAGGAGGGTTGGAGAGTCTTTCTGTTACAGAAGGCTTAGAGAGGTTGGCTTGAGGGGTTTCAGGAGGGTTGGGTTTTGAGGGGTTTGAGGGATCATCAGGGGAATCATCATCATTTGAGCTGCTATCAGGGTGTTTGATGCCCTTAGCTTTTCTCTCTTTCTCCTCATTAATCTTATCAACTACCAACTTTGCAAAAACTTCCTCATCAATGAGAAATCTTGTCTTTGAGACTCCAGCAAAGTGTAGCAATCTGTTCTCCTCTACTTGCCACCAGTTTGCACCCTTATCTTGGATGACTTGTGATATCTCCATCATAGACTTGTCTTTTACATCAACAAGCATCCTTAGATCATGAAATGTCTTCTGAATTTTTGGAAATTCAACAAGTTGTGGATACAAACTGTCCACAGTAGCCATGGCTCCTCCTCTGAGCATACTTTCATAAGTATACTCCTCCTCATATCCACTTGAATGGGGACTTTGGGTTATAGGGGAGTCGGCTCTGGGTTCTCCTAATGTGGCTTCAGGAAGGTTGAGTTCAGGGATATTGGCTTCAGAAGGATTGATTGCAGTTGAAGGTGCTTCAGTTGCTTTAGAGAGCAATGTATCTGAAGGGGCTTTACTCAGGGGGGTTGGCTCAAAGAGTGCAACTTCTAAAAGCTTTGAATAATTGAGCATAGATGAGTCAAGGGGAGACTGTAATCTTGTCTCATCTACTGCTATGTCTGCTAGCACATCTATCCCACTTCTTTGCACACTCCCTTCTGGAGAGTATCTCTTTGTAAGATTGATGGGGGTGATAGGTTGATTGGTTGGGGTTATATGGGTTTCAGGGGAGTTGGGCTCAGGATTCTGAATTTCAGGGATGTTGGCCTCTATTGGTTGACCTTCAGGGACCTTGGATTCTGGAGTACCAGAGCCAGATGAATTGGTCCTTGACTTGGACTTGGTTCTGCTTTCAGCTCTGCTCTCTCTTAGAGCAAGTTGTAGAGACCTTTCCTCCTGAAGCTCCAATACTTTGTCAGTAGGCTTGGCCCTTCTCTTGCTAGCCCTACTGCTCCCACTTCCTTCACCATCTTCAGGTTTACCTCTCCATTTGAGAAAGGCAAAGAACTCAGCCATGTAGCTTTCCAGACAAGAGCTTGGCTTTTCTTCCATGAACTTCTGAAGGCCAGCTCTTCTCAACCATCTCAAGGTTGGTGTAATTTCAGGATCTTCACTTGCAAATGATATGATGGGCTCAAAGTGAAGGCTGTTTTTGTTGCTCAAATATCCAAAATCAAGGTCTAGAGCCCTGTTGGAGAAGTCAATGATCATTTCTGGTCTAACTTTGGGAGCCATTTGAGAGTTACAGAAATGAATTTGAGAGAGTTTTGAGAGAGTTTGAAGAAAGTGAGCTAGGGTTTCGAATACTTGGGGAAGAAGTGTTTGTGGGGGATCTTAAGACTTGGGGATATTCTAAAAAGAATGTTTGTCAATGAGTTGGTGAGTTTTGTGTATTTTCAACGGTTGTCAAAAATGGAAAAACACACTTGGACGGCTAGGATGAATTTCAGGGGAGTTGGCCAGTTTTGATCCAATGGTCAAAAACCAATGTAACAGTGAGTTATTGGTTTTATTCAAAACGTGGAAGTTATTTAATATTAGTTAATGGTTGGGGAGTTTTCGAGATAGATCATGGCTTGAAAAGTGTAATGCAAACAACACTTGACCATTGGATCTAACCTAGTGTCGTCAGGTATCTGCTCTGATACCAACTGAAAGTGTGCGGTGGTATGTAAGTATATGAAGTGTTTAAGTTTAATAGAATAATGTTGTACTAAATGTTGTGACAATTGGTACAACACTGACTCTAACAGAATATCAGAAATTATGATTCACACAGCGGAAGACTTGAAACACTAAAAACAAACATGACACAATGGAAATAATTTTTAACATAGATTTTATAAATAAAAATCTATGCTAGCCTTACGGCGAAAAATAATACTTATCTTCAAGTATAAATGTTGTGTGAAATGTTACAGCATTAACATTCACAACAGAAACTACAAACGAGGCAGGTGCCTTGTTCTAAAAACGAACTAAGTGTATAAAGTATACACTGTCGAAATGCCTAGTCTATCTAATGATTACACTCTCAATAGATAAGAAGACACACAGCCATACGGGTGGGATACGAACGTATGATCTAAAAGGTAGTTCTACTGGCCACAATTCCTAACAGGGATATACGCTCGGTCTAGGAAGTTGATCGAATAGAGTACACTAATTTGAGAAGCCTTCCATCGGTATTTATAGTAGTGGGGTGCTGATTCTAGAGGCTTCCACAATGAGATCCTATTTTTTAGGAACTCAACTTCCATGATCTTTCTAGATCCTTCTTGAATGCTCCAGGTCGTTCCAAATGGTTCCAGGCCGTTCTAGTATGTTCTCCAATGTTCTGGAATCTTCCAGGTTCCAGATCCTTGTAGAAGCTTCTAGATCCTGCCAGAAATGCGACAACATTTAGATCAACATTTAATGTAGCATTTCAGAAAAGACTTAGAAAAAATATCGGAAGGTCAAATTAAGATGTTGTTGATAATGTTAAGGCATTTAAGGATTAACAACATCTACATGTTCCATGATTTGAGGATGCTTGTGGATGTGAAGGACAAGACCATAATGGAGATATCACAAGTCATCCAAGATAAGGGTGCAAACTGGTGGCAAGTGGAGGAAAGCAGATTGCTACACTTTGCTGGTGTATTAAAAACCAGATTCCTCATTGATGAGGAGGTTTTTGCAAAGTTAGTGGAGGATAAGATCATTGAGGAGAAAGAGAGAAAGGCTAAGGGCATCAAACACCCTGATAGTAGCTCAAATGATGATGATTCCCCTGATGATCCCTCAAACCCTTCAAATCCCAACCCTCCTGAAACCCCTCAAGCCAACCTCCCTGATCTTTCTCAACCTAGGCCTTCTGTATCAGGCAGACTTTCAAACCCCCCTAAAACCTATCATAGGAAAAGCTCTGTGTCATCAGAGGTGTTGACCAAGGGTGGTAACACAACCAAAGACACATCTGCCAATGAAGGTTCTTCTGAACCCAAAGCAGAGCCTAAAGATGTGGAGGTTCCTATAATAGAGGCTGGTTTGATTAAGGCCTATTCAGTGTCAGGAGAGTTGGACACTGATCAGCCCTTAATCATTCAGGATGACTCAGTGGCTGCTGAAATAAGCACTGTGATCTTCCCACAACTGCCATCTTTGAACCTTTTTTAAGGTGGAGATGCTGCATGTCTAGGTGTTGGTGTTGAAAAGGAGAACTTAGACAAAAAATCAAAGGGAGTAGAGGATGAAAGAGAGGTTGTAATCACTAAGATGGTGAGTGTACCACCAAATGAGGGTGATATAAGTGAGGAAGGACAGGATATTCTTGAAGTCAAATCTGAACTTCAAGAATCCCTTGATGAGAGGAGGCCTGATTCCTTGTGTGAGGAAATTTCTACTTAAGGAAGAAAAGAAGTAGTTGAAAATGAGAAGAAGACTGCTGATGTATCAGAGTCTTATGAAAAAGAAATTGAGGGTGATGAGTGTGTTTTTACTAACCCTTTTGATTTGTCTGACCTTGCAGGTATAACTTTTGAACAAATCTTTGCAGATGACTTCTTGACAGATGCTCCCATCCAAGTTGATACTGGCTCAGCACAAGCTCTGCTTGGGATGCAATCAGCAAAGTTGGACTCCATGACTCACCAAGTCCAAACAGCTCATGCAGAAACCACTGGAGCTTTGGATGAGCATGGAAGAACTTTAGCATCTGTGGAAATGAGGCTAACAGGCTCTGAGGATGTGGTGCTACCCACATTGGAAGCAAGGATAGGAGGAGTGGAATCTGGTCTTCAAACCATTTCCACTGAAGTCCAAAAAGCCAAAGCCACCATGGAGTCCATCTCCAAAGAGGTCAAGAAGGATCAGGAGCTGCTCAAAGACAATCACAATGCCAATGTTCAAGCTATCAGACTGACCATTAAGCAAGCTCTTGGCAAGAAGACTGCATTGCAGAAGAAAAGAGCAGAGGCACAAAGGCTTGCCATGGTGAAAGCAGCTTCAGAGAAATTTTCCCAAGAGGTGATGGCCAACATTGCTGAAGGCGCAGTGGCCAACCTCACTGAGCTTCTTAAGGCCCAACTAGATGCATCTCTAAAAGCAACCATGGAGGAGGTTGTCCAACAAAAGATGAAGCCTGTTCTAGCTTTCCTTAGCTTGAGTAGTGATAGGATGCAAAATATACATGATGAGAATGTATATTTGTTGGAGGAGATGAAGTCTCTAACCCAAGCCCAGTCCTTGATGGCATCAACTATGAGTGAACTTAGGCCTGAATGTTTTGATGCTGCCAAAAAGGGGGAAAGGGAAAGAGCAAGGGCAAAAGGTGCCTTGGTCATTGGAAGCCCAGTGAAAGGGAAGGACAAAGTAGCTGAAACTAAAGGAAAAGAGCCAGCAGTGCTGAACTTGGAAGATTTGGATGAAGAAGAGCAATTAGCACTAGCCTTGAAGAACTCAATGGCCTCAGCTCAAGAGGAAGGAGTTAGGCTACAGCAAAAACCAGGAGGTGAAGTGTCTGGTTTGGACAAGGATGCTGAAGGTGTCCAAACTAGAGGAAAGATCAAGAAGGCCAAAGGAAAGAAAAGAAAAGCTGAGATATTTACTGATTTTCCTAACAGCATTGATCTACCACCTGAGTTCAGAATTGATGATGATGTGCCTACCTCCAAGAAGGTCAAAAATACTGGAAAGGACAAGACTGCTGAAGTGTCCAAGAATTCTTAGAAGGACAAGAATGCTGAACTGCCCAAGACTGCTGAAGAGGACAAGTCTTCTGAATCTGCCAAAAATGCTGAAGGTCCCAAATCTACTGAAGATGTTGAAGAGTTATTTGCTGAAGGATTTGGACTTGAGCCCAAGAAGAAGACAACTGTCTTAGCACTTGATCCATCAAAGCTGTTTCATGAAGGGTATGGCAAAGACCTTGAAACTCAACAGAAACTAGCCATGATGAGGGCCCAAGAGAAGATGGATTTGATGGATGAAGCACAAAGAGCAAGAGACAAAAGAAGAGCAGATTTCCAAAAGCCCAGAAGGAAGAGAGCAACTTACAACAAGATGAAGCCACAACTTTTGATCCCAATGGACACCAAATATCCTCACTTGGATAAATGGGTGCCAATTCAGCTGAATGACTCATGGGAGGAAGCCAAAAGGGAGTTTGTCTATGACTACTATGTCATTGACAAATGGAATGGAAGAGATGCCAACTCCACTTTTGCTGAGTTCATGATAGAGTACCACAGAGAGAGCTCTATCAACAACTACTTGCAGCTGCTGATATTGCAAGATTTGAACTCACTGCCCCCAAGCCAATCATATTCATGCCTCCAAATCTTGATGGATGGATTGACCAGGCAAAGATCCTGAAGGAATTCACAGAGATCCTCAAGCTGAACAAGATGGTTCTTGGACCCAACGGAACAAACCACGAAGTCATGGATTTGAAAAGAAGAGTGTGGGCACAATATGGGATGGTGCCACCTCCTGAGGATGATCTCTGAAATGGCTAAGTCTTCTGATTTTTTTTATGGATGAAAACTTATCTTACATGAAGATATGTTTTATTTGGTCATCTATGCTGAAGTTTGGTCAAGTATGCTGATATGGTGTGCTCAGATAATTTGGTTGCTCTGATATGATTTGGTTGCTCTGACATAAGTTTTGTGCTCTGATACTTGAAGATCTAGATACTATTAAGTATTTAGTGTTTGCTCTGATACTCTAGATCCTGTGATGAGTATATGCTCTGAATTTTTGTAATGAAATGATCTAATGTAATAGTGTCTTGAATTCATGCTCTGATATGTTAAATTCAACTATCAACATGCTTGTAATGATTTTCATATGGATGATAGTTGAACTTACTTTGAATCAAGAAACATTATTGCAGAAATCTCTCTATGCCTATCTTTGAAACCTATTTGCAATATGAACAGTGAGTACACTAACACATTCCTTTTCAGGATAATTGACCTTAGTCATGTCTTCTGAAGATAAATGTAATAGGTGTAGTCAAGTCACTTTTGCATATAATGTATAGGTTTTGGCATCATCAAAAAGGGGGAAATTGTTGGGAATAAAATGAGATATGTTTTGATCTAATACCAAAACCCCCTGAGACATGCCTAAGTCAAAGATGATTATGTTCTAAGTATGTTAGAACATATAGAATAAGACTAGATGAAGAGCTAATATGTTAGGCAGCTCTTAGTTGTTTAGATGCATAATTTGAGGGGGAACATATGCTTTGAATATTATCAAGAAAAAGTCCCCTCAAGGCTCAAATTCTGGAACAACCACTATGTCTATTGAAAGCCAACTATGTTGATCAGGAGAGTTGTCCAAAAGAGTTGTCTCAGCACAATTAAACAAGATCAAGTGTTCTGAAAGCTTGAGGTCAACCATGCTGAAGAATTAAAGACAACTATACCCTAAAGATCCTCAATGAATCATGCTAAGATCACTTTCAAGTGAAGCAAAGGGTAAGAGCCAAGTCATCTGAAATGAGCAAGCCAACCATGCTGATAAGCAAGTCAGCTGATAGTGATAAGGAGAGTTGTCCATTTGATAAGGAATGTTGTCCTATCACTGGAACAATCTTCAGAAGCCATGTCCAAGTCCTAACAAGAGAATCTTAAAGTCAGACATTGGGAAGAGTGCTGCAGAATGAAGACAAAGTCTATACAGCCGTTTATTTCCCAAATGAGGACATGTCACTATCAAGAATCTGTCTTCTAAGTTGAAGAACTAAAAGAAGACATTTATGGACATTTGAGGCTGCCTCTCCAACGGGTAAATCCTTCATTTGTCTATAAATACAGAAGTGTGAAGACCATTTGAATGCACCTCAACAATTGACAAGAATATCCAACTATCCTACAAGCAAGAGTGCTTTCAAAGCTTTCAAAGACTATCTTAGTCTTCATACACTTCTTCTAAGCTGAACCCAATTGTATATCCATACAAAGCTTAGAGAGATATCCTAATCCTTATACACTGATCTTCATTGTAAAGGATATCTCATTAGTTGGAACCTTACTTCAATCCTTACCCCTTTCAAGTGAGAAAGTGAGAAGGTTGTTGTAGTAGTAGAAGTGGTAGGAGCTGACTGTTGAGAGAAGAACAGTTCAGTTCTGAGTTGAGAAGAGGGTACTAGGACTCTAGACATCCTAGGGATCAATTCACCAAGGAGTGGTGTTATTGATCAGGTGCACCTTGGCACTATAAAACAAGTTAATTCCAAGAGTGAAGGAATTATCCTGTTAAATCAGGGAAAGTGGATGTAGGAGCTTGAGTCTCTGAACCACTATAAACTCTTGTGTTGTTTTGTTTTCAAGTACTTTCATACATTCAATACTGCACACAAAACTGGCCTTTCAAAGAACTTATACTCAAGACTGTGCAAAAGACATTTGGACAAGTTCCCTGAAAACTGGACTGTTTAATTAACTAAGTGATTTCAGAACTTTAAAGGAGTCTAAACTAAAGGTCCAACCACTATTCCGCACATATAACTCCATTAGATAGTTATTCAACTAAGTACTCAATAGTACTTAGTAGTTTGATTATCTTTAAAGAGTTAATCATCTTCAGCAGAGTTGTCCAAGACAACATTGCTGATATCTGGTTTGATCATGTTTGAAAAGAAATTGCATACAAGTGTATTCTCCCCCCCATATACTTGTTATATACTCCTTTTAGGACCAACACCTTCGATGAAAAAAAAACTTCTGATGTTCTTCTTAGTTGAAGAGATCTTGCACCAACAGTTCATTCCTACATGTATACTTATAATCCTAATAACTAGACGAAACAAAAATGTTAGAAGGCGCACAATTACTTGGGGTATGATTTATAGAATCCCTAGGCAAGTTTTACACTTGAATAGATTGGTCCATACTCGCGATTTTGATTGTGTTGCAAATCTAAGGATGGATCTAAATGTATTTGCACATTTGTGTTATTTACTAAACGAAATAGGGGGCTTAAAAAGACGAAAGTATGTTGGCGTTGAAGAGCAAGTTTCAGTGTTCTTATCTGTTCTTGCTCACCATAAAAAGAATAGGGTTGTGACATTTGATTTTGAAAGGTCTGGTCAAACAATATCCACCATTGTCCGCCTAGTATTGAAAGCTGTTTTGAAATTGCATCATCTGTTCTTAGTTAAGCATGTACCTGTATCTGATGACTCCACCGACTCAAGATGGAAATGGTTCAAGGTAATTTTTGGTATACATTTCCTCTTGAATTGCATTATATGCTGCTTATGTTATATTTATCGTTTTAACTATATCTTCAACTTGTTTTGATAGGGTTGTCTCGGTGCCCTTGATGGAACATTTATTGATCTTCATGTACCTTCTGAAGATAGAGCACGTTATAGAACACGGAAGGGCCGTATTTCTACCAATGTGCTCGGAGTATGCGACACACAAATGTGATTCGTTTACGTTCTTCCGGGGTGGGAAGGGTCTGCTGCTGATTGTAGAATACTTCGCGATGTTGTATTCAGGCCTTATGGTCTCAAAGTTCCTATAGATAAGTATGTGTACGTCTAACATGTTTCTTACCTGAAATTTTCACATGCATCTCACATAAATGTCTTTTGTAGGAAAGTACTATTTGTGTGACAACGGTTATCCCAACAGCGAAGGCTTTCTTGTTCCTTACCATAATTGTCGGTATCATCTAAGTGAGTGGGGTCCCAATACTGGCAGGCCAACTAATCCACATGAACATTACAACATGAGACACACTAGGGCGCGTAATATCATAGAACGATTTTTTGGTGTATTGAAAAAGCATTTTGGGATACTTAGAAGTACGTCGTTCTATCCTCTGAAGGTTCAAGTTAGACTTATCATGGCTTGTTTCCTCCTCAACAATTATTACCGCTCTCAAATGCCTGTTGACCCAATCGAGGAAATGTTTGATTTACATGATGATCTCCCGACCGACGATGAAATGAATGACGACGTTGTGGACACCGTTGAGTCATCGCCCCAGTTTAACGAATGGCGAGAGGGTTTGGCTCAGAAAATGTGGGATCTTTGGAGATCCGAAGACTAATACATTCTGGTTTTCATTGCATGTTTGGACTTGAACACATTTTTACTCTTTTTTTTAAAAAAATTACTGGGAGTAGACATCTGAGTTTGTGTGATTTGCATGTTTGGATATTCGAAACTGTGGCATTGATGTGATTGGGGATCATAATTTGTGTCTGTTTGGATTGGCATTGTAATTGTTGACTGCTTGAGTTTTTAATTGTTGTTACACACATCATTTTTAATCCCGTCTCTTATATATGTTGTACTTGTGTTTCGCTAAGCTTTCAGGAAATGGTCCCACTGATGTGTTCTTGTGGAAACGGACCTATGATCACAAAGTGCGCATGTGAAAGTTCGAGGCATCCGGGTAGATACTACTACAAGTGCCAGAGATACCTTCAGCATAGTAAGCACTTTTATTGGTGTGATGAATATCATCGGAATGATAACTCCGGTAATGTTCCGACATTCCTTACTACTCAAACTTATAATTCAAGCAAGATGTGTTCAAGTTCGTGTACAGATCCTTTGGTCCGAGATTCAGGCTCTCAACTACATCGTCGGTCCAATGAAGATGAAACTGATAGCATATCGACAAGTGGCAACGAACCACTAAATTCATCTTCTATTGTTGTTAACCTAAATGGAGTCCCAAGTCATCTAATCATTTGTTTGTTGGTTGTGATCGTACTTATATTTGTCACTATCATTGTCTTATTGGGTTTCCTAATTGCTCATTGAACTTTTGATATGTGTGTATAATTTTAATTAGAGTTTAATGGATCGATGTTGAAGCGTGTGGTTTTTTACTATTCAACTTGTTAATGCCATATATTCAAGATTCTAATGAAATGGCTGATGGACTTGTCAAATGTTATTTTCCATACAATGGAATATATTCTCTGACTTAAATCTTCATGAAAAGATCTTGGGAAATAAATTGATTTTGATTAAGATACCAAAACCCCTGATTGATGATGATCAGATTAGTTGAGATACAAATAAGTAAGCATCAGTCTAGTTGTCTCAGGGTAGTTGAGACAGTAAAAAATGTCTAAGTCTAAATCTCAGAAATGTTGTGAGATTTCTAGTTCAGGATAGTTGTCCAAAGCTGAAAATGTTAGGCAGCTCTATGTTCTTAAGACTTGTAGGACAAGTTTTGCTGATTTCACAGACACAAGTAAGCTGAGGAGGACAACATGGCTGAATGATCAAAGATGGAAAGCCAAACTGCAAGTACTGATAAGAGCTATATCAGATCAGTTTGAAGGCTTGATTGAAGATCAAGAGCATTGAATGATGCATGCACAGAAGACAAATTTAATGAAGCATTTAATACCATCAAGCCTGAACAAGCATTGAAGACTTAGAAGCATTAAAAACTGAAGAATTGAATGAATGTTGGAACATTCCACTTGCAGCAGGAATGTTCAGGGAACTTGTCCCATCTGACTGTTGAAAGAAGTACAAAGTCTGCCACAATCAACCTTGGGAAATGTGCAAATTTGGAAGTTGACACAAGTCATCTCAGCCGCATTTTTCAGAAGTCAACACATTCATTCAAGCAACCATTGAAGGACCTTCTTACACATTGGATAATAGAAGGTTGGCCTCCATAGCCGTTTCAATGAAGCTGCAAATAGACAATTTGAAATGCTATCTCTCCAACGGATAGTTGATCAAATTGCTCTATAAATTCAGAAGTGATCCAAGGATTCAATCATCCAACTATCTGCTATCAAACTACTATCAAGCAATCAAAGGAAACCAAAGTTGTTCTATACAATTCTAAGTTACCTGATCACTTCAAAAGCTAAGCCTTTCTTGTAATATCCCAAGCTTAGCACTGAGATATCCTATAACCTTTACACTGTACTTATTTTAAAGGGTATCTCTATTAGTTGGAACCAAAACCTCAAACCCTTACCTCATTGAGTGAAGTAGAGTTTGTTGTAGAAGTAAGGAGTTAAGGACTGTTGAGTAAAAATACAGTCTTAACTCAGTGAGATTGAGCACTAGAACTCAGATTATCCTAGGGATCAAAGCACTAAGATAGTGTTATTGATCAGTGCACCTTGGCACTATAAAACAAGTTAATTCCAGGTTTAAGGAATTATCCTGTTCAATCAGGGAAAGTGGATGTAGGAGCTTGAGTCTCTGAACCACTATAACTTGTTGTGACATTTACTTATTGCGTTATTTTCTTACTCATATTCTTGCAAAAGATCATACTAAAAGAGTTTATTTCAGCAAAGTTGAGCAAAACAGTTTTTGGACAAAGTCCCTGATTAACTGGTTTTTCAGAAACTAACTTGGAGTATTCTTTCAAAGAAAAGGCCAACCACATTCCGCACTTAACAACTCTTTTAGATAGTTATCCAACTGATCACTTCATAGTTTTCAGTAGGTTAAGTATCTATTAAAGTTATCACTCAGAATAGTTGTCAGACAACTTTCCTGATAAAGTAAAATAGTTTGAAAAAGAAAAGGATTTGCATACACAAGTGCATTCCCCCCCCCCCCCCCATACACTTGTGTCATACTCCATTCAGGACCAACAAGTGGTATCAGAGCAGGGGTTCAAAGACCACTACCTCTGAAAATCCATCTGGTTTTTCAAATCATATTATCTCTGTGGTCACTGAACTGATCCAATTTCTGAAAAACATACTTGTTTTTATCTAACTAAATTCTGTTAAGATGGCAAACAATGCAGTTGCAGGAAATGCTGTTGAGACCATTGACAACATGGGTCCCAACCAAGTGAATCATATCACCAGAGGGTCTTTCACCTTCACCAAGATATATCCCAAGATCATTGATGCTCAGAAAGCTGATCCAAGGGAGTTGCTGCCAAAAGATGAACATGACCTAACTGTTGAAGAAAGGAAAAGGCACAACCTCAACTACATTGCCATGAATACACTGTACCAGACAATTCCAGATGCAGTGATGGGAAGAGTATACCACTGCACCACAGCAAAAGAGATTTGGGACACCTTAGCACTAATGTGTGAAGGTACCCAAAAGATCAGAGAAAACAAGCTCCAAGTGGCTATGTGGCTATCAAAAAGTATGAACAATTCACCATGGAGCCCAATGAAACTATTGATCATCTTGAAGCCAGATTCACTGACATCATGAATGAGATAAACTCTCTTGGCAAATTTTATGCCAAAAGAGAAGTTGCACTAAAGATTCTGAGAAGTTTCACATCAAAGTGGGACATCTACTAAGTCATGATGTAGAACACCAGTGTAGGTCCAGAAAGTTGAGTTAATATCGAGGGAAGCTAAAAAAAATGTCTAGAGGGGGGTGAATAGACTTTTCTAAAATCTTTCGATATATCAGAATTACATTGTGCGGAATACGAAATTAACAATGAGCCCAATACAAGTTTATACTCAACTTCTAAATTCGAGAACTCTGTTCTATACTCAACTTGTCTTGTTCAGATAGGTATGTTTAACAAGTAAACAATTAATCAAATAAGCAGTAAATAAAACAGTAAAGTAAACAACAAAAACAATTTATAGTGGTTCGACAACTTGTCTACGTCCACTCTCACAACCCAGTTGTGATGTTTTCACTAACTCTTCCAATCGAGTACAAAGTGTGAATTCTAGTGATTTTGAGTCCCAAGAAAAAGACTTAGATCTTCTAAGACTATACTACCAAGTACGTCTACGATCTTACTAGAAATTTAACAAGTATCTAGCAACTTGATAAAAACAACAAACAAAACTAAAAACTTATTCAGTAGCAGTCTTCTGGTTTCTTAACTTGTCTTCTGACTTGCTTTCTGAACTTCAGTAAACTCTGAGAGTAATCTTCTTTGAATGCTTCAGTATGTAGCTTCAGTAATATCAGTATCAGTAGTCTTCTAACGATGAATACCTTGAGGTATTTATAGACTTCAGAAATCAAGAACATAGTTAGTTGTAACCAACTCTTCTTGAAAACTAACTTCTGTAACTGAATCTTCTTATCCAACAACGCGTTTCTTGTTAAAGTAGTTATTTCTAACTAACTTCTTCATCTTATCACGCGCTTCTTAATTTTCTTCACTTCAAGTTGACTTCTAGTTGTCTTGTCTTGTGGAGTCTTACTCATCTTGTAGTAGACTTGTCTTGTGTAGTATACTTTAACTCTTCTTGTCTGGTCCGATCTTCTTGTGCGATTTACAACAGTAGACTATTCTAACCTAACAAGACTATTACATTACTTTAAGCTCTATAACATAGCTTAGTCAACTTATAATCTATACAATCAACCTATCTATTACATTCAAATCATGAGCTCTATACAATGATTATTCATAGCTCAATAACAATCTAACAACTAATATAAACATCTATGAAGTACTTATAAATCGTACTTATCTTTTAATATGTAAACAATACTTATCTTTCCATGTGAACTCTACTGGTCTGTTCAAGATGACTTCAACTTAACTAGACTAGATCAGTCAACACTTAGAAAATATTCAAACTACTTTTGGCTTATCAAAACTTCATCTTTTATCTTTTATTCATCAATTAGGATTTGTCTAGGATTCATATCCCAACAATTTCCCCCTTTTTGATGAAGCCAAAACTACTTGAATCTTTTCTCAATAGTAGACTAGTTAAGTAGTTATCTTGTCTTAACACCAAATAGTACTTTATCTTTTCATTCATTCAAGATAAGAACAGTAGATATTACACATACTTCAAAAAATCAATCAGAGCAAAAAAAAAACTAATTATCAGAACACACAACTAATCTGAAAGAGTACCTCCTTCTGGATTTGGAACACAGAACGCATCTAGGAGTCTCTTGTGAATTACTCTGACATGGTCTTCATCTTCAATCTTCTCTTTATCCAGCAGGTCTGTTGGGATATGAATCCTAAGACAAGTTCTACATGATGAAAAGATAAGATAAAGTTTTGATAAGCCAAAAGTAGTTTGAATATTTTCTAAATGTTGACTAATCTAGTCTAGTTGAGTTAAGTCATCTTGAGCAAGACCAGTAGAGTTCACATAAGTTCACATGAAAGATAAGTACTTATAAATTCGTATATTGTTTGTACTTCATATATGTTTATATTATTTGTTAGATTGTTATTGAGCTATGATAAAAGTTGTATAGAGCTCATGTTTTGAATGTAATAGATAGATTCATTGTATAGATTATAAGTTGACTAAGCTTGTTTTATAAAAGCTTAAAGTAATGTAATAAGTCTTGATAGATTAGTATAGTCTACTACTAAAGATTGCATGAGAAGACCAGACAAGAAGACTTGGAGTCTACTACTCAAGACAGATGGACTACAAGGCAAAGACGAGTGCATCTACTATACTACACAAGACAGGTCAACTTGAAGTTAGTTACAAATACGCGTGGAAAGATAAGGATGAAGAAGTTAGTTATGGGAATAACTAATTCGTAACAAGAAACGCGTGGATTGATAAGAAGATTCAGTTGAAGTTAGTTTTCAAGAAGAGTTGGTTACAACTACCTAAGTTCTTGAAGATTGAAGTCTATAAATACTTCATGGTGTTGATCAATTGAAGACTACTGATACACTGACGTTCATACTCAAGTGAAGCATTATCGAAGCATTCAAAAAGAGAATTACTCTCAGAGTTTATTGAAGTTCAGAAAGAAGCCAGAAGACAAGTGAAGAATCAAGGAGGCTACTACTGAAGAACAGAGAAGTTTTATTGTTGTTTTTATCAAGTTGCTAGTTGCTTGTTAAATAGCTAGTTAGATCATAGATATATCTGGTGGTATATTCTTTGAAGATCTAAGTCTTCTTCTTGGGACTTAAAAGACAGGAACATACACTTTGTACTCGATTGGAAGAGTTTAGTGGAAACATCACAACTGGGTTTGTGAGAGTGGACGTAGACAAGTTGTCGAACCACTATAAATCGTTGTGTGTTGTTTACTTTACTGTTTTGTTTGTTTTAATTGATTAACTGATTAATTGTTTAAACATACATAACTGAACTAGACAAGTTGAGTATAGAACAGAGTTCTCGAATTAAGAAGTTGAGTATAAACTTGAATTGGGCTCATTGTTAATTTCGTATTTCCGCATATTGTATTCTGATATTTCGATAGATTTTTGAAAAGTCTATTCACCCCCCTCTAGACATTTTCACTAGCTTACTCGTTATTAACTCAACTTTGGGGACCTACAAGTGGTATCAGAGCAGTAGTTTACGAACTGCTGTTTCTTGATAACCGACTTAAGACTTAGGGTGAAGTCCTGGTCCTTGATTGTATTTGCTTACGTGTTCTTGATCAATACTCTTGTTATATCTGCTTCGTGCTCCCTGTTCTTGACTTATCTGTTTTTCTTGATCATAACTCCACTTAGCACTTATTTCTTGAAATCATGTCTCTTGAAATCAGCGCTAACAAGTTACCCAAGTTCCAGGTTCAGGACTATGACTACTGGAAGCTGCGAATGGAAGCCATTTTCAGTTCCACGCACGACCTAATGATCTCTGTTGTCACAGAAGGACCCATTGTTACAATGATTCCAAATACTGATGTTCTTGACCCAAGCAAACCAATTGGTACTCTCGTCAAGAAACTCAGGTCAGATCTAACCTCAGAAGAAATGCGTCAAAATAATTTGGATAGTCTGGCAAAGAATTACATATTACACACTCTTCCTAACGAGTATCTAGGAAAAGTGTTAAAATGTAAAACTGCCAAGGAGATGTGGGACAGACTAGCTATCATTTGTGAAGGGACCTCCCTAATCAAAGAGAGCAAACTCTCCACAACTGTCCAAAGATTTGAATCATTTCGGATGAAAGCTGGAGAAACTATCGACCAGCTGGATACTCGTTTTACTAAGATCATGAATGATTTGGAAGTACTTGGTAAATCTTATACTGCTCGTGAGATCAATCTTAGGATTTTGAAGAGTCTTGATAGTCGTTGGAAAATGGTAAAGATGCTTGTTAAGAACACTCAAGATATAGATACGTGGACTGCTGAAACCATGTTTCAAACTCTTAAAGCCCATGAGTTTGATTTAGACGAATATGAACCACTAGCCAGTAGTGATAGAGAACATGCTGTATCTATGAACGTTGCCTTTAAGTCTAGCTCTTCTAAGTCTTCTAAGGTAGACAGGTCCAAGTCTAGAACTAAGTCTGCCTCTGTGAAAGATGAGTTAGATACTGATCTTAGTTTGAAGGATCAGATGAGTCTCATGGTTAGAAAGTTTGATAGGCTCAATAAACGCTTCGGAAGATACAAGAAGTTCTATAGGGATCATAGAGCATCTACGTCTAAGAACTCGTCTGAGACCAGACGAGACCGAAACTCGTCCGAAAGGAGAGACGAAGTCTCGAAAAGTAACAGACGAGATAGAGAGTCTGACGATAGGAAGATTCAACGTTCTGATAGACGTGATAAACGTAGGGACAAATCTCCTATTAAAAAGGCTACTAATGATCTCTTGTGCTATAATTGTGAAAAGCCAGGTCATTACATATATGAATGTCCAGACCTGAGCACTGATGATCGTGAAGAACGCAAAGCACGAAGAGAAAGAAGATATAATCGTGGCAATAAGGCAATGATGGTCAATGATGACTCTGATTCGGATTCAGATGAGTTGCCATCGTCCTTATCTAGTCACTCGACTGATCCAGATCACGACGAAGAATTCATAGTAGATGATGGCCTATGCTGCATGGCTAAAATCGATCAAGAGGTATCATCTGCTACATCTTTTCAATCTTGTGATGATTCAGAAACTGATGAAAGTGACACTGCTAGTAGTGAAGTAGGAAGTAGTCTGCAGCACTCGACTAGTGCTGTTGAAGACGACCTTCTACTTGCTAATCAAGCATTCATCGAAGTCAGTGATGAGAACATTGCATTAAAACAAGAAATCATTGACCTTAAGGAAGCTCAGTCCAAAGTAGATCCTAATATAACAGTCCTAAATGAACGCTTGACTGAAGAGTTGAGACAACTCAAAGAAAAGTGTGCATTGACAGACAGGTTATATCAAGACCTACTTAAGACACATGCAACTGAGAGAAATGAATTCAATGTTTTAAAGAACAAGTGCAACAGACTTGAAGAACGTAATAAGTTCTTAGAGACCGAGGTTGTCACACTTGATCTCAAACTTACTGACCTGGTTAACTCTTCAAAGATTAACCTTGAATTGTCAGATAGGTATAGAGATCCAGCTGACAAGACTGGTATAGGTGCTGAGTCATCTAGCTCGTCTACTCGAGTCATTAAGAACCCTACTACTATTAAAGCGAGACTTTTGCCAAATGATAAAGGAAAAGGACCAATGATATACGATATTGGAACTCCTTCTAAAGGTACTGCATCTAAACAAGCTCTAGTTAACATTCCGATTACCAAGGGAGGTAAAAAGAATGCTAACAACAAGCCTGTTCCATCAAGAACTAATCTTCAAAGGACCACTAATCGTGGACCGCCTTTCATAAGGCAGTCTCAGCTCTACTCGTCTAGACCTAGACAGGTAGCTCCGAAATATCGTACACAAACTTGCTGGAACACGCCGGCGAAGGCGGTCCGTCACCAGGATCGTTGTCGGATGCCAAACGTATAAATAAATAAATAAAACCTAAACATGCTTCTAAAACATAGTTTAGATCCGTTACCCTTGAAGATCGAGGCGTTGATTCCAATCTACAGATCTTCTAGTCTGTCTCCCAACTTCGCTCGAACACCGGGTGGACGGCGTGCTATCAAACGTGGAGAAGGTGCCTCAATTTCGTCTCCTTGAAACCCTAGCCGTTTTTCTCTATTTCGTGTGTGCTAGGGTTTCAAAACTGAATTAGGGCTCCTATTTATAATTTCCATAAGTTTCATGGGCCAGACTAGGGATCCATTAGAAGGTATAGGGCTTGGGCTTCTTACAGGCCCAAATACTCTTATGTTCAGCCCAGAACATATAATTTGGCCCGAGAACATTAATTCATTCCACTAGAGAATTAATGTTGCACTCCCGTCCTATCCCGAACCGAATCAGGGCTTCTATTAGACTTTATAATTCCCCGTGATTAAGATATCGCACGTCCATTAATTATTAAAGCTCCCGACTTCTTTAAATAATTAATTACTATAATTCCTTGAGCATCAGCAACCTCGATTTTGGCTCTATGGACTCTTTCCATCTTCCTGGATTCAGTAGCTAATACACGAGCAAAATCGACTGAGCTCTTCTCCGAATATTCAACTTGGTTCTGGAGAAATCCTTCAATTTGATTAAACATGTCTTGTCTGAAATCATTATCCAACTGATTGACTTCGTTCATGATCATCTCTTTTGAACTTGTCACAAGGACACTGTTTTGTTCAACAAGAGTCTTCTTTAGTTCAAACTTGAGAAATTCATCGATAGACGACTTGATGACAGCTTTCAAGTCTTCTTTCAACTCATCTATTGAAGTGGCTGGAATAGCTTGAGACGATTGTCCAACTTCAACATGAGTAGCTTTCTCCATAATCACATCTTCTGGAATCGATAATACTTCCACCAACTGGCCTTCTGGAGCAGCAGTCAAGACCTCGTCTTCAACTACTTCAGCCTCTGGAAGCACACTTCCAGCAATAGCTTTTAAATTCAGTTGGGGAGAGTAAGGAATGTGTTGGGAATAAAATGATTTTGATCTAGATACCAAAACCCCTGATTGATGATGTTCAAATTAGTTGAGATAAGCTCAAGTCTAGTTCAGGCAAGTTGTCTCAGTATACTTGAGAATGTAGATTGCATAAGTGAAAAATCTCAGGAATGTTGTGAGATTTTAGAGTTCAGGATAGTTGTCCAAAGCTGGAATGTTAGGCAGCTTGATAAGTCTATAGGCTAAAGTTGCTGAACTTTCAAGGCAGACTGACAAAATGGACAACTTAGCTGAAGAGATCAAGAGCAGTAAAGCAATGCTCTTAAATGCAAATGATCAAGACTGTTGAAGTACAAATGATCAAGAGCATTGAATGCCAAAGCTTACAGAAGACACATTCAATGAAGCATTTATTGCCAATCATGCCTGAACCAAGCATTGAAGACTTAGAGCATTAAAGAGTGAAGCATTGAATGAATGTTGGAACATTCTAAATTGCAGCAGGAATGTTCAGGGAGCTTGTCCCATCTGACCGTTGATTGAGTGTAGAATTTGCCACAAATCAACCTAGGACAATGTGCAAATTTGGAAACTGACACAAGTCTTCTCAGCCGCATTTGTCAGAAGTCAACACATTCATTCAAGCAACCATTGAAGAGCCCTTTTACACAGTGGATAAAAGGATGCCAAGCTTCATAGCCGTTTCAATGGTGCTGCAAATAGACATATTTGAATTGCTATCTCTCCAACGGTTAGTTGTTCAAACTTGTCTATAAATACAGAAGTGATCAAAGGGATTCAAAAATCCAACTACAAGCTATCAAACTATTATCAAGCTTTCAAAGGAAACCAAGTTGTTCTTCAGAATCCCAAGTTTCCTGAATCACTTCATTTTGCTAAGCCAATCTTTGTAAACATCCAAAGCTTAGCATTGAGATATCCTAAGCCTTTACACTGTTCTTATTGTAAAGGATATCTCTACTAGTTGGAACCAAACCTCAAACCTTATCTCATTTAGTGAAGAGAGTGTTTGTTGTAGAAGTGAGGAGTTAAGGACTGTTAAAGTGAAACACAGGCTTAACTCAGAGATATTGAGCACTAGGACTCAGATTATCCTAGGGATCAAAACACTAAAAGAGTGTTGTTGATCAGTGCACCTTGGCACTATAAAACAAGCTAATTCCATTGTGAAGGAATTATCCTGTTCAATCAGGGAAAGTGGATGTAGGAGCTTGAGTCTCTGAACCACTATAAACTTGTGTGCCATTTACTTACTGCACTCTTTATTGCACTTACATTCAAACATATTTTCAAGAAGCAAAAGTCAGTAAGTGAGAAAATCTGTTTTGGACAAAGTCCTTGATAACTGTATCTTTTCAGAAATTAACTTGGAGTATTTCTTTAAGTCAAAGGCCAACCACATTCTGCACTTAGCAACTCTTTTAGATATTTAGCCAACTGATCACTCAATAGTAATCAGTAGGACAAGTATCTATCAAAGTTCTCACTCAGGCCAGTTGTGAGACAACCTGCCTGATAAGAAAAGAATTTGCATACACAAGTGCATTCCCCCCCCCCCATACACTTGTGTTATACTCCACCAAGGACCAACAAGTGGTATCAAAGCAGGGGTTCATAAACCACTGCTTCTGAAAATTATTGATTTTTAAAATCACACCTTCTGTGGTCACTGAACTGATCCAAATTTCTGAAAAACCTATCTGTGTTCATCCTATACTATTTATGTTGAAATGGCTAACAATGCAGTTCCAGGAGATGTTGTCAACACCATCAACAACATGGGTCCAAATCAAGTCAATCATATTTCTCATCACAAACTGCCAATGTTTTCAATTGAGAACTATGATTTCTGGAAGATCAGGATGAGAGCACATCTTGCTTGCCAGCATGATGAGATGCTTAAAGTCATCACAAGAGGGCCTTTCACATTCACTAAAGCAAACCCTAAGCTCACTGATGCTCAGAAAGCAGATCCAAGGGAGTTGCTGCCAAAAGATGAAGATGACTTTACAGCCGAGGAAAGAAAAAGGCACAACCTGAACTACATTGCCATGAACACATTGTACCAGACCATTCCAGATGCAGTGATGGGAAGAATGTACCACTGCACATCAGCTAAAGAAATTTGGGACACCTTAGCACTTATGTGTGAAGGTACCCAAAAGATCAAGGAGAATAAGCTTCAAGTGGCTATCCAAAAATATGAACAATTCTCTATGGAAGCCAATGAAACTATTGATCATCTTGATGGCAGATTCACTGACATCATGAATGAGATAAACTCTCTTGGCAAGTTCTATGCCAAAAGAGAGGTTGCCTTGAAGATTCTGAGAAGTCTCACATCCAAGTGGGACATTTACTCAGTCATGATGCAAAATACCAGCAATCTTGACAACATGCCAATGCAGCAAGTATTCTCTGAACTCAAAGCATATGAGTTTGATCTCAACAGAAAGAAGGTGCATGAAGAGCCATCCTCCTCAAAAAAAGGAGTTGCCTTCAAAGCTGCTGAAACAAAAAGGAAGAATTCCCAAAGATCCTCTCAATCTGTTTCAAAATCTGAAATAAAGGAGGAGCTGGCACTCATGGCTAGGAGATTTGAGAAGCTCAACTCCAGATTTGGTAGATACAAGAAGTTCTATCAAGACAACAGAACCAGAAGGAGATTCAGTTCTCCTGACAACAAATCAGAGGACAAAGTCTCTGATGAAAAGAAAGAAGACAGATATACTGATAGGAAGAAATTCAGCAAAGGTGAACCATCATCATCAAGGAGGAAGGAGTCCTCTAGCAAAAAGAATGATGATGAAGATGTGTGTTATAACTGCCAGAAAAAGGGTCACTTTCAGTATGATTGTCCTGACCTTAGTGCCAAAGAAAGAAAGGAAAGGCAGAACAAAAGAGACAAGAGGCTGAACAACAGGAAAGCCATGATAGGTGGAGATTTAGCAAGTGAAGAGAGTGTCTACTCTTCTGATGATGGATTATTCTCCAACAGTGACAGTGATGATGACTGTCAAATGGCATTTGAAAATGATGAGGACTGCAAGGACCACAAGAAGAAGAGAAGCATCAACAAGAAAACAGCATGGTACTTGGACAGTGGATGTTCAAGACACATGACTGGAAACAAAGAGCTTCTCTCAGAATTCATAGAAAAAGATGGTCCTTCAGTAACCTTTGGAGACAGCTCTCAAGGGATCACAAGAGGTTATGGTACATTAAACATTGGTAGTGTTAAAATTACTGATGTCTCATATGTCCTAGGCCTAAAATATAACTTGTTGTCTATAAGTCAAATTTGTGATAAAGGATATTGTGTTGAATTTGCATCAAATGAATGTACTATAAAAAACAAATCAACACAACAGGTGCTACTGACAGGGGTGAGAAAGGGGAATGTCTATTTTGCAGATTGGAGCAAAACCCCTGAAGCAGTTTGTCTTGTTGCCAAAAGCACAAGTGAGCAAAGCTGGCTGTGGCACAAAAGATTAAACCACCTGAACTTCAAAACCATCAACAAGATTGCAAGAAACTCTCTAGTTAAAGGGCTGCCAAATCAAGTATTCACCAAAGAACATATATGTCAGCCATGTCAGGAAGGAAAGCAGATCAAAGCTTCATTTAAAGGAAAGCCTGTCATCTCAACTGAGAGAGTTCTTCAACTACTGCATATGGATTTATTTGGACCAATAATCCCTGTAAGTTTAAATGGAAGAAAATATGCTTTAGTTGTTGTTGATGATTTTTCCAGGTACACTTGGGTAGTATTATTGCTGAACAAAAAGGAGACCCAAGTCAAGCTACCTGAATTGATGATGAGATTGAGCAATGAAAAGGGCCTAAGTATTGTCAAGATCAGATCAGACAAAGGCACTGAGTTCATAAACTCATACATCAATGAGTACTGCAGCAAGAATGGCATCACACATGAAACTTCAGCAGCAAGAACACCTCAACAAAATGGGGTTGCTGAAAGAAGGAACAGGACCTTGAAAGAGGCAGCAAGAACATTGATTGCTGAATCCAAACTGCCTAAAAGGTTCTGGGCTGAAGCCATTAGCACTGCATGTCACACTCAAAACAGGTCCTTAATCACCAAAGGACAAGGTAAAACCCCATATCAAATATGGAAAGGTAGATTGCCCACTGTTGCTTATTTTCACATATTTGGTTGTAAGTGTTTCATTCACAATAATGGGAAAGAGCAATTGAAAGCTTTTGACAGCAAAGCTGATGAAGGAATATTTGTTGGATATTCACAAATCAGCAAGGCTTACAGAGTTTACAATTGCAAAACTCTTATTGTGGAAGAAACACCTCATGTTGTGTTTGATGAATCTATTGATGAGTTCAGGGATAGAAACCTGAATATTGATGAGATAACACAAAGAACAACCAGACTAAGGCTTCAAAGCAAGGAAACAGTGTTTGTAGATGTTGCCCAGCCTGAACTACATGATAATAAAAAACTGGACAACCTACCTGATGGCAATCAACCTGAAGTCAACCAACCTGAAGGTGAAATTGAACTGACTGACCCCATCCCAGTTCAAAACCAGGTAACAACTACCAATGAAGAAGCAGGCAATGCTGAGGTAGTAAATGGATCCAATATTCAAGGGGGAACCAATGAAAATGTCAACTCATCTGACAATGAGGACAATACCCCTGAATATGATCCTGAACTTGACCCTTCAATTAATTTTCCTGAATTTAATGAGTCTAGTGATCCAACTTCAGATGAGGACAATCCTCCTGAAGGGATCAGGTCTAGAAGGACATGGTTGCAGGACCACCCATCTAGCCTGATACTTGGTAATCCAAGTGAAGGGATCAAAACTAGAAGGTTTCATGGAGAAAGTGCTTTGTTTTGTTGTTTCCTTTCAGAACAGGAACCAAAAGATATTGAGGAAGCACTGCAAGACACAAACTGGATCATAGCCATGCAAGAGGAGCTGAACCAGTTTACCAAAAATGAAGTATGGGAGCTGGTAGATAGGCCAACTCATCAAGATGTCATTGGAACCAAATGGGTGTTCAAAAATAAGAAAAATGAAAATGACATCATTGTGAGGAACAAAGCAAGACTGGTGGCCAAGGGATACTGTCAATCTGAAGGGATTGATTATGATGAGACCTTTGCTCCAGTGGCCAGACTTGAGGCAATCAGACTCTTCTTAGCATATGCAGCTCACATGAGGTTCAAGGTATATCAAATGGATGTGAAGAGTGCATTTCTCAATGGGGTGCTCAAAGAAGAAGTTTATGTGGAACAGCCCACCAGGCTTTGAAGATGGAGACAAGGTGTACAGATTGAAGAAAGCTCTCTATGGCTTAAAACAAGCTCCGAGAGCTTGGTATGACACCTTATCACAGTTTCTTCTAGATCATGGTTTTGTCAAAGGCACTGTTGACAGAACCTTGTTCAGAATCTGTGAAGGAGATGATATTTTGTTAGTCCAAATCTATGTGGATGACATTATATTTGGATCTCCAAATGAGAAGCTGTGTGAGAAGTTCTCTAAACTCATGCAGAGCAAATTTGAGATGTCCATGATGGGATTGATGAATTTCTTCTTAGGACTTCAAGTCACTCAATCAAAGAAAGGAATATTCATCAATCAGGCCAAGTACACAAGGGACATGATCAAGAAATTTGGATGTGCTACAAGCAAGCCAGTCAGAATTCCTATGAATACTAACTGGAAAATGGATCCTGATGAAAGTGGAGAGTCAACAAACTCCACTAACTACAGGGGAATCATAGGATCCTTGCTATATCTCACTGCAAGCAGGCCAGACATCATATTTGCAGTTGGAGTGTGTGCAAGATTCCAAGCCAATCCAAAGAAGAGCCACCTTGATGCTGCCAAGAGAATCCTAAGATATCTCAAGGGAACTGAGAATCTTGGATTGTGGTATCCAGCTGATGACAACATTGAGCTCACTGGATATTCAGATGCAGACTATGGAGGATGTAGAATTGACAGAAAATCCACCTCAGGAACATGTCAATTCTTGGGCAGCAAGCTTATCTCATGGTTCTCCAAGAAACAAAATACAGTTGCAACTTCAACAACAGAAGCAGAATATGTAGCAGCTGGAAGTTGCTGTGCTCAGATACTTTGGCTCAAGCAACAACTTAGAGACTACAAAGTCATCTCAAACGAAGTGCCAATATTCTGTGACAACAATAGTGCAATTGTCATCTCACAGAATCCAGTGCTCCACACCAGATGCAAGCATGTGGATATCAAGCATCACTTCATATGGGATCATGTGGAGAAGAAAGATATCAAGCTTGTCAAAATTCACACTGATAAGCAAAAAGCTGATATCTTGACTAAACCTTTAACTGAAGTAAGATTCTTGGAATTGTCAGCTGAATTGGGATTACTTGATCCAGGCAAGATGGAGAAATGAGGAAAGAAAGCTCATATGAAGGGGGAAGTTCATTAAGATGAACTTCAGCAAGTTTGACCAACCTCACTGATATAGTCAGCCAAAAAGGGTAACTCAGCAAAGTTGTCCCTATGGTATTCAGCAATGTTGGTCAGGAGCTTTGTCCAAGTGGGACCCAGTCAGCAACTTTGGGACCCACTCAGGCAAGTTCATCAGGCAGTTTGACCTTCACAAAAATCAAAGCACATCTCAGGATGTTTGTCCGAGTTTATTGGATAATCATTGCTATTTTTAGCATTGATTAGACATTTAAAAGACTTCTTGGTCTAAGAGTAGACCATTTTAGGATGGAGTGTGCTATAAAGATTTTTACCACCAAAAAGGCAAATCAGCATTTAATGCAAAAATCTTAATTGAGATTTCATGAATTCTTGAGCCATCATCAAGACCATTGATTTGCATTAAACTTCCATCAAACCGCCTAAAGCCCACTACCCTACTTTATTCAATTGGTTTTTACTATTACCCACTGCCATTATCTATTAACCAACGGTTAATAAACTCCCCACATATATAAACTCCTCAGTTTTACCATTCATCCTCACGCACTCATAATTCCAAACCCTTAAGATTTTCAAAACCTCTCAAACCTGCAACTCTTCTCCAAAAACCTACCCAACTCACATATTATCCATGGCACCCAAAATCAAAAGAGAAGAACTTGTTGATTTCAATGACTCCTCCTTAGACATTGATTTCTCCTATCTCAGTAATCCAAACTCCCTTTGGTTTGAAAAACTAGTGGCTTTTGATAGCCCAGATACAGAGGTACATCCTGTACTTCATTGGCTTAGGGAAGCAGGCCTGGAAAAGTTTCTTGGCACCAAGCCTGATTCATGCCTGAATCCATTCATGGCAGAGTTCTTTGCCCATCTCAGATGGAAGGGCAAGAAGGGTGATGTGTGCACTAAGCTCACATATGCTGAGGAAGATGAAGAAGAAGAAAGCCAACACACCATCATGTTCACTGCAGAGGATTTGGATGCTAGCTTTGGGCTACCATCAGAAGGCCAGAATCCAGAGATGTACAAAGAAGGAGATGATCAAGAGTTCTACTATCCATGGATGATAGAACCAAAGAAACTTGTAAGTGCTCAGAACAAGAACACATTAAAGCCTGTTTATAGGCATCTGTTTGATTGTGTTGTGAAAAGCTTGTCGAGCCATTCTGGAAGTGTTGAACAAGTAAGTATGCCAAAACTGAAAGTCATGGCTGCTGTGATTGACTCTGCTGAGAAGAGAGTCAAGTTTGACTGGAAAAGCTTTATCTTGGACAAGATGATGAATGAGAAGTTCAAGTTTAAGGAGGTGAAAAACCACAAGGTGGTAGTAGATGGAAGACTTCAGTTCTGCACAAGAGCCAGCCTGCTCTTGGAAAGATTTGCTCATTACACCCATCTACAAGCCAAGCCAAAGCCTTTTCCTGCACAAAAGGTGATGATCAGAAAGCTGTCTTCAAAGACAGAAAAGAGAAAGCAGGAGGCTGCCTCCAAGAAAGTTGTTGCAGCTGTTCCAGCAACCAGAGCCTCTCCAAGAAAGAGGAAAGCCCAACCACCAAAAGTTCAGCCAAAGATGAAGAAGATGAAAAAGATTTTGAGTGAATCTTCCCCAGAAAGTCAGTCTAGAAGCGGAGGAGCCACTTCTGAGGAGATTGAGAAGGTTGTTGATGAAGGAGTCAACCCCCCTGAAGAGGGTGAAGAAGTCAGAGAGGTTGTCCCCTTACAGCCTGAAAGTGTAACAGAATTCAGGGATCTTGACCAGCCAACAAGATCTGAAAGGAGGAGAAGGATAATCAAAACTTCTGAGAAGCAGAAGTTGATGGAAGAGGAGAAAAAGAAGAAAGAGTTCTTCAAAGAGATTAGACAAGCAAGTAGGTCTAACTCCAAGTCCAACAACCCTGAAGCCAAGTCTCCTGATATTCAATCAGAAAGAATATCTCCATCAAGGCATGAAGAAGAGGAGTGCAAGACTCCTGAAGATGCCCCAATTATTGCCAAGAAGGTTTATTCCCCAGAAGGTGCACCTGATAGAGCAGGTATTGATGTGCTGGCTGATTTGGTCAATCTTGAGGATAGACCTTTTTCCCCACTTGATCCAAGACTTCTCTCATATACCAAACTTCTTGAAACTGTTCTTCAAGAAGGTGATCAAGTTGTTCTCCCACCCATTCCAGCCATTCCAATTACCTCTTCAGGCACATCGCTCTCAAAAGCACCTGAATCCCAACTTGTTTTAAGTTCTTCTGAACCCAACCCTTCTGAACCCAACCTACCTGAAATCCAGCCAAGCCTACCTGAATCCCATTCCAACCCTCCTGAATCCCAAGCCAACTCCTCTAGAGATGAAAGTGGTGAAGAATACACTTATGAGGGGATGCTGAGGCAGATTGCCAAGGCCAATGTGGATGAATTATATCCAGGGTTGAAGGATTATCCTAGGCTGCAACAACAGTTCTATGATCTTAGAGCTCTTGTTGAGATCAAGGATAGAACTATGGTGGAAATAGCTCAGGCTATTCAGGATAAAGGAGCAAGCTGGTGGCAGGTTGAAGAGAACAAACTCTTACATTTTGCAAATGTGAAGAAATCCAGTGTGTTGTCCACTGAGGCCTTGTTTTGCACCATTGTTCATGAGAAGGTGCTTGCTGAGAGAGAAAGAATTGCACAGGGACTCAGGCACCCTGATAGCCCATCTGATGATGACAATGATGATGATGATGACAACACCAATCCCAACCCTCCTGGCCTCAACTCTGCTCAGGTACATTACTTGACCTATCATTCTGAAAAGGACTCTGATCATTCAGAAGAGTTGACCAAAGATGGTGACTCAGTCCAAGATGCATTGGCCAAGGATGGTTCTTCTGAACCTGAGGCACAGCTTGACAATGTTGAGACTTCCATGGGAGAAGCTAGTTTGGCTAAAGCCTCATCAATGTCAGGACAGTTGGACATTGACCAGCCTTTAGTCATTCAGGATGACTCAGTGGCCTTGGGATGCCCAAGCACTATGATCTCCCAACAACTGCCCTCTGTGGATCCTGTTGAGGATATAGAGGTGTCAGGTTTAGGAATGGAAGGAGTTGAAAAGGCTGATAGTGGTGAATACGCAGAGGGAGATGATGGTGAGGATTGTGTGATTACAGGTTCCCTGAGTGCACCACAAAAAGAGGGAGATGAGGTAGAAATATTGGGTGCAGCCCAATATGAGAGTCAGGCAATTCTTCAAGTCAAATCTGAACTTGATGAATCCCTTGGTGAAAGGAGGCCTGATTCTCAAATGAATGTGAGTCCATCTGAAATGAATATTGAAGAAAAGAATTTAGTTGAAAATGAGAGAGAAGGTGTTGATGTATCAGGCCTTATGGGAGAAAGAAAAAATGAGGGTGTTGAGGGAGTTTTTACTAACACTCTTAGTTTTGCAGATTCTGTTGCTGTCACAATTGAGCAAATTTTTGCAGATGCCTCCCTTACAGATATACCTGTTGATGCTGACATTGACCTTGAAGCAGTATCAGCCAATGTATCCACATTGAACAAGATGTACTTTGAGCAAGCCAACACCACTGAAGCAGGCTTTCAAATTGCTACTCAAACTGCATCTATCATTGAAGAACAATCAGAGAAGTTGGTAAGGCACATGCAGCAACCATTGACACTCTAGATGGCCAAGGAAAGACTCTAGCCTCTGTGGAGATGAGGCTAACTGGCTCAGAAGAGGTGATCCTGCCCACATTGGATGCAAGAATCTGTGGAGTTGAAACTGGACTGCAAACAGTTTCAACTGAAGTGACAAAGGCCAAGGATGCTATGGGAAAATTCACAAAATCTGTGAAGAAAGAGCAACAAGGTCTTAAAGATTTGTACAAGCATAATATGAAAGCCTTGAGAAAAACAATCAAGTATGCTTTAAGGCAGAGGACAGCAGCCTAGAGGAAGAAGGCTGAAGAATTGAAAGCTGCAATGGTGAAGGAGGCAGCTGAGAAGTTCACTGTTGAACTTATGGCCAAAGTGTCTGATCAAGTTGTGGCCAACCTCACTGAACAACTTCAGGCCAAACTTGATCAATCACTGAAAGCCATATTGGATGCAATTGTTACTCAAAAGATGAAGCCAGTCCACACATTTTTTAGCATGGCAGATGATAAAATGCAAAACATTCATGATGAGAATGTTTATCTACTGCAGGAGTTGAAGTCCCTCACTCAGGCCCACTCACATCTCTCGGTTTCTATGAGTGAATTGAAGCCCCAGTGTTTTGATAATACCAAAAAGGGGGAAAGAGAGAGAGCAAGGGCAAAGTCAAAGGGAACCTTGGTGATTGGTGAACCTAAGGGAAAGGAGAAAGTCCCTGAGATTGAGGAGGAGGCAGTAGAAGACATTGTGAAAGGCAAAGGCCCAATGGATATTGAAAGCTTAACTGAGGAAGAGCAGATTCAAATGGCTGTTAAAGAGTCCATGATGTCTGCAATGGAGAGTCAGGCAAGGAAGCAACAAAGACCTGGTGGTGAGTCAGCAGGGCTTGACCCCAAAGAGAAGGTTGCTGAAGTAAGGGGGAAGGTGACAAGGTCATCTGAAAGAAAGAGGAAGGAATTGGAAGCCTTCAATGAATTCCCAACCAGCCTGACTTTGCCTTCAGAATTTCAGACTGAAGAATCTACTCCAGTAAGGAAATCAAAGAGATTGAAGAAAGCAGCCAAGCTGCCTGCCATTGAAGAAAATGTTGAAGAGGAGGTACAGGACAGAGAGCCTGAAGTTGGTGTGCCCAAGCTTGCTGATGATCCTTCTAAATTGTTTGAAGAAGGATTTGGCAAAGATCCAGACACACAAGAGAAGCTAGCTCTTCAAAGGGCTAAAGAGAGAATGGATCAGCTGGTTGAGGCCAACAAGGCAAGAGATGAAAGAAGGGCAAACTTGAAAGCTCCAAGAAGGAGGGTTTCATACAAAAGGCTCAAACCTCAAATGCTGCAAAGATGGGACACTCAGTACCCTCACCATGATAAGTGGGTTCCAATCTCACTGAATGATGCATGGGAGGAGGCCAAGAGAAGTTTTGTATATGACTTGTATGTCATTGGAAAGTGGCTTGAAGAGAGTGTAGATGAAGTCTTTGTCCAATTCATGTTTGAGAACCATAGACCAAAAGCTTTTTGCAGCAGCTGAGATGGCAAGAGTTGAATTCAAGGCCCCTGGTCCAATTCTGTACATGCCTCCTAAGTTCAATGGGAACTTAATTGATGAGGGAAAGATTCTGGAGGAGTTCATCAACATCATGAAGATGGAGAAGATGAAGATTGGCCCTAGAGGCTCCAACAAGGATGTTTGGGAGCTGAAGAAAAGGGTCTGGGCTCAGTATGGCATAGCTCCTCAGGATGATGGAACTCTCTGATGGATAAGTTCATTTCTTCCCAATCTTTTTTATATGATTGCTTATGATGTTGTTATTCTGTTTTCTGTGTATCAGTCTTGTTGTCCTTTTTTGATTTTCTGATCTGTAATGCTTGATGATATATAAAAGGACCACTGATTTTCTTTCAAGAGATAACAACTCATTATCTCAACTAACCTGACATTGCATATATACTTGATTTGTTGTGCTAACAGTTTCTTTCAGGAAAGTTGACCAGTTCACTCATCCTGAAGGTAAAATATAGTATAAGTCAAGTTCCCTTTGTAATAGGTTTTGGCATCATCAAAAAGGGGGAAATTGTTGGGAATAAAATGATTTTGATCTAGATACCAAAACCCCTGATTGATGATGTTCAAATTAGTTGAGATAAGCTTAAGTCTAGTTCAGGCAAGTTGTCTCAGTACACTTGAGAATGTAGATTGCATAAGTGAAAAATCTCAGGAATGTTGTGAGATTTTAGAGTTCAGGATAGTTGTCCAAAGCTGGAATGTTAGGCAGCTTGATAAGTCTATAGGCTAAAGTTGCTGAACTTTCAAGGCAGACTGACAAAATGGACAACTTAGCTGAAGAGATCAAGAGCAGTAAAGCAATGCTCTTAAATGCAAATGATCAAGACAGTTGAAGTACAAATGATCAAGAGCATTGAATGCCAAAGCTTACAGAAGACACATTCAATGAAGCATTTATTGCCAATCATGCCTGAACCAAGCATTGAAGACTTAGAGCATTAAAGAGTGAAGCATTGAATGAATGTTGGAACATTCTAAATTGCAGCAGGAATGTTCAGGGAGCTTGTCCCATCTGACCATTGATTGAGTGTAGAATTTGCCACAAATCAACCTAGGACAATGTGCAAATTTGGAAACTGACACAAGTCTTCTCAGCCGCATTTGTCAGAAGTCAACACATTCATTCAAGCAACCATTGAAGAGCCCTTTTACACAGTGGATAAAAGGATGCCAAGCTTCATAGCCGTTTCAATGGTGCTGCAAATAGACATATTTGAATTGCTATCTCTCCAACGGTTAGTTGTTCAAACTTGTCTATAAATACAGAAGTGATCAAAGGGATTCAAAAATCCAACTACAAGTTATCAAACTATTATCAAGCTTTCAAAGGAAACCAAGCTGTTCTTCAGAATCCCAAGTTTCCTGAATCACTTCATTTAGCTAAGCCAATCTTTGTAAACATCCAAAGCTTAGCATTGAGATATCCTAAGCCTTTACACTGTTCTTATTGTAAAGGATATCTCTACTAGTTGGAACCAAACCTCAAACCTTATCTCATTTAGTGAAGAGAGTGTTTGTTGTAGAAGTGAGGAGTTAAGGACTGTTAAAGTGAAACACAGTCTTAACTCAGAGAGATTGAGCACTAGGACTCAGATTATCCTAGGGATCAAAACACTAAGAGAGTGTTGTTGATCAGTGCACCTTGGCACTATAAAACAAGCTAATTCCATTGTGAAGGAATTATCCTGTTCAATCAGGGAAAGTGGATGTAGGAGCTTGAGTCTCTGAACCACTATAAACCTGTGTGCCATTTACTTACTGCACTCTTTATTGCACTTACATTCAAACATATTTTCAAGAAGCAAAAGTCAGTAAGTGAGAAAATCTGTTTTGGACAAAGTCCCTGATAAATGTATCTTTTCAGAAATTAACTTGGAGTATTTCTTTAAGTCAAAGGCCAACCACATTCCGCACTTAGAAACTCTTTTAGATATTTAGCCAACTGATCACTCAATAGTAATCAGTAGGACAAGTATCTATCAAAGTTCTCACTCAGGCCAGTTGTGAGACAACCTGCCTGATAAGACCAGTTTTGTTAAAAAGAAAAGAATTTGCATACACAAGTGCATTCCCCCCCCATACACTTGTGTTATACTCCACCAAGGACCATCAGAATGATAGCTAACCTTGCTTCTAGAGCCTTTCTTTCAGCATCAGCCAAGTCCTTTTTCAACAAGGCGTGCAGCTTCTCCATGTAACCACAAAACTCAATAGGAAGCAGTAGATCAGTGTATCGATTGATAAAAGCAAAATTTGTCCTTGGACTGTTAGCATGATCCACTTGAAATTTGAACACAATGCCTCTCAACTGGTCTGAGATATTGTCTAACTCCACTATAGGATCAGTGGACTGGATCTCCTCAGCTGGTGTGGCTTCAATCATAAACACATCTTCTACAAAGTCAGCTTCAGAAACTTGAACACCTATATCAAATTGTGATTCAGAGCACATTTGATCATCGGAAATATTCAGCAATCTCTTCGCAAGAGCAGTAATGGCGTAAGATCGAAATAGCTCTAAGTGGTCTCGAACACCACTGTTCTCCTTCTGTTCCATCTCCCAATCCATGAAATTAGAAATACCACCTTTTCCTAAGATGACTTCGAAAAGATCATCTGTTCCAGACTTCTTCAATGCCACCCAGGTGCATATTCTTAGAAGTTTTTCAAACTGCTCCGATGAGTAGTCGACTTCGACAGATGAGAGCTGCTTCTTCAAATTCTTGCTCATCTTCGAACGGATTCTCTTCTCTCTTAGACACATGGGGTAGTAGACCAAGGATTCGAATCTAACTTCAGACGGGGTCTGAGTAGATGGGGTCTCTATCTCAGTTGTTGCAGTGGCAACTGGCGTCTTGTCTGAAGTAGATGGGTTAATGGGTTCAACATATTCTGTTGAGGGTAAGGATAGAATTTGGTATGTGGTTTCTTGGGGCTTTAACGTGTCTAGGTTTGGTATGACAACTGTCGGAGTATTAGTTGTGTCAATTATAGGAGTGTTTGGGGGTAGGCTGGCTCTCAGCGGATGTGCTGCCAGCACTTGCGAAGTTGAGGTAATAGGTCTAGGCCTAGATCGATGTGATCTAGCCTTGGTTCGAACAGAAGAGAAAGAGAAAGGAATTGACAAAGCTGGAGAAGAGGTACCAACCTGAGGACTCGACTCTTCTAGTGGAGGAGGTGTTCCAATTCTCACTAGTTTATATAACTCTGGAACTTGAGCACTTGGCTCCTTCTCTTGACCAGACTGCTCATCTGATTGAGTCTCCTCCGAGTCACCTGCACTGAACTCAGCTTTTGTAACTTTCTCCGATTCTTCAGCATTGGACTCATCTTCTGTCGAGCTAGACGATCCGGCATACGGCAAAACTTCAGAATCATCAACCTGAATTTGCCTTGGGGCAGCTGGCCTAGTAGCAGCCTGATTTTTCAAGGCTTCCTTTTTCAAATAAAACTTTAAAGGATGAAATGGCTTTCCTTTACTCCATTCCGTCTTGTTTGGCATTAATAGCGGAAACAGAATGCTCAGCTTGTTTCCATATCCAACAGCAGTAGATACCACCCAATTACAAGTGTCGTCGTCAACTCGAACACTTCTTTCAAAGTACATCATTCGATCTGCGATTACCTTGAACCAGTTTCCTTCGGTAATACCATCGTAAATAGCAGCCATAACCCTTGCTTTTCCATAAGTAACAGAATCATGGGAACCAGTGGCACATAGCAAAATTTTGCCGGCTATGTCCAATAAGGTGCGATACTTCTCTAGAAGTTCTGACTTCTTGACGGCAGCATACTTGCCATCTGGTTTCGGCTTCAACCTCTTACCACAGAAAATGCTCAAATAGCGAACCTCTTGCCCAATTGCGTAATTCTCAACATCAATTGATCCAGTGGGCAGCTTCAGATGCTCGAACATGGCTTCTCGAGTGATTTCCACTCGACTTCTACCAATAAAGGACTCAATTGTGTCACCTCATCTGGTGGCGTTGGCGTAGAACTCCAGCACTTCCTCCTCCAAGACGACTTGAGGAAACGCCTCCAAATAAGGTTTCAGACCACATCTGGTGCATTTGGTCAGAATTTCTGCATTTCCATCTGAGTGAGTACCTTTGAAGAACACAGAAGGTTCAACATTTACTTTGTTGTCGGAGATGTATCGGCCTAGGTCGAATGTGGCCTGCATGTTAGTTCTCACATCGAAAATAGATCGAATCGACATAGTGATGGTTTGAGTATAAGCAGATAACTTGGAAATATCACGAAAATAAATGCTTGAGAGTAGGGGAGTTAAGAAATTGTGGGGCAAGACGTGTGGGAGAGTTGGGTTTTGATCAAAACTGAATATTTGATCCAATGGCCAAGAACGAAGGAATAGATCCAATGGTTGGGGCTTTTGGTATTCGGTTACGGAATCGAGAATATAATGTGATTTGATATTGTAAATTTTGAAATCCGCCTCTTCTTAGTTAGGACAGTGGAGTGAACTCATCTGACCTAGTGTAGACGAGTGCGAACTGGGTGTATACAACTCATTAAATGGGAGTGTATAAATCCAATTCAAGGATTTTCAAATTTTAGCATTATCGAATTACTGTAATATCCTTAATTTGTTTTGATTAAACACTTAGCATAACACTTAGCTTGTCTGTTCGAGTCCATCCAGAACAGACGAGTAGACTTAAGCTTCACAAGACGAGTTGGCTTAAGCACACAAGACGAGTTCCCCCTTCGCCTGTGCTTGTCTATTCTGAATGTCGAACGACTTCATGTACCTATCTTATCATTTGCAACATGTAATCAAAGGTACAAGTAGAGTAAAATAAATAAGATGAATATCAATCTAAAGCAATGATCAAGGTTTCGAACAAGATGACTTTTAACAAACATAAGAGTCAACATAAGGATATTTAAGAAATTATAGATTCCCCCTTAAATGTTTATTCCCTTAGTATTACCCTCAGCTTTACCAGCTTCCTCATCGGGTTGTTTGGTCATCTAGTCTAGCCTTGTATACCTGTCTGTTGCGTGAGTAGATGAGTGCTCTGGTCTAGTGATCTTGTCTCCTTATTTCTTTGATGTTCCTGTCTGGTTAGTTCATGTTCTATAGGCAAGTAGGGTCTAGATCAATTAGCCCTAAACTAATGCATAACTCATGAAATCGAGCTTCAGCTAATGGTTTTGTAAAAATGTCAGCTCTTTGAAAATCAGTATGAATCTTTTCCATGCGAATATCCTTCTTTTCTACATGATCACGTATGAAATGATG
This sequence comes from Galeopsis tetrahit, assembly GCA_963675135.1. Taxonomy (NCBI): domain Eukaryota; kingdom Viridiplantae; phylum Streptophyta; class Magnoliopsida; order Lamiales; family Lamiaceae; genus Galeopsis; species Galeopsis tetrahit. The sequence continues at coordinate 59,569,339 of OY776123.1, forward strand.
CTTCACATCAACATGCTTACATCGTGTGTGCAAAACAGGATTTTGTGTAATGGCAATGGCACTATTACTATCACAGAAAATAGGAACATTCGATTCATGTATGTTGTAATCTCTAAGCTGTTGTATGAGCCAGAGTAGTTGACTACAAAAGCTACCAGCAGCCATGTACTCGGCTTCGGTAGTAGAAGTAGCTACACTAGTCTGCTTTTTCGAAAACCATGAGATGAGTTTTGTGCCTAAAAATTGACAAGAACCAGAAGTAGATTTCCTATCTATTCTACAGCCTCCAAAGTCTGAGTCTGAGTAGCCACTTAAGGATAGATCATCATTTAAGGGATACCATATACCACGATTGATGGTCCCTTTCAAATATTTCAGAATCCTTTTGGTGGTTTCCATATGACTTTCCTTTGGATTGGCTTGGAATCGAGCACAAACACCAACAGAGAATGCAATGTCTGGTCTACTAGCAGTTAGATACAGTAAGGAACCAATTAATCCACGATAATAAGATTGGTCAGCACATTTACCGTTCTCATCTGGATCCATTCTGTAAGTTGTTTGCATTGGTACGCACGTAGACTTACATGTTTTAATCCCGTACTTGTCTAGAAGGTTTCTAGTGTACTTCGCCTGATTTATGAAAATACCTTCTGGAGTTTGTTTTACTTGAAGACCAAGAAAGTAATTCATTTCACCCATCATGGACATCTCAAATTTACTTTGCATGAGTGTCGAAAAACTTTCACTCAGCTTTTTGTTAGGTGACCCAAAAATGATGTCATCTACGTAAATTTGGACGAGTAAAATGTCTTTCCCTTCTTGTCTTCTGAACAAGGTTCTATCTACCTTGCCCTTAGTAAAACCATTTTCCAATAGAAAGAGAGAGAGAGAGTATCATACCATGCTCTTGGAGCTTGTTTTAGTCCATATAAGGCTTTCTTCAATCTGTACACCTGGTCGCCTTTGACTTCGAAACCTGGAGGTTGTTCAACATACACTTCTTCCGCAAGAATACCGTTAAGAAATGCACTTTTAACATCCATTTGATATACAGTAAACTTCATGTGAGCAGCATATGCAAGGAACAATCGAATGGCTTCTAGTCTAGCAATAGGAGCATATGTTTCATCATAGTCTATGCCTTCAGCTTGTGAATAGCCTTGGGCAACTAGTCTAGCCTTATTCCTAACGACTACATTATTCTCATCTTTCTTATTTTTGAAAATCCATTGAGTGCCAACTACATTATGATGTTTCGGCCTATCGACAAGTTCCCAGACGTCGTTTCGAACAAACTGGTTCAACTCGTCTTGCATAGCGATGATCCAATTACTATCAGCCAATGCCTCTTTAACAGTGGTAGGCTCGATAGATGAGAGGAAACAACACCAGCAAAACATAGTTGGACTAGGCTGTTCTTGCGACTCAAAGAGTTGTCGTCTAGTCTTCACACCAACAGTAGAGTCACCAATAATATTTTCAGTATCATGCGCAGATTTCCATGTTTTTCTATTCTTAATAGTAGCACTATCATCATCTATATCATGTACAACATCATGCATGTCAACATCATTTGTATCATCAACAGATTTACTAGGAGTTGTGGAGTCAACTAGAGCAAGCATGTCAGCTGCTCTAGAAGACTTACCTTGAGCACTTACCTTCTCTTTGTCATCAGACTCGAGAGCTTTCATGAATGGATTGTAGGCTTGAACGGATTCATATACCTCTGAATCTTTGTCAGATTCGATCGTTAGATCAGTAATTTTCTCACTGATCTTGTTGGCAGGCGAGTCCTGTCGAGATTCATCGAAAACCACATTTGGTGTTTCTTCCACACAAAGAGTTGAGTAGTTGAATACCCTAAATGCTTTGCTAGTCGAGGAGCATCCTAAGAATATCCCCTCGTCTGCTTTAGCATCGAAAGCATTCAACTTGCTCTTTCCATTGTTGTGAATGAAACACTTACAACCAAATATATGGAAATATGAAACTCTGGGTTTTCTACCTTTCCAAACCTCATAAGGTGTCTTGCCTAGAGCTTTGTTGATCGCGCTTCTGTTCTGTGAATGGCATGCAGTATTGATAGCTTCTGCCCAAAACTTTTGAGGAGTGTTGAACTCAGCTAACATGGTCCTACAGGCTTCTTTGAGAGTTCGATTTCTTCTTTCTGCTACACCGTTTTGTTGTGGTGTCCTAGCTGCACTAGTAAGATGCTGGATACCACGTTTAGCACAAAAATCTTTGATATAGCAATTAATGAACTCAGTTCCCTTGTCACTACGAATCTTGACAATAGACTGGTTCTTCTCAACGTGTAACTTCTTCAACAGATCAGGCAGAAGTGTTTGTGTATCACTCTTCTTGTGTAGAAAAACTACCCAAGTAAACTTAGAATAGTCGTCTACAACAACAAGTGTGTACCTTCTACCATTCAAGGTTGGAGGAGTTATTGGACCATGAAGATCCATATGTAGGAGTTCTAGGACTCTACTAGTTGAGAGAGTAGGAATTGACTTAAATGAACCTTTAACTTGTTTACCCTGTTGACAAGTCGTGCATACATGTGACTTGTAGTAAACTTCATTGGGAATACCTTCTACAAGGTAATCTCTGGCTATCTTATTAAGAACCTTAAAGTTTAGATGACAAAGGCGTCTATGCCAGAGCCAGCCAAGTTCTTTAGGATTCTTAGTAAGTAGATAGGTGTCCCTCGGACAACTGTTCCAATTCACTATGTACACACTACCTTGTCTTACGCCGACTAGAAGGATTGTATGAGTCCTTTTATCAATGATCTGACATTTGCGGCTTTTGAACTGCACCTTGTATCCACGATCACAAAACTGTGAAACAGAGAGTAAATTATATTTCAAACCTTCAACATACGAGACATCTTGTATCTCTACGTCACCATTCCGGATGTAACCAAATCCTTTAGTGACAGCAGTGGAACTATCACTAAATATCACTTTTGGTCCTTCTTGCTCATGGTAACTTGATAAGAGAGCCTTGGTGGTACCAGTCATGTGGTGCGAACAACCACTGTCTATGTACCAGGTTTCTCCTACTGAACCGCCCTTCTTATACAAGTCAAGTCGACCCTGCAATGAAGATATTCAATAATTTAGGTACCCATTTGTTTATTGGGGTCCTTGGGGGTTAGTCGTGTTCAGAGGAATCCAAATATACATTGGAGTCTTGAACAAGTTCGATCTCTTAAGCTTTCGCCCATATTTGTTACAAAATAAGACCTTGTTGTCCTTATCTGGCCTATCAGTCGAGTTCGGGTCTACTCTTTGGAGATAGCCTTTCGACTTAATCTCTACTTGAGCAGGCACTGGTTTATGATAGTCAGAGTAGGGTTTGTAAGCATTAGGTCCATATGGTTTATAGACGTGTTTGGGTCTTTCCTCACTAATAATATCATATGACAAAGGTGGAGGATATAGGACAGCTTATGTACGATATTTTGGAGCTACCTGTCTAGGTCTAGACGAGTAGAGCTGAGACTGCCTTATGAAAGGAGGTCTAGGTTCTTGTCGTCTAGTCTGTACATGTCTAGTACTTGTCTCCTCAGGATACCAGTCCTCGTATCTGACCTGATTGGGTCGTCCACGATTAGTAGTCCTTTGAAGATTAGTTCTAGGTTGAACAGGCTTGTTGTTACCATTCTTTTTACCTCCCTTGGTAATCGAAATGTTAACTCGAGCTTGTTTAGGTACAGTATCTTTAGATGGAGTACCAATATCATATATCATTGGTCCTTTTCCTTTATCATTTGACAAAAGTCTTGCGTTAGTAGTAGTAGGGTTCTTAATGACTCGAGTAGACGAGCTAGATGACTCAGCACCTATACCTGTCTTGTCACTTGGATCTCTATACCTATCTGACAATTCAAGGTTAATCTTTGAAGAGTTAACCAGGTCAGTAAGCTTGAGATCTAATGTGACAACCTCGGTCTCTAAGAACTTATTACGTTCTTCAAGTCTATTGCACTTGCTTTTTAAAACATTGAATTCATTTTTCTCAGTTGTATGTGTCTTAAGTAGGTCTTGATATAACCTGTCTGTCAATGCACACTTTTCTTTGAGTTGTCTCAACTCTTCAGTCAAGCGTTCATTTAGGACTGTTATATTAGGATCTACTTTAGACTGAGCTTCCTTAAGGTCAATGATTTCTTGTTTTAATGCAATGTTCTCATCACTGACTTTGATGAATGCTTGGTTAGCAAGTAGAAGGTCGTCTTCAACAATACTAGCAGTGTCACTTTCATCAGTATCAGAATCATCACAAGATTGAAAAGAAGTAGCAGATGATACCTCTTGGTCGATTTTAGCCATGCAGCATAGGCCATCATCTACTATGAATGCTTCGTCGTGGTCTTGATCAGATGGGTAGCTAGATAAGGATGATGGCAACTCGTCTGAATCCGAATGAGAGTCATCATTGGCCATCATTGCCTTCTTGCCACGGTTGTATCTTCTTTCTCTTCGAGCTTTACGTTCTTCTCGATCGTCAGTGCTCAGGTCTGGACATTCATATATGTAGTGACCTGGCTTTTCACAGTTGTAGCACAAGAGATCATTAGTAGTCTTTTTAATAGGAGATTTATCCCTACGCTTATCACGTCTATCCGAACGCTGAATCTTCCTATCGTCAGACTCTCTATCTCGTCTATTACCTTTCGAGACTTCGTCTCTCCTTTCGGATGAGTTTCGGTCTCATCTAGTCTCAGACGAGTTCTTAGAAGTAGACGCTCTATGATCCCTATAGAACTTCTTGTATCTTCCGAAACGTATATTCAGCCTATCAAACTTTCTAACCATGAGGTTCACCTGATCCTTCAGACTAAGATCAGTATCTAACTCGTCTTTTACAGAAGCAGATTTAGTCTTAGACTTAGACCTATCTACCTTAGAAGACTTAGAAGAGCTGGACTTAAAGGCAACGTTCTTAGATACAGCATGTTCTCTATCACTACTGGCTAGTGGTTCATCTTCGTCTAAATCAAACTCATGAGCCTTCAGAGTTTGAAACATGGTCTCTGCACTCCAGGCATCTATGTCTTGGGTATTCTTAACTAGCATCTTTACCATTTTCCATCGAGGATCTAAGCTCTTAAGAATCCTAAGATTGATTTCACGAGGAGTATAAGTTTTTCCAAGAACTTCAAGGTCATTCATGATTTTAGTAAAACGAGTATCCAGCTGGTCGATAGTTTCGCCAGCTTTCATCCGAAATGATTCAAATCTTTGGACAACAGTGGATAATTTGCTCTCTTTGATCAAGGATGTCCCTTCACAAATGATAGCTAATCTGTCCCACATCTCTTTGGCAGTTTTACATTTTAACACTTTTCCTAGATACTCGTTAGGAAGAGTGTGTAAGATGTAATTCTTCGCCAAACTATCCAAATTATTTTGACGCATTTCTTCTGAGGTTAGATCAGACCTTGGTTTCTTGACGAGGGTGCCAATTGGTTTGTCTTTGTCAAGATTTGCAGTATTTGGGACCATTGTCACGATCGGACCCTCGGTCACAACAGAGATCATTAGATCATGCGTGGAGCTGAAAATTGCTTCCATTCGCAGCTTCCAGTAGTCGTAATCCTGAACCTGGAACTTGGAACTTGGGCAACTTATTAGCACTAATTTCCAACGACATGATTTAGTAAGTAGATCAGCGCTAAAGAGATTTATGATCAAGAAGTAGATATGTCAAGAACAGGGAACAAGAAACAGATATAACAAGAATGTAGATCAAGAACACGTAAGCAAGTACAATCACGGACCAAGACTTCACCCTAAGTCTTAAGTCGGTTATCAAGAAACAGCAGTTCAAAAACCACTGCTCTGATACCACTTGTAGGTCCAGAAAGTTGAGTTAATATCGAGGGAAGCTAAATAAAATGTCTAGAGGGGGGTGAATAGACTTTTCTAAAATCTTTCGATATATCAGAATTACAATGTGCGGAATACGAAATTAACAATGAGCCCAATACAAGTTTATACTCAACTTATAAATTCGAGAACTCTGTTCTATACTCAACTTGTCTTGTTCAGATAGGTATGTTTAACAAGTAAACAATTAATCAAATAAGCAGTAAACAAAACAGTAAAGTAAACAACACAAACAATTTATAGTGGTTCACTAACTCTTCCAATCGAGTACAAAGTGTGAATTCTTGTGATTTTGAGTCCCAAGAAAAAGACTTAGATCTTCTAAGACTATACTACCAAGTACGTCTACGATCTTACTAGAAATTTAACAAGTATCTAGCAACTTGATAAAAACAACAAACAAAACTAAAAACTTATTCAGTAACAGTCTTCTGGTTTCTTCACTTGTCTTCTGACTTGCTTTCTGAACTTCAGTAAACTCTGAGAGTAATCTTCTTTGAATGCTTCAGTATGTAGCTTCAGTAATATCAATATCAGTAGTCTTCTAACGATGAATACCTTGAGGTATTTATAGACTTCAGAAATCAAGAACAAAGTTAGTTGTAACCAACTCTTCTTGAAAACTAACTTCTGTAACTGAATCTTCTTATCCAACAACGCGTTTCTTGTTAAAGTAGTTATTTCTAACTAACTTCTTCATCTTATCACGCGCTTCTTAATTTTCTTCACTTCAAGTTGACTTCTAGTTGTCTTGTCTTGTGGAGTCTTACTCATCTTGTAGTCCACCTGTCTTGTGTAGTAGACTTTAACTCTTCTTGTCTGGTCTGATCTTCTTGTGCGATTTACAACAGTAGACTATTCTAACATAACAAGACTATTACATTACTTTAAGCTCTATAATATAGCTTAGTCAACTTATAATCTATACAATCAACCTATCTATTACATTCAAATCATGAGCTCTATACAATGATTATTCATAGCTCAATAACAATCTAACAACTAATATAAACATCTATGAAGTACTTATAAATCGTACTTATCTTTTAATATGTAAACAATACTTATCTTTCCATGTGAACTCTACTGGTCTGTTCAAGATGACTTCAACTTAACTAGACTAGATCAGTCAACACTTAGAAAATATTCAAACTACTTTTGGCTTATCAAAACTTCATCTTTTATCTTTTATTCATCAATTAGGATTTGTCTAGGATTCATATCCCAACAACCAGCAATCTTGATAACATGCCTATGCAGCAAGTGTTCTCTGAACTCAAGGCATATGAGTTCGATTTAAATAGAAAGAAAGTGCATGATGAGCCATCCTCCTCAAGCAAAGGTGTTGCATTCAAAGCTGCTGAGACAGAAAAGAAGAGTGCACATAGATCATCTCAAACTGTCTCCAAGACAGAAATGAAGGAGCAACTGGCTCTCATGGCCAGGAGATTTGAGAAGCTCAACTCCAGATTTGGTAGATACAAAAAGTTCTACCAAGACAACAGAACCAGGAGAAGATTCAACTCTCCTGACAACAAATCAGAGGACAAACTCTCTGATGAAAAGAAAGAAGACAAATATGCTGACAAGAAGAAATACAACAAAGCTGATCCATCATCATCCAGAAGAAAGGAGTCTTCAAGCAAGAGAAATGATGATGAAGATGTGTGTTATAATTGCCATAAGAAAGGACATTTCCAATATGACTGTCCTGACCTGAGTTCAAAGGAAAGGAAAGAAAGGCAGAATAAGAGAGATAAAAGATTGAGCAACAGAAAAGCCATGGTAGCTGGAGAATCAGCAAGTGAAGAAAGTGTGTACTCATCTGATGATGGGTTATTCTCCAACAGTGATAGTGAAGATGACTGTCAAATGGCCTTTGAAAATGAAGAGGTATGTTCATCCTCTAACTCCTCAAATAACACACAAGAATCCAGTGAAGTCCACCTAAAACTTAACTTTGGAAAGTTATTGGAGGACTTCACCAGATTACAAGAAGTATGCAATATGGCATTGAGGGAAAATGAATTGTTGAATTCTAAAGTCAAAATACCCAACCTTCCTGAACCTGAGTTTGACATTAAATCAACTGAGTTGTGTCAACAGATTATGAGAGAACATGATGAAATGTCTCTCAAAGTCTCTGAACAACAAAAGTTGATTGATGAACAACATCAAACTCTGAAGAAAAAGGATTTTGACCTTAGAATCCTTCAAGCTAAATTTGATAATCTCTCACATAAATTTGATAATCTAAAATTAAGTGAGGGGAGCCTAAAATTAAAGATGTCTGCCTTGAACAAATCCTCTAAAGCAATAGATGAAATTCAAGGGTTTCAAAGACCAATGGCTCAAAGAAGTGGATTAGGCTATAATCCATTTGAACCCTCACCTGGCTCAACTAAAACAAAATGAAATGGAAGTGAACCAGCCACTACTTAAGGGTAAGGGCAAAAAAACTCTTATACCTACTCAAGTAAACAATTCTCCTAAACCCAGACCTAAGGAAAAGGTTAAGAACATTGTAAACAAGAGAAATGAGGTTCAGAAGGGGAGAACCAATGGGAGGCCAACCCATCTGAACACTCATCAGTGGAGTTGTCCAAGAACTGTTCAGAAGAGGCCAACTCAAATGAGGCAACCTCAACTGGACAGGTTAAGGCCCAACCCCACTAATAGGTATAACAGTTTCAGGAAGCCTAGACCCTTCATGCCAAAGGGAAAAGGCCATCCAAGCTCCTATCCTCAGAGGTCTTACCAAGCTGCACCTAAGTCTAGTAACTTTAGGAGACCTGTTCCAAAGAAATTCACTAACCCTCCCGAACCTTACAAGGCTAACACTTATGCACAGAAACCACCTAAGGCATTTAAGGGTAGGACTGTGTATGTAGATGTAAATGGAAACCAAATCAGTCACTTTGAGTCAATCAGAGTAATCAGGCAGATTTGGGTTCCAAAAGGTACAGCTAACCCCCTAGGACCCAACATTCAAAGGGTACCTAAAGTTTGACTTTGTAGGTTTGCAAGGACCACAAGAAGAAGAGAAGCATAAACAAAAGAGCAGCATGGTACTTGGACAGTGGATGTTCAAGACATATGACTGGAAACAAGGAGCTTCTCTCAGAATTCATTGAAAAAGATGGTCCTTCAGTAACCTTTAGAGATAGATCTCAAGGAATTACAAGAGGTTATGGTACATTAAATATTGGTAATGTAAAAATTACTAATGTCTCATATGTACTAGGCCTAAAATATAATTTGCTATCTATAAGTCAAATCTGTGACAAAGGATATAGTGTTGAATTTGCACCAAATGAATGCATTATCAAAGATAAATCAACACAGCAGGTGCTACTAACAGTGGTGAGAAAGGGAAATGTGTATTTTGCAGATTTGAGCAAAACCCATGAAGCAGTGTGTCTTGTTGCCAAAAGCACAAGTGAGCAAAGTTGGCTATGGCACAAAAGACTGAATCACCTGAACTTCAAAACCATGAACAAGTTAGCAAGAAAATCTCTAGTAAAAGGGCTGCCAAACCAAGTGTTCTCCAAGGAACATGTGTGTCAGCCATGTCAGGAAGGAAAGCAGATCAAAGCTTCATTTAAAGGAAAACTTGTCATATCTACTGAGAGAGTTCTTCAACTACTGCATATGGACTTATTTGGTCCAATTATCCCAGTAAGTATAAATGGAAGAAAATATGCTTTAGTAGTTGTTGATGATTTTTCCAGGTACACTTGGGTGGTATTTCTACTAAACAAAAAGGAGACCCAAGTCAAGCTACCTGAATTAATGATGAGATTGAGTAATGAAAAGGGCCTAAGTATTGTCAAGATCAGATCAGACAAAGGCACAGAATTCATAAACTCATACATCAGTGAGTACTGCAGCAAGAATGGCATCACTCATGAGACCTCAGCAGCAAGAACACCTCAACAAAATGGTGTTGCTGAAAGAAGGAACAGAACCTTAAAAGAGGCAGCAAGAACACTAATTGCTGAATCCAAATTGCCAAAAAGGTTCTGGGCTGAAGCCATTAGCACTGCATGTCACACACAAAACAGATCCTTAATCACTAAAGGTCAAGGTAAAACTCCATATGAATGATGGAAAGGTAGATTGTCCATTGTTGCCTATTTTCATATATTTGGTTGCAAGTGTTTCACTCACAATAATGGGAAAGAGCAATTGAAAGCTTTTGACAGCAAAGCTGATGAGAGAGCAAAGCTTACAGAGTCTACAATTGCAAAACTCTTATTGTGGAAGAAACACCTCATGTTGTGTTTGATGAATCTATTAATGAGTTCAGGAATAGAAACCTGAATATTGATGAGATAACACAAAGAACAACCAGACTAAGGCTTTAAAGCAAGGAAACAGTGTTTGTAGATGTTGCCCAGCCTGAACTCAATGACTATCAAAAACTGGATACCCTACCTGATGGAAATCAACCAGAAGCCAACCAACCTGAAGGAGAAATTGAATTGACTGACCCCATCCCAGTTCAAAACCAGGCAACAACTACCAATGAAGAAGCAGGCTCTGTTGAGGTAGTAAATGGATCCAATATTCAAGGGGGAACCAATGAAAATGTCAATATTCCTGACAATGAGGTCAATAACCCTAAATATGATCCTGAACTAGATCCTCCAATTAACTTTCCTGAATTCAATGAATCTAGTGATCCAACTTCAGATGAGGACAATCCTCCTGAAGGAATCAGGGCTAGAAGGACTTGGTTGCATGACCACCCAACTAACCTGATACTTGGAAATCCAAGTGAAGGGATCAAAACTAGAAGATTTCATGGAGAAAGTGCCTTGTTTTGTTGTTTTCTGTCTGAACAGGAACCAAGTGACATTGAAGAAGCACTTCAAGACACCAACTGGATCATTGCCATGCAGAAAGAATTGAACCAGTTCACCAGAAATGAAGTATGGGAGTTGGTGGATAGGCCAACTCATCAAGATGTCATTGGAACAAAATAGGTGTTCGAAAATAAGAAAAATGAAAATGACATCATTGTAAGAAACAAAGCAAGACTGGTGGCCAAAGGATATTGTCAATCTGAAGGGATTGATTATGATGAGACATTTGCTCCAGTGGCCAGACTTGAAGCAATCAGACTCTTCCTAGCATATGCAGCTCATATGAGATTCAAGGTGTATCAAATGGATGTAAAGAGTGCATTTCTCAATGGAGTGCTAAAAGAGGAAGTATATGTTGAACAGCCCCCAGGCTTTGAAGAAGGGGACAAGGTGTACAGGCTAAAGAAAGCCCTTTATGGGTTGAAGCAAGCTCCAAGAGCTTGGTATGACACCTTATCACAGTTTCTTCTAGATCATGGTTTTGTCAAAGGCACTATTGACAGAACCTTGTTCAGAATCTGTGAAGGAGATGATATTTTGTTAGTCCAAATCTATGTGGATGACATTATATTTGGATCTCCAAATGAGAAATTGTGTGAGAAATTCTCTAAACTCATGCAAAGCAAATTTGAGATGTCCATGATGGGATTGATGAATTTCTTTCTAGGACTTCAAGTCACTCAATCAAATAAAGGAATGTTCATCAATCAGGCCAAATATACAAGGGACATGATCAAGAAATTTGGATGTGTTACAAGAAAACCAGTCATAATTCCTATGAATACAAACTGGAAGATGGATCCTGATGAAAGTGGAGTATCAACCAACTCCACTGAATACAGAGGCATCATAGGATCCTTATTGTATCTTACTGCAAGTAGGCCTGACATCATATTTGCAATTGGAGTATGTGCCAGATTTCAAGCAAATCCAAAGAAGAGCCACCTTGAAGCTGCCAAGAGGATTCTAAGATATCTCAAGGGAACTGAGAATCTTGGATTATGGTATCCAACTGATGACAATATTGAGCTCACTGGGTATTCAGATGCTGATTATGGAGGCTGTAGAATTGACAGAAAATCCACCTCAGGAACATGTCAATTCTTAGACAGCAAGCTGATTTCATGGTTTTCAAAGAAGCAGAACACAGTTGCAACATCAACAACTGAGGCAGAATATGTAGCAGCTGAAAGTTGTTATGCTCAGATACTTTGGCTCAGACAGCAACTCAGAGACTACAAAGTCATCACAATTGAAGTTCCAATATTTTGTGACAATAACAGTGCAATTGCCATTTCACAAAATCCAGTGCTGCACACAAGATGCAAGCATGTTGATATCAAACATCACTTTATAAAGGATCATGTGGAGAAGAAAGATATCAAACTTGTCAAAATCCATACTGATAAGCAAAAAGCTGATATCTTGACAAAGCCATTAACTGAAGCAAGGTTTTTGGAGCTTTCAGCTGAACTGGGCTTACTTGATCCAGGAAAGATGGAAAAATGAAGAAGGAAGCACATATGAAGGGGGAAGTTCATAAAAATGAACTTCAGCAAAGTTGGCCAAACCTCACTGAAAACATCTGCCTGAAAGAAGACCTCAGTGAAGTTGTCCATATGGCTTTCAGCAATGATGGTCAGGATGATTGACCTTGTGGGACCCAGTCAGCAACATTGGGACCCACTCAGGCATGTTGGTCAAATATGTTGACCAAAATGAAGGTCAGAACACTTATCAGGACACTTGTCCAAACTGATAAGGTGATAAGTGCTATTTTTAGCATTGATTAGACATTTAAGGGAATTCTTGGGCTAAGAGTAGTCTATTTTTAGGATGGCGTGTGCTATTAAGAATTTAGCCCCCAAATGGCCATTTTGCATTAAAGATTGCATTAATTACTGAGCCTCTCATCAAAGCCATTGATTATCTTTTAACCTACATCTAACCGTTCCTAAGCCACTACCCCACTTTATCCATATTGTCTTATGATTTGTCCACCCACAAAAGCTTTTATCCAACGGTTAATAAAACCACTGGATATAAAAACCCTCAGTCTTTACCTTCATTCTTACGCACACATATTTTAAAACCCTTAAGCAAAAAATTCTGAAAACCTTTCAAACCTTCAAACCATCCTTACTCTCAAACATCCATGGCTCCAAAGATCAAAAGAGAGGAACTAGTCAACTTCAATGATCCATCCTTGGACATTGACTTCACTTATCTTAGCAACATAAATCATCTCTGGTTTGAAAAGATTGTTGCTTTTGATAGTCCGGATGAGGAAGTTCTTCCTGTCCTACAATAGCTAAGAGATGCAGGGCTTGAGCAATTTTTGGGCACCAAACCTGATTCTTGCCTCAACCCCTACATGGCTGAGTTCTTTGCCTACCTCAGATGGAAAGGCAAGAAGGGTGATGTTTGCACCAAACTCACTTATGCAGAAGAAGGAGAGGAGGAGGAATCTCAACAAACCATAATCTTCACCTCAGAAGATTTGGATGCCAGCTTTGGGCTACCTTCTGAAGGGCTCAATCCAGAAGATTACAGGGAAGGAGAAGAGCAGGATTTCTCAAATGAGTGGATGAAGGTGCCTCAGAAACTTGTAGGTGCTCAAAACAAAAAGACTTTAAAGCTAAAGTATGAGCATTTATTTGATATTGTTGTAAAAAGTCTTTTGAGTCATTGTAGAAGTGTAGAGCAAATAAGCTTGCCAAAGTTGAGAGTGATGGCAGCTGTGATTGATTCTACTGAAAGAGGAATCAAGTTTGATTGGAAAACTTTCATTCTAGGAAAAATGATGAATGAAAAGTTTAAGTTTAAGGAGATGAAGCATCACAAAGTTGTGGTGGATGTGAAGTTGTTATATTGCACAAGAGCAAGTTTGCTCTTGGAAAGATTTGCTCACTACACTTATCTTCACACCAAACCAAAACCCTTTCCAGCCCAAAAGGTGATGTTCAGAAAATTGTCTTCCAAGACAGAAAAGAGGAAGCAAGGAGCTGCAGCAAAGCAGGCCTTGACAGTTGCACGTGTTACCAGATCTTCTCCAAGGAAAAGGAAAGCTCAGACAACAAAAATCCAGCCAAAGATGAAAAAGATGAAGCAGATTCTCAGTGAATCTTCACCAGAAAGCCAGTCCAAGAGTGGAGGTTCCACTTCTGAAGAAATTGATAAAGTTGAGCAAGAAGGAGTCAACCCTCCTGAAGAGGGAGAAGAGTTCAGGGAGATTGTCCCTCTACAGCCTGAGTCAGTAACTGAATTTAGAAACCTTGAGAAGCCAACAAGGTCTGAAAGAAGGAGGAGGATCATCAAAACCTCTGAGAAGCAGAGGTTAATTGAGGAGGAAAAACAGAAGAAGGAGTTCTTCAAGGAGATTAGACAAGCAAGTAGGTCTAACTCCAAGTCAAGATCGAAGTCCAAGAGCCCTGGTGCCAACTCTCCTGATATTCAATCTCAAAGAATATCCCCAGCACATGAGTCTCCAAAGCCTGAAGAGGAGGAGTGCAAGACTCCTGAAGATGCCCCAATTGTTGCTAAGAAGACTTATTCTCCTGAAGGTGCTCCTGACAGGGTAGGCATTGATGTCTTGGCCGATCTTGCTGATGAAGAAGACAGGCAATTCTCCCCTCTTGATCCCAGACTACTTTCTTATACCAAACTTCTTGAAACTGCACTTCTTGAAGGTGATCAATTTACTCTTCCACCCATTCAAGCCATTCCTTTGAATCTTCCATCAACCCCCTCAGGAACACTGCTCTCTACAGCAACTGAGACCCAAATCATTCCCAGTTCTTCTGAACCCAACCCATCTGAACCTCAACTCAACCTTCCTGAATCTGAATCCAACCTACCTGAAGCTCAAACCAACCCTTCTGAATCTCAAGCCAACTCTTCTGATGACAATAATGATGATGAAAGTGGAGAAGAGTATACATATGAAGGGATGCTAAGGCAGATTGCCAAAGCAAATGTTGATCAGCTATATCCAGGGTTGAAGGATTATCCAAGATTGCAGCAGCAGATCTATGATCTCAGAGCACTTGTTGAGATCAAAGATAAAACAATTGTGGAAATAGCTCAGGCTATTAAGGATAAAGGTGTCAACTGGTGGCAGGTTGAAGAGAATAGATTGCTGCACTTTGCAAATGTCAAGAAATCCAGTGTGTTGACCACTGAGGCACTATTCTGCACCATTGTCCATGAGAAGGTGCTGGCTGAAAGAGAAAGGATTGCTCAAGGAGTCAAGCATCCTGATAGCACCTCAGATGATGCAGATGATGACGATGATGATGATGATGACACCACCAACCCCAAACCTCCTGGACCTAACCCTGCTAAGGTACATTACTTGACTTATCATTCAATTCAGGACTCTGAAAAATCAAATGAGTTGACCAAAAGTGGTAACTTAGTCCAAGAAGTATTGGCCAAAGATGGTTCTTCTGAGCCTGAGGCACGGCTTGACAATGCTGAGACTTCCTTGGGAGAAACTGGTTTGACTAAAGCCTCATCAGTGTTAGAGATGTTGGACACTGACCAGCCTTTAGTCATTCAGGATGACTCAGTGGACTTGGGAAGCCCAAGCACTGTGATCTCCCATCAACTGCCCTCTATGCATCCTTCTGAGAATATGGAGTTGTCAGGTTTAGGACCTAAAGGAGTTGAAAAGGATTGTAGTGATAAAAATTCAGAGGGAGAGGAAGGTGATTGTGTGATTATAGGTAGCAAGAGTGCACCATCACAAGAGGGAGAGGAGAGTGAAATGTTGGGTGAAGCCCAACATGAGAGTCAAGTTATTCTTCAAGTCAAATCTGAACTTAATGAATCCCTTGGTGAAAGGAGGCCTGATTCTCCAGTTATTGTGAGTCCATCAAATGAAAATGAAGAAAAGAAAGTAGTTGAAAATGAGAGCAAAGGTGTTGATGTATCAGACCTTTTGGGAGATGAAAAGAAAGAGGGTGTTGAGGGTGATTTACCTAACCCTTTATGTTTTGCAGATTCAGTAGCTGTCACTATTGAACAGATTTTTGCAGATGCTTCCCTCACTGATATTCCAGTCAACACTGATGTTGATCTTGAGGCCATTTCAGCCAACATGTCCACATTGTCAAAAATATACTTTGAACAAGCCAATGCCACAGAAGCAGGACTGCAACTTGCTTCCCAGACTGCAACATCCATTGAAGAATAGTCAGGCAAGTTGGACACATTGGTCAAAGAAGTTGGGAAAGCTCATGCAGAAAACACATATGCTCTTGATGGCTGATTAGTGTGAAAATTGCTCGAAATTAATGTGTTTAATTTGCAAGTTTTATATGATTTTGTGCATTATTTACACTAAATTGGCTAATTGCACTCGATTTGGAGATGTGGTGTGGTTTGCTATTTTTGTAGGTAAAATGAGGTGTTTTGAATCAAATCACGAAAAATTCAGCCGTTGGATCGATTCCATGAGTCGACCACATGAAAGAAGGTGAAATGAGGGTCGAAACGAGACAAGAATCGAGGCAATCGGACACCCGGAGCAAAATATATGCACAAAACAAGAAGAGGCTGAAGGAAGGGAACGCTCGAGCACAAAGCTCGAGCAATGCATGCTCGATACAGCAACAAAAGGGAAATCAAGGGGCACGGCCGAGCCCAATATGCACGGGCGAGCTTTGTTGAGAGAAGTGGCCACCCACATATTATGGCCTGAATTAAATGGAGCAAATTTGGGCCTTTAACTTTCTTGGCCCATTCATCTAATTAATCAAAGCACATTTTATCATCTCCCATTAATTAACTAGGCCCAGTTTTATTTTTAATAAAGAGGAGGACGCTGGAGATACACAAGCAGAGAGAAAACAGGGCACAACACCATTGGGGAGAAAAACCCTCTTCTCCACACACCACCCCACTCATTTAAATTAGTTTAGCTTTTATATAATATTTTAATTAGATTTTAATGTAGTATTTCATTTTATGTAAGCATTGAAGGATTACAAGACCATTTGAGGTGATATTTTTCCTTAATTCCATGTTTTATTGTTTATCTTTTATGAATATGTTTTCAATTGTTAATTTAATTATTAGCTAAGTTTGTTGGTGTTTGGGTGTTTTGATTTGTGATGAAATTTGTGTTATTAGCTTAATTTTAATTGTGTAATGCAATTGGAAGGTGTATTGGTTAGGTTTATGGGTTTTGATAGATCATTAGCTAGAACTTAATTAATAGGTTATATTTGAAACTCAATTAATGCAACGAGAGTTGGTTAATCGGGATAGATAGTATAATCGAGGGTTGGGAATCGAGTGAATGAGTAAATATTGGGTTATCGCAACGAGAGTTGGATAATTTTCATTAGAACCCCATTAATCTACATTAATTGCTTGAATGTGAGTTTAAGTAATTGGTAAGAAGACCATAGGAGTTTGGTTTCTAGTATTCAAGTGGAAAAACATGATTAGGGATTAGATTAGTTTAATTTAGATAGAGTAGAACTCCCTAATTGTGTGATTACCCGAGCAAGAACGTCTCTATTCTTCCTCCCGATCCTAGGTGCCTTACGCGATATATGCATTAGTGATTGCTTCTACCAAGCACCAACCTACGAATTACACATAGAAGTTGAACTTTAACACTATTTTCACACAATGACGAACACCCGAACACTACTTCTCTCCATTTGATCTTGATCATCATTTTACTTGCTTTTCCAGCTTAGTTAGTATTTATCTTGTTGATTTTGCATTTAATTTCATAACTCACCCCATGTTTCATCACTATAATTATGTGACGACACACAACACTAAGGCTACACAGGCTAACTAGTCCCGTGGTTCGATAATTTAACCGGGCACTTACTTTTACTACGAGGACCCTCTTATACTTGAGAGGTGAGTATTGAAAAATACGTGTCAAGTTTTTGGCGCCGCTGCCAGGGATTAGTTTTGCTTTTTGGGTAACTTAGTGTTAGTTTAGCGTAATTACTAGTGATTTTTTTATTTGTTTTATATTATCTTGTGCTTTTGATATTTTGATCATTTGTGCAGTTGAGGTTAATTGGAAAATGGACGGATATAACCAATATTCATGGAATCAATCATTTGATCAATATGATATGGTTTATCCTTCTTATCAAGAAGAAGTTTGCTATGATAGTGTGGGGAACTACGATTATCAAATGCAACAAGTTCCCACACATTATCAAAATGATGAGAGAAATGTTTACTTGGAAAATTTGCTAGCAACTTTCATGACTCAATTCAATCAAGTTTTTGCTCACAAAATGGAAAGATTGGACAAGATTGATGAGCAAGTAGCCTCACTAGCAAATCGAATGAAGAATATGGCGTTTCAATTGAGTCAAATGGCTTCTTCAAGTGGGACTAGTTATGAAGAGTCAAGCATGTCTATTGATGAAGAATATGGCTCAAGTGAGGGTGAGGATGAAGATGAAGAGAGGAGCTTGTTGGAGATTGATGAAGATGACAAAGAGGAAGATGAATGTCCATTGATGGATATGGTCAACAAAGAGCAAGAAGATCAAGAAGCATTACAAGACGAGTTGGAGAGCGAAATGAGCATTTCTAAACCTTTACACTCTTCAATTTTCACTTTAGATGATATTGATGCTTCTATTGATTTCATTTTGCCTCTTGATCACTTTGATCTTAAGAAGGAAGTTGAGAAGAGTCTGGGCATTTTTTAGCAAAAGAGAAAGAAATGGAAAGAGATGACGGGGAAAGAGAAAGAAGTTAGCCTATTGATAGGAATGCACAAGAAAGGTGCAAGTAATTGGCCTACTATCCAAGGGAGCCTCCTTGATTTTGAGGCCAAGAGATTGAAGTACAATGGCAAGGAGGACCGATATCCTTGGCCATTCCGATGAGCTTATTTTCTTCCGTCCGGCTTGAAGACGTTAAACTTAGCGCTAAATGGGAGGCAACCCATTCCTTTATTGCTTTCTTTTATTTTTTAGCTTTGTAGTTTGCTTGATCTTTTTGTTGAGTTTTTGTTATGTAGGTTGAGTGTTGTGGTGGATGGTCAAGGATGGGGGATGTGCATGGTGAAGTTCAAGGTGGTGATGCTTCGGTTCTACAAGGCTCAATGGACAAAACGGTTGTGATAGTTTGCTTCTTTGGTGAGCTACGTTGGTGACAAATTTCTAAGGTAAACACACTCATCTCCAAACTTTGCATTCAACTAGATAGTTTCATTTAAGTTTGGGGGGGTTGATTTCGTGTGTTTACCTTCATTTTTATTGCACCGTTTGTCTTATAATTGTTTAGCTTTGTTGGATGAGATTTTTTGTGGAAGAAAGCGTTTGAGGCTTCATTGTTGGTGATTGTTAGTTTTTGATGTTTGGTTGAGCTTATTGGTATTGATTGATGCATGCTTGTTCATTTGCTTATGTGAAGATCTTTGTTTGGTTTAGTGCTTTTAATTCGTGATAGACAAGCCCGTGAGCTTTAGAGCCTTTAGACTTTCATATATTTTGGTCTTTTTTTTTTTTCATGTGAGTATCATTCATGCTTGTGTGCTCTAAAACTTGCCAATTGTCTTGTTTGAAGCTACTTTGTGTGTGAGATTTGTGGAAGTGATATAAGGCCATCTTTGTTTTGAATAGTCACTTAGCCAAATTATCCATACCAAATGATATTTTTCCGTAGTTAGCCACTTTGAGCCTATTGACTTGTATTCTTTGGGAACCTACAAAATTTAGTCTATTTGTCCATCTTTTGTAAGCCTAATTTCCCTATGAACTAGTGGAGCTTGAATGTTGACAAATGAAGTTGAATTGAGCTTAAATGTGAATTTGGTGGATGAGTTTGGTTTGAAAGTGAAAATATTGAAAAAAATGAGAAAAAAAGATGAATTGTGAAGTGTACATGAAAAAGATTGAGTTGATGAGAAAAGAGAAAAAAAAATTGAAAAAAAAAACTCTCTTTTGTACAAGTATTTGGTAGAGTTTGAAGTTCAAAAGTGTTCAAAAGTGTTCAAAAAGTTTTGGTAGTGAAGAATGTGCTTTAAAAGAGTGAGCAAATGAATTGTGGGAGTTTGGAATTTGAAGTTGCAACTTGATCAATTGTAGCTTTTCTCTTGAGAATTTAGAAATATTTGACGGGGTGTCTTTACTTCTCGCTCCACTAGTTTACGAGTCACTTTATCCAAATCTTCCCTACCCTAACCAAATAGCCTACATTACAACCAAATGATAAGTCCTTGTTGATTCATGAATTGAACACATAACTTGTGGTGGAGAATTGAGACTTTTGGCAAGCATATTGTAGTGCATTTGTGTGAATTGATTTTGAGAGCATACATTCTTTGATATACACTTTGAGTGAAGAGTGATACACTTACTTGTGAGAAAGTTGTGAATTGAGCACTTAATCTTGCATTGATTTGATCATAGTTTGTGAACTTGTGTGCTGATGTCTCTACCTCTTGGCTTGACTAAATTGATTGAACTTGACAATCACTTATTCTATCTTGTCTTGAATGAATTCCTTTGCAATTCTCCCACTTGTTCTATTTTTCTTTCGTTGCTCGGGGACGAGCAACACTTTAAGTTTGGGGGGGTTGATTAGTGTGAAAATTGCTCGAAATTCATGTGTTTAATTTGCATAATTTTATATGATTTTGTGCATTATTTACACTAAATTGGCTAATTGCACTCGATTTGGAGAAGTGGTGTGGTTTGCTATTTTTGTAGGTAAAATGAGGTGTTTTGAATCAAATCACGAAAAATTCAGCCGTTGGATCGATTACATGAGTCGACCACATGAAAGAAGGTGAAATGAGGGTCGAAACGAAACAAGAATCGAGGCAATCGGACACCCGGAGCAAAATATATGCACAAAACAAGAAGAGGTTGAAGGAAGGGCACGCTCGAGCACAAAGCTCGAGCAATGCATGCTCGATACAGCAACAAAAGGGAAATCAAGGGGCACGGCCGAGCCCAATATGCACGGGCGAGCTTTGTTGAGAGAAGTGGCCACCCACATATTATGGCCTGAATTAAATGGAGCAAATTTGGGCCTTTAACTTTCTTGGCCCATTCATCTAATTAATCAAAGCACATTTTATCATCTCCCATTAATTAACTAGGCCCAGTTTTATTTTTAATAAAGAGGAGGACGCTGGAGATACACAAGCAGAGAGAAAACAGGGCACAACACCATTGGGGAGAAAAACCCTCTTCTCCACACACCACCCCACTCATTTAAATTAGTTTAGCTTTTATTTAATATTTTAATTAGATTTTAATGTAGTATTTCATTTTATGTAAGCATTGAAGGATTACAAGACCATTTGAGGTGATATTTTTCCTTAATTCCATGTTTTATTGTTTATCTTTTATGAATATGTTTTCAATTGTTAATTTAATTATTAGCTAAGTTTGTTGGTGTTTGGGTGTTTTGATTTGTGATGAAATTTGTGTTATTAGCTTAATTTTAATTGTGTAATGCAATTGGAAGGTGTATGGGTTGGGAATCGAGTGTGTTGGTCCTGAAAGGAGTATATAACAAGTGTATGGGGGGGGAATACACTTGTATGCAAATTCTTTTCTAATTTGATCAAGCCAGAGCTCAGCAAGGTTGTCTTGGACAACTCTGCTGAAGATGATTAACTCTTATAAGATAATCAATCTACTAAGTACTATTGAGTACTTAGTTGACTAACTATCTAGGGAAGTTATATGTGCGGAATAGTGGTTGGCCCTTTTAGTTTAGACTCCTTTAGATTCTGAAATCACTTAGTCAATTCAATATAGTCCAGTTTCAGGGAACTTGTCCAAATTAGTTTTGCACAGTCTTTGAATGTTTATCCTTTGAAAGATCAGTTTGTGTGCAGTGTTGAATGTATGAAAGTACTTGAAATGTAAATCAACACAAGAGTTTATAGTGGTTCAGAGACTCAAGCTCCTACATCCACTTTCCCTGATTTAACAGGATAATTCCTTCACTCTTGGAATTAACTTGTTTTATAGTGCCAATGTGCACTTGATCAAGAACACCACTCCTTGGTGAATTGATCCCTAGGATGTCTAGAGTCCTAGTACCCTCTTCTCAACTCAGAACTGAACTGTTCTTCTCTCAACAGTCAGCTCCTACCACTTCTACTACTACAACCTTCTCACTTTCACTCTTAAAAGATATGAGGATTGAAGTAAGGTTCCAACTAATGAGATATCCTTTACAATGAAGATCAGTGTATAAGGATAGGATATCTCTCTAAGCTTGTGTATGGATATACAATGTAGTACAGCTTAGATGAAGTGTTTGAAGACTAAGATAGTCTTTGAAAGCTATGAAAGTTCTATGAGCTTCAGAATTCTTGTGTAGTTGGATTTTGTTGAGGTGCTTTCAAATGGTCTTCACACTTCTGTATTTATAGACAAATGAAGGATTTGCCCGTTGGAGAGGCAGCCCCAAATGTCCATAAATGTCTTCTTTTAGTTCTTCAACTTAGAAGATAGGATCTTGATAGTGACATGTCCTCATTTGGGAAATAAACGGCTGTTAAGACTTTGTCTTCATTCTGCAGCACTCTTCCCAATGTCTGACTTTCAGATTCTCTTGTTAAGACTTGGACATGGCTTCTGAAGGTTGTTCCATTGATAGGACAACATTCCTCATCATTTGGACAACTCTCCTTATCACTATCAGCAGTCTTGCTTATCAGCAAGGTTGGCTTGCTCTTCTTCAGATGACTTGGCATGTACCATTTGCTTTACTTCAAAGTGATCTTAGCATGTTGATTTGTAGTTCTCTAGGGTATGGTTGTCTCTATTTCTTCAGCATAGTTGACCTCAAGCTTTCAGAGCACTTGGTCTTGATTTCTTGTACTGAGACAACTCCTCTGGACAACTCTCCTGATCAATATAGTTGGTCTTCCAAAAGACTTAGTGTTGTATCCAGAGTTTGAGCCTTGAGAGGACTTGTTCTAGATGGACTTCTAAGCATGTGTTCCCCCTCAAATTGTGCATCTAATCATCTAAGAGCTACCTAACATATTAGCTCCTCATCTAGCCTTTATACTATATGTTCTAACATTTCTAGAACATATTCAATTTTGACTTAGGCATGTCTCAGGGGGTTTTGGTATTCAATCAAAACATATCTCATTTTATTCCCAACAATTTCCCCCTTTTTGATGATGCCAAAACCTATACAACTTGTGCAAAAGTGACTTAGCTACACCTATTACATTTATCTTCAGAAGCCATGACTAGGGTCAATTATCCTGAAAAGTAATGTGTTAGTGTACTCACCATTCATGTTGCACATAGGTTTCATAGATAGGCATAGAGAGATGAGTGTTTCTTGATTCAAAGTGAATTCAACTATCATTCATTAGAAAGTCATTACAGGCATGTTGATAGTTGAAATTAACATATCAGAGCATGAATCATTAAACACTAAATACATCAGAGCATTTCACTATACCAAATATTTCTAGAATTTTAGAATCAGAGCAAATACTAACAACCCTTAGCAGTATTTGGATCAGAGAAAAACATCAGATATCAGAGAATCAAGCTTATATCAGAGCAATCCAAAGCATATCAGAGCAAACAGATTTTCACAGCACACCACATCAGCACTCTTGACCTTTTTTCAGCATAGTTGATCAATTAAGATAGGTCAGAAGACTTAGCCATTTCAAAGATCATCCTCAGGAAGTGGCAACATCCCATATTGTGCCCACACTCTTCTTTTCAAAGCCATGGCTTCTTGGTTTGTTCCCTTAGGTCCAAGAACCATCTTGTTTAACTTGAGGATCTCAGTGAATTCTCTCAGAATTTTTGCTTGATCAATCCATCCTTCAAGCTTTGGAGGCATGTAAATGATTGGCTTTGGGGCAGTGAGTTCAAATCTTGCAATGTCAGCAGCTGCAAGCAATTGTTGATAAAGCTCTCTGTAGTACTCTATCATGAACTCAGCAAAAGTAGAGTTGGCATCCTTTCCATTCCATCTGTCAATGACATAGTAATCATAGACAAACTCCCTCTTTGCTTCCTCCCATGAGTCATTCAGCTGTTTTGGTACCCATTTATCCAAGTGAGGATATTTGGTGTCCATTGGGATCAATAGCTGTGGCTTCATCTTGTTATATGTTGCTCTCTTCCTTCTTGGCTTCTGGAAGTCTGCTCTTCTCTTATCTCTTGCTCTTTGTGCTTCATCCATCAACTCCATCTTTTCTTGGGCCCTCATCATGGCCAGTTTCTGTTGAGTTTCAGGGTCTTTGCCATACCCTTCATGAAACAGCTTTGATGGATCATTTAGCACCACTACTTTCTTCTTCTTGGGTCCTGGTCCAAAGCCTTCTTCATACAGCTCCTCTACATCTTCAGAAGCTTTGGCACCTTCAGTGGACTTAGTCTCAGTAGACTTTTCCTTTTCAGAAGACTTGTCTTCTTCAGCATTCTTGGGCTCTTCAGCAGTTTTGGCCTTCTTTGAGATAGGCTTATCATCAACAACTCTGAATTCAGGTGGAAGATCAAGGCTGTTGGGAAAGTCATTGAATTTCTCAACTTGTCTTTTCTTTCCTTTTGCCCTCTTGATCTTTCCTCTAGTTTGGACACCTTCAACATCTTTGTCCAATCCAGATACCTCACCACCTAGCCTTTGCTGTAACCTCACTCTTTCCTCTTGAGCTGAGGCCATTGAGTTCTTCAAGGCAAGTGCTAACTGCTCCTCTTCATTCAGTTCTTCCAAGTTTAGCACTGCTGGCTCCTTTCCCTTTCCTTCAGGAGCTATGTCCTTACCCTTTCCCCCTTTGACTGGGCTTCCAATTACTAAGGCACCTTTTGCCCTTGCTCTTTCCCTTTCCCCCTTTTTGGCAGCATCAAAACATTCAGGCTTCAATTCACTCATAGTAGATGCCAATAAGGACTGGGCTTGGGTTAGAGACTTCATCTCCTCCAACAGATATACATTCTCATCATGTATATTTTGCATCCTATCACTGCTCAAGCTAAGGAAAGCTAGAACAGGCTTCATTTTCTGTTGAACAACCTCCTCCATGGTTGCCTTTAAAGATGCATCTAGTTGGGCCTTAAGAAGCTCAGTGAGGTTGGCCACTGCACCTTCAGCAATGTTGGCCAATACCTCTTGGGAAAAATTTTCTGAGGCTGCTTTCACCATAGCAAGCCTTTGCTCTTCAGCTCTTTGTCTTTGCAGGGCAGTCTTTCTTCCAAGAGCTCTCTTCACCACTGACCTCAATGTTTTCACATTCCTATTGTGGTTGATTCTTAGCAAAGATTTCTCTTTCTTTACATCCTTTGAAACTGATATCATGGTGTTTTTAGCTTTGATGACTTCAGTGGAGATGGTTTGTAGACTAGTCTCAACTCCACTGATTCTTGCTTCCAAGGTAGGTAACACCCCATCTTCTGAGCCAGTTAGCCTCATTTCTACAGATGCCAAGGTTCTTCCATGCTCATCCAAGGCTCCAGAAGTTTCTGCATGAGCTGTTTGGACTTGATGAGCCAAGGAACTCCACTGATTCTTGCATCCCAAGCAAGGCTTGTGCTGATCCACTATCAACTTGAATGGGTGCATCTGTTAAGAGTTCGTCTGCAAAAATTTGATCAAAGGTTATACCTGCAATATCAGACAAATCAAATGAGTCAGTAAACACACAATTGTCTCCCTCAATTTCTTTTTCATAAGACTCTGATACATCAGCAGTCTTCTCCTCATTTTCAACTATTTCTTTTCTCCCTTCATCAATGATTTCCTCACTTAAAGGTACAGGCCTCCTCTCATCAAGGGATTCCTGAAGTTCAGATTTGACTTCAAGAATAGCCTGCCCTTCCTCACTTATATCACCCTCATTTGGTGGTACACTCACTATCCTAGTGATCACCACCTCTCTATCATCTACTTCTCCCTCTGGTTTTTCCACTAAGTTCTCCTTTTCAACTCCATCACCTAATCCTGCAGCATCTCCACCTTCAACAAGGTTCAAAGATGGCAGTTGAGGGGAGATTACAGTGCTTATATCAACAGCCACTGAGTCATCCTGAATGATTAAGGGCTGATCAGTGTCCAACTCATCTGACACTGAATAGGCCTTAACCAAACCAGCCTCTAAAATAGGAACCTCCACATCTTTAGGCTGTGCCTTGGGTTCAGAAGAACCTTCATTGGCAGATGTGTCTTTGGTTGTGTTACCACCCTTGGTCAACACCTCTGAAGATACAGAGCCTTTCCTATGATAGGTTCTAGGAGGGTTGGAGAGCCTTTCAGATACAGAAGGCTTAGGGAGATTAGCTTGAGGGGTTTCAGGAGGGTTGGGTCTTGAGGGGTTTGAGGGATCATCAGGGGAATCATCATCATTGGAGCTACTTTCAGGGTGTTTGATGCCCTTAGCTTTTCTTTCCCTCTCCTCATTAATCTTATCAGCCACCAGCTTTGCAAACACTTCCTCATCAATGAGAAATCTTGTCTTTGAAACTCCAGCAAAGTGTAGCAACCTGTTCTCCTCCACTTGCCACCAGTTTGCACCCTTATCTTGGATGACTTGTGATATCTCCATCATAGACTTGTCTTTTACATCAACAAGCATCCTTAGATCATGAAATGTCTTCTGAATTCTTGGAAATTCAGCAAGCTGTGGGTACAGACTGTCCACAGTAGCCTTGGCTCCTCCTCTGAGCATACTTTCATAAGTATACTCCTCCTCATCTCCACTTGAATGGGGACTTTGGGTTATAGGGGGGTTGGCTCTGGGTTCCCTTAAAGTGGCTTCAGGAAGGTTTAGTTCAGGAATGTTGGCTTCAGAAGGGTTGAGTGCAATAGAAGGTGCTTCAGTTGCTTTTGAGAGCAATGGATCTGAAGGGGCTTTGCTCAGGGGGGTTGGCTCAAAGAGTGCAGCTTCTAATTGCTTTGAATAATTGAGCATAGATGAGTCAAGGGGAGAGTTCAATCTTGTCTCATCAACTGCTATATCTGCTAGCACATCTATCCCACTTCTTTGCACACTCTCTTCAGGAGAGTATCTCTTTGTAAGATTGATGGGGGTGATAGGTTGATTGGTTGGGGTTATATGGGTTTCAGGGGAGTTGGGCTCAGGGTTCTGAATTTCAGGGATGTTGGCCTCTATTGGTTGACCTTCAGGGACCTTGGATTCTGGAGTACCAGAACCAGATGAGTTGGTCCTTGACTTGGATTTGGTCCTGCTTTCAGCTCTGCTCTCTCTAAGAGCAAGTTGTAGAGACCTTTCCTCTTGGAGCTCCAACACCTTTTCAGTAGGCTTGGCCCTTCTCTTGCTAGCCCTACTGCTCCCACTTCCTTCATCATCCTTCTCAGGGACAACCTCCCTGATCCTTTTATCACCCTTAGACTTTTGTCTAGTCTCATTGTATTTCTGTCTCAACTCTTCTGAATGATCAGAAGGCACACTCACTCCCTCTTCAGCAACTTCTTCCATTTCAGTTGAAGCATCTGATTTCTCCTCTGAGGGGATTTGAGACATTTTCCTTGTTTTCACCATTCTGGCCTTTGTCCTCTTCTTCAACTTTGGCTTCTCCTCCACCTTCTCTTCAGCAGGTTTGGCCATTAGCATCCTCCTTTGCTCAGTTTTCTTGCTGAGCTTTCTGAACAGAATCTTTTGGGCTGGGAGGGGCTTTGCAAAGGTTTGCATTTGTGAATAATGGGAGAACTTCTCAATCAACAAGCTTGCCCTGGTGCAATATTTGAGTTTCCCATCTAGCACAACCTTGTTGTGGGCTCTCACTTTAAACTTGGCCTTTTCCTTCATCATCTCAGACATGATGAAGGTCCTCCAATCAAATCTGATGCCTTTATCACTAGCATCAATTACTGCAGCCATGATTCTGATCCTTGGATGACTGACCTGCTCCAAACTTCCAGTATTGCTCAAGAGACTCTTAGCAACTACCTCAAAGAGGTTGAGAAATTCTGGCTTGAGAGTCTTCTTATTTTGTGTTGAAGAGATGGGACCTGGAACTATGAGCCATTCTTGTGCTATCTCCTCTTCATGATCAGCACCATAAAATTCTGGATTCCTTCCCTCTGAAGGTAATCCAAAAGCTCCTTCAAGATCTTCTGAAGAGAATTTCACTCTATGAAATCTCTCTTCCTCCTCATCCTCGGCAATATATGACAGTCTGGTGGAAACTTCACCATCTTCTGGCTTACCTCTCCATTTAAGAAAGGCAAAGAACTCAGCCATGTAGCTTTCCAGACAGGAGCTTGGCTTTTCTTCCATAAACTTTTGAAGACCAGCCCTTCTCAACCATCTCAGGGTTGGAGTGATTTCAGGATCTTCACTTGTAAATGATACTATTGGCTCGAAGTGAAGGCTGTTCTTATTGCTAAAGTATCCAAAATCAAGGTCTAGAGCCTTGTTGGAGAAATCTATGATCATCTCTGGTCTAACTTTGGGAGCCATTGAAAAATTACAGAGATAAAATTGAGAAGTTTTGAGAGAGTTTGAAGAAAATGAGCTAGGGTTTCGAATGCTTGGGGAAGAAGAGTGTGTGGGGAGTTCTTAAGACTTGAGAATATTCTAAAAAGAATGTTTGTCAATGAGTTGGTGAGATTTGTGTATTTTCAACGGTTGTCAAAAATGGAAAACACACTTGGACGGCCAGGATGAATTTCAGGGGAGTTGGCTAATTTTGATCCAATGGTTAAAAACCAATGTAACAGTGACTTGTTGGTTTTATCCAAAACGTGGAAGGTACTTAATATTAGTTAATGGTTGGGGAGTTTTCGAGACAGATCATGGCTTGAAAAGTGTAATGCAAACAAGAGTTAAATCTTGGCATTTAATGCATGGAAAGCGACCTTTTGGGTGGGGGACAAATTAAATCCCACAGAGATGATATCTGTAATTGGGACAGTTATCAAGGTAGACAATGATTACCCAAAATAGGTGCTTATCAAACCAAGAAAATAGTTTGATAGCCAAGACAACTTATCTGACCCTACAAGGACAAGTGTCCTGGAGAGATGTGGACAAGAGTCCTGAATATCAATGGACAAGTGTCCTGAGTAATTGTGATCATCTCTTCTGCACTTCAGTAGACTTGTCCAAGTCTACAGAATATCAATTCAGCTCTTTTACTCCCATTAACTTCAATGAGTTTTACTTATCCAACTTCCCTGGATCAAGTAAACCCAACTCTGCTGATAGCTCCAGAAATCTTGCCTCTGCAAGTGGCTTAGTTAGTATATCAGCTTTTTGATGATCTGTATGGATCTTGACCAACTTTATATCCTTCTTCTCCACATGATCTCTAATGAAGTGATGCTTGATGTCCACATGTTTGCATCTCGTATGCAATACAGGATTTTGTGAAATAGCAATGGCACTATTGTTGTCACAAATATTGGCACTTCAGTAGAGTTGACTCTGTAGTCTCTTAGTTGTTGTCTCAACCATAGGATCTGAGCACAACAACTTCCAGCTGCTACATATTCAGCTTCAGTAGTGGAAGTAGCCACTGTGTTTTGCTTCTTGGAGAACCAAGATATGAGCTTGTTGCCTAAGAATTGACAAGTCCCTGAGGTGGACTTTCTATCAATTCTGCAACCTCCATAATCAGCATCTGAGTAGCCAGTTAACTCAATGTTGTCATCAGCAGGATACCAAAGGCCTAAGTTCTCAGTGCCTTTGAGATACCTCAAAATCCTCTTAGCAGCCTCAAGATGGCTTTTCTTAGGATTTGCTTGGAACCTTGCACAAACACCTACTGCAAAGGTGATGTCAGGCCTGCTGGCAGTGAGATAGAGAAGTGATCCAATGATTCCTCTATACTCAGTGGAGTTGGTCGAAACACCACTCTCATCAGGATCCATCTTCCAATTTGTGTTCATTGGGATCCTTACTGGCTTGCTAGTAGCACACCCAAACTACTTGATCATTTCTCTGGTGTACTTAGCTTGGTTGATGAAGATTCCTTCTTTTGATTGCTTGACTTGAAAACCTAAAAAGAAGTTCATCAACCCCATCATGGACATCTCAAACTTGCTTTGCATAAGCTTGGAGAACTTCTCACACAGCTTTTCATTTGGAGATCCAAAAATTATGTCATCCACACAAATTTGGACAAGCAAGATGTCCTCTCCTTCAGAGATTCTGAAGAGAGTTTTGTCCACAGTTCCCTTGGTGAATCCATGATCCAAGAGAAATTGTGACAGTGTATCATACCAAGCCCTAGGGGCTTGCTTGAGTCCATATAGAGCCTTCTTTAATCTGTAGACTTGATCTCCAATCTCAAAACCTGGTGGTTGCTCCACATAGACTTCTTCCTTCAAGACTCCATTCAGAAAGGCACTCTTGACATCCATTTGGTACACTTTGAACCTCTTGTGGGCTGCATAGGCTAGAAAGAGCCTTATTGCTTCTAGCCTTGCCACAGGTGCAAATGTCTCATCATAGTCAATGCTTTCATGTTGGCAATAGCCTTTTGCCACAAGTCTTGCTTTATTTCTGACAATCACATCATTTTCATTCTTCTTGTTCTTGAACACCCACTTTGTTCCAATAACATCTTGATGTGAAGGTCTATCCACCAGCTCCCATACTTCATTTCTGGTGAATTGATTCAGTTCTTCCTGCATGGCTGTGATCCAATTGGCATCTTGAAGTGCTTCCTCAATGTCACTTGGTTCTTGCTCTGACAAGAAACAACAGAAAAGATCACTTTCACCATGAAATCTCCTTGTTTTGACTCCTATACTTGGGTCACCAAGTATTAGATCAGTAGGATGGTCAGACAACCAAGTCCTTCTTTTTCTGATCTCTTCAGTAGAGTTGTCCTCTACTGAAGTTGAGTCATAAAATTCAGGAAAGTTTAATGCAGGATCTAATTCAGGATCATAATCAGGGGTGTTGTCCTCAATGTCAGGGACATTGGCATTTTCAACATTTTGAGTTCCCCCTTGATTATTTAATCCATTAACTACCTCAGCAGGAACTGCTTCTTCATTGGTAGTTGTTACCTGGATGTGAACTGGGATTGGATCATTCAGTTCACCATTCCTTTCAGTGGGATTTGCCTCAGGAGAATTGCCTTCAGGGTTGTTGTCCAAAGTGAAGTTTTCAGGTAGGTTGGTTTGGACAACTTCTATGAAATCAGTGTCTTTGTCTTTTAGGCTCAGTCTGGTTGTCCTTTGTGTGATTTCTTCTGATTCCAAGTTTTCATTCCTGAACTCATGAATAGATTCATCAAACACAACATGAGGTGTTTCCTCTACAATAAGGGTTTTCTTGTTGTAGACTCTGAAAGCTCTACTGATTTGAGAGTATCCAAGGAATACTCCTTCATCAGCTTTGCTATCAAAGGCTTTCAGCTGATCTTTCCCATTATTGTGAATAAAACACTTGCAACCAAAAATGTGAAAGTATGACACTTTAGGCAATCTTCCTTTCCAGAGTTCATAGGGGGTTTTGCCTTGCCCCTTAGTGATCAAACATCTGTTCTGAGTATGGCATGCAGTGTTTATAGCTTCAGCCCAAAACCTCTTTGGTAGGTTAGAATCAGCAATTAAAGTTCTAGCAGCCTCTTTTAAAGTTCTATTTCTTCTCTCTGCAACTCCATTTTGTTGAGGAGTTCTAGCTGCTGAGGTTTCATGAGCTATTCCATTAGATGTGCAATACTCATTGATGTATGAATTGATGAACTCAGTGCCTTTATCAGATCTTATCTTGATAATGTTAAGGCTTTTCTCATTTGACAATCTCTTTAACAGTTCAGGCAGTTTGACTTGAGTTTCCTTCTTATTAAGGAGAAATACTACCCATGTGAACCTAGAGAAGTCATCTACTACAACCAATGTGTATTTTCTACCATTTATGCTTGCAGGGGTAATAGGTCCAAATAGGTCCATGTGTAGGAGTTCAAGCACCCTTTCAGTAGAGATGACTGGTTTTCTCTTAAATGAGGCTTTGATCTGTTTTCCTTCTTGGCATGGTTTACAAACATGCTCCTTAATGAAAACCTCATTAGGTAGTCCTTTAACTAATGCATTTCTAGCAATTTTGTTCATTGTTTTGAAGTTCAAGTGGTTTAATCTCTTATGCCATAACCAACTTTGTTCACTAGAACTCTTAGCAATGAAGCATGCAGCATCAGTAGACTTGTCCCAGTCTGCAAAGTACACATTTCCTTTCCTAGTTCCAGTCAATAGAGTTTGTTGAGTCTTATCTTTGATTAAGCATTTTCCACTAGAAAACTCAACATTGAAATCTTTATCACAGAATTGACTGATACTTAGGAGATTATATTTGAGACCAGCCACATAAGATACATTGGATACTTTGATGTTACCAATCATCAAAGTACCATAACCTTTTGTAGTTGCTTGTGAGCTGTCTCCAAATGTGACATTTGGGCCTTCTTTTTCAATAAAATCAGTGAGGAGTTCCTTGTTTCCAGTCATGTGCCTTGAACATCCACTGTCAAGGTACCATGCTGACTTTTTGCTCATGCTCCTCTTCTTGTGGCCCATAGGTACCTGCCATAAGATAGGTTTAGGTACCCTTTGAGTTTTGGGTCCTGAGAGGTTAGCTGTACCTTTAGGAACCCAAACTTGCCTAATAACCCTGATTGATTCAAGGTGGCTAAGTTGTCTTCCTCTAGCATCTACATACATTGTCTTTCCCTTAAGTGCCTTTGGGAAAGTGTGTGTGAATGTGTTAACTCTGTAAGTTTCAGGAGAGTTGTCAAATCTCCTGAACTTTTGAGTTCTTTGTGCTACTTGAGGGAATCTTTGAGAAAAGGCTTTCTTATGACCATTACCCTTTGGCATGAAGGGTTTTGGTTGTCTCATTTTATTTTGCCATTGAGGATAATTGTCCTTAGGTCTAGTCAGCTGAGGCTTTCTCAGAAGAGTTGGCCTAGGCTGATTATACCTTGGATAATTCCTCTGAACATTGTTCAGGAGAGTTGCCCTTCCATTGGGTCTACTCTGCTAACCAACACTCCTCTTATGTTCAGGAGCTTTGGCCATTTCCTTAGGTTTTGGCCTAATCTCCTGAAGCACTTGAGTAGGCAGATCATCCATTTTGCCCTTTCCTTTGTTCAGTGGCTGAATCACTTCATTTTCAGTTTGTGCCACTGATTTAACAAAGATTCTCTTAGTGTTACTCACAGAAACAACACTAAGACAAGGTGAAGATTCAAATGGATCAAAACCTAATCCACTTCTTTGAGCCATAGGTCTTTGATAACTCTGAATTTCCTCTATTGCTCTAGAGGATTTCTTCAGAGCAGACATCTTTAATTTCAGGCTCTCTTCACTTGATTTAAGAATGTCATATTCATGTGAGAGGTTTTCAAACTTGGCATTTAGAATTTTAAGTTCAAAATCTTTTCTCTTCTGAGAGAGAAGTTGATCATCAATCTCCTTTTGTTGGTCAACTATCCTGAGATTTGCTTCCTCAAGCTCTCTCAAGGCTTGTTGATACAACTCAGTAGACTTGACATCAACAACTGCCTCAGAGTTTTTGGCAAGTTCAATAGCCAATCTTTCATTTTCTCTCACACAATTATCATGAAATTCTTGTAGCATAGTGAAATCTTCCATCAACTTTCCAAGGGAAAGCTTCAAGTTGACCTCACTATTGTTTTGTGAGATGAATGATGGTGAACTAGAAGTAGAGGATACCTCATCATCCTCAAGAGCCATTTTGCAGACATCATCATCATCATCACTGTTGGAGAACAGTCCATCAGAAGAGTTGAAGCTTTCAGCACTATCAGATTCTTCACCAGCCATCATGGCCTTTCTATTGGTGAATTTTCTGTCTCTTTTAGCTTGTCTCTCTCTTCTCTCCTTAGAGCTTAATTCAGGGCAATCATACTGGAAGTGCCCTTTCTTCTTGCAGTTATAGCACAGATCTTCATCATCTTCTTTCTTTGATTCTTCTCTTCTTTTTTATGATGAAGGTTCAGCTCTACTGGACCTTCTCCTATCAGAGTACTTGTCCTCTGATCTCTTCTCTTCAGGCTTTTTGGCTTCAGCCTGAACTTCAGGAGAGTTGTACCTTCTCCTGAATTTGTTGTCCTGGAAGAATTTCTTGTATCTACCAAACCTTGAATTTAGCTTTTCAAACCTTCTAGCCGTCAAGGCTAGTTCTTCCTTCATTTCAGTCTTTGAGACTGACTTTGATGATCTTGGAGTGGACTGCATTTCTGGTTCAGAAGCTTTGGCTTTGAATGCCACTCCCTTAGTAGGATTTGAAGGTTCCTCAACAGGCTTTCTTCTATTGAGGTCGAACTCATAAGCTTTGAGTTCTGAGAAGATTTGTTGCATGGGCATGGTGGAGAGATCTTTGGTATTTTGCATCATTACAGCATAGACATCCCACTTTTGAGTGAGACTTCTCAAGATCTTCAACCCAACTTCTCTCTTGGTGTAGACCTTGCCCAATGAGTTGATCTCATTCATCACATCAGTGAATCTACCAACAAACTTATCAATGGACTCCTCAGACTCCATTGCAAACTGTTCAAATTTCTGCACTGCCACTTGGAGCTTATTCTCCTTGATCTTTTCAGTACCCTCACACATTTCTGCAAGAGTATCCCAAATTTCTTTGGCAGTTGTGCAGTGGTAGACCCTTCCCATGACTGCATCTGGAATTGTTTGATAGAGAGTGTTCATTGCTAGATAATTCAGATTATCCTTCCTCTTTTCATCAGCAGTGAAGTCATCTTCATCTTTAGGAAGTACATCTCTTGTATCTGCCCTTTGAGCCTCTGTGACTCTGGGATTAACAAATGTGAACACAAAAGGACCTCTTGTGATCACTCTCAACATATCAGTATGAAGAGATGCAAGATGAGCCCTCATTCTGATTTTTCAGAAATCATAATTATCAATTGAGAACATGGGCAATTTTTGATGAGATATGTGATTGACTGGATTAGTTGCCATATTGTCCAATCCTTGAACAGCAGGATGTGGAACTGCAGCATTTATATATTGATCAAGATTTTGTTGCTGCTGGTTCTGGTTGTTGTTATTTCCTCTTGCCATTTCTGTAAGAAAAGATTAGACAATAGATACAAATGACTTCAGATAGATCAGTTCAGTGACCACACCAAATATGTGATTTTTGAAAACCAAGATGGCTTTTTAGAAGCAGTGGTCTTTGAACCCCTGCTCTGATACCACTTGTTGGTCCTGAAAGGAGTATATAACAAGTGTATGGGGGAGGAATACACTTGTATGCAAATTCTTTTCTAATTTGATCAAGCCAGAGCTCAGCAAGGTTGTATTGGACAACTCTGCTGAAGATGATTAACTCTTCTAAGATAATCAATCTACTAAGTACTATTGAGTACTTAGTTGACTAACTATATAGGGAAGTTATATGTGCGGAATAGTAGTTGGCCCTTTTAGTTTAGACTCCTTTAGATTTTGAAATCACTTAGTCAATTCAATATAGTCCAGTTTCAGGGAACTTGTCCAAATCAGTTTTGCACAGTCTTTGAATGTTTATCCTTTGAAAGATCAGTTTGTGTGCAGTGTTGAATGTATGAAAGTACTTGAAATGTAAATCAACACAAGAGTTTATAGTGGTTCAGAGACTCAAGCTCCTACATCCACTTTCCCTGATTTAACAGGATAATTCCTTCACTCTTGGAATTAACTTGTTTTATAGTGCCAAGGTGCACTTGATCAAGAACACCACTCCTTGGTGAATTGATCCCTAGGATGTCTAGAGTCCTAGTACCCTCTTCTCAACTCAGAACTGAACTGTTCTTCTCTCAACAGTCAGCTCCTACCACTTCTACTACTACAACCTTCTCACTTTCACTCTTGAAAGATATGAGGATTGAAGTAAGGTTCCAACTAATGAGATATCCTTTACAATGAAGATCAGTGTATAAGGATAGGATATCTCTCTAAGCTTGTGTATGGATATACAATGTAGTACAGCTTAGATGAAGTGTTTGAAGACTAAGATAGTCTTTGAAAGCTATGAAAGTTCTATGAGCTTCAGAATTCTTGTGTAGTTGGATTCTGTTGAGGTGCTTTCAAATGGTCTTCACACTTCTGTATTTATAGACAAATGAAGGATTTGCCCGTTGGAGAGGCAGCCCCAAATGTCCATAAATGTCTTCTTTTAGTTCTTCAACTTAGAAGATAGGATCTTGATAGTGACATGTCCTCATTTGGGAAATAAACGGCTGTTAAGACTTTGCCTTCATTCTGCAGCACTCTTCCCAATGTCTGACTTTCAGATTCTCTTGTTAAGACTTGGACATGGCTTCTGAAGGTTGTTCCATTAATAGGACAACATTCCTCATCATTTGGACAACTCTCCTTATCACTATCAGCAGTCTTGCTTATCAGCAAGGTTGGCTTGCTCTTCTTCAGATGACTTAGCTTGTACCCTTTGCTTTACTTCAAAGTGATCTTAGCATGTTGATTTGTAGTTCTCTAGGGTATGGTTGTCTCTATTTCTTCAGCATAGTTGACCTCAAGCTTTCAGAGCACTTGGTCTTGATTTCTTGTACTGAGACAACTCCTCTGGACAACTCTCCTGATCAATATAGTTGGTCTTCCAAAAGACTTAGTGTTGTATCCAGAGTTTGAGCCTTGAGAGGACTTGTTCTAGATGGACTTCTAAGCATGTGTTCCCCCTCAAATTGTGCATCTAATCATCTAAGAGCTACCTAACATATTAGCTCCTCATCTAGCCTTTATACTATATGTTCTAACATTTCTAGAACATATTCAATTTTGACTTAGGCATGTCTCAGGGGGTTTTGGTATTCAATCAAAACATATCTCATTTTATTCCCAACAGAGTGAATGAGTAAATATTGGGTTATCGCAACGAGAGTTGGATAATTTTCATTAGAACCCCATTAATCTACATTAATTGCTTGAATGTGAGTTTAAGTAATTGGTGAGAAGACCATAGGAGTTTGGTTTCTAGTATTCAAGTGGAAAAACATGATTAGAGATTAGATTAGTTTAATTTAGATAGAGTAGAACTCCCTAATTGTGTGATTACCCGAGCAAGAACGTCTCTATTCTTCCTCCCGATCCTAGGTGCCTTACGCGATATATGCATTAGTGATTGCTTCTACCAAGCACCAACCTACGAATTACACATAGAAGTTGAACTTTAACACTATTTTCACACAATGACGAACACCCGAACACTACTTCTCTCCATTTGATCTTGATCATCATTTTACTTGTTTTTCTAGCTTAGTTAGTATTTATCTTGTTGATTTTGCATTTAATTTCATAGATCACCCCATGTTTCATCACTATAATTACGTGACGACACACAACACTAAGGCTACACAAGCTAACTAGTCTCGTGGTTTGATAATTTAACCGGGCACTTACTTTTACTACGAGGACCCTCTTATACTTGAGAGGTGAGTATTGAAAAATACGTGTCAATGGCCAAGGAAGAACTTTAGCCTCTGTTGAGATGAGGCTCACAGGTTCTGAGGAAGTAGTTTTACCAACCCTGGATGCCAGAATCAGTGGAGTTGAGACTGGTCTGCAAACAGTTTCAACTGAAGTCACCAAGGCTAAGGATGCAATGACCAAGTTTACAAAAACTGTGAAAAAGGAGCAGAAGGGCCTCAGAGAGA
This sequence comes from Galeopsis tetrahit, assembly GCA_963675135.1. Classification (NCBI taxonomy): domain Eukaryota; kingdom Viridiplantae; phylum Streptophyta; class Magnoliopsida; order Lamiales; family Lamiaceae; genus Galeopsis; species Galeopsis tetrahit. The sequence continues at coordinate 59,606,719 of OY776123.1, forward strand.
GATACAAGAACAATGTGCTAGTCCTAAGAAGAACAATCAAGGATGCCCTGAGGCAAAGGACAGCAGCCCAAAGAAAGAAAGCTGAGGAGCTTAAAGCTGCAATGGTAAAGGAAGCTGCTGAATTCCAAGCTAGCCTGACACTGCCCTCTGAATTGCAAGCTGAAGAGGCAACCCAAGTGAGAAAGTCAAAAAGGCTGAAGAAAGCAGCCAAGTTGCCTGAAATCCAAGAAGAGGAAACTGAAGAAGACGAAGAGGACAAGGAGCCTGAAGTGAAACAGCCCAAACTTGCTGATGATCCCTCAAAACTGTTTGAAGAGGGATTTGGGAAAGATCCAGAAACACAAGAGAAGTTGGCTCTTCAGAGAGCTAAGGAAAGAATGGATCAGTTGGTTGAGGCCAACAAAGCAAGAGATACTAGAAGGGCAAGTTTCAGAGCTCCAAGGAGAAGGGCCTCTTACAGAAAATTGAAGCCTCAATTGCTTCAGAGATGGGACACTCAATACCCTCACCATGACAAATGGGTGCCAATCCAATTGAATGATGCATTGGAGGAGGCCAAGAGGAGATTTGTTTATGACTTCTATGTCATAGGAAAATGTCTTGGAGAGGATATTAAGGAAATCTTTGGCCAATTCATGTTTGACAACTACAGAGAGTTGTACCAGAAGCTGTTTGCAGCTGATATTGCCAGAATTGAGTTCAAAGCACCAGGTCCTATCCTGTACTTGCCTCCCAAATTCAATGGGAATCTGATAGATGAAGGGAAGATCTTGGAGGAGTTCATCTCCATTATGAAGATGGAAAAGATGAAGCTGGGTCCCAAAGGTACAAATCAGGAGATTTGGGAACTTAAGAAGAGAGTTTGGGCTCAGTATGGGATTGCTCCTCAAGATGATGGTTCTTTCTGAAGAATAAGTCCTCTTTCCCTTTATCTATGTCTTAATTTGTTGATTATCTCTATCAGTTATGCTTAAATTTCTGCATAGTTAGTCCTTGTGTTTTCCAGCACTGTAATGCTTTTTGATATATATTAAAGGACTACCATTTTCATCAGAGATAACAACTCATTATCTCAACTAACCTGACATAACCTATATACTTGATTTATTATTGTGCTAACAGTTTGTTTCAGGAAAATTGACCAGATCAACCATTCTGAAGACAAAATTTAGTATAAGTCAAGTTCCCTTTATAATAGGTTTTGGCATCATCAAAAAGGGGGAAATTGTTGGGAAATAAATTGATTTTGATTAAGATACCAAAACCCCTGATTGATGATGATCAGATTAGTTGAGATACAAATAAGTAAGCATCAGTCTAGTTGTCTCAGGGTAGTTGAGATAGTAAAAAATGTCTAAGTCTAAATCTCAGAAATGTTGTTAGATTTCTAGTTCAAGATAGTTGTCCAAAGCTGAAAATGTTAGGCAGCTCTATGTTCTTAAGTCTTGTAGGACAAGTTTGCTGATTTCACAGAGACAAGTAAGCTGAGGAGGACAACATGGCTGAATAATCAAAGATGGAAAGCCAAAACTGTAAGTACTGATAAGAGCTACATCAGATCCGTTTGAAGGCTTGAAGATCAAGAGCATTGAATGATGCATGCACAGAAGACAAATTTAATGAAGCATGTAATACCATCAAGCCTGAACAAGCATTGAAGACTTAGAAGCATTAAAGACTGAAGAATTGAATGAATGTTGGAACATTCCACTTGCAGCATGAATGTTCTGGGAACTTGTCCCATCTGACCGTTGAAAGAAGTACAAAGTCTGCCACAATCAACCTTAGGAAATGTGCAAATTTGGAAGCTGACACAAGTCATCTCAGCCGCATTTTTCAGAAGTCAACACATTCTGTTGGGATATAAATTCATCCTAAGCCCCACTTAATGTTAAAATAGTTTTGATGGCCAAAACACTTAGAGTTTATAAATGTAATAGGATCAGCTGACTTGTATAGAACAGCTTAGACTAGTCTTGTGTGATCAACTGTATTGATATCAGCTGATTAGCACAGTCCTGGCTTACATGCCTATCCTCAAGATGAGAAGAGTAGAAGACATGAAGACTAGAAGATCCTTGAAGACCAGATAAGTTAAGGTGCTTGTATACCTACCTATCTGATGGAGTCCCAGATTGAAGATGGCCTAAAAGCAGTACAAAGAATTTCCAGATCAGAAGAGTGTTACTCGTCTGATATCAGAAGACAGAAGACCTAAGGCCAGAAGAGTAGTCAGAAGACTAGAAGTACAGATCAGAAGACTATGTGCTCTTCCAGGACTCGGCTGATTCCTAAGTCATCTTGCAATTCAAACGAAGACCTACCTTATTTAGAAGATTGACATGATCCCAGGATTGAAGCAATCAAGCGGCTGGAATCAAGGAATCAAGCTATGATGGAAAGATTGCTCAAACGGCTAGTCAACTCCAACGGCTAGTTGCAACCAATCTCCATTATAAATACAAGAGGATGAGAAATCACAAAAAAGAAGTCACAAGAGAGAATTCAACAAGCCAAGCAAGCAATCAAAGCTAAAGCCATACAGTTCTAAAGAATTCTCAAAAGAGCCAGAAACCATTAGATTATCTATAGCTCTTAAGTGATTTCTATCCAACCCTTAAGAACCTGAAACCTGTTCATATTGTATATCAATTGTTTTAGGCATAGTGGTTAAGCAAATTATAAGCTTGAACCATTAGTTGGATACACCTCAAAAACCCCAAACCCTCACCGAAAGGTTAAAGTTTTTGAAACCCCTTAAAGTGCAAGTGCTTACAATCACTTGTGGAGACCGTAGCTGTTAGGACGGCTCAGATCTCAAAGTCCTAACCTTGGGACTATAAAGGTCAAGACCCTTGTAATTTGTGGAAATTAAAGGGATTAAACATCACGTTAGGACGTGAGAGTGGACGTTGGAACGTATATCCGAACCACTATAAATCCGGTGTTATTTACTTTCTGCACTTTACATTTCTGCCTTTACATTCATTATTATATAGTGCATACTGTGATTTCAACACTCTTCAAAACAAGGCCATAACTTTCAAACCAGCATCAGCTGAGTATTTTCATTAAGTAAAACAAGTTACAAGAACGAGTCTAAACCAGGGCCACCATAATTCCGCATATAACCTCCTCAGTCAGATCACTATAGTCATCTGGACCAGCAGACTTGCAGTCCAGTTGACATAGCAATCAGAAGAGGTTCCCAACTCTGTTTGAAAAAGTTTTAAAGTCTATTCACCCCTCCCCTCTAGACTTTAAACCCATTCACTACTCGTTCAGGGACCAACAAGTGGTATCAGAGCAGTGGTTCTAACGGACTACTGTCTCTAGATTATCAGAAGACTTGAGGGAGTCTTTCTGTAGTCCTCTTGAACAGATCTTTTGAAAAACTTGTTTTTGAAAATTCATACAGCATGAGTGCTAACATGCGAAAGTTGCCTAAGTTTTCAGTTGAGGATTATGATTACTGGAAGATCAGGATGAGGAAGAATCTCACATCAGTCCACTACAAGATGTGGTCTGTAATCACTGAAGGCCCAATCACCATCATGACAGTCAACACTGCAAATGGTGATCCAGAAGTCCCAGTTGGAGAACTGGTTCCCAAGCCTATGAGGGATCTCACACCAGAAGAGATGAAGCAATCAAACCTTGATAGCATTGCTCAAGATTACATAATGCAAACTCTTCCAAATGAGTACATTGCAAAGGTCATCCACGGTGAGTCAGCCAGAGAGATGTGGGAGGCATTGGCACTCCTCTGTGAAGGAACTGAGCTGATCAAGGAAAGCAAATTGTCGACAGCAGTCAAGAAGTTTGCACACCTCAAGATGCACCCAGGAGAAACTATTGATCAGCTGGACAATAGATGTACAAAGATCATAAATGAGATTGAATCTCTAGGCAAGAAGTATACAAATAGAGAGAAAAACTTGAAGATCTTGGACTCTTTACCCAAGAGATGGAAACTCAAGAAGACCATCATCAAAGATACTCAAGATATCAAGAAGTGGTCTACTCAAACTCTATTTCAGAACCTAAAAGCTCATGAATATGACCTTGACAGAGAAGAAAACTCAGGAAGTGATGAGTCAACTGCAGCCCCATCTACCTCCAAGACTGTAGCCTTCAAGGCAGCCAATACAAAAGCTGCAAGTACCTCATCTGGCAAGGCCTCTCTGAAAACAGAAGACTGTGAAGGATCAGACATGAGTCTGAAGGAACAAATGGCTCTTATGATCAAGAGATTCGAAAGGATGAACACTCTCAACAGCAAATATAGAAAATTCTATAGAAACTACAAAGATAGAAGAGCAAGTTCACCCTCCAGAGGTTCCAGAGAAAGAACACCAGAAAGACATCCTAGAAAGGATGTGGAGTCATCTAACAGCCGAGGATCCAGAAGAAGAGATGCCACTCCTCCAAGGAAAGGCAACTCAAATCAGAAACCTGGATCATGCTTCAACTGTCGCAAACCAGGACACTATGTCTATGAATGTCCTGAGCTGGATTTGGATGACAAAGAAGAAAGAAGGCCAAGAAGAACTTCAGACAAGAAAGCTATGGTGACTGAAGAATCTGAATATCAAAGTGATGAACTCCCTACATCACCAGACTTCCAAATCTTCTCAGATGATTCAGATGACCTAGCTATGATGGCTATAGGTGAAAATGAGGTAAACTCCTATGCTACTACTTTCCATTCACCTATTTTTTCACAATCAGATGAGATAAACTCATCTGAAGGCGAATTAGAAGACACCTATTATCAATCTTTAAGAAAAGTAAAAGGTGATCTGGATATTGCCACTAGAGCTTTTATAGAAGTGGAAGAGGAGAATAAGGATCTAAGGAAAGAAATTGCTAAGTTGAAAAAGGTTAAGTTTGATAACACCCCTGAGCTGGCCACAATGAATGAAAGATTGACCAGAGAAGTGGAGCTTCTTAAGGAAGAAAATACCACAATAACTCAGTTGTATGAGGGGATGTTACAAACTCAAGCTTTAGAAACTAAGGAACTTCGTTCACTACAATCCAAATTCGATGACCTCTTCCAAGCACACAAGCTCTTAGAAAGGGAGAAGGAATGCCTAAATCAAAAGATATCAGAGTTCAATAAAGCCTCTACTACTATTGAAAGTATCTCTGAGTATTATAGATCAAATGGCAATAAGATGGGTTTTGGCTATGAACTCAACCCATCTACATCCTCTCCAGCTGGGGGTAGTACACCTAACAAGTGCACTACTCAGACACATGAAAAGGGTGAGTGTTCTAAACACAATGAACCTAATATGAACCAAAAGGCATCTGTACCAGCTAAGGCTAACTATCCCAAAACCAAAAATGGTAAAGGACAAGCTAACCCCAAGCCTGTACAGAGGAACAGCAAACAGCCTAGACCATCTCGGCTGAGACAGTCTCAGCTGTATGCTGCTCCAGCCAAGAAGAAGAAGGCTTCTTCAAACAAATCTGTTCTCTTTGCACCCCCTATCTCTTATGATATTGTGAGAACAGAAGAGTATGGTCCATATAATCGTGTGCATCGACCAGCTAATGCACCCAGGCTGAATGTAACTAGTCAAAAGATCATGTATGTACACTCCTATAAAGGGAAACCATTTGACTTTTACTTAGCTGACACTAAGGACAAATCAGATCAGTCCAAGGTGCTGACTGGTAAGATTTGGTTCTGTGATGCCCGAGGGAAACAACTCAAGTGCTCAAGGTTGTTCAAACGACCAATGTATATGTGGGTTCCCAAGGGTAGTACTAACACCCAAGGACCCAAAACAAAATGGGTACCTAAGACTTAACTTTTCTTGCAGGAAAGGAGGGACCTATACAGAAGAGGAGGTCTAGCAGGAGAAACTTGGTACATAGATAGTGGATGCTCAACTCACATGACAGGAACCAAAGCCCTGCTGACCAACTACATAGAAAAGAAAGGTCCAAAAGTCTTCTTTGGTGATAACGCGCATGGTAACACAAAAGGATATGGCACCCTTAAAAATGGTGACATTGAGGTACATGATGTATCATATGTAGAAGGTCTTAAGTTTAATTTATTATCTGTTTCTCACTTTTGTGACACTGGTTACTCAGTCAAATTCTCTAAAGATGAGTGTCTCATAAGTGATAAGAGAACAAAACAAAACCTTCTAACAGGGTCTAGAAAGGGAAGTATGTATCTTGCAAATTGGAACAGCTGTCCTAAGGATACATGTCTGCTTGTGAAGAGCCCTAAAGATGTCAGCTGGCTATGGCACAAACGTCTTAGTCATCTGAACTTTAAGACTATGAACAAGTTAGCAAGGGAATCCTTAGTTGATGGTCTGCCTAATGAACTCTACTGTAAAGATCAGGTGTGTGATGCATGTCAACAAGGAAAGCAAACAAAGGTCTCCTTCAAGACCAAGAAGACAGCATCAACCAGCAGAGTTCTTGAACTGCTTCACATGGATCTCTTTGGACCAATCACTCCAACCACTCTAACAGGGAGGAAGTACACTCTTATTGTTGTAGATGATTATTCCAAGTTTACTTGGGTTATCTTCTTATACAAGAAGAGTGAAACACAGCAGAAGCTCCCTGAACTATTGAAGAGGATCCAAGTAGAGAAAGGAGAACCAATTGTGAAAATTAGAAGTGACAAAGGCACTGAATTCATTAACTCTTATATTATTGCCTATTGTACTTCTAATGGTATTCAGCATGAGACAAGTGCAGCAAGAACACCACAACAGAATGGTGTAGCTGAAAGAAGAGTCAGAACACTCAAAGAAGCAGCCAGAACACTCCTTGCTGAATTCTCCACTCCCAAGAAGCTATGGGCAGAAGCCATCAACACAGCTTGTCACACTCAAAACAGGTCAGGTATTCATAAAATACATGAGAAAACCCCATATGAACTATGGAAAGGTAGAAAACCTAGAGTATCTTACTTTCATATATTTGGTTGTAAGTGTTTCATTCACAACAATGGGAAGAGTAAGTTGAATGCTTTTGATGCCAAAGCAGATGAGGGGATATTTTTAGTATACTCCTCAACTAGCAAAGCATTTAGAGTACTCAACAAACGAACCCTTCTTGTGGAAGAAACACCTCATGTTGTTTTTGATGAATCTTGTGAAAAGAATGCAGTAGAAACAAACTCAGCTGCAGATCAGATGAGACATCTAGTGATCAAGTCCAAACCAGATGAGTTCATTGAAGTCAATGAACCTTTCCCTGAAGAACCAGAGGAGGATAAGCCTCATAGACCTGTCACTAGATCTCAAACTCAAGCAGGACAAGCTGACCAGAATCAAGATGCACCAATCCCAAATGCCAGGGGGAATGATCTCCTTGACACTCAAGATACAGATGATGATCGACCTAATCAAGTCAGCCCTCCTGATGGCACTAGATCAGATGAGAATCCAAGCTCATCCAATGCAGATACTCCTGTGAGGCATACATGGAGAAACAATCATCCATCAAACCTCATCTTAGGAGGAGCTGACTCAGGTGTCAAGACAAGAAGACAACTGAATCAGAACTCACAATCATCTATGTTCTGCTGGTGTGCTTTCCTATCCAACATTGAACCAGCTGATATAGAAGAAGCAATGACAGATAGCAATTGGATCACTGCTATGCAAGAAGAACTAAACCAATTCGAAAGAAATGAAGTCTGGGAATTGGTAGATCGTCCTGAAAACCACAATGTAGTAGGAACAAAGTGGGTATTCAAGAACAAGAAGGACGAAAATGATATGATAACTTGAAATAAGGCTAGGCTAGTTGCATAAGGATACTCTCAATCTGAAGGGATTGACTATGATGAAACCTTTGCTCCAGTAGCCAATTAGAAGCCATACGACTGTTTCTAGCTTATGCATCATATATGGGCTTCAAGGTATATCAAATGGATGTCAAGAGTGCTTTTCTAAATGGTATTCTGGTAGAAGAAGTATATGTAGAGCAGCCTCCAGGTTTTGAAAAAGGTTATCAAGTATATCGACTGAAGAAGGCTCTCTATGGTCTAAAACAAGCCCCCAGAGTTTGGTATGACACATTGTCACAATTCCTACTTGACAATGGATATACAAAAGGCAAAGTGGATAGAACTCTTTTCAGAATACAAGAAGGAGAAGACATCCTAATGGTGCAAATATATGTAGATGATATTATATTTGGATCACACAATCATGAGATGTGCAAGAAGTTCTCTGAACTTATGCAAGGAAAGTTTGAAATGAGCATGATGGGTGAGATGAATTATTTTCTAGGACTTCAAGTCAAGCAGAGTTCAGAAGGGATCTTCATCAACCAGTCCAAGTATACCAAGAGCCTATTAGAAAGATTCAAATCCCTACAAAGCAAGACTGCAAGGATTCCAATGATGACATCTTTCAAAATGGAACCAGATGAGTCTGGAAAGGCAGTTGATCAAGCTGAATATAGAGCACTGATTGGATCTCTACTATATCTTACAGCTAGCAGACCAGACATAACATTTGCTGTAGGAGTATGTGCTAGGTTTCAAGCAAACCCAAAGCAAAGTCATCTAGAAGCAGCAAGGAAGATTCTCAAGTACCTAAAAGGAACAGTCAACCTAGGACTATGGTACCCTGCTGATGACAATCTAGAATTGAGTGGCTATTCTGACTCAGACTATGGAGGATGTAGAATTGATAGGAAATCCACATCTGGAACCTGTCAATTTCTAGGCAATAAGCTGATATCATGGTTCTCTAAGAAGCAAACCTCAGTTGCAACCTCCACCACTGAAGCAGAATACATGGCAGCTGGTAGTTGTTGTAGTCAGCTGCTCTGGCTAGTTCAACAACTCAAGGATTACAATGTAGAGGCAAGAGAAGTCCCTATTTATTGTGATAGCAGCAGTGCCATTGCCATCACTCAAAATCCAGTCCTCCACACAAGGTGCAAGCATGTCGACATTCGACACCACTTCATAAGAGACCACCTTGAAAAGAAGGACATCAAGATGGAGAAAATTCACACAGATATCCAAAGAGCAGACATCTTGACTAAGCCCCTAGCTGAAGAAAGGTTCAAAATCCTATGTTACAGCTTAGGACTCCTGGACCCAAGCACATGAAGAAGGAAAGATCAGCTGAAAACCTCAGCTGACCCAAGTGCAGCAGACTAGGAGGATCAGATGAGGTGAATAGACACCCTCATCTTCAGGTAAGTTCTTTCCCAATGAAGACAAATAAAGCTGAGGGAAAACTTAGAGTCATCTAATCAAGGGGGAATCAATGATACCTTAAGAATCCTTGATGAAATACTCTAAAATCTGCATTGCATATCATATCATATATATATATAGCAGACTTGAACAAAGTTATTTGATCTCTTTATTCCCAGCAATGTATACTATGTATAATAATAAACTATTCTTCATAAAATACTTTATTTATATACATAAATACAGTGTACTATTGAGTTATACTTGGTTGGATTAATACACCACCGACTCAACAGTATGCATGCACAGTACGGATTTCAAATAACTCTTGCTCAAAATTTATAAATTCTGCATTCCATAAGATAAAGTCTGAATATCTTTAAATGTGAACCCTTAGATCAAGAATCTCATTGTTGATCTTAAGAAGTAACTTTTCAGAAATTCAGACCTATCAACTCTATAGTTTTGTCATCTTTCACTCCACTACCTCATTTCTACCCCTATAAAAGGAGGAAGTTATGAGAACACCTAAGAACACAAATCACCAACTATAATTTTTGTTTCAGGTATGGAGAAGATCGAAAGAAAAGATGGAATGGAGATCATCCCTCAACCAAAGTCTTGGGTGAAGGAGATGAAGATTTGTCCAGAAGATGAAGATGATGCAGATCAGCATACTTGGTTTAACCAACATAAGTATGTCTATGAAAACTAGAGGAAAGAGAGAAGTCCTTATTGAAAACTAGAGGAAAGAGAGATGCAGAGGACAGAGTAGCAAACAAGCAGAGCTTCTTCTCCAGGGGGAAGTTCTACAAGGAGAGCTTGTTATCAAAAGCTATTGTGTCTAAACAGAACATGAAGGCTGAGTCCATGGCCCTCTCTTCGACTCCATTGAAGCCTCTTCCAATCTTCCTTCTCTTTCAAGAGTAGCGAAGAGATTCAATTAGGACACATTTGATGCTACAACTCATCTGATGATGAGGAACATCAGATGGTAAGGGCAACCTGAACCAGTAGGATATCATCCAGGCTGATCATCTACATATTGATTTGATGGTCCTACTTGATTCAGATAGAGCTGGAAGATCCATCAAACCAGGTTGGATCACCACTCACAATAAAGCTGGAAGATCCATCATCCAGGTTGGATCATCACAGCAACAATGAAGGATCCATCAAGCCAAGTTGGACCTTCAAAGCACAGAAGATTTACTCAACAAATCTCAATCCTCCACTCAGCTGATCAGAAGACCAACTCAGCTGACCAGAAGACTTTCAAGGAAAATCAGCAGACCTCTTGAAGAAATCAGAAGACTTCACTCTGCTAACAAGATCATTTGATTTTTGAGTTTAATGACTATCTTTGATCATGTAATTCATTCTAGATTTATTCCTGAATGTAATTAAACAAATTGGCCTATATAAGGAATGCAATTCACTTATAAAAAACGGCCTTGATGATCAATTCTTGCCACAAAATTAGTCACAACGGCTATTTTTGGTAATGATGTCATTAATACTCAATTACCAAATTGCCAGCAAATCAACTGTTGCCACATGGCAAATTCAGCCGGCAAATTTAAAGGAAGGCCCGAAATCAAAGAAGGAAAATCTTGGGCTCTACTCCACAATTAAACCCAATTCTGACCGTTAGATCAAGAATTGTTGGAGTATATATACACACCCTTAAAACCTCTTCCAAACCCTTTCGCTCACAATACCCTATTGCTTTCAATACTCTCTCGTTCTGCAAATTTCTTTCAAGCTCTCAAAACCCTAACACTCGAAATATACTATGGCAATCATTGAAATTTACGACGAGAAGACCAAGAGCACTGGCACCTTGGATGCTGCAAAGTGGTCCAAGGAAGGGAAGATGTTCACAGAGAATGCTCTGTTTTTCAAAGGCAAACACACAGCTGCAAACAAGGAAATCCTTCTCCGTTGCATCAACCTCAACCTGCGAGAGTTTCTGGAAGCAGCACCCACCAACGTTTATGAACAAGACGTGCTAGCTTTCTATGCAAACGCTGTGATGAAGGGATCGTATGTTGAAAGTGTCATGGGTGGACACAAGGTCAAGGTAACAAGGGAAATCCTTCAGGAACTGTTTGGTTTGTCAAGGGGGAAGATCAATATCTCCACCTACATCATGAATAAGGAGAAAGAATACATGGAGATGTTCACTGATGGGAGAATCAAGGCTGCTGATGCCTCTGGACTCAAGAAATCCCAATTAGAACCTAAGTTTCAAACCCTGATGGATATAGCAGGCAAGATGCTGCTAGGTAACACTTTCAGCCATGATGCTGTTACCACCTTAAAAATTAGAGTTATGGCTGCAATCTGGGATCAGATTGATGGAGACTGGCAAGGGCTTTTCTTGGACAGAATTGCTCTTGAAGCCAAGAAGGTGACTTTGGACCTTCAATCAAGAGAATGGAAGGTGACCTCTACTGTCAGCTTTGTCAACAAGCTGAGTATCATCCTTCCAGAAGTACTCCCAAGAAAGTACAAGATGGGACCTCACAAGACCTTCCACATCTCCAAATATTATTTAAGAAAGGACGCTCTTGCTGAGGCAGCAAGGTTGAAAGAAGAGAGGAATAAGCTGTTAGCTGAAGCATCCTCCAAAGATGTTATGGAAAAGGCAGAAGAGTCCACTCATAACTCTGCTGCTGAAGAAGAAGAGGAGCCATCGAAAGAAGAGGCTCAAAAGAAGGTTGCTGAAGAGGATGATGATGACAATCAGACCTTAGCACAAAGAAGATATTTGATCAGATCAGGGCTCATCTCCCCATCTGATTCAGATGTCACTCCCACTGCCTCTCCTTTGAAAAAGGCAGGTACTTCTAACCCCTCTCTCACTTTCACACCTTCTAAACTATCAAAGGGTCAGAAGAGAAAGAAGAACACTTCTTCTTTCACAAAGAAAGCCAAGAAATCCAGGCTCCCTACTCCAATGAGCATAGCCCCTATTTCATCCTTCAACCCTTCTGATGATACCGACCCATCTGAACCCTCACACACTGATGCCCAAATCCCTGCTGATACTCACACAGCAGAGGAACAAGCCCAGCCTAACCCTGCTGATGTTCAACCAGCAGACAACCAACCTCAGACCACCTCCACACAACCTGCTGATGATCAGACTCAGATTATATCCACAATCCTTGCTGATATTCAAACAACAAATGTCCAAGATCATCAAGCTCAAACACCTACTGATCTTCAAGACGAAACTGAACCAGACCAGCAGACCCATAACCCTGCTGATGAACAAATTACTGAAGATCAATCCCAACCTCCTACCCAACAAGAAGAAATCACTTCCCAAATCCCTGCTGATACTCACACAGCAGAGGAAAATGCCCCAACTACCCAAACCCCTACCATCATTGTCCCTTCTGCTCCAGAAGACTTGGCACCAGAAGACCTGGTTCAACCTGGTCCTTCTCAACCTCAGTTCAGAATGGTGCACTATCCCATGTGCCAAACAGAAAAGATAATGAGGATGAAGATAGCCAACCTGCTCAAGACCACCATCCCTGGAGTTGATGAGACTTCAATCCAGTTTGAACAAGTGCTTAGGGTATGCACTTGGATTGAGCTCAGAAGAGATGATGTAGATGACCTTCTTGAGGTCATGGAAGGAATGGGAGGAAAGGAAAACTTCCTCGACTGGGAGATGGAGCAAAAGGAAGTTGCTCAAGTTCAATCCTTTGCTCAGCTGCTATCAGATGAGGCACTAACTGCAGTCTGCAACCGGATCCTAGGAATCTCCACTGCTGATGTCCCTAACCCAGTAGGTTCATCGGATCAGCAGACAGCTGAACAAGCAAAGATGAAGGAATCAGCTGCACCAGCCTTGGTGGAAGACTCAGCTGCCCCTGCTGAAGACTCAGCTGCACCAGCTGACAAAGAAGAGATTGAAAGATAAGTAGTCAGAGTACCAGCTCACTTCAAATCTTTAGACGATCTGACTCACTTCATTGACAATCAAGAGGATGCAGGCAGACGAATCATGACCCATCTGACTAAGGCCACTACCTGCTACCTCAATGAGGAGTACCTATCAGCCGAAGAAAGAGGCAAAGCAATAATTGTTCATCCAAAGCCTCAAGGTACACCCTCTACTTCTACCCCATCTGTTGACCTTACAGCAGACATCTGCTCCCAGGTCAAAGCTGCAATAGACTTGCACTTTGAGAAAGGTTTAGGCCTGCAGCTAGGAAGATATGTTGAGAAAGCTGCAAGGGAACAGAAGACTCGTCTTCATGACCAGATTCTTGACGTTGAAGACAAGTTTGGTGAAGCACTTCATCAGCAGATAGGAGAATACTTGAGTACCTATCAGAAGTTGTCAACCGACACCTCCAAAAGGTTTGCTGATCTTTACACTGATGAGATGCACCGCATGGAGACCACCTACAAGACAAGAATTGAGGATGCTGAAGCAAGAGCCACTGAAGGACAAGCTCTTCTTAAAACAGCTGCAGAGGAGAATGAGAAATTGCGGACTCAGCTGAAGGAGACAGCAGCCAAGTTGGAAGCTCTTACGACTAGATTTGAAGCTGCCTCCTCCTCCAATTCACATGCTGAAGTTCTAGAGCACAGCATAACCCATCTGACCCAAGTTGCCAAGGTCAATGCCATGGCACTGAAACAAACTCTGAAAGTGGAAATCATGAATTCCATGAAGCCTTTTGCGGCTGCACTTGCTGAAGCCAAAAAGGGGGAAGATATGTTGATAAAGGCTCTAGAGAAGTCTACTGCCCAGCAAGCTGAACTGGTAGTAGCACAAGATGACTTGACTGAAACCTTGGGTGGTTTAAAGAGCAAAATCAAGAACAGGCAAGGCAAAGACAAAGAAATTGCTCTAGAAGATACTCAAGCACCCACTCAAGCTCCTGCCAAGAGTCTACAGATCACTGCTCCTGTAGAACAAGTTTCTGAAAAGAGAATGACAAGGAAAAGAAAGGCAGATGAGCAAGCTCAGTCAGCTCAGACCAGCAAGAAATCAGCTCCAGCAGAGCCTACTGCAGAAGAGAAAGAGGCTCTAGAGTTGAAGAAAAAGAAATTGCTTGAAGCTCAAGAGCTTAAGCAAAAGAAGCTGAATGATGCGAAGGCAGTCAAAGCCAAATTTGAAAGAAGAATTGCCAAACTCAGGAAAGCAATGAAGGACAAAGCACAAGAAGACAGTGTCCTAGTGTTTGACAGCAATTATGTGGATTACTTAGCCCTTCAAGATGAGCTACCAAGATGGTACCCCCTGAAGAAGAAGTGGCAAATTCAACACCACATAGTAAGGAAATTTGGTCCTCTCCCTTCTTATGAAGAAGAATTTCTTCAATTCTCCCAGTTCATGAACATTGAAGATCCAGAGTTCTGGGAAGAAATTGTCAAGACAGCCAAAGGACTTGACAACTGTAGAATCCTAACTCCTGAAGAACCCAAATGGGATGCACCCCTTCTGGATTCAGGAAGAGCCAACATGATAGAAATCAAGAAGATTCTGTACAAGATCTATGAAGAGGAGAATGTTACAGATGTACAGCACATGGAAGAAGTTCGAGCTCGTCTGTACCTTGCCTACCGCATTTGAAGATCAGAAGACCTGATGAAGACTAGCTTAGAAGTTTAAAAAACTATTACTTGTAATCTGTAAAAGTTCTATCTATATTCAAGTTCTAGTTCTTTCTGCTTACAAGACAAACTCTCATTGTCTTCATCAGATGCTTCAGTCTTAGCATGTTATAAACTCTTATCTTATTTCATTAAGAGCATTTATCAAGTATAGTTTTGGCTTCATCAAAAAGGGGGAAATTGTTGGGATATAAATTCATCCTAAGCCCCACTTAATGTTAGAATAGTTTTGATGGCCAAAACACTTAGAGTTTATAAATGTAATAGGATCAGCTGACTTGTATAGAACAGCTTAGACTAGTCTTGTGTGATCAACTGTATTGATATCAGCTGATCAGCACAGTCCTGGCTTACATGCCTATCCTCAAGATGAGAAGAGTAGAAGACATGAAGACTAGAAGATCCTTGAAGACCAGATAAGTTAAGGTGCTTGTATACCTACCTATCTGATGGAGTCCCAGATTGAAGATGGCCTAAAAGCAGTATAAAGAATTTCCAGATCAGAAGAGTGTTACTCGTCTGATATCAGAAGACAGAAGACCTAAGGCCAGAAGAGTAGTCAGAAGACTAGAAGTACAGATCAGAAGACTATGTGCTCTTCCAAGACTCGGCTGATTCCTAAGTCATCTTGCAATTCAAACGAAGACCTACCTTATTTAGAAGATTGACATGATCCCAGGATTGAAGCAATCAAGCGGCTGGAATCAAGGAATCAAGCTATGATGGAAAGATTGCTCAAACGGCTAGTCAACTCCAACGGCTAGTTGCAACCAATCTCCATTATAAATACAAGAGGATGAGAAATCACAAAAAAGAAGTCACAAGAGAGAATTCAACAAGCCAAGCAAGCAATCAAAGCTAAAGCCATACAGTTCTAAAGAATTCTCAAAAGAGCCAGAAACCATTAGATTATCTATAGCTCTTAAGTGATTTCTATCCAACCCTTAAGAACCTGAAACCTGTTCATATTGTATATCAATTGTTTTAGGCATAGTGGTTAAGCAAATTATAAGCTTGAACCATTAGTTGGATACACCTCAAAAACCCCAAACCCTCACCGAAAGGTTAAAGTTTTTGAAACCCCTTAAAGTGCAAGTGCTTACAATCACTTGTGGAGACCGTAGCTGTTAGGACGGCTCAGATCTCAAAGTCCTAACCTTGGGACTATAAAGGTCAAGACCCTTGTAATTTGTGGAAATTAAAGGGATTAAACATCACGTTAGGACGTGAGAGTGGACGTAGGAACGTATATCCGAACCACTATAAATCCGATGTTATTTACTTTCTGCACTTTACATTTCTGCCTTTACATTCATTATTATATAGTGCATACTGTGATTTCAACACTCTTCAAAACAAGGCCATAACTTTCAAACCAGCATCAGCTGAGTATTTTCATTAAGTAAAACAAGTTACAAGAACGAGTCTAAACCAGGGCCACCATAATTCCGCATATAACCTCCTCAGTCAGATCACTATAGTCATCTGGACCAGCAGACTTGCAGTCCAGTTGACATAGCAATCAGAAGAGGTTCCCAACTCTGTTTGAAAAAGTTTTAAAGTCTATTCACCCCTCCCCTCTAGACTTTAAACCCATTCACTACTCGTTCAGGGACCAACACATTCATTTAAGAAACCATTGAAGGACCTTCTTACACATTGGATAATAGAAGGTTGGCCTCCATAGTCGTTTCAATGAAGCTGCAAATAGACAATTTGAAATGTTATCTCTCCAACGGATAGTTGATCAAATTGCTCTATAAATTTAGAAGTCATCCAAGGATTCAATCATCCAACTATCTGCTATCAAACTACTATCAAGCAATCAAAGGAAACCAAAGATGTTCTATACAATTCTAAGTTTCCTGATCACTTCAAAAGCTAAGCATTTCTTGTAATATCCCAAGCTTAGCACTGAGATATCCTATAACCTTTACATTGTACTTATTGTAAAGGGTATCTCTATTAGTTGGAACCAAAACCTCAAACCCTTACCTCATTGAGTGAAGTAGAGTTTGTTGTAGAAGTAAGGAGTTAAGGACTGTTGAGTGAAAATACAGTCTTAACTCAGTGAGATTGAGCACTAGGACTCAGATTATCCTAGGGATCAAAGCACTAAGATAGTGTTATTGATCAGTGCACCTTGGCACTATAAAACAAGTTAATTCCAGGTTTAAGGAATTATTTTGTTTAATCAGGGAAAGTGGATGTAGGAGCTTGAGTCTCTGAACCACTATAACTTGCTGTGTCATTTACTTATTGCATTATTTTCTTACTCACATTCTTGCAAAAGATCATACTAAAAGAGTTTATCTCAGCAAAGTTGAGCAAAACAGTTTTTGGACAAAGTCCCTGATTAACTGGTTTTTCAGAAACTAACTTGGAGTATTCTTTCAAAGAAAAGGTCAACCAAAAAGAAAAGGATTTGCATACACAAGTGCATTTCCCCCCCCCCCCCCTTCTCATACACTTGTGTCATACTCCATTCAGGACCAACAAAAGACCATTCACAACTTTCTAATCTTTTAGAACAAAGCAATAACCAATCTCTTTCTAATCTTCATGAAAAGATAATTCACAACTTTCTAATCTACTACTCAACTACATAAGTTGCATTCCCCTAACACTCCACCTATGCTCATCTTCACGTACTCAAAAAATGTTAAACTCTAATCTCCCAAGCATCCCTCTGCAAGAAACCTTGTTGTACTGGGGCATTTGGGACTTTGAATGTGATGATGTGTTCATTGATAACCTACTTATCCAGAAGAGTCTAGGACGGTGGCATCCGAACGAGGTAATAAACTTTGGTGCAATATGCACTAGCATTCAAGCCGTGAATGAGAGGTACAACCATGCGTTGACATGGATCGATGGTATCGAACGTCATTCAGATCTTGAACATCGGTACCACACTTTCAAGAAGCTTAAAGAACACCCGAAAGTTTGATGGTATCCGGAATGGAACGTCGTTCATACTTCGAAACAGAATTGGATTCACTTGATTCAGGTTTCATTGAATTCTCGTCCTTTTATTTTATAGTATTTGATTACTTACATTAATATTTACATATTGTCACAATCGGATGAGACCGTCAAAGTCTTCTTCCATCATAGAGATCCACACCATGAGAAGCTTAACCTGTTATTTGGAATTCCCGATGCTCTCATCGAGCCTCCAGCGAATGTTGAAATCATTCAAGTAAGTGACGATAGCCGCACCAATGATGACGATGTGAAGAACAGCAAATCTGAACAATTCATGGTGTCCGACGATGAGGGTCAACATGGCCATCCTCCGATAATAGACCCCACATTTAGCTATGCCCCATCGGCGCCGGCAAGATCAACTGAATATGAGGACGTTGAACCACTTCAAGAGTCGATCCCGTCATGGTCTCCTCCTCGTCAGCAATTAATCCAGCCTTCAGCCCTTCCGGACACTCCAACCACTTTGTGGAATACAAACAATAGAGGGGCTTGTTCTTCGTCTTGTGCTTCTTCAAGGTCTCCGAAGAAGGGGAAAAAGAAGATGACTTAACATGATCAAGTTGGTACGTCAGTCCCATGCTGCTTCCGTTCAAGTCTCATTGAGTCAACCATGTGATTCCGATGCAAGCTAATGTATTTTAGTTTCTGTTATGCTTTAATTTGCATGTTGTTTTCATATTTTTTGTGTCTTTGAACATTTGTGTTTGTCGTGTTGTTGTCTACGTTTTAATGTATTTTCAAAATTGACAACCCTTATCGTATTTCGATTTCATTGTGTGCTTTGTGTGTATAATTGATTGATAATGGGCCTTTTTGTGGGTTATTTTTTTGGTCCATACGAAAAATTCACTAGTTGCAATTAATATAGCCTTGGATGACATAGACTTACATGGATATTTCATAAATAAGCGTAAATCTAGGTGGAATACTACATAATTGGGTACCACACTTTCAACCTATGAACTTGAACATAATAGGTAAGAGACAGAATATGAGTGCAATGACAAGAAGATTTTGAAGTTTCGTCAACTCTTCAATCCATCCAGTTTTATAGTCATTATCTGACTCAAGGTGGGTACATGATTCCTTCCAAATTTCAGCATAATCTTTTGCCCGACTCAACCTGTTCATGAGCTCTTGGTTTTCAACCAACAGTGAGTCGAACTTCGTCACTATGCCAGGCAGCATTCCGTGTGGAATGCTGGCTTGCACGTTCCTTGAGTGTTCGTTTGCCCAAATAAAATAGTCACATCCAGCATCATCGTTCGGATAATAGCACGAGTAAAAGAGTCTTCCTCTGCTTTGTTCGTTACTTGAAATGCATATACATGCCTCTTTACCACAATCACATGTCACATACTTCCCATTGTTTTGTGGAGAAGAAGCATACATGATTTTGTGTGGTTGTGTGGTTATGGTTGGATCGTGTTGTGTATATATAAGTGCAAAATATTTTCCCCCCAAAAGATTAAGAATGTTCCCTCCAAAAATGGTAACAATGTTCCCTCCAAATGGATTAGGGTTTAGTTTTGGTTTTGGCGTCAAACTTTCCCTCCCATTAGGTTATGTATGACAAAATATGTTGAAGCCCAAAAAAGCAATTATACTTTGTCCAAACCAATCAGCCATTTAATTAGAGGCTTTCAAATGCCCTCAGGCCGAATATGCAACAAGACTAACATGTGATAATGAATATGCAACACATAATAACATAACGTAGCAGAATTCCTATACATGATCACAACAAACTTTAGCATAATTAACCTAAATCAGAGTTCATGTAAATTCAACATAACATAACATGCGTGGGTTTAGGAGTTGGCATTGTAGTCGGCATAACATAACATAACTATTTAATATTGTCTTCGTTGAGTAGCTCAACACAATAGGACTTTCGATAAGATTCACACATTTGTGGAACAATGTCTTGCACATCTTGTCCCGTAGCAAGGCATTCCAACATCTTCATGCACAAAATTCCACAATCACTACCATTTGTTTGTTGTGGAGGACACGGATAAAGACAAACATCCCACACCGACTTTAAAGATTGTAATTCCCGTTAGCCCTTCCATACATCTCCTTCTACACATAAGCTAGGCAAGAGTTGGGCTATCTTTTTGAATAGTTGCATCAGTTGTGGCTTAGGACGACGCCCCATTAGGGAATCGTATATCTTTATTGTCTCGTCCTGAATAATAATCCGATACAACACCCAATGGTTATTCGCGATATTTGCAACACCAAACACATACTCAACATCTGACCATGGGTGACAGTAGACATTTTTTGGCCGTCGGCCGGTCACATACTCAAGTATTCGCCCTTCCTTTTCAGACCAAGTCCATTCGCCATCGCGTGCCCATTTCCACGAGTTGTAACATCTCGACGGGAGTAATGGCTGCATGAATTATTTCCAATATTCTTCAGCGCACACACACTAATAACGTATAAGGAAACAAAAAACAACACTTACAGCCATGCTAACATCAACAGCTGTCCAATTGCGCAAGAAACACGTTGGCCACATCTCTACTTTGCGTAGAAGGAGGTATAGGAGTGCATCCGTGTGCAAAAAAATAAATAACAACTACGTATAACGATATCCATAAAAAACACGTTTACCAAATTAAAATTGAAAAAACATATCTGACCTCATCTGAAAGCAACCCTGTATCGGTCCATATATAATTGAACAATATTGGCTCCACATAAGGGACACACTTCACAAATAATTTCACATTAGTATGTAGAGATTGGTTAGCGGCCCACCAGTCCGAGAAGTGGCATACCGATTTTGATGAAACTTGGCTAAGGAGTGGATTGAAAATAATTCTATGTGCATCGCTTTCCACATAAGGGACTATTTGAAGCATATACATAAAAAAAAATGTCATTTACATCGTTCAATATGCAACTAACCTGAGTAACATTTGTAATCGGTTAGTACGCTACATTTTCCCGTACGGTTGTTCCATCGTCATCCTTTAAACATTCACGTTCCCCATCTTTAACATAGTCACTCTCAGCATCCTTCGCACACTCGTCATCAGCCTCCTTCATTTTCTCATTATCCGACTCCTTGACACACTCGCCCTCAGCCTTCTTCATTGGCTCATTATCCGACTCCTTCACACACTCGCCCTCAGCCTCCTTCATTGTCTCATTATCAGACTCCTTCACCCACTCGTCCCCAGCCTCCTTCAAACACTCATTCTCAGACTCATTCACACAATCTTGTTCCTACAATTAAAAATAATACTGTTTAGTAAATAACAATTCGTAATTGACAGATATATTTCTTACTGAATTAAACTTCATGTCTTCATGAACGTGATCGTCGCCACCGTTCACTTTGCTAGCCTCCTGTCCATCAAGTTCCACTACATTCTCATATTTGGGGTTTTGATCGATCTCCACTGACTTGGCGCTAATACCAAGCTTCAGGCAAATAGCATTCATCAACATCTCTAGTCTTGCCTGAGTTTTGTCAATAGTATCTAGCCGTCCACTGACCATTTCAAGAAAGCCCTTTATCTTTGGTTTCTGTTTTTCTGTTGTTTCATCTTTGTGGACTGTTTGAGTTTTACGTGCCCCTCTTCCGGTCACATTTGTATCGCAATAAGTAACATCAATGATTGGAGGAGTCTTTCTCTTACGAGATAGTCGGGATGGATCATCATGAGTGCGGACTTGATCGAGTTCCTCTTCCCATAGGATGACACTACGATAAGACGGTGAATTTTCCTCAACCTTTGAGGGCACTAAATTACCCACCACACGCATCTGCATAAAGGGGGTGAATATTATAAAATACACAACATAATCAACCAAAATGGGAACATTTTGCACTTACATTATCTGCAGAGCGATCTCGTCCCTTCAACCTTGGGAAACATTTCTTACTGAGTTGTTGATAACGTATAACCCCGTCTACACAACTCCATCTAATCATACGGGGGATGGATGACCGACGGCGGGCTATAGGCACAGCACAAGTAGATGCAACACTGTGCATTGCCCCATATGCCCAGATTTGAAGGGCATAACTGAAACCATAAACATCAATGTACATTCTTGATTTTCGTTTAGACCGTTGTTTGGGCTTCTCACTCTCTTGAAGTTTAAGGGCATTAAGTTTCTTCCTAACATCATCAACAAGGAACTCGAAAGCAACACGACCCCATGGATAACCATTAAATTCAACCAAGTCATCAATGAGGAACATATATTCAAGATCAACAAACTTCGAACTTTTATGTTTAATGAAGCAGAACACCATAGAGCAATAGCAATAACGACAATTTCAACGATAAATCAAATTTAGGATCTTGTCCACATTTGTTTAAAAAGGCATCCTCAATTTGGGATACGAGTACCTCTGTTGCAGACTTGAAGACCTTCTTGTACACCAACGAGTTGGTGGGTATTGGAGACTTCGAACCAAATTGCAATCCGGTGACTAATGCAAATTCCCTAGGCCCGAATTCAGCTTTTGTGTTGTTGATATTGAAAATTAACTTGTCTCCTACATTTATCAGGTCTTGCTTATACAACAAATGAAGGTAGAGTTGTCCTTGAAATGCGAGATCTTCAATATCTAAGAACTGCCCAAAGGATGTCTCACGAAATTTAACTATATTTTTTGCACCTAGACTATTGCTAATAGTATCTATGATGCGTAATTCCGACCTATTGCTAAGACCCACTACAAACCCAGGTTCAATACTCTTCGTAGCCATTCAAGCCTGATGTAAATCAGATACAAAACCCACCAGTCACCAACAAACACATATATATGACATAATAATTCACACCAAAAACATCAAATTAACACTATCGCAATGAATACCGACCATAGAGTTATGAATACCAACATGCAAACAAGATATAAGTTGAAGTTGATATACAACAGTATACAAACCTTTTTCGATTGATTAATGATAATTTCATGGCGGAGAGTGAATCGAAGAACGCGAGTTGTTTCCAGTACGCAGATACGAGTCCTCCTAAGGGATAAAAACACTCAGCTAAGAATGGATTAAATTTTTCACAATAATATTTTATTCCTGAAATATTTTGGCGCGCACCGACCTTGGGATTAGGGTTTTATTGTCTGGGATAGTGGGCCTCCTATCCGGGTTTTAAATGGACTGTGTTGTGTTTTTGAGAATGGAGAATTGTGAATTAAAAAATAAATCAACATTTGAAGATGTGTTAAACAGTGGGATCCACTCGATAAGAAACTCGATAAAATGAATGGAATAGACTCGTCTCGACTCGATTACCTATTAAATTTTTTTAATTAAAATTGTCAAACAATTTTTTTCTTAAATAGTAAACTCGAACTCGACTCGACTCGCTTACTTGTTTTTTAAAATGAGCCTCATAGTTGTATTTTAAAATTTGTCCGAGGTAGTTGCACTCGTATCCGTGTTTTTAAAAATGGGGAATTGTGAATTAAACTGTGGGATCCACTTGATAAGAAACTCGATAAAATGAATGGAATAGACTCGTTTGCCTATTTAATTTTTTTAATTAAAATTGTGTTTACGAACTCAAACTCGACTACTTATTTTTTTAAATGAGTCTCATAGTTGTATTTTAAAATTTGTTCGAGTTAGTGGGTTTCGTATCCGTATTTTAAATGGGTTGTATTGTGTATTTAAAAATGGGCAATTGTGAATTTTATAATTAATCAATATTTAAAGATGTGTTAAAGAGAGGGTTCGTCTCGACTCGATTGCCTATTTAGTTTTTTTAATTAAAATTGTAAAATATATTTTTTACGAAATAGTAAACTCGTACTCGACTCGATTACTTATTTTGAAAAATGAGCATCATAGTTGTATTTAAAATGGGCGGAAATGTGAATTAAACTGAAATATCCAATCACCGAATCATTTAATTTCAAAAAATAAAAAAAGATTATCTCAACTTTTAAATAATCGTCGCATAAGTTGAAAAGTTTAAATCTAACTGGAAAACCAAACGACGCAACTCCGGGAATCACACCTGTCCTTGATTGTAAAAAGGGTTTTGATCTTCGTTTCAAACCACATCACATTCATATTCTCAAACCATTTTCTTTCTAACTAAAACAAGAATTTCACAAAATCATCCTACAATATGAGTCGTAGAAAGTTATCTATGCCCACAACGCTGCCGTTCGAGTTGATTTGGGAGACAATGACCCTTATGCCAGCCTTGTGTGTTCTTGGATGCAAGAGTGTGTGTCGGGCCTGGAAAACAATGATTGAAAGTCCCGCCTTTGTGAAGCAACATTTGCGTGAAATGATCAAGCAGAATAGAGGTGGGTACATGCTGGACCATGAAAGTAGGCGCCAGAGTATAGTGGTCCATCGGAGTGAGCCAACGGGATGGGGAGACTTGAAGAAGCCGTTCGAAGTTGTTGGGAGTTGTAACGGCATACTTTGTGCCATCGGGGTCGAAGACAACATTTTCTTTTGGATTCCAACTATAAATAATTATCGGGTACTTCCTCCGCATAACATTTTGTTTCATTTAAATGAGTGCAATAGGGATGTTGGGAATAAAATGAGATATGTTTTGATTCAATACCAAAACCCCCTGAGACATGCCTAAGTCAAAGATGATTATGTTCTAAGAATGTTAGAACATATAGTATAAGGCTAGATGAGAAGCTGAAATGTTAGGCAGCTCTTAGTTGAATAGATGCACAATTTGAGGGGGAACATATGCTTTAAAGTCTATCAAGATTAAGTCCCCTCAAGGCTCAAATTCTGGATTGATTACCAAGTCTGCTTAAGGACAAGTATGCTGATCAGAAGAGTTGTCCAGAAGAGTTGTCTCAGCATAATTAAACAAGAACAAGTATTCTGAAGCTTAAGATCAACTATGCTGAAGAGATTCAAGACAACTATACCCTAAAGATCTTCAAAGAATCATGCTAAGATCACATCCAAAAGAAGCAAAGGGAAAGAGTCAAGTCATCTGAAAAGAGCAAGCCAACTATGCTGATAAGCAAAGTCTGCTGATAGTGATAAGGAGAGTTGTCTACTGATAAGGAATGTTGTCCTTATCATAAAACCAACCTTCAGAAGTCATGTCCATGTTTGAACAAGTGAATCTTGAAGTCAGACATTGGGAAGAGTGCTGCAGAATGAAGACAAAGTCTATACAGCCGTTTATTTCCCAAATAAGGGCATGTCACTATCAAGAATTTGTTTTCTAAGTTGAAGAACTCAAAGAAGACATTTATGGACATTTGGGGCTGCCTCTCCAACGGGCAAATCCTTCATTTGTCTATAAATACAGAAGTGTGAAGACCATTTGAAGCACCTCAACCTTGACAAGAATATCCAACTATCCTACAAGTCAAAGTGCTTTCAAGCTTGCAAAGAGACTATCTTAGTCTTCAAACACTTCATCTAAGCTAAACTTCATTGTATATCCATACAAAGCTTAGAGAGATATCCTATCCTTATACACTGATCTTCATTGTATAGGATATCTCATTAGTTGGAACCTTACTTCAATCCTTACCCCTTTCAAGTGAGAAAGTGAGAAGGTTGTAGTAGTAGAAGTGGTAGGAGCTGACTGTTGAGAGAAGAACAGTTCAGTTCTGAATTGAGAAGAGGGTACTAGGACTCTAGACATCCTAGGGATCAATTCACCAAGGAGTGGTGTTCTTGATCAAGTGCACCTTGGCACTATAAAACAAGTTAATTCCAAGAGTGAAGGAATTATCCTGTTAAATCAGGGAAAGTGGATGTAGGAGCTTGAGTCTCTGAACCACTATAAACTCTTGTGTTGATTTACTTTCAAGTATTTTCATACATTCAACAATGCACACAAAACTGATCTTTCAAAGGACAAATATTCAAAGACTGTGCAAAAGACATTTGGACAAATTCCCTAAAAACTGTATTGATTGACTAAGTGATTTCAGAACTTAAAAGGAGTTTAAACTAAAGGGCCAACCACTAATTCCGCACATATAACTCCCTTAGATAGTTATTCAACTAAGTACTCAATAGTACTTAGTAGTTTGATTATCTATAAAGAGTTAATCATATCAGCAGAGTTGTCCAGGACAATCTTGCTGAACTCAGGTTTGATCAAAGTTTTAGAAAGATTTGCATACAAGTGTATTCCCCCCCCCCCCCATACACTTGTTATATACTCCTTTGAGGACCAACAAGTGGTATCAGAGCAGGGGTTCAAAGACCACTGCTTCTGAAAATCCATCTTGATTTTCAAAATCACATATTTGGTGTGGTCACTGAACTGATCTATCTGAAATCCTTTATATCTATTGTCTAACCTTTTCTTGAAGAAATGGCAAGAGGAAACAGCAACATAATCAAGAACAAAACATAAATGTTGTTGTTCCACCTCCTGTTGTTCAAGGATTGGACAATATGGCCACAAATCCAGTCAATCACATTTCACATCACAAATTGCCCATGTTCTCAATAGACAACTATGATTTCTGGAAAATCAGAATGAGGGCTCATCTTACATCTCTACACACCGACATGTTAAGAGTGATCACAAGATGACCTTTTGTGTTCACTCAAGTCAATCCAAGAGTCACTGAGGCTCAAAGGGCAGACACAAGAGATGTGCTTCCCAAGGATGAAGATGATTTCACCTCTGAAGAGAAGAGGAAAGATAATTTGAATTATCTTGCCATGAACACCCTCTACCAAACAATTCCAGATGCAATCATGGGAAGAGTCTACCACTGCACAACTGCCAAAGAAATTTGGGATACTCTTGCAGAAATGTGTGAGGGTACTGAAAAGATCAAGGAGAACAAGCTCCAAGTTGCTGTGCAGAAGTTTGAACAATTCACAATGGAGTCTGAGGAATCCATTGACAAATTTGTTGGTAGATTTACTGATGTGATGAATGAGATCAACTCATTGGGCAAGGTGTACTCCAAGAGAGAGGTTGGATTGAAGATTTTGAGGAGTCTCACTCAAAAGTGGGATGTCTATGTTGTTATGATGCAGAACACCAAGGATCTCTCCACCATGCTCATGCAACAAATCTTCTCTGAACTCAAAGCTTATGAGTTCGGTCTCAACAGAAGAAAGCCTGTTGAGGAACCTTCAATTCCTACAAAGAGAGTGGCATTCAAAGCCAAAACTGCTGAACCAGAAATGCAATCCACTCCTAGATCATCAAAGTCAGTCTCCAAGACTGAAATGAAGGAGGAACTAGCCTTGATGGCTAGAAGGTTTGAAAATTTAAACTCAAGGTTTGGTAGATACAAGAAATTCTACCAAGACAACAAATTCAGGAGAAGGTACAACTCTCCTGAAGCTCAGGCTGAGGTCAAGAAGCCTGAAGAGAAAAGATCAGAGGACAAGTACTCTGATAGGAGAAGGTCCAGTAGAGTTGAACCTTCATCATCTAAAAGAAGAGATGAACCCAAGAAAGATGATGATGAAGACTTGTGCTATAACTGCAAGAAGAAAGGGCACTTCCAGTATGACTGCCCTGAATTGAGCTCTAAAGAAAGAAGAGAAAGGCAAGCAAAAAGAGATAGAAAGTTCACTAAGAGAAAGGCCATGATGGCTGGTGAAGAATCTGATAGTGCTGAAAGCTTCAACTCTTCTGATGGACTGTTCTCCAACAGTGAAGATGATGATGATGTTTGCAACATGGCTATTGAGGATTATGAGGTATCCTCTACTTCTAGTTCACCATCATTCATCTCACAAAACACTAGTGAGGTCAACCTGAAACTTTCTCTTGGAAAGTTTATGGAAGATTTCACTATGTTACAAGAATTTCATGACAATTGTGTGAGAGAGAATGAAAGATTGTCAATTGAACTTGCTAAAAACTCGGAGTTAGTTGTTGATGTCAAGTCTACTGAGTTTTATCAACAAGTCTTGAGAGAGCTTGAGGAAGCAAATCTCAGGATAGTTGACCAACAAAAGGAGATTGATGATCAACTCCTATCTCAGAAGAGAAAAGATTTTGAACTGAAAATTCTTCAAGCTAAATTTGAAAACCTCTCACATGAGTATGATATTCTAAAATCAAGTGAAGAGAGCCTGAAATTAAAGATGTCTGCTCTGAGAAGATCCACTAAAGCAATAGAGGAAATTCAGAGTTACCAAAGACCTATGGCTCAAAGAAGTGGATTAGGATTTGATCCATTTGAATCTTCACCTTGTCTTAGTGTTGTTTCTACAAGTAACACTAAGATAATCTTTGTCAAATCAGTGGCACAACAAGCTGAAAATGAAATGATTCAGCCACTGAACAAAGGAAAGGGCAAAATGGATGATTTGCCAACTCAAGTGCTTCAGGAGACTAGGCCAAAACCTAAGGAAAAGGCCAAAGTCCCTGAACACAAGAGGAATGTTGGTCAGCAGAGTAGACCCAATGGTAGGACAACTCTACTGAACAATGTTCAGAGGAGTTATCCAAGGTATAATCAGCCTAGGCCAACTCTACTGAGAAAGCCTCAACTGAATAGACCTAAGGACAACCATCCTCAAAGGCAAAATAAAATGAGACAACTAAAACCCTTCATGCCAAAGGGTAATGGTCACAAAAATACCTTTCCTCAAAGATTCCCTCAAGTAGCACAAAGAACTCATAAGTTCAGGAGGTTTGACAACTCTCCTGAAACTTACAGAGTTAACACTTTCACACATACTTTCCCAAAGGAATTCAAGGGAAAGACAGTGTATGTTGATGCTAGAGGAAGACAACTTAGCCACCTTGAATCAATCAGGGTTATTAGGCAAGTTTGGGTTCCTAAAGGTACAGCTAACCTCTCAGGACCCAAAACTCAAAGGGTACCTAAACCTATCTAATTGCATGTACCATTGGGCCACAAGAAGAGGAGCATGAGCAAAAAGTAAGCATGGTATCTTGACAGTGGATGTTCAAGGCACATGACTGGAAATAAGGAACTCCTCACTGATTTTATTGAAAAAGAAGGCCCAAATGTCACATTTGGAGACAGCTCACAAGAAACAACAAAAGGTTATGGTACTTTGATGATTGGTAACATCAAAGTATCCAATGTGTCTTATGCGGCTGGTCTCAAGTATAATCTCCTAAGTATCAGTCAATTCTGTGATAAAGATTTCAATGTTGAATTCTCAAGTGGAAAATACTTAATCAAAGATAAGACTCAACAAATTCTATTGACTGGAACTAGGAAAGGAAATGTGTATTTTGCAGACTGGGACAAGTCTACTGATGCTGCATGCTTCATTGCTAAGAGTTCTAGTGAACAAAGTTGGTTATGGCATAAGAGACTAAACCACCTGAACTTCAAAACAATGAACAAAATTGCTAGAAATGCATTAGTTAAAGGACTACCTAATGAGGTCTCCATTAAAGAGCATGTTTGTAAACCATGCCAAGAAGGAAAACAGATCAAAGCCTCATTTAAAGGAAAACCAGTCATCTCTACTGAAAGGGTACTTGAACTTTTACATATGGACTTATTTGGACCAATTACCCCTGCAAGTATAAATGGTATAAAATACACATTGGTGGTAGTAGATGACTTCTCTAGGTTCACATGGGTAGTATTTCTCCTTAATAAGAAGGAAACACAAGTCAAACTGCCTGAACTTTTAAAGAGACTGTCAAATGAGAAAAGTCTTAGCATTATCAAGATAAGATCTGATAAAGGCACTGAGTTCATAAATTCATACATCAATGAGTATTGCACATCTAATGGAATAGCTCATGAAACCTCAGCAGCTAGAACTCCTCAACAAAATGGAGTTGCAGAGAGAAGAAACAGGACCTTAAAAGAAGCTGCTAGAACCTTAATTGCTGATTCAAATCTACCTAAGAGGTTTTGGGCTGAAGCTATAAACACTGCATGTCATACTCAAAATAGATGTTTGATTACTAAGGGGCAAGACAAAACCCCTTATGAACTCTGGAAAGGAAGAATGCCTAAAGTGTCATACTTTCACATATTTGGTTGTAAGTGTTTCATTCACAACAATGGGAAAGAACAGTTGAAAGCCTTTGATACCAAACTGATGAGGGAGTATTCCTTGGATACTCTCAAATCAGTAGAGCTTTCAGAGTCTACAACAAGAAAACCCTTATTGTGGAGGAAACACCTCATGTTGTGTTTGATGAATCTATTCATGAGTTCAGGAATAAAAACTTGGAATCAGAAGAAATCACACAAAGGACAACCAGACTGAGCCTAAAGGACAAAGACACTGAATTCATAGATGTTGTCCAAGCCAACCTCCCTGAAAACCTCTCATTGGACAACAATCCTGAAGGCAACCTTCCTGAGGCAAACCCCACTGAAAGAAATGGTGAAATGAATGATCCAATCCCAATTCACATCCAGGTAACAACTACCAATGAAGAAGCAGTCCCTGCTGAGGTAGTTAATGGATCAAATAATCAAGGGGGAACTCAAAATGTTGAAAATTCCAATGTCCCTGACATTGAGGACAACACCCCTGATTATGGTCCTGAATTAGATCCTGCATTAAACTTTCCTGAATTTTATGATCAAATTGACTCAACCTCAGTAGAGGACAACTCTACTGAAGAGATCAGAAAAAGAAGGACTTGGTTGTCTGACCATCCTACTGATCTAATACTTGGTGACCCAAGTATAGGAGTCAAAATAAAAAGGTTCCATGGTGAAAGTGCTCTATTTTGTTGTTTCTTGTCAGAACAAGAACCAAGTGATATTGAGGAAGCACTTCAAGATGCCAATTGGATCACAGCCATGCAGGAAGAGCTGAACCAATTCACCAGAAATGAAGTATGGGAGCTGGTGGATAGACCCTCACATCAAGATGTTATTGGAACCAAGTGGGTGTTCAAGAACAAGAAGAATGAGAATAATGTGATTGTCAGAAACAAAGCAAGACTAGTGGCAAAGGGCTACTGCCAACATGAAGGCATTGACTATGATGAGACATTTGCACCCGTGGCAAGGCTAGAAGCAATAAGGCTATTTCTAGCATATGCAGCCCACAAGAGGTTCAAAGTGTACCAAATGGATGTCAAGAGTGCCTTTCTGAATGGAGTCTTGAAAGAAGAAGTCTATGTGGAGCAACCACCTGGTTTTGAGGTTGGAAGTCAAGTCTACAGATTGAAGAAGGCTCTATATGGACTCAAGCAAGCCCCTAGGGCTTGGTATGATACACTGTCACAATTCCTCTTGGATCATGGATTCATCAAGGGAACTGTGGACAGAACACTCTTCAGAATCTCTGAAGGAGAAGACATCTTGCTTGTCCAAATTTATGTGGATGACATAATCTTTGGATCCCCCAATGAGAAGCTTTGTGAGAAGTTCTCAAAGCTTATGCAAAGCAAGTTTGAGATGTCCATGATGGGGTTGATGAACTTCTTGTTGGGTCTTCAAGTTAAGCAATCTAAAGAAGGGATCTTCATCAACCAAGCCAAGTACACCAGAGAAATTATCAAAAAGTTTGGATGTGCAACTAGCAAGCCAGTAAGGATCCCAATGAACACAAATTGGAAGATGGATCCTGATGAGAGTGGTGCCCCAACCAACTCTACTGAGTATAGAGGAATCATTGGTTCACTCCTCTATATCACTGCCAGCAGACCTGACATCACCTTTGCAGTAGGTGTTTGTGCAAGGTTTCAAGCCAATCCTAAGAAAAGCCATCTTGAGGATGCAAAGAGGATCTTGAGGTATCTCAAAGGCACTGAAAATCTAGGCCTTTGGTACCCTGCTGATGACAACATTGAGTTAACTGGCTACTCAAATGCTGACTATGGAGGATGTAGAATTGACAGAAAGTCCACTTCAGGGACTTGTCAATTCTTGGGCAACAAACTCATATCTTGGTTCTCCAAGAAGCAGAACACAGTGGCTACTTCCACCACTGAAGCTGAATATGTTGCAGCTGGGAGTTGTTGTGCTCAAATCCTTTGGTTGAGACAACAACTAAGAGACTACAATGTCAACTCTGCTGAAGTGCATATATTCTGTTACAACAATAGTGCTATTGCAATATCACAGAATCCAGTCTTGCACACTAGATGCAAACATGTGGACATCAAGCATCACTTCATCAGAGATCATGTGGAGAAGAAGGACATAAAATTGGTGAAAATCCACACAGATCACCAAAAAGCTGATATATTGACAAAGCCACTTGCAGAGGCAAGATTTCTAGAGCTATCAGCAGAATTGGGATTACTTGATCCAGGGAAGTTGGACAAGTAAATCCATTGGAGTTAATGGGAGTAAGGGAAACTAAAATGGTTTTCAGCAGACTTGGTCAAGTCTACTGAAACTCAGAAGAGATGACCTCAAATATTCAGGACACTTGTCCACATCCTTTCAGGACACTTGTCCAAGTAGGGTCAGATAAGTTGTCTTGGCTATCAAATTATTTTCTTGGTTTGATAAGCACCCAATTTGGGTAATCATTGCCTATTTTGATATCTGTCCCATTCCATTACACTTTTCACGCCATGATCTACCTTGAGAACTCCCCAACCATTAACTAATATTAAAGTCATTCCACGTTTTGAATAAAAACAATTACTCACTGTTACATTGGTTTTTGACCATTGGATCAAGAAAGGCCAACTCCCCTGAGATCAATCCTGGTCGTCCATTCTTGATTTCCATTTTTTACAACCGTTGAAAAACTCTCAAAACTCACCTACTCATTGACAAACATTTTTTTTAGAATATTCACAAGTCTTAAGAACCCCTCACAAACACTTCTTCCCCAAGTATTCGAAATTTCCTTGAAACCCTAGCTTTCATCTTCTTCAAACACTCTCAAACTCTCTCAAATTTCTTTCTGTAACCTTCAATGGCTCCCAAAGCAAAACCTGAGATGGTTGTTGATTTCACCAACAAGGATCTTGACCTTGATTTTGTCTATCTTAGCCACAAAAACAACCTCACTTTTGAGCCAATCCTCTCTTTTGAAAGTGAGGATCCTGAAGTTGCACCAACCTTGAGATGGTTGAGGAGGGCTGGTCTCCAGAAATTCATGCAAGAAAAGCCAGACTCTTGCCTTGAATCATACATGGCAGAGTTCTTTGCTTTTCTCAAATGGAGAGGCAAACCTGAGGATGGAGAAGTTGCCACAAGATTGTCTTTTGTTGCTGAAGGAGAAGAGGAGGAAAGATTTCACAGGGTGAAATTTTCAGAGGAGGAAGTTGATGCTGCCTTTGGATTGCCTTCAGAGGGAAGGAATCCAGAATTTTATGGAAATGGACTTGAGCAAGAAATTGCTCAAGATTGGTTTATCACTCCAGGGCCACTATCCTCTACACAACACAAGAGGACCCTCAAACCAAAGTTCCTTACTTTGTTTGAGGTTGTTGCAAAGAGTTCGCTCAGCAACACTGGAAGTTTAGAGCAAGTCAGCCATCCAAGGATAAGGATTATGACTGCAGTGATTGATGTCAGTGACAAAGGCATCAAGTTCAATTGGAGGACCTTCATCTTGTCTGAGATGATGAAGGAGAAGGCAAAGTTTAAAGTTAAAGCTCACAACAAGGTTGTGATGGAGGGCAAACTGAGATATTGCACAAGGGCAAGTCTCCTGATTGAGAAGTTTGCTCACTACTCTGAAATGCAAACCTTTGCAAAGCCCCTCTTTGCTCAGAAAGTGATGTTCAGGAAGCTAAGTAAGAAAACTGAGCAAAGGAGGATGCAACTGGCCAAACCTACTGAAGAGAAGGTTGAGGAGAAGCCAAAATTGAAGAAGAGAACTAAGGCCAGAGTGGTAAAGACAAGGAAGGTGTCTCAAATCCCTTCAGAAGAGAATTCAGGAGCTTCAACTGAAATTGAAGAAGTAGCTGAAGAGGGTGTGCAAGTGCCTTCTGATCATTCAGAAGAATTGAGGCTAAAATACAGTGAAACAAGGCAAAAGCACAAGGGTGATAAGAGACCCAGGGAAGTTGTCCCTGAGAAGGATGAAGAAGGTAGTGGGAGCAGTAGGGCAAGCAAGAGAAGGGCCAAGCCCACTGAAAAGGTGTTGGAGCTTCAGGAGCAAAAGTCTCTCCAACTAGCTCTAAGGGAGAGCAGAGCTGAAAGCAGGACCAAATCTAAGTCTAGGACCAACTCTTCTGATTCTGGAACCCCAGAGTCCAAGGTCCCTGAAGATCAACCTTTAGAGGCCAACCTTCCTGAAATTCAGAATCCTGAGCCCAACTCCCCTGAAACCCATGTTACCCCAACAAACCAACCCATCACCCCTCTCAATCTAACAAAGAGATATTCTCCAGAAGGGAGTGTGCAAAGAAGTGGGATTGATGTGCTAGCAGACTTAGCTGTAGATGAGACAAGATTGCAATCTCCCCTTGACTCATCCATGCTCAATTATTCTAAGTTTTTAGAAGCTGCACTTCATGAGCCAACCCCCCTGAGTAAAGCCCCTTCAGATCCATTGCTCTCAAAAGCAACTAAAGTACCTTCAACTAAGCCCAACCCTTCTAAAGCCAACATCCCTGAACTTACCCTTCTTGAAGCCACTTTAGGAGAAACCAGATCCAACCCCCCTATAACCCAAAGTCCCCATTCAAGTGGAGATGAGGAGGAGTATACTTATGAGAGTATGCTCATAGGTGGAGCTAAGGCTACTGTGGACAGTTTGTACCCACAACTTGCTGAATTTCCAAGAATTCAGAAAATGTTTCATGATTTGAGGATGCTTGTGGAAGTAAAAGACAAAACAATCATGGAGATTTCACAAGTCATCCAAGATAAGGGTGTAAACTGGTGGCAAGTGGAGGAAAGTAGACTGCTACACTTTGCTGGAGTGTTAAAGACAAGATTCCTCAATGATGAGGATGTTTTTGCAAAGTTAGTGGATGATAAGATCATTGAGGAGAAGGAAAGAATAGCTAAGGGCATCAGACACCCTGATAGTAGCTCAAATGATGATGATTCCCCTGATGATCCCTCAAATCCTTCAAATCCCAACCCTCCTGAAACCCCTCAAGCCAACCTCCCTGAACTTTCTCAACCTAAGCCCTCTGTATCAAGCAGACTTTCAAACCCTCCTAGAACCTATCATAGGAAAGGCTCTGTATCTTCAGAGGTGTTGACCAAGGGTGGTGACACAACCAAAGATACATCTGCCAATGAAGGTTCTTTTGAACCCAAGGCACAGCCTAAAGATGTTGAGGTTCCTGCTTTAGAGGCTGGTTTGATTAAGGCCTATTCAGTGTCTGGAGAGTTGGACACTGATCAGCCCTTAATCATTCAGGATGACTCAGTGGCTGTTGAGATAAGCACTATGATCTCCCCACAACTGCCATCTTTGAACCTTATTGAAGGTGGAGATGCTGCAGGTTTAGGTGATGGAGTTGAAAAGGAAAGTATAGAGGAAAAACAAGAGGAAGTGATGGATGATAGAGAGGTAGTCATCACTAAGATAGTGAGTGTACCACAAAATGAGGGTGGTATAAGTGAGGAAGGACAGGTTATTCTTGAAGTCAAATCTGAACTTCAAGAATCCCTTGATGAAAGGAGGTCTGTTCCTTTATGTGAGAAAATTAATTATGAAGGAAGAAAAGAAGTAGTTGAAAATGAGAAGAAGACTGTTGATGTATCAGAGTCTTGTGCAAAAGAAACTGAGGGTGATGAGTGTTTATTCACTAACCCATTTGATTTTTCTGAATTTGCAGGTATTTCTCTTGATCAAATTTTTTAGGATGATTTCTTAACAGATGCACCCATCCAAGTGGATTCTGGATCAGTACAAGCCTTGCTTGGGATGCAAACAGTAAAGTTGGACTCCTTGGCTCATCAAGTTCAATCAGCTCATGCAGAAACTTCTGGAGCTTTGGATGAGCATGGAAGAACTTCGGCATCTGTGGAGATGAGATTAACTGGCTCTGAAGATGTGGTGCTAGCCACATTGGAAGCAAGAATAAGTGGAGTGGAATCTGGTCTTCAAACCATTTCCACTGAGGTCCACAAAGCTAAAACCACTATGGAGTCAATCTCAAAGGAGGTCAAGAAGGATCAGAAGCTACTAAGAGATAATCACAATGCAAATGTTCAAGCTATTAGACTAACCATCAAGCAGGCACTTGGAAAGAAGACTGCCCTGCAGAGGAAGAGAGTTGAAGAACCAAGGCTAGCAATGGTCAAAGCTGCCTCAGAAAAATTTTCCCAAGAGGTGATGGCCAACATTGCTGAAGGTGCAGTGGCCAACCTCACTGAGCTTCTCAAAGCCCAACTTGATGCATCTCTGAAAGCAACCATGGAGGAGGTTGTCCAACCAAAGATGAAGCCTGTTCTAGCTTTCCTTAGCTTGAGCAGTGATAGGATGCAGAATATACATGATGAGAATGTATACTTGTTGGAGGAGATGAAGTCCCTAACCCAAGCCCAGTCCTTAATGGCATCCACAATGAGTGAGATCAAACCTCAGTGTTTTGATGCTGCCAAAAAGGGGGAAAGGGAAAGAGCAAGGGCAAAAGGTGCTTTGGTTATTGGAAGCCCAGTTAAGGGAAAGGACAAAGTTGCTGAAGAGAAAGGAAAAGAGCCAGCAGTGCTGAACTTGGAAGATTTGGATGAAGAGGAGCAGCTAGCCATTGCCTTGAAGAACTCAATGGCTTCAGCACAAGAAGAAAGAGTGAGGCTACAAAAAAGACCAGGAGGAGAGGTGTCTGGTTTGGACAAGGATGCTGAAGGTGTCCAAACTAGAGGAAAGATCAAGAAGGCCAAGGGAAATAAAAGAAAGGCAGAAACATTCACTGACTTCCCTAACAGCCTTGATCTCCCCCCTGAGTTCAGAATTGATGATGAGCCTACTTCCAAGAAGGCAAAGAGTGCTGAAAAGGACAAAGCTGCTGAAGTGTCCAAGACTGCTGAAACTGACAAGTCTTCTGAAACTGACAAGTCCACTGAAGGTGCTAAAGATGCTGAAGTACTTTTTGAAGAAGATTTTGGACATGATCCCATGAAGAAGACAACTGTCCTAGCTCTTGATCCATCTAAGTTGTTCCAAGAAGGATATGGCAAAGATCCTGAAACACAGCAGAAACTAGCAATGATGAAAGCTAAGGAGAGGATGGATCTGATTGAAGAAGCCAACAGAGCAAGAGACAAGAGAAGAGCTGACTTTCAAAAGCCAAGAAGAAGAAGAGCTACTTACAGCAAGATGAAGCCACAGTTACTGATTCCCATGGACACCAAATATCCTCACTTGGATAAATAGGTTCCAATTCAACTGAATGACTCATGGGAAGAGGCTAAAAGGGAGTTTTTCTATGACTTTTATGTCATTGATAGATGGAATGGAAAAGATGCTAACTCCACTTTTTCTGAGTTCATGATTGAGTATTATAGGGAACTTTATCAACAACTTCTTGCAGCTGCTGATCTTGCAAGAGTTGAATTCATTGCCCCTAAACCAATCATCTACATGCGTCCAAAGCTGGATGGATGGATTGACCAATTAAAGATCCTGAAAGAGTTTCTAGAGATCCTCAAGCTGAACAAGATGGTTCTTGGACCCAAGGGAACTAACCAAGAGGCCATGGAACTGAAAATAAGAGTGTGGGCACAATATGGGATGGTGCCACCAAAGGAGGATGATCTCTGAAATGGCTAAGTTTTCTGATCCTTCTGTGTTAATATGGATGAAAACTTATCTTGGTTGAAGATCTGTTTTTGATTTGGTCATCTATGCTGGAGTTGTTCAAGAATGCTAACATGTGTTTACTCTAACATGTTTTTGATTGAGAAGATCTGTTTTTGCTCTGACTCTCAAAGATTCTCTTCTAATATCTTAAGTGATTAGTATATACTCTGATACTTTGTAAAGAAATGCTCTGATGTAATATTGTCCATGCTCTGATATGTTAGTTTCAACTATCAACATGCTTGTAATG
Organism: Galeopsis tetrahit; assembly: GCA_963675135.1. Classification (NCBI taxonomy): domain Eukaryota; kingdom Viridiplantae; phylum Streptophyta; class Magnoliopsida; order Lamiales; family Lamiaceae; genus Galeopsis; species Galeopsis tetrahit. The sequence continues at coordinate 59,644,421 of OY776123.1, forward strand.
AATTTCAAATGAATGTTAGTTGAACACATTTTGAATCAAGAAACATCATTACAAAAGTCTCTCTATGCCTATCCTTGAAACCTATTTGCAACATGAATGGTGAGTACACTAACACATTGTTTTTCAGGAAAATTGACTCTAGTCATGTCCTCTGAAGATAAATGTAATAGGTGTAGTCAAGTCACTTTTGCATGAAATGTATAGGTTTTGGCATCATCAAAAAGGGGGAAATTGTTGGGAATAAAATGAGATATGTTTTGATTCAATACCAAAACCCCCTGAGACATGCCTAAGTCAAAGATGATTATGTTCTAAGAATGTTAGAACATATAGTATAAGGCTAGATGAGAAGCTGAAATGTTAGGCAGCTCTTAGTTGAATAGATGCACAATTTGAGGGGGAACATATGCTTTAAAGTCTATCAAGATCAAGTCCCCTCAAGGCTCAAATTCTGGATTGATTACCAAGTCTGCTTAAGGACAAGTATGCTGATCAGAAGAGTTGTCCAGAAGAGTTGTCTCAGCATAATTAAACAAGAACAAGTATTCTGAAGCTTAAGATCAACTATGCTGAAGAGATTCAAGACAAATATACCCTAAAGATCTTCAAAGAATCATGCTAAGATCACATCCAAAATAAGCAAAGGGAAAGAGCCAAGTCATCTGAAAAGAGCAAGCCAACTATGCTGATAAGCAAAGTCTGCTGATAGTGATAAGGAGAGTTGTCTACTGATAAGGAATGTTGTCCTTATCATAGAACCAACCTTCAGAAGTCATGTCCATGTTTGAACAAGTGAATCTTGAAGTCAGACATTGGGAAGAGTGTTGCAGAATGAAGACAAAGTCTATACAGCCGTTTATTTCCCAAATAAGGACATGTCACTATCAAGAATCTATATTCTAAGTTGAAGAACTCAAAGAAGACATTTATGGACATTTGGGGCTGCCTCTCCAACGGGCAAATCCTTCATTTGTCTATAAATACAGAAGTGTGAAGACCATTTGAAGCACCTCAACCTTGACAAGAATATCCAACTATCCTACAAGTCAAAGTGCTTTCAAGCTTGCAAAGAGACTATCTTAGTCTTCAAACACTTCATCTAAGCTAAACTTCATTGTATATCCATACAAAGCTTAGAGAGATATCCTATCCTTATACACTGATCTTCATTGTAAAGGATATCTCATTAGTTGGAAGTGAGAAAGTGAGAAAGTGAGAAGGTTGTAGTAGTAGAAGTGGTAGGAGCTGACTGTTGAGAGAAGAACAGTTCAGTTCTGAGTTGAGAAGAGGGTACTATGACTCTAGACATCCTAGGGATCAATTCACCAAGGAGTGGTGTTCTTGATCAAGTGCACCTTGGCACTATAAAACAAGTTAATTCCAAGAGTGAAGGAATTATCCTGTTAAATTAGGGAAAGTGGATGTAGGAGCTTGAGTCTCTGAACCACTATAAAATCTTGTGTTGATTTACTTTCAAGTATTTTCATACATTCAACACTGCACACAAAACTGATCTTTCAAAGGATAAATATTCAAAGACTGTGCAAAAGACATTTGGACAAATTCCCTGAAAACTGTATTGATTGACTAAGTGATTTCAGAACTTAAAAGGAGTTTAAACTAAAGGGTCAACCACTAATTCCGCACATATAACTCCCTTAGATAGTTATTCAACTAAGTACTCAATAGTACTTAGTAGTTTGATTATCTATAAAGATTTAATCATATCAGCAGAGTTGTCCAGGACAATCTTGCTGAACTCAGGTTTGATCAAAGTTTTAGAAAGATTTGCATACAAGTGTATTCCCCCCCCCCCCCATACACTTGTTATATACTCCTTTGAGGACCAACAAGGGAGGTGTTGTCCTTCGGGGTGGGGTACGATGAAGGGACGAATGATACTAAAGTGAGTCGCCTTGTACGGTTCACGGGTTCGAATTTGGGTCCATAATTGTTGATATATTCTTCAAGACAAAATATTTGGAGATATTTGGGGCATTGTCGGGATATAGATTGTGCGTCGGAACCAGGTGTGTATGTGAAGGATGCCTTTCATTGGATTATTTCGTTTGGTCCACATAGTCGTCAAGTGGCTACATTGGATATGGGGTCAGAGGAGTTTAGAATAATACGAACCCCCGTTGAAGCGTTAGATCCAGGGTTCCCTCATAATATTGGTGCGCTGGACAATGATACTCTTATTTATTACTCCAGCTTCTATTTCTTTGAGAACCGTATAAGTTTTTGGATTCTTAAGGAGTATGGAGACGACAATTCGTGGACAAAGATAACGATGGATGGTCCAATACTGAGGAACGCCATAGGACTAGTGAGTATCCAGCCAATGAGATTCAAGAAGCCGGATGATTCGAAGATCCTTATGAGAGTTGATCCAATTGGTACATTTGTGTACTGGGACATGGTCGAAAACAGGTTTTACGAAACTGATTATGATGTAGTTGTGCCTGGACATTGCACAATGAACACATACATTGAGTCAGTTGAGGTTCCATGATCTTGCACAATGAACTCCTTATTGTGTTTTGTGTTTATGCTTATTTTGGCTAGTAGGAAGATTATATTGTTGTACATTATTATATGAACCAATGGGGTATCCATTTTGTTGTTTTGAAATCAGTGTCATATATCGTTTTTGTGCATATTTCTTTGTTGGTTTACTTTAGCATCATTTTCTTCCACACACAATGAATGATTTGGGTTTGGCTACTCAACAAACAATGGATTCAAGATCACAAAAATGTAAACAATACTTCCTAAAGAAATGACAAACAAATAGCCCACAATTGTAATATGACATAATAGAAACATGTTTTGTACAACTGATTATGATGTAGACATTGCACAATGAACACATATATTTCGTTAGTAGAAGTTCTTATCTGTTCGTGCACAATGAACACACATTGGGGTACCTATCTTGTTGTCATGAAAAATAGTGTTTCTATTCGTTCTTTTTTTTTTTTTTTTTTTGCATATTCATTGTTTTGGTTATCTTTAAAGTCACTTTCTTCCCCACACATATGGGTTTGAGTGTCTGACTACCACCCCACAACTGATTCAAAATCACACAATAAACAAACACCCCAATCAAAAAAACAAATTCCAACAACAATGCTAACATTCAAATATCCAAAAATGTACCAAAGCAGGAAGCATGAGCATGTTATAAAATTAGCAAAACAACATTCAACCAAAATACTTTAACATCCATAAACTACGCAAATGTATCAGACGATTGTACAGAATGTTGACAAAATATAGAGTATCCAACAGCCGAAAATATAGGTAATAAAGTATCAAAGAGGCCACAAAGGAGGGGATTTAAGTTTCGATCAACAACACCAGGCCCATCAACAAAAACAACCAAACATCCCTTCATATACGAACATCACCGGATATGATCCGGTGCACAAACCGAGAACGCGCTTCAGGCGGAAAACCCAAGAACATCTCCATGACGGCAGTGTTCTGCACAAGCACGTTCGATGTGTCAATCCTCTGATCAAGAGTCAACCCTGGAATGTCCCCAAGAAGGTTATAGATGTCGTGCCTCTTAAGACCAAGATTTGACTCATATTGTAACGCATCACAAATCAGGCCTAAGCGATGGTCGGAGGATGTGGCCATCTGACCCAGCACGTTCATCAGCGGATCTTCAGAATTCACAGCTGCTGCCAAAGAGCTTCGCTTACGAGAAACATTGGGACGACGACCATTGATGGGTGTGGGTGCCTGAGTTTCAGAATCCTTGTCCATTGAACAATTAACATTAACATTGACATCAGGTTGCTCAGTGTCTGCGTTCACCCCACGGACATGAGTCCCAGCTTGCGGTGGCTCTGATTCCTTATTCACATACTCAACATCATCCACAGGCGGCAAATCATCATCAACAAGGGAATTGAAAGCTTCGTACACATTCTCAGCACCAGATCCGGTTGCTCGATCATTACCGAACACCTCAAGCCAATCACCGTACATTGGCCAGGGCTTGAAGCGCATGGTTGCGGCATATGGATCTTTCTGAAAAACATAAACAATCTATAACTTAAATACAAATACATAATAGAATCAACCACATCTATTGAACAAACTTTATGTAAATACATTAACTTTATATTGCACAACTGAAAACATAAACAATCTAAACCACACACATATATTGAACAAACTTTATGTAAATACCTTAACAATCTTTTCCCACATCTCATTGTCACAGTCAATGAGGTGAGTTGTGTTGTTGAATCCAATTCTGGAGTTATCTTTCAGCATGGTGCTAAGGGAGCCATATAGCCTCTTCCAAACAATAATCTTCGAATTAATGTGTGGATTTGCTCGAATGTCGGTGCCGGGCAGCTCAACCAACATCATCTCCTCCAGTTTATTCTGATAACCTGGTCGGAAGCCATTTTCGATCTTCCAGCCATCAAGCACAATCTCCTTAAGCTTACTCAGCAGAACGGACTCCTCTACGTCAGTCCAATTTCGCCTATTTCGCTTGTTATTTTCAGTTGACAATCTGTTCAAACGGGTCTTGTACCTCTTCTTCCCCGTTGGTGGGGTAGTATCGAAACTTGAGCCTCCACCTTCCATCTACGACCGATTCAAAGCAATAATGATAAACCAAACTCAACAAGCCCTAATTTTTTTCAGACTATAACATATTTAGACAAAATGGAAGGGGGAAATGGTAAATCCACTAGAAACCCTCGCAAACAGTGAACCAAATGTCATATTGAACAAGAAGACGAAATTTTCATCGACTAAAACACCAACCCAACATAATCGTTTGTGACATTAAATAGCTAAGAAATGTACATCATACGACAACGAGTTCTGAAATGGAGAAAAAACAAAGATAAAAAACCTGGGACATTGTCGGCTTCAACAATGGAGAGCGCACCTGCAACGGGGAAAAGAACAACAGGTGGTTAGCGGTGACAAAGAAACTCATACGATGCGGGAATGGAGAATGATGAAGAAAACCTTGCGTGTAGTCGGGAGCTTTGGAAGCGATGAAATGGAGAACTCGGGAAATGTGTGCGTGAAGTCGAAGAGTGGCAATTGATAAATGTCCAATGTTAATAAAGAATGTTCGATTTTGATGTATCAGAAGTAATATGGTGCATCAAACAATGTATAAAGTGATGAATAATGAGGGTAGAAATGTCTTTTCATCATTTTCATCATTTTTATATGGTGAATTGAACATTCTATCAAACAAAAAAGAACTTTATATGAAGTTTTATAAAGTTTAATACATGCTGCTATCACACAATAATTAACAATAATATAGTGTTTTTAGCACACTTTTTTGTACTTTCTATCACACAAGATTTTAGCTTTATACACCTTTATATGTCACTTTTTGCATTAAATTAGTATGCGCGCCTCTTATATGTCATTTTCCATACTAAATTTGTGCCCTGTATCAAACGGACCCTTATCTTAAATGCATAAGTATGTCCTTACTTTTGAAGATATGATACACTGATACTGTCTTGTGCATACTTCCTTACTTGTTTCTCTTACGCTCCCTGAGCCTCCCTCCGTCCCTTGACTTACACAGGTTGACCGATATACATTTTTAGAAAATGAAATTTAGTGATGTGTGGAGTAAAATAAAGGAGGAGAATTTTAGTTAATTTAGTGAGATGTAAATAGAATTTGGTGAGGTGTAAGAGATAATGTGAGCCAAAAAAATGAGTGATAAATTTGAAAATAAAATAATGTTGTAAGGATATTAATTTTATAAGTTATTTCCATATTAGGGGTGTACATGCAGTCTTAAAACGTTCCAATAAAAAATATGTGCAAGTAATTACCAAACCTGGGGAGTAATATTATTTGACTTTTGATACTACATTAGCATGCTATATTGTAATTTTGTACATTTCATTCAAATCATATCATGCTCATTGAATGAGTGTAAAAAGTAATAGCATTTAATGTAAATTTTGTGAATATGTAATTCATGGAAGAGTTTCTTTTTGAAATGTGTGCAAACTATTGTGAAACGGACAAATAATATAATATAAGTGTGTAAACAAACAATTTGGGGGGGGGGGGGGAGTAATGTCGTGCAATTTACACCTAAAACCTTCCCCACAAATTAATATAAAGAGATATTCATCAACACGTGCAATCTACCAATCAAAGAGATTATTTTTGCAAAAGACGATATCGTGTGAGACGGATTTTGCGAACCAAAAAGCACACAACCACCTGCACTGGAATTCCATACTAAAAAATATATTTTCTCAAGTGAGAAGGTTTTAACCACCACACTTATGTTTACCAGTTTTGGATTGCACTACATCACCAAGTTTCTACCAGTCTTGAAGATAGAAGCTTCCGTTTATGAGGTCAAGACTAACTAAAAAACAGAAAACGTAAGAATGTTAAATTATTTAAATAGGGACGCATGGAAAAACAAATAAAACCATCAAACGCAAACCTAAAGTAAGCCACACGCACCCCTACTGCGGAAATCTAAACATGATAGTATTACAATTCGTTCAAAAGTGAGCCACACGGCCCCTAACTGCTGAAATCTAATCATCAAGCCACCCGGACGAGTTTTGGTGAGAAAAATGATACGGACGTGGAGCAAAACCGAATGGGCCTTGAATTCCAGGCTGAGGGCGATGAGTCGCACCCGGCCCATGACCAGGAGGTCCAGGAGCCACATTGGTAACCCTACCATGATTCATCTCATCCAAACGAGGAGCATACCGTTGCATTGCAGAAATGCCCCGCTCCCCATATGGAGGCGGAAACTGGGGGGCAGGGTAGGTGGGGTAGGCTGCCATATGATTCCAAGGACTAGGTTCAGCAAAAGTATTAGGTGGGCCCACCCATTGCTCAGTTGAGGCCCCACCATTCAAGTAGTACCTACCCACCACATCATCCATTTCGTTATTTGGGTTGTATCCAGTTGGAGAGTAAGGCTGAAACGTAGTGTTGCTCCTTCGCGTGAATTGCTGATAATCGGAGCGAGTTTCAGAATGAACTCGGGATCGAGTTTCATGATCAGGCATGTTTGGTGGGAGATGGCGGGGTGCAGAGAACTGATGATCAGGCATGTTTGGTGAGAGATGACGGGGTGCAGAGAACTGATGATCAGGCATGTTCGGTGAGAGATGGCGGGGTGCAGAGAACTGATGATCAGGCATGTTCGGTGAGAGATGGCGGGGTGCAGGGAACTTGTCAGACGACCTGTCCATTAATCGTCTATTCTTATTTCCTTTCCTACCAAACTCAGACTTGTCGTCCATTGATCGTCTTTTCTTTTTTCCTTTCCCACCAATATCCTTGGTCATCACCTCTGAGTGATCCGTAGCTGGTGTATGATTACTTTTACTCCCTTCTTTATGGCTTTTAGTTGTAGCCACTGTGTCCTTATGTGGCAGATTTTGGGGTTTATCTACAGCCAAATCTACCCCCTTTTTAACAGAGGATTTATCAGTAGGATTGGGACATTCCTGTGCAGAATTAGGGGCATGCATGTCATTCTGACTTTTATTATCCGGTCTATAGTTCTTTAGAGTGCCAGATGAGTGGCCATTCTTTTCAGCGATAGTCCTGTGTTTGGACGTCCAATCGGGACGGCTCCAGAGATAAAGTGGCGGTGCATCCTTGTTCCAATCCTCGATTTGGTTGTCGTTCACATCGATAGATCCCGGTAGATAAAATGACTGAAATAGAAACAGCATGTTGAAGAGCATTTATAAACTACAAATAAACGGGGAAAAAACTTGTATACACCAGTTGCACCGTTCAATTGGTGTATATTTTTAAAAGGTACTAGTTGCATCATTGAAAAGTACAGAGTAGTATTTTGTCAGTAAAGTTGTTTTATTAATAAATACTCCCTTCGAAAGTTGACAATTTGCTTTTGCCAAATGTATTAAGAAATATAGTATTAAATGTGTAGTGGGTTGTTAAGGTAGACAGAGATAGAAAAAAGAAAATGTAGAGAGAATTAGAAAAGATAAAAGGTAGAGAGAGATCGTGGGTGTAGCAAAAAAAAAAAAGAGTAGCTTTCGGTGGAACACCCAAAATGGCAAATGGATAATTTTCGAAGGGACGGTGGGAATATTAGTTAGTGTATTTGTTACTCAAAAAAGACATTTCCAGAGGAAAACCAAAAAGGATCATATGAGTACTTACCTTGCCGGTGAACATCTGATCATCCTCCCAAATCAAATCATAACGAGGCTCCTTTTCATCTAATCTGATTGATAGAATACAAATGAAATATGAGCCTTCTCAAATGTTCTTCATACGAATAATTTCAAGTATAATAAGAGTTGAAAAATTATAATATTACCGCTTTGTCTGCTGTGGAACGATAAGAATTAATAATTTGGGTTTGAACTCGAGAGCTTTGTTGATAAATTTGTTAGCAAGCGCACTGTTAACTCCAAACGGTGGGTTCAGCCCCATGACCTACCGAGCAAATTAAATTAATTGCAGAAAATTTGATAATGTACAAAACCACAGAATCATTAATCTTACCAACTTTGACCCATCCGGCAACTCATGTGGTTTCACCGCCATCCAGTCTCTTCGCTCAAAATTAAAATCATCCTACAAATTACAAAACGGACGGACATGAAAAAAAAATCCAAATGCAAGGATGTCAAGCTTCCAGAATATATGTGTACCCAAACAAGATGCATGTGATGCCACTAGGAATCCTACCAAGATCTCATAATTTACAAACTAAATTTTCGTTAACAAATAATTTCACTTTCCTCATGAGAAATTACAACATCAACTTGCAAAAAAAGAATCACTGAGTTGAAACCAACTTGTATATGGTTTGTAATTGAAAATTAGCATATATTAGTGTTGCCCGACAGAATCAAGATATACCATCATCAGATTTAGAACTTAAAAGTCAATATCAGTTCTAACCATTATATATTAATGCAACTATGTATTTTTATTGTCAACAGAACACAGGACAACAATATCTATAAAGATGTTCCATTCATCAACTACTTGTTTTTATTTAGATTGATTTGTTATAGTCTCTAAAAATAAAAGGTATTGTGAATTGTGATAATGGTCTCGACCTTAGATTGTACAATGTCATAGTTTTTGAATGAGCAGCTCTTCCCAGTCTCATCAAGCCTCTTTTTCATAAGGCAGCTGAAATCGTTTGAACCGCAGCAAAAATCAACTAGCTGTTCAAAGAAACAACAAAAATTAAGCCACAAGAAAATCCATTCCAAGTAACTTCAGAAAATGCAAGTCAAAGAAAATAACCAATCTAAATTATATTCAACAAAATTTGAAACTTTGATCTTACATAAGAGAATGCTCTAAAACTATCAGGTAAATTAACAGCAAAAACAGTAGGATTAAGCAATCTCTCAATAGATATATGGAAGAGGAGAGTACTACCATGTCACCATCTTGAACATACCAATGGAGAATATCAACTATCTGCATGATGAATCACACCACCAACATAGAAAATAAAGGAAGTCAGATTCACACGACAAAATAATACTAATATTTGAAGCACCTACAGGAAAGAATAGGGGGCTAGAATGGAAACATCTGGAGTTTCTTCATTGAAGAGCTGTTCGGTACCACCGAAAATTAACAATAAAAATAAACAATAAAAAGAATGAGGAGGTGCTGATATATAGGCTTCTCAACAATATAATAATACATCATTCACTCTTACAAATTGATTTGGCATAATGTTAAATCTCACACTACTTAAAATCCCAAAACCACACACCATACTATTTATCAGGATTTTAAAACCCTCTAGATTTCAAAAATCAGTATTCAAAAACCACTATAAAGTATAAACCAAATACAAACATTGCCTTGTGTCCAGTGAGTCCTAGAACTGACACCCACATTGAGTTTCCACCCACAGCCTAAAGCCACAAATTGCAAAATCTTGGGAGTTGGGACTTTACTATGGTTCAGGCCAATAAGCATTATTTGATATAGACAAATTCAACTCATCAACAAAATCACCAGAAAACAGTAACATACCTCTTTCAGCTTATTTGGTTTGGTGAAATGGCGACCAAATGATGTATAGCGCATGCCATAAAGAAATGGAGAAAGATAAACCTTCAGCCTGCCCTGCAGAAACAAAATAGTTCACCATATAATCAGAGGACACGAAACATTTTTAAATCTTAATGCTCCAGAACACACATTGTTACTATAAGGGGCAATGTATTAATTATAAAATAACAAAAACCACCTGAAACTAAAACAGACACAAGAGTAATAGTATAACAAAACTCTGGTTAAGGGTAACAAATAGAAACTTATTAAATTTTGAGGATGCCTAGTTTTGAAGTAACACCAAATAACCCAGCTATATTAGCTATCAAACCAAATAAATTACACATCAGGGCAAAAAGTTCATTAAAAATGCATACAATAAAACAAAACAAAAAATACGTGCAGAGAACTTTAAAAACCCAGACACTTACTCTCCATTTCGGCACCTGTAAGAGAAGATCAGCCCCACAAACTGCTAGGGCATCCTGAATGCGCCCGCCTTCATCCAGTTTTTTCAGAGCAGCACGTATGGCCTGCAGTTTACTTTAGTATTAAACCACAATACAATTAAACGATCAATTTCCATGATTTATGATTACCCTTTATCGCACCTTAACTGCACCCTCTGCCTTCCCTAATGTAACTTCATTAAAAAGAAATTTCGATTGGGCATGTGTTGATGGTGATGTATGCCTTTCTTTAACTTGATCCAGTGTTACTAAAGATGAAGCATGTTTCATCAAACCCAATATTCTGCATTTCGAGGAAAACAGAACAATAAAGTAACGTAAAGAACATCTCTCAGGATTACTTTGATACATAAGCAAGCATCTGTATAGTACGAAAAATGCATCACCTTCTTCTTGTTTCAGCATCGAGACTGAAAGAATCACCAGTTTTCTTTGTTGTAGGTTTAATCATCTGAGTCATCTCGTTTTCTCCATGTACAACAAATGACTTCTCCCCTAAACATACGTCTCCTGCATGAATTTCAGGTTCTTTCGACTTCCTAAGAGAATTTCCATTTATAGACCCTTTCTTCTTTTTAAAGGATGCCTGCATAGGGAATTTCTCCACCTTATTTTCGGGAACATCACCCCTAACTGAACTGGAGGACAACTTGTCAACACCTTTTGGTGATTTTGTAGAAACACCCTTCCCTGCATAATTTTCCAAAGATACACCTTTTTTCTTCAGATTCTTTTTCCCGCTAGAGTCTAATGGTAGCTTCTTTTTCATTTCTCGCTCTGTAAATTTTATATGGTCCCGACTAGGAGTGCTAATTTCTGGGTCAATCTCATGATCTCTGGTGAGAGCATAAAAATCAGGTAAAAGAAAAGCAATAATAAAGCAGCAGTAAAGGCAAACTAGAAGTTTCCACTACTTACAGGCAATAAATCAATATGCGATTGGGGATCAGTCCTTCCCAAGCACGTGCAATTCCATCTTCATCCACATCATCTTCAAACATTATCTCCCTGCCAATATTTTCAGATCTTTGAACTTAGAATAAAAATTGAGACCAACACTAACTCAAATAAACTTTCAGAAAGTATCCTAACACCTTGGTAAACACTTTCTATGGTATGCACGTGGACATCGACGACACACTGCAAATTGCAATTCTGTAACCGACTTAACTTCTACTTCCTTACAGACATGGCATGTGTGAATGGGGCATGCAAACTGTTCCCCAGCAGAAATCCTTTGCTTGAGTTCTTCTGCTGCAGAGCTATTCCCAGGGTGGAGAAGTTTTGCCACACAGTGAGGATGGTAGAAGTAACCACAAGTTCCACTAACACAACAAAAGACCTGAAAAAGGGGCCATCAAGCTAGCAGTGAGGGCGGCAGAATAGCAGAGATGGTCTTGAAAAAGAGAGAAAGGACTTTAAAAAAAACGGAGTATTAAAAATCACAATGAACATCTGCAAACAAGGGAAAATATTCTGTCAAACATGATAGCAATTTATTCTTACTCATATGCCCCTTGACATACGCACCAGTGTCAAACAAATAATGAATACACTACATAGTTCTCAAGAATGGAAAACCTAAACATATGGAAAAGTGAAATCAAAACCTAGTAAATGCTTATTACAAAATTCATATCTCTATAGGCGAACAAAATCTGTCCTAACAGAAAATAAGCAGATAAATGCAGAAAAAGAAAAAGTTAACTAAGAGATTCACTTCTAGCTGTACTACAGTAAATTTTCAAAGATAAGTTGTGTGAATATAAAAGAAAAGGGGCATCCCCTCAAGAAAACATCACATACTTTTAGCCATGGAGAATCATATCAAAAGATGATGTTCCAAGAATTTTAAGGATCACATACCTCAGGACTAGAATCATCCGAAGATCCCAATTCCTGACATGCAAAGCATTGGTGCTTCTTGTACTTGCAATTCTTGCAAATAAAAGGAAGATTTCGAATTGCCTGAAAATAAAATCAGGAACGTCATTAAATTCAGTCACACAGAAGAAAGAAGTGTGAGGAAGAGTAGATGCAAACTCTGAAGAAAAAGAAAAAAAAAGAGAGAGAGAGAGAGAGAAGGCAATAGAACTATGAAGCATACCAGCAGTTGTGCTTCAGTTAAACATAGAGATTCACAACAAGAATCTTCACCATCCTTTTCAGTTGCATGGAATGACCTCATGCACTTGCCATCGCAGCTAATTTTGACAAATATTTAGAAGGAAAGATAAGAATTGCATTATTTAGTAGAAATTGTGCCCGAGGAAGATATTAATACAAATGAAGTTACATAAAGCACATATATGTGGCACATTATCTAGACAAATTAAGATCATGATATTCAAAGTGTAGAAACACATACAATTTCCCAGCAGGAGCAAAAAATTAGAAAAGGAAAAAATAAAAAGAGATAATATCGCTTACGGAAGAACTATTCAGCTAATGCATAACAACTCAAACGACTCAAGCATCAGGTGATCGTGAAGAACTATTTGGTTCATTAACTTTCTTTGTGATCCAATTATGCAATTCCACAGAACAAATGAATGAAGGGGGCAAAAAACAAAGGTATTCACATCTCTTCCAGAAGAGAGTGTAAGTACATTTTCATCAACCATTTGAGCTCTGGAGAACTAACCGTAATTAAGGCACACAAGTGTAAAAGACAATATTTCGACAATACAAAATTTAAGAACCAAAAAAAATAAAAAAATACATATTTCGACAATTTATAATTTTAGTAAGAGGATGTTTAATGAACAAAACAGAGTGCTAGACCAGAAAAAATAAAACAGAGTGCCAGACCAGAAAAAGAAAAGAAAAATAAAAACATGAAAAGTTACATTATGAACAAACATGAACAGGCCCAAACATAGACACATTACCAAAACAAATCAATTACAGATCTTGGGTTTCACAGAGTCAACATAAAGCGACAATACACGTAAGAATAACCAACACCTTAAAATATCCACAAGACAAAACATAGTTAATGTCAACATTAGGCCCCATCTGACAACAATTTTATATTTTCCTCAGTTTGGATATAAACAGATGATAAATTCCATTAAATTTCAGTCATCAGGCATGTTTGATTTGGGATTATAGTGGATGGTAATTTGGATAGTGAAATCTAGGATTTCAAAATTATGATAAATGGTGATGGTATGTGTTTAGTTTGTGATTTTGAGTAGGGGTTGGATGTAACTTATGTCAAAATAAGTGTGTAAGAGTAGATGATGTGATATTATTACAGTATATTATTGTTGCAGAAATTTTATGCAAATCAACTGTGTATTGTAGTGATATGATATTATTATATTATTGTTGGAGAACTTTATGCCAAATCAATTATGTAAGAGTAAGTAGGCATTTTTAGGGGTGAACGTGATTGGATTTTGAAATCCAGATTTTAATCTCAAACTAGAAGAAGACAGGAGACGTAACACCCCACGTTTTGATGGGTGAATCCCAAATCAAACACTATATTTGAAGTTTGTGTTTTAGCTTTTACAATGATTTTGAAGCGCATTTATCAATCTATCCCATAGGTGACATCAAGGTAGTCAAAAGCGAAAAGAGCACTCAAAGCATAAAGGTCCCATAACGCTTTAAGTGAAAAAAAATATATAGTATAAATATATATATATATTTATTAAATTTGTGCTTCACCGAAGTATGCTGTGAAGTATAAGATAATACCATAAGCACTTAACTCAAGATAATATCATAAGCACTTTCGTTTTCCCTTTTTAGTCTCCTAAATGTACTCTTCCAGGCATTTCCCCTCAGCTTAAAATGATGCAAAACACTTAACTCACGATTAAAAAAAAAAAAAAAAAAGGATCAAGCAAGCATGATAATGAGACCAGAATAAAGCTGATGAAACATGATGCATTTTTACCATGCCAGCTTAAGACAAGAATTAACATATAGAAGCTTAAATGAGAAATGAGTCAAAGATAAACTTACATAATTACATCACCACCATTATCACAGATTGCACACACATGGTCAAAACAATCATCTTCATCAGACTCAATATCTCCATTTTCATCAATCTCATCATCCTCCTGGTCTTCTTTTTCATTGTCCTCATCGACTATAAAAGAAGGATTTACACCCTAGAAAGGCAGTACATTTACATGATCAAACTAATTTAGGATCAGGTTTAGGATTATTTTATACTCCCTCCATCCCTTTGAAAGCCATTTTGAGCATCCTACCGAAAGTTACTCATTTCCTTTTTTGGCAACACCCACTATCTCTCTCTACCTTTTCTTTTACCTATCTCTCTACCTTTTCTCTTCCCTACCTCTCCCTACCTTTTCTTTTTCCTATCTCTTTCTACCTTTTCTTTTTCCTATCTCTTTCTACCTCAACAACTCAATACATAATATTATATTCCTTAATCAATATGCAAAAAGCAATAGGAAGCTTTCGGGTGGACGGAGGGAGTATATTTTAGTGCATGTAAGTGTACACATGCTCCCATGACAATGTGAGAGAGAGAGATGAAGAGAACAAACCTGAATAGAACTTTTCCTCTCCCAAGGCTTTTCCACAAGAATTGTACTCAAGATCTGATTACAGGGAAAAACAGCTGTCAGAATATATACAATAAATAACAAAGCAAGAACTACGACTCTTCAACCTTCTTTTTATGGTTGTCCACTCCAACAAGAAAGAACTACAAACCTTGGATTTTGCCAATTTATTGTCCCTCTTAACAGCTTCCTTAATCAAAGGCAAGTGAGTTACCAGATCATCCACACAAGGTTTTTTCTCAAAGCTACAAAGTAGCAAAAGGATTTAGAGAAGAGACAAACCTCAATGACAATCAAAAGAGAGATCAAACATGCATGAAGTTCCATATTAACCTGAAAGTCTTGGTGAGATGATCCCACAAAGCTTTCTGAGATTGCTGAGGATTCCACCTGACAAAGTGCAAAAGATGCAGTGTGACCTGAATCGTTCTAATTATGTCATTACTATAGGGATTCCATGGCTTCAGAAGCTTGATCCAGTGGCCCTCTGCTGATAACACTGAGATCTCAGGCTTCTCGTTCAAAAGACAAAACTTCCAAGCAGTAACCTGCTTATAGATTTTTCGAAGACCATTATCCATCTCTCCCCTCAAGAAAATCTGTCGTGGCTTTCCATCACGACTCACTTCTTTATCCCACTCCAGGGGTAACACAGTGAATGAAATTGCTTCTTCACTAGCAGAGAGAAATCTATACTCTGACACATTATCAGGAACCGTCTCCCCTTCGTCGTCAGAAGATGACATCGTTTTCTTCAATTCAGTTGCTTAAATAACACTTGTTACACAAACCTAGCACATTTACAATTTAGAAATTATAAATTCCTGGAGGCATAATCAAAAGCCAACATAAATCCTAATGAAACTGAAACAGGACTTAGTTCGACACACAATGCTACTTCGTATTTACAGTTCGACATGATTAAGGTAAACCGTGCCCAAAATTAACAAACAAACAACGTATCATAAAGGAATTTCATAACCCTAAATTGCATAGATGGATAAAAGCATCAAAATGGTTCCAATTAAATAAAATAAAAAACTGATAATGAACAAAACTCGAAAATTACTTCTATTACTGATTGCTACACAAAACAGCCTTAGTACTAAATACTAATGACGAAGGGGGAGACAATTAAACAAACACTGACGATACAGACGCCAAACCGCATGACAAATCAAAATTGGGGGTTAACGCAAATTGATTGAGATGCTAAATTACCATGTACAAGAATAGCCACAAAGAGATACCATGATCAATTCAGAAAATTGCGTCGAGAATTATCCTCTGTCCCAGAGAATTAGCCCTGCCGTCTAAACCCTTATTTATAGTGATTAGATGGTAATTCGATTCGAATATCTATGAGCCAAAAATCGAAGGCGGTTTGAAGTCTTTTTATTTATTTTAAAAAAATATAAAAAAATCAGTGGAATTAGATTTTAATATCGTCACTATCCCGCGTACGTGAAGTTATAAACCATGAAAGGAAACCGCTACTGGTCCGGACAGAAATATGTTTACCTTAATTAAAACATCTTTCTATTTATCTTAATACTCAAAATCTCTTATATTTCTTTTCATATTTCTCGTTAAATATACCAAATTTATCAATATCAATTTCCAGATTTACTAAGAATCCCAAACCACCTAACTTTGATTTCTGATTCGAATTCCTTTATTTTTATTATTATTATCATCATTATTATTATTATTAAATTCTATGTTTTTTATTTAATTATTCTAGACAATAAGATTTTATAAAAGATATCTATAAAATTCTATTAAGACATATTTTAAATAAATCAAATCTTATTTTTAAGATAGTTCAAATTTTTAACTTTTCTCACAACAAAAACTATTTTCTCCCCCATATTTATGATAAAAATATTCTCACACAATCATCATAGATAAAAAAATGTGATAGTTACCATTTTACGCTTAAAAAAAAAATATGTGATAGTGTTTAATTAAAAAGTGATAATGTTTTAAATAAAAATTCTCATATTAAAAATATTATCACTTTTTTACAAATAAAAAATCTGGAAAAAAATGAATTATTCTACCAAAATTTTAAAATATGAGTGAAAAGGAATCTGTTCATTTCTCACACAAATTTTTGTCTAGATTTATTTATTCTACTCTAGATTCAATGAAAACGACTTCAATATCAACGATTTAAAGTAAAATTCATTGCATAAATTTTGGAATAAAAATAAATAAATATATATATATATAAACAGAGTATTTAAATTATTATTAATTTAATTTATTTTAAAGTTATATTATGGAGTAATTCTTAATCATAAATATTAAAGCCCATTTAAATTCAAGCTTTGAAATTTTAACTTTATCCTCAAATTATTTGAAGTCTTCAATTTTTTATCCAAAAAATCTCTCAACTAAAATTAGGTAAAGTCTAGTATGCACTCGAGTGCATGTTATGCACCCTAGTCCATATTGCACTTTTCAGTTTTACTGACTTACACTTTTTGGTAAATGGTGTTGCACTTTTCAATTATTACTAAAAATATTATTATACAGTTTAATAATTGAAAAGTGCAACACCATTTACCAAAAAGTGTAAGTCAGTAAAACTAAGAAGTGCAACATGGACTAGGGTACATAACATGCACTCGAGTGCATAGCAGACCAACCCCTAAAATTATACATTCTTCGTCTTTCCAAACGTTTTCATACTTTCCTTTTTTGTTTGTCCAATCATCACAATCTTCACCTTTACAATATACACATATTTACCCTTAGGGTATGTTTGGTTTGTTAGATTAGTATGGATAGATTGTTTTATCCCATTTAATACATTGTTTGGTTTGCAAGATTAAGGCCCGAGTTAAAAAGTCGGCCCGGATTTGTTTTTATTTTTGTCCCACATTCATGTGATTATTTGTCATGCAAGGGGGCTAAGATTAATAATCCCATTTCAATTGATGAAATGATTTGTCTTTTATATCCTTCAATTGTAAATATAAATAATATAAAAATGCTAATGTCAAAGGGTATTTTTGACATTTGACACTAAATTTCAATTTTATCCCACAATCCAAACAACTTGATTATAAATTATCATATAAACTTTAAAATTCAATCCATCAATCCAAACATGAATTTTAAATCAATTTTTCAAATTATCCCACTAAATCCTATCCTAATATATCTTTCCTATTCTAATATATCTATCCTATCTATCAAACCAAACAAGCCCTTAATGTCATTACAATAATCATCAAAAAAAATGACACACTTGAATTTATAGTCTGGAGTGTTGGATTGCAATCCTCCGGTTGTGTGTAATAACAGATTGTCCTCACCAAGCTCCCGAACACCTACACAAGCACACCGGAGAGATCTCCGGCGTGGGGACTCCGACGCTCAAGTCAATTGGAGATCTCAAATAATCAAAGGGTGAGCAATATGTATTAGTGGAAAGCTCCTCAAAATATTGTTAATCTCGAGTGCTCCAGGGCTCGGTTTTAGTGTGTTTAGTCGTCGTAGAATGTATGAGATTATCTTCTCCGATCAAGTGATATTATAATGTTCAGTCTGTTTGTATTTTTGTAGTTAAATGGTTAAGAATACTGTAAAATTAGCAAATAAACTCCTAAAATGCGTACCTTGGGAAAAGGTTGTCTTTTCCCCATTTTTCTCAACCGTTCAACCCTAAATTTGGTCAAAATAGCTTCACAGCTTCTTCCTTCGGTGGTCAACTCCGATTTTTCAGGGATCATCCACACTTTTCGTATATTTCCACTCAGCCACTCTCCTCCTAAAATCTCGGGGTCCATGCCCCTCAAGGCTAACTGGGCCGGAGCCCACTTAGCTCTAGGTTAATCTCAAACAAGCTCATAGACTCTTATATTCCTTTCTCCACAGGTATAGGTCCATGGATCTTCGTCATTAAACTTGTTCTTACACATATTAGGCCCAAACAGCCTGTCCTCACCATATTGGGCTCAACATTACTCAAGTAACGCTCCTAATGGGTTGTAAGGAGGCCCATTATGCCAATAACAAAATACACCATTAAAGATATATAAATAAATGGTAAATAATCGTAATAGATAACTCATTTCGCGTTCACGTGTCACTTCCTTACAAGATGACATATTTTGGCCGCATCAACCACTCCCCCTACTCTCGTAAAGTATCTCGAACTTATGTGAGTATGAAAAATTAGATGAGTTAGCCCTGATTTCATAATACTCTTGAGGTACACAATCATCTGCAAAAAAATTGTTAAGTTGGCTCTCATGAACCTTCTAGAACCTCTAACGTTTCAATCAATAGACCCTTAAAGGGCATTATTTTACTCTGGAGGGCTCAAGACCTCCTCAACTTCCAAATTACTGAATATGCTCCAAGGTACCTCGAGGCCCTAAAGATCCCGAGTACAATGGGAGTTGACAACGCTGCTAGCCCTCCAGCCTCAGGGCTGAATATGGGCCTCAGCTCAAGTAAGCCTCGGGAGGTTAAGGAGGCTCCAACCTCTCAAGAACTCTTGACTCAATCACAAAGACTCCTCGGACTTCAATTATTTCTCCCTTGCGACGCTTCGAATTCCGTACCGGCATCCGCCCCATGCGCCTGCAACATGTCATTTCGGTGTCAATTATTGTCCCGCACGCGCCCTTATCATTACACTTGTTATTAAAAAAAATTGGGTAAAGTTATTAAAAAAATAATTAGAGAATGTATTTTATCTTTTGGACTAATATCAAATTAACTAGAGAGTTAGTATTAATAGGGCCAAAAATTGAGGATAAATTTGAAATAAAAGTAATATTGAAACGTTGGAGTTGGCCATTTGACAAGATGCCAACCTATGCAAGTAATTGAAATTGGACGTTACGACTTACGACAATGTTTTCATTCCTCAATTTAATTAAGCTTGGTCATTTCAGTTATATATGGGGCCACCTTTGGGATTATTAATTTATCTATTTGGTTGATCTGATGGGAAGTTAAACTCGAGAGTCGAAATTATGAATTAACACTACAAAAAACGCGCGTTATAGAGACGGACCATTGCCGACGGATTAAATTCCGTCGGCATTTCCGACGGAATCGTGTAGTTTGAAAAGTCAACGTACCTGCCGACGGAATTCCGTTCCGTCGGCATGTACCGACGGAATATGCCGACGGAATTTTTAAAATAGGCATGCCGACGGAAATGCTGACGGAATATCCGTCGGCATTTAACCCTTTAATTTCGCACCGCCTCGTTTTCCAAAGAGATAACCGTTGGCATTAAAGTGGGCGGTTACCGACGGAATATCCGTCGGTAACCAAATTTTTTTTTAATATAAGCAAGCGAATTACAGACGCGCTGTTTTAGAAAAAAAAACTAAGGCTCTGATCGAGGGATTCGGGGGATGCAGACGAGAACGAGGCTATTCAATCAATTTTCTCCGATTATATTGATACGGTACGTTTTCTTAATTAGTTTTATTACTTAGTTTAAATTTAATACTTATATATATATATATATATATGTTTATGCATGCATGTATGTAAATATGATTAATTTAATGTTGATTTGCATGTTATATTGATTTAGTTTAGTTGTTAAAATATTATGATCATGTTAGTACGTATGTTATTTAATTTAATTTGTTGATGATTAAGAATAATTTTGATAGAGTAGTTTTTTAAGGTTAATTAATTAATTAATTGTTATATGTATAGTTAATTACTAGTTTAATTTAATGGTGTAATTTTGATATAGAATATTTTTAATTAATGTAGGTAGTGCATGTTTCAATCAATTGTTTAAATTAGTTTAGATAGTGGTTCGACCGTTGTATCACGTTAATTTAGGAATATGTTAATTTAGGAATATTTTTAATGTAGGTGATGCATGTTTCAATCAATTGTTTAAATTATTAGTTAATTAGATGGTTCGACGGTGGTATCACGTTGTAATTAGGTTATATATTGTTTTGATTTAAATTAGGAATATGTTGATTAAATTAGTAATTGATTAAATTAGGAATATGCTATATTAGTAAAAAAATTAAATTAGGAATATGTTCATTAAATTGATAATTAGAAAACTCCAGTTAGAAAACTATTATTTTAATTAGGTTTAGGTTTGTTAATTTAGGAATATGTTAAATTTTTTTATTATTGATTAAATTAGAAAAATAATAATTAAATTAGGTTATTGTTGATTAAATTAGGAAAATGTTGATTAAATTGGTAAATTGTTGATTAAATTAGGAATATGTTATACTTAAACTAGTAAATTATTGATTAAATTAGGTTATTTAAAATTAAATTATGTATTTTTTATTGATTGAAACAGACGAGTCAAAGATCGACGAATCAGGGTTTTGGTTCAGGTTCACGTAAGTCACGTGCAAGGAGGCCTCCTCCTCCTCCTGCGGTAGTGTCGCCGCCGCCGACTACGATGTCGTCTAGTTCGTCAACAGCCGTAGGATCCTCTTCTCGTCTGCATCCCGTTCGAGACCATAGGCAAGAAGTTGAAATCCATTTAGGAACGTAAGTCAATAATTCTAATGTTTAACAGTATTCAATAACGATTAACTTTATTTATTTATTTATAATGTGTTAGTTTATAAATTTGTTAATAATTTTACAGGTTGTTGCCCGGTAATGAGTTGTCCAGGATCTGCACAGCATCCTTTCTGAAGTGCAAGATTTCTAAGGGTGCTATCACTTGGTCGATGGTGCCGCAAACTAAAAAGGATGAATACTTCGAGGAGTTCCAGGTATATAATTACAATAATTAAAGTTTATTAAATAACTAATTATACATATTATTTGATATATAAATATGTTGAATATTTGTATAGAAAAAGGCCCGTTGGAATACGGCGATCTACTCGGACGACACTATTTACGAGAAGTGGTACGGTGTTTGTTCTACTCGGTACACGAACATGATGTACGACTGGAGAACGGCCTGGCGTGACCGTAACGTGAATCGTGGTCTGGGGAAAGACGAGGATGGTGTTGACCTGTGGGAGTCGTTGATTGAGAAGTGGATGGACCCGGCTTACCAAGAGAAGTGTGAGAAAGCTCGGGTCAACCGCAGAACTGACGTTGGAGGCGGGATGGCAAGGCATCGGGGGGGAGCTCGGTCCGTCCTCGAGCAATCACTTGCTATCGTAAGTTTTCATTAATTTTAAAAATTAAATAATTATAGTTAATTTATTTATATTAGTTATCTAAATTAATTTGTATATGTTTATTTGATACGTAATAGGAGCGGGAGACTGGACGTTCACACACTCACTTGGATCGGATGAGCCTTATTCATCCGTTTGATGCCGATACACTGACGTCCACCTACGGGCGCACTACTGACCTCCACGTAAGTTTAATTAAATTTATGTATTAATTAAATTATATATATATATATAGATAATTAAATTAATTTTAATTTTTTAATTATGTAGTTGAACGTCCGACAGAGGATTGAAGAGGTCGAGACGCAAGTCGCGGCGACTACTGCTGAATCCGGAAGCAGCGGTCCCCCTCCGGCTGTTGACGTGGACCAGGCTTACCTTGACGTTGCCCCGACCTCCAAGGGAAGGATCCTTGGCCTTGGTCGGATGAGCAACGTCGTGAGGTCATCAAGTGGTCGGTCCCGGAGTGCATCGCAGGCGTCCGTATCCTCCACTGCCGTCCCGGATCTGAACGTCATGGCAACGTTCGAGAACTACTTCCGCGTCTGGTCTGGAGTGCCAACGCGGGTCGGACGTTGGGGATGTCTGCTGAGCAGATCGAGGCCATCTCTCAACAGACAATGGTGCAAGCCCCGCCAGCTCCAGCTCCAGATCAAACTGCAGGTCCAAGTGCAGCGCAGGCCGACGATGACGACGTCAACGTCAATTTGACTGACGATGTGGATGAGTTTTTTAACGACTTTCGTTGAACAATTTAATTTTGTGTTGAACTAATTTATTTTTCTGTTGAACTTATTTACTTTTCTGTTGAACTTATTTACTTTTCTGTTGAACTTATTTATCTTTATGTTGAACTATATATTTTTCTGTTAAACGATGTTTTTTGTTCGAACTTTTATTGGTGGATTGCAGTTTATTTGTGTAGTTTATTGGTGGAATAATGCATTTAGTGTATAGATGAAAATAGGGTGCATTCATTTGTTTCATTGAGTACAAATAACAATGCATTCTAGTACAAAATAGTCTCATTTAGAGTGCATTCTAGATAGATTTAAACCACTTGAAGGTACGGTGGAAGTGAATTATAGTACAAAATAGCCTCATATAGAGTGCATTATACATATATTTAACCAAACCACTTGAAGGTGGTAGATGCAACCATGACAACTAGCACAATCAAAATGATTTTGTTCACTTTGATTAAATCCTTGATTTCTTCAGCCAAATTCTTGATCTCTATAACCAATTTCTTCATCTCTTGAGTCATTTTCTTCATGTCTTCAGTTTCTTGGTCACTTTGATTAGATCCTTGATTCTTGTCAACACCACAGTTTTCTAGAGTATCAGCCCATACAAAGAAACCACATCCACCACCACAACCATCACTTAGGGAGTCAGGACAATTATGAAATATCCTCCCTTTACTTCTAGGCTGTTTAGAAGCATATGTACGACATGCCTTTCCACAATAACAAACAAGGCCTTGCTGAAATCGAATAGAAGATGAAGAAGACATGATATTTTTGTTGTTTTCTTTTCAAAATAGAAAAAATCGAATATGGTGTGAGCTTTGTGTTGCTTTGTGTGTGTTATATATAGAAAAAATTGATTTAATTAAAAAAAAAAACGCCAAATGCCGACGGAATATATGTTCCGTCGGAAATTGTAATTTGATGAATGCCGACGAAAATTCCGTCGGTAAATGGGGCGGGTAATATGCCGACGGAATTAACTTTCCGTCGGAAATCACAATTTGATAAATACCGACGGAAAATCCGTCGGTATTTATCTATGCCGACGGAATATTGGGCGGGTGAAAATGCCGACGGAATTAACTTTCCGTCGGAAATCACAATTTGATAAATACCGACGGATTTCCGTCGGTATTTATCTATGCCGACGGAATATTGGGCGGGTAAAATGCCGACGGAAAGATAATTCCGTCGGCATTTCCGTCGGGAAATATTCCCCCAAAACTTTCTACTGCCTAATTTTTTTCCACTTTCGTTTTGCAAATTTACACCAAAACTTTATACTGCCTAATTTTTTATGCTCATGCTCGGGTATTCAGAAACATCAAATTACGGTACATTTTCTACCATTTTTACTCTATACATAAAATTCAATATAATGTAATTACATGTTTTATATTATAAGTTTTGTTTGAATTTATTATAAGTTTAGTTTAGTAATGTGTTGCTCCACTTAAATGTTTAGCAGATGGATTTGCCTGACCGTCGTTGGATGTACTGTACTCCTAGAATGATTAGAGGAAATGTGAATGTGGAATTTTATAATGAACTCGTGTTATTTGTTGAATTTGCAAAAATTCAGCCACATTACATGATTGGAAATTGCATTAGGTGTCCGTGTAATGCTAAGAAATGTCAGAATAAGCAATATAAAGAGATTGATGAGGTCCTAGTACATATTGTGAAGAATAGTTTCGTTGATAATTATTATAATTGGACTAGTCATGACGAAACACGTTGGCCTTATAGATTTGATGAAGTGTTATACTATTACACTGTTGAAATCTATCAACAAGGAGCAAATTTTGATCATGTTGGCACTAGTAACGAGGTAGAACAACAGTTTGGGGACGAAGAACAACAGTTTGGGGACGAAGAACCGAATATGTATCAAACAATGATCAGGGAAGCTGGTTTTTCAAACATGGAAGAGGAACCGACGAATGAGGCATTTCAGTTTTATGAGATGCTCAAATTAGTCGAAGAAGATTTATATCCGGGTTGTGAATCTCACTCACAGTTATCATTTAATGCACGACTCATGAACATTAAGACCGAGAACAAGCTTTCTAACAGGGCATATGAGCAAGTGACACAGTTATGCAGTGAAATTTGTCCTCAAAATAATAAGGTGCCTACGACGTTTCATCAAAGCAAACAAATGTTGAAGAATGTTGGTTTGCCGGTTGAGAAGATTGATTGTTGTGTGAAGGGTTGCATGTTATATTGGGGTGACGAAGATAGCAGTCTGAAGATGTGTAGATTGTGTGGCCATCCCCGGTACAAAGAGGCACGTCGAAAGGGACCTGGTGGTCAATCGAAGAAGACAAAGAAGGAAGTGCCACATAAGAAGATGTACTACCTTCCTATCATTCCTCGTTTGATGAGATTATATCAATCAAGTGCCACTGCACAACACACGACGTGGCATGCTACAGATTCCTCTTCGGCTGAGTCGAGGGAGATGCGACATCCGGCAGTAGGGTTTTGGATAGCAATAATGAAAAACGATCCCGTGAACTTGCAAAGAGATTGGTTAGTACAACTACTAATCAACTAGCTGTGGTGCCATGCAATGTTGGGTGAGTAGAAACATTCAAAATATTTTTTAGTGTACTCTCTTGTTAATGCACTACTAATAAATAAAATTACATCTTTTTACACAGAGAGCATTGAGTTCTAACGATTATTAACCCGTACAAGGAAGAGATTTGTTATGTTGATCCTCTATTCAATCGCATTAATCCTGAATGGAAAATGATTGTTGAAGTGTAAGTTTATTCTTTTTTCATTTTAAACTATGTTGATAATTGTAAAATATTTATCTAGTTATTTGATTGTTATAGGGCCTTAGTAATGTTTAAGTCGAAAGTCTCGACTGATAGACCGAAGAAAACCAAAGTGTGGAATATAATCAAGGTACATAAATCTATATCTATTTTGTGATCCTTATAATATATTATTATATAGCTTTAAGTCTTTAACCATTTTTCCCCTTACCTAGGCACCGAAACAACAAGATGGAGTCAAATGTGGTTACTTTGTATTAAAGTACATGAAAGATTTAATGGAGTTCGATGGAGTTGTGACCACAAATTCGATGCAATCGGTGGTAAGAATTTTGTGTTGATGATGGTTATGGCTTATGTGATTTTTTTATATGATTAGTGAGCTTGTGTGTTGTTATAATTTTTGGTATGCACTTTTACAGTTCTCGAAGAATGACTATTCTGAAGATGAAATTAATGAAGTGCGAATGGAGTGGGGCGGATGCATTTCAAATTACATAAAAGATTAGGAGCGCTGAATGATGAAATCAAGTTTTAAATAGTTTTTTTCTTTTGTGATGGAATCAAGTTTGAATAGTTTTTTTCTTTTTTGATTTTGAACAAGATGATCTATGTTGAACAATATTTTGTATGACTTATTTTGTTCAATGTATGAATTTGTTATTAAATTACATTGTTGGTTTTAATTATTGTTGCATTCATAATATATAAAAATTATCAATCTACGACAAAAAAAAAAAAATGCGTAGAGCCCATTACTAATTGTCTACGACAATGAGGATTGTTCGTTGTAATAACTGGTCTACGACAACAGCGTTTCACCGTTATTATAAATTAGCAAACTCATTGTAATAAATGTCTTATGACAACGGGCAAAGAAGGTACGACAACGGGAATATTCCGTCGTTCTTAATTGCCTACGACAACGGGCATTATCCATTGTCGAAAGGGTCGGACCTACCACATTAGCTTGATAGACAACAGACGATAATAGAATAGGACAGCGGGTCATTCCCATTGTTATACATATTCTACGACAACGGGAATTTTCCATTGTTATAAACGATGTTCCGTTGGAATAAATTACCTATGATAACGGAAAATTACCGTTGTCAAATATTATGGACCTACGACATTAGGTGGGTAGTCAACGGGCGAAAAACAGATATGACAACGGGGAATCCCCATTGTCGTAGGCCATTTCTGGCATAGTGACATCTTGACAACGTGTTTCCAGATTTTGCTTGTGAACCGAGGAATGTGAGATTAGGTTTGTGTACTGATGGTTTTGCACCGTTTGGGATGCATGGGAAGCAGTATTCTTTGTGGCCGGTGATACTGACTCCGTATAATCTTCCTCCGTGGATGTGCATGAAACCTCAAACAATGTTTCTGACTGTATTGGTGCCTGGACCAACGAATCCAAAGGACAAACTGGATGTTTATCTCCAACCTCTTATAAAAGACTTGATCTTCTTATGGGAGAATGGAGTCCAAACGTACGATGTTTTTAGAAAGCAGAATTTCACGATGCGTGCTGCTCTTTTATGGACCATTAGCTACTTTCCTGCATATGGTATGTTGTCCGGGTGGAGTACGGCCGGAAAGAAAGCATGTCCGTATTGTATGGAAAATTCTGAAGCTTTCAGTCTCCCGGAGAGTAGAAAAGTTTCATGGTTCGATAATCACCGTAGGTTCTTACCTCGAGGTCACCCGTTTCGAAGAAATAAGAAGAACTTCGTAAAGAACAGAGCAGTCACAAACAATCGACCTCCACTTCGAGATGGTATTTTATACATTTATTTAATGAGTATTAAACGTATATTTATCTATTGCTTTTAGTGTCATTTATAATTTACTCTCCGTACAGGACGTAGGTTGTTATATGAGATTGAGTGGACGGGGTTGAAAAAAAGTACTGAGGAAAATGCAGCGGAACACAACAGACGAATTGAGGGTGGTTGGAACAAAAAGAGTATTTTTTGGGACTTACCATACTGGAGTTCACTATTGATACGACACAATTTGGATGTGATGCACATTGAAAAGAATGTGTTTGACAATGTGTTCCACACAATCATGAACACGGAAGGCAAGACGAAAGACACTCCAAAGTCTCGGGAGGAGTTGAACACTCTTTGTCACCGTGAAGAGTTGAAAAAGGATGAGCGTACAGGTAAATTTCCAAAGGCTAGCTACACACTGGATAAGCCACAAAAACAAAGATTGTGTAGGTGGATAAAGAAGTTGAACTTTCCGGACGGCTACGTGTCGAACTTGAGTCGATGCGTAAACACAACAACGGGTAAGGTTGCAAGGATGAAGAGTCATGATTGTCATGTATTTATGCAACGCTTGATACCGATTGCATTCCGAGAACTTCTTCCTCTCAATGTGTGGAGGGCTATCACTGAATTAAGTCTCTTTTTTAGAGATTTAACGGCTACAACAATCAAGATCGATGATATGATTCGTTTAGAGGAAGACATTCCAGTGATTTTGTGTAAGTTGGAACAAATTTTTCCACCTAGCTTCTTTGACTCGATGGAACACTTACCCGTTCACTTAGCGTATGAAGCGAGAATTGGTGGTCCGGTGCAATACAGGTGGATGTACCCATTTGAAAGGTAAAATCTTACTTATTTTATTTCATTACAATTACACATGCATTCTTATAAGTTATATATATATATATATATATATATATATATATATATATGTGTGTGTGTGTGTGTGTGTGTGTATCAGGTATCTCCACAACTTGAAACGCAATGCTAAACAAAAGGCAAACGTTGAAGCATCGATTGTGAATGCATATTTGAATGAAGAGGTTGGCATGTTTTGTTCTTATTACTTTGAAGACCACGTCAACACAAAGTTAAGAAGTGCTCCACGTAACTTCGGTGGTACATCCGCTGACGATATCAGTGAAGAGGTCGATGGAATGCTCTCCATATTCAAGACTAAGGGACGGCCAATAGGAAAACCCACTGAACGATATTGGGAGACGGACTCGGAGGCGGAAATAGCACAAACGTATGTGTTATTGAATTGTGATGAAGTTCAGCCATACATTGAGTAAGTATTTCATATATAAATCGTCTATTTAACTACCACTTCATTTATGTCATTTAATATTAACCAAGTTTTTGAATGTTGTGAATTAGGATGTACACTCAAGAACTACGACGAGCAGAACCAAACATCTCAGATACATATATAGATGCTCGTATTCAATGTGAATTTTCCTGATGGTTCCAACGTTATGTGAGTACCATTTAATTATGTTTTACGTAAATAAATTAATATTTATTTTAATTAATTTTAAATTGAGCCGTATAGGGACGGGATAACGCTCTTGACAGTCGATTCTTACGAGATCTCAGCAAGGGACCACTACGTCGTGTAAAGACTTACAACGGTTATATTGTGAAGGGCTACCAATTTCATACGTCTGGGTATGCATCGACAAAGGCAACTACCAACAGTGGCGTCTGCGTTAGCAGTGCGAATTACAATGTAGATGCAAGTGATTACTTTGGGGTGTTACGGGAAGTCGTCGAAGTAGAATATCCAGGATATCCAGCAAAGACTGTAGTGTTGTTCAAGTGTCATTGGTTTGATTCAGGCCATTTAGGAACAAGAATTCACCCGGAGTACAAGCTCGTTGATGTTAGTTCGAAAATGACGTATGTTGGGGATGATCCATTTGTATTTGCCCATCAAGTATCTCAAGTATACTACTGCACATATCCGGGAGCTCCACGTGGTTATGAATGGCACGCTGTTTGCAAAGTAAATACAAGGTCAATGGTAGAAGTCCCTAAAAAGGACAAAAATACTGAAGATGAATCTCCATTTCAAACAGAACAAATAGAGACTCCAACTGAAGTCTTTACGGGAGATTTCAATCTTTCTGTACCCTTGACGGCTGCAAATCCCCAATTAATCGAAATTGAAGGTGAAGAGGATGGGGATGAAGAAGAGGATGAAGAGGAGAATGAAGATGAGGATGAAGAGGAGAATGAAGAAGATGAGGATGAGGAGGAGGATGATGATGAGGAGGATGAGGAAGATGGTGATGAGGAGGAGGATAAGGATGAAGAGGAGGATGAAGACGATGAAGATGAAAATTAATTCAATTAATGTAATGTATTTATTTTTATTTTATAAAAGTTAATTAATTATTTTTCATTTAGGTACAAATTATAAAAATTAAATTTACTATAATTATAAGCCACAACCAATATATTTATTAATATATGTGGAAGAAATGAATTTTGTGATTTTAAAAAAAAAAATGAGTAAAAAAGGTTTAAATATGCATATTTCAGAATTTTAATAGAAATGTTAAAATTATAATTTAAATAGGCAAAAACTTGTGTGAGACCGTCTCACGAATCTTTTTCTGTGAGACGGATCCTTTTAACCCATATTTCAAAATTTTGGGTAGGATAACCCATATTTTTTTTTCAGATTTTAGTTTGTAAAAAAAGTGATAATGTTTAAGTAAAAAAGTGATAATATTTTTAACAAAAGTGACTATCACTTTTTACTTAAACACTATCACTTTTTGCTCAAATATTATCACTTTTTATATATAAGGGCCGTCTCACGGATCTCATTCTGTGAGACGGTCTCACCCAAGACTAGCCCATTTAAATATATAAATTGGAGTGGAGGGTGAACACATAATAAATGGGGGGGAATTATAAATACGGAGAGGCCCAAGCCCATCCTTCTTCTTCCTCATTATAAATACCCACAAAAACCCTAGCATTCTTCTTCTTATTCAAAATCCCACATCACTTTGCTTCAACACCTTCTACTGCTGCCGCCTCAACCATAGCTGCCGCCTCCAACTCTCCGGCGAAGACGGCCACCACCATCGCCTTTTTTTCCACCGTGAAGCTCCATGGCCGCCGCCCACCTTTGTAAGAAGGCGAATATCTGTGCTCCTCCGGCCGGAGAAGATGAAGCTTCGTGGCCGGAGAAGATGAAGCGTGCGCCAATCTATGCTCCTCCGGTCGTCCTTCCGCTTCCATGGTCGCCCATCGTCGCCGTCCACTTCGATCCGCGTGGATGGGGCTTCGATCTCCATGGCCGCCGGTGGTGGTGATTTTTCCATGGACGTCGGAGCCACACCACCCATAAGATTTGTTCTTGCCGGAATATTTTGTGGAGGTGAGAGGATGGCCGGAACCTCCGGCTCAGACGAATCTGCCTCTCCTTCCTCGGCTTAGATTTGTTTTTCCATTTTTTCTCTTTCTTTTTCTTGATTCATTCTTTTTAATTTTTTGGTTGTTTCCTTGAAGGAGACGAAGTCGCCGCCCTTCGCCGGAGACTGGAAGAAGACGAAGTCACCGTCGCGATCCCCTTGATGAAGATGGTGCCGTTCGCCATGGCCGACGAATCTCCATCGTCGTTACCGAGAAAATGAAGTTCAACCCGCGTGTTTCTTCTTCCCGGCGCAAGAGCCGAAAGGCGCACTTCACGGCGCCGTCGAGAGAGCGCTCCTCTCTCCGGTGACCTCCGATCCAAGTACAACGCCCGTTCCATGCCTTTATGCAAACTATTGATTAGTAGGTTGGTTAATTTGTTCTTCCGCATTTTTAATGTTGATTTTGTTGAAGATTGAGTGAGGGAAACTATGTTATATGTCTTACTTTTGATGGATATTTCCTGTTATTTCGCTTTTGATAAATTTACAATATGACTTTTTCGTAGATTTAGCATTTGATGAAGTTGTTATTACTGGTTTTTGTTTCATTAAATTCAACTCAATTGCACGTTTAAAACTGAACCAGAATTTGTTTGATTATCCTTTGTTGTTGCATTTGCATTGGAGACAAAGCATTCCCCCCGTTTTTAAGTTTCTTAAAATTACAATTTGGTTTTTTGTATGTATTTGACTGTCTTTGTTCTTTTGGATTCGTCATGACCGTGTGATTCAATTTTTGTTGATATATTTTTCAAACTTAGTAGTAATAAGAATTGTTTATATTAATGCACAACACAATTACGAGTTTGATGTGTTTTGTTTAATAGAAGTAGTAATATTACTTATATTACTTGGAAAGTAAAATATTACTTGGCCAATTTATTACAAAATGCTACAGTGCGGGTCGGGTCGGGCTAGTGCCGGGGCAGTGTCGGGTCGGGGCCTCCCCGGTCCCACCCATATTTTTTTTTACTATTTTTTTTTTAGTGACGGATATTCCGTCGGTAAAAAGCCGACGGATATTCCGTCGGTATTCCATCACTATATGAATTTGCGAAATTAATTTATTCAAAATTAATTCAGTCGGAAGTTCTGACGGGAAATTCGACGGTAGTGCCGACGGAAATGGTGACCGATTATCCGACGGCATTGCCGACGGAAGTGACGACGGAATATCCGTCGGTAATACCGACGGAATTTAATTTCTTTTATAATTATTTTAATTACTTATCTCTGACGGAATTACCGACGGAATGTTGACCCGGTTTGTTAAACGGGTTGTCCGGATTACCGAGGGCCATTCCGTCGGAAAACATGACTGAAATATTTCGTCGGTATTACCGACGGAATTCAAAAATCCGTCGGCAAAAAATGCCGACGCTGACAAAGGAGACGGACAACTTTCCGTCGGTAACCTCGGCGGGCGACGAAAATTCCGTCGGTAAATCCGTCTCTAAAACGCGTTTTTTTTGTAGTGTAATTGAGCTCCTTCAATGTAATATAATATTGTGGTAATTTATGATTGGGGACGTTATCGAGGTCGATTGCCCGGAAGGGGGGGATGCGTGGGGGAGATGCTTACGGGTCCGAGTGCTAGTTGATCTGCATCAACCACTACATCGAAGCACCAATATCACTATTAGGGGACAGGCTATTCTCATTGCTCTGAGGTATGAGAAATTGGGAGAGTTTTGTTATCGGTGTGGGCTGATGTCTCACAATGAAAAGGACTGTCTGATACGCTACCAGATCGAGGGACCGCGAAGAGGAGGATTCCATGAATTTCCAATGTGGTTAAGGGCAGATGGACAACGTGGCCTATGTCAACTTCAGTTTGAACATCTTCGTAACATCATTGAAGCCAGGGTTCCAGCTCCGGTGCCGGACGCTCATCAGCAGCAGCAGCCCAGTGCAGAAGTTAGACGTGGAAACAACTCCATTGTGATTAGGCCTAATGCAAGAGTTGGGGGCCTAGTCCTGGCTGAGGAGGAATGGCACAATCAAAATCAAGAAAATAGCCAGGAAGCTATCCGGTTTGCTGACTCGGTGATTGCGGAGGATGCCCACACGATGTTACAACAAAATGAGCAGAGGTTTTTGTCTACAATGGAAGATGAGATGAGGTCAGAATGGGAAGGAATTGTGCACGCGAACTACTATGCGGCGCTGATGGGGAATGAGCATAATGGAAGTACTAGCGAAGCAGTGGGACTAGGGGCAGGGAAAGGCTTTCATAAGAGGACTCAGGAGAAGGACAAAGGAAAAGCTATCATGCCATATGAGCAACAAATGAATCTGGAAATGGGGAAGAAGCAGGCACTCCATAAAGCTTTTCCGAAAGCGGCACATAAGAGAGGCAGACATACATCTGGGGCAGTTAGAATTATAACCGATCAAGAGGTGATGAATGACATGGAGGAAGGGAAGGAGAATGAACGCAAGAAAAGGCAGAAGAGTGAAGATGAAGTTTCAAGTTCCAACATGGCGGCGGAGGGTGGAGCTCCTCCCCGCTCACTCCCATGAGTACTACTTGTTGGAATGCGAGGGGTTTGAAGGGTCCCAATGCATTCCACCGTATTAGGCAAGTGATAGCCATAAATAAACCCTCTATTTTGTTTGTTATGGAGTCTAGACTCCCCCGAGGCATAGCTCAAGCTTGGAAAAATATGTTAAATTTTGAGTTTTGCTTTGTAATAGAGCCTATAGGCAACAGTGGGGGTCTCATTTTGTATGCAACTAATGAAGTAAAGATTTCAGTTGGCTCCTACTCGAATTGTCACATTGATGCTTTGGTTTCTTTTAAAGATTATAAATGGTGGTTCACGGGATTTCATGGTCCTCCGAATCAAAGTCTAAGATTTTCGGTTTTGGAGTTGTTTAAGAGAATTAAATCTACACACTCTTCTACACAAGCATGGATTGTGGGAGGTGATTTCAATGAAATTTTGAGCAACACGGAAAAAAGAGGAGGCATTCACGATGGTAGAACTCAAAACAACATAAACAGATTTCGTTCTATCCTTCATGACAATTACCTTCACGATATTGGATTCAAGGGCCCTAAATTTACATGGAATAACAAGAGGAAAGGCCCTTTCAATATCATGGAAAGGTTGGATCGTTTTGTGGCAAATTCAGAGTGGCGAAGTATGTGGAAATCTTATCGGGTACAACACTCTCTTTGGTTTGGCTCGGATCATAGAGCAATTTCTCTTAGCATTCAGTCTCGTCCGGAAAGTTGGGGAGTGGAACGGTTTCAACACTTTCGATTTGAGAATGCATGGCTCTTGGAACCCTCTTTTGAGGAAGAAATGCTGTCCATCTGGAGCAGTTTGGACAAAAACCTGGAGGTGCCTGGTATTTTAGATGGATGTGCAGGGGCCCTTCAATCTTGGGCTAATGTGAATGTGGGATGCCTGGGCAAGAGAATTAAATCACTCACAAGACGGGTTCTTCAATTTGATGCCAGGAAGGATAATATTGATGCAGAGGGAGATGAATCAGGTTTGGATGTGGAGGTGGAAATGGAACTTGAAAAACTCCTTTCTCAACAGGAGGAATTCTGGAGACAAAGGGCGCGAACTTCTTGGATGATTAATGGCGATAGAAATACCACATATTTCCATCGAAGAGCGTCGGAAAGAAGAAGCCAGAACCTGATTAACAGGTTGCAAAACATCGATGGAAGCTGGGTGGAAACAAAAGGAGGCATCACTAAGATTATTACTGAATATTACCAAGAGTTGTTCGCCTCCAATCGAGTTTCCAACACGACGTCCAATGAACAAATGCAAAAGGTTCTTTCGCTCACGGAACCCATTATTTCGGGAAGAATGTCGAGTTTCCTCGATGGCACTTTCTCCAGCGAGGAGGTTAGGAAAGCGGCTTTTGACCTCAATCCCGGAAAAGCGCCGGGACCGGACGGGTTCAATGCGAAGTTCTTTCAAGAAAATTGGCACATAGTGGGGGAAGTTATTACCAAAGGAGTGCTTAGCATAGTGAATAATGGAGGGGATATTCGAAGTTGGAATGATACGTGGATTACACTAATTCCGAAAAACAAGAATCCAAAAGGCATGAAGGATTTTCGACCTATCAGTTTGTGCAATGTCAAGTATCGCATTGTGGCAAAAACGATTGCAAATAGGCTCAAAGTTATTATGCCGAACATCATCGATGAGCATCAAAGTGCGTTTGTTAAAAATCGTCAAATTTCGGATAATGTACTTATTGGTTATGAATGCATGCACTGGTTGAGGAACAACAAGAGTAAGATGGGATATGCAGCTTTGAAGCTTGATATGAGTAAAGCGTATGATCGAATTGAATGGAATTTTCTAGAGCAGCAGCTTCTGAGAATGGGCTTTCCAGTTAATTTTGTTAAGCTTGTGATGAGATGTGTCAAAACAGTGGAGTACTCCTTTAAAATCAATAACACGGTGGTGGGAAGAGTGCAGCCTGCCAGAGGCCTCAGACAGGGAGATCCGTTATCTCCGTTCCTCTTTGTTATTTGTGCTCAAGGCCTGTCCTCCTACGTCTCCGATAGGGTTAACCGGGGAAGATTAGAAGATATCAAAGTTGCCAGAGAGGCTCCGATAGTCTCACATCTCTTATTCGCGGATGATAGCGTCATCTTTTTTAAAAACAAGGATCACAGCGGGGAGGAAGTTAAAACGATTTTGGAGGACTATGAGGAAGCTTCAGGCCAGATGATTAATTATGAGAAATCTACGATCCTCTTCAGCCCTAACACTGAAGAACGGAGGAGACATAAGACTCAACAAGAACTAGGTATTCGTATCTCTCAAGGTCATCAAGTATATCTGGGTCTCCCGACGTTCTCCCTTAGGGGAAAAAAGATGCAGTTCTCATATTTAGTGGATAGAATGAGGAATAAAATTGATAATTGGAAAAATAAGGAGTTCTCGGAAGGAGGGAGAGAGGTATTAATTAAGTCCGTCCTTCAGGCCGTTCCCACTTACGCCATGATGTGTTTCAAAATTCCCATCCAAATCTGTCTTCAGATAGAGAAATTGATGGCAGACTTTTGGTGGGGTAGGAAGGAGAAAGGTAGCAAATTACATTGGCGGAAATGGGAGGATTTATGCAGACCGAAAGAGGAAGGTGGTATGGGGTTCAGGAGAATGCACGTTTTTAATGATGCGCTTTTAGCTAAGCAAGTATGGAGATGTATTAATTCCCCTGATATTCTCCTTAATAGAGTTCTCAAGGCAAGGTATTATAAGCATGGTGATATCTTAGAGGCTGATCCTGGAAACAACCCGTCATTTACATGGCGTTCAATGTGCAAGAGTAGGTATATCTTGGAGGCAGGCTTAAGATGGATAATTGGGAATGGAGAGCAAATCAAAATCCAGAAACATGGATGGGTACAAGGACTTATCAACGGCAAAATTTCGTCCAGGATTGCCGCTACCCCTAATATCAATTTTTTCTTGAACGACAAAAGAGAATGGATCGAAGATTTGGTAAGGATGGCGTTTTTTGCTTTTGAGGCTGAATGTATCCTTACTACTCAGGTTGGAAATATTGATGAGGCGGATAGGAGATTCTGGATTGATGACCCAATGGGGGAATACTCAGTTAGTTCTGGCTACAGGAGAGGGGTCTACGAAGACAAAGGATATCAAAGCACAGAGGGATCTTCTTCTCAGGAAGGCTCGAACAGATGGTGGAGACAGGTTTGGAAAATGGGCTTACCCCCTAAGGTCAGAATCTTTTGTTGGAAAATGTGTCGAGATTTTATCCAAACAGAAGGAAACCTGGCTAGGAGACATATTCCTATTGATCCGTGGTGCGGAATGTGTGGAGGTTCGTATCCCTCTACTACTCATGCGCTCTTCCATTGTGTGAAGGTTAAAAGAATCTGGAAGACAATTGGTCTAGGACAAATCTATAAGAAAGGTATGAATATGAGCACTATGGATTTTCTGGAATACACCCTGCTGGAATTTGGGAAAAAGGTTTTTGAGGATATAATCATGGTTGCTTGGGGAATTTGGAAAGAAAGATGCAAAGTTATTCATGATACGCATAACAGGTATAAGGAATTGGATGTTAGAACCGGGGAGAAGGTTCTGAACTATCTGAATGCATTTCGATACCAGATCAGTTGCGTCAGAAACTGTTCCCGGCAGGTGCTTCCAAGACACTCTGATGAGGCAGCAGAGGAGGCTGAGAAATTTGTGCTAGAAGTAGATGGGGCTCACAAAAAAGAGGAGAAGAGATTTGGAGTGGGAGGAATTCTCTATCGAGGTAATAGAGAGATTCTTGGGACCTTCTCTGAAAACACGAGACCAATGAGAGGAGCGCTAGGGACGGAACTTATGGCTATTCATGTTGGGTTGAGATTAGCCAGACAGTGGGGCCCAGAATTTCTAGAGATCCGGACCGACTCTCAACAAGCTATCTCCCTGTGTAGGCAAACCAAGTATATAACCGGCCCCGAGGTGTGCGTGGTTAAAGATATTTTGGCTCTCTCGTCCGAATTTGTTGTGTGCAAATTCACTTATATGCCAAGAGCTGAGCTTAGAGAAGCTCATTGCCTGGCTCAGAGAGGTGCTGACTCTACCAGTTCACGTGTTTGAAGTGGAGTAGTCGTTGACGAGCTAGGAGCAATTTTTTACGGCTCTTTCCATCCTCCTAGCTCCTATAAACACCCCCCCCCCCCAAAAAAAAAAAATATGATTATTCATGTACACTATGATATGTGACATATGTCTAAAATTGTTATCAATCAATATGAATCATTGGTTGGATTTTTGGGATGCAAGGTGAGGTCTCTTGAATCATATAACATGGATAGTTAATTTGGGCACTTGGTTGGTTATGAGCCGAATAACATATGTTGGACAGAGAGTCGAAGGTCATCAAATTCTTTGCCTGTAACTCGAACATGGGGGTTTCGATACAATAAACACATCTTTGAAATTGGGGACGAACAATGATACCAACTTCGATCCAAGTTCGAAATGCATCATTACATTCTAATTCTAAATCTAACTCAAAATCGGACATGATCAATTCAAAGTGTGAGAGTATGAAAGAGACATTGATTTCAGAGTAAGAATGAGGTAGAGAGACGCGATGAAACTAGGCGAGACAATAAAGTAGAGAGAGATGTAGAGGGATTAATTGGGTATGGGTTTGGATTAGTTGGATTTAGTTTGTGTTAATTGTATTTAGGGCATGTTTGTTTTGAGATGAGAAATCCGGATTTGAGATTTCGAAACTTCACCCCGTTACAGTTTGGGATTTTGATTCAGGATTTCAAAATCCCACCCTATAACCCTATAAAAGTCAACTCTATAAATACTTATAAAACCTATAATAATATACTCCACTATAAAGTTAAATTCTATGGGTTGGTCTGCTATGGACTCGAGTGCATGCTGTGCACCCTAGTCCATGTGCATTTTTCAGTTTACTGACTTACACTTTTTGGTAAATGGTGTTGCACTTTTCAATTATTAATAATTGAAAAGTGCAACACCATTTACCAAAAAGTGTAAGTCAGTAAACTGAAAAATGCACATGGACTAGGGTGCACAGCATGCACTCGAGTGCATACTAGACTTTACCAAATTCTATCATATTTAAATCTCAAAACAAACACAAAATATAAAAAACATTAGAATTTTGAAATCCACTAGATTTTGAAATTCGAATTTCAAAATTCCAAAACAAACATGGCCTTGAGGATTATAATTGGGTGGGGTGTGTTTAATGTGGGACCATGTGAGTGGTATTTTTGAAATAAAAATGAAGTTGTGAGGGGTTAATATTGAAGATTATTTTTATTTTTGGATGGACAAATAATGTTGGGATGGAAAAAAAATGAAAGTGAGTAAATAATTAGGCGAAGAGGGAGTAATATTTTTATTCTAAAAATATAAAATATGTAAATTATTTAAATAATCTAAAATATTGTATAAAATAATATAAATAATGTATACAATTTATTTGAATTATTAATCAATATTATTAAAATAATTCTTATATATTTTGTAAGTCTCTATTTAGTTCAATATCATCAGTCAAAAATTCAATTGAGCACTTAAGGATATATTCAAATAATTTTAATTGGGAAATTCTTATTGAAGGTGTGTTCAAACATGTAGGGTTTGTACTTATAAAGGCATTTATGACCACTTGGAGAATAGTTACTTTGTTGTATAATTTTATCTTTATTAATACAGTATATAGAGGGTCTACCTGTGCATTAATGTGCACATACATACAACCACTTGATCAAATTTT
This sequence comes from Galeopsis tetrahit, assembly GCA_963675135.1. NCBI lineage: Eukaryota > Viridiplantae > Streptophyta > Magnoliopsida > Lamiales > Lamiaceae > Galeopsis > Galeopsis tetrahit. Next base: position 59,683,720 of record OY776123.1, read on the forward strand.
TTAAATAGGTGAATGTTACTCATGAATTATAGCAAATAATAACTAGTACACTAGAGTGCAACCCTTAATTTTAACATATTTAAAATAAATTTTCTTATTTGTAATTATTTGACATTTTCTCATTTTTTAAATATTTTTTTGGTAGTTTAAGTTAATTGGTGCTAAAGTTGATAAAATATTTATATTCATGAGTATTTATTTGATTAAAAAATAATATGGGTTAAAATTGATTTTTTTTTTTTTTTTTTAAATATGGTCCAAAATAGATCACTTGCCACATTTTTTTTTGAGGGGATATCACTTGCCACATTTGTTCTACCACATAATAGACAATTCGTGTAGGATAGTTCTAGACATAATTTGAACAGGAAATATCTTTAAATACGGAGTACAAGTTGAAAATATGTCCTAAATTTAATAAAAAAATATGAGTTAAAATTGATGGTTTGATCTTCTACTGGAGTATAATTTATCAATCCTCAAATGGACATTTTCAATAATTTGTCCAATCGCATTTAATTTTAAACATTTTTTAATTGAAATTTCACATAAATAATTTTCTGACTTTTAAAACAGGGACTGGTTTAAAAACAGAACTTTTTGAGAAGCAGGGTTGATCTATAATGTCACGAACAAGGAAAAGAAATCTTTAACTAGACAACCGATTCCTAAACAAAACAGCCGAAATCTACTCACCAAGCCAACCTGCAGAGTTATGCTGAGAATAGGAGGACGGACGTTGAACAAAACCTAGAGGGCCTTGAAATGCAGGTCGAGGAATATGAGGTCGATAAATTGCACTTGTATTTTGCACAGATACCATTTCACTCATCGTAGCATGATGAGGAATATACTGCTGCATTGTAGGTGTATTCATCTGTCCATATGACGATGGAAACCCAGGACGAGGATAGGAGGGATAGCCCGTAATTTGACTCCAAGAATTAGGTCCTCTTGCTTTAACATTCATATGTGACTGAAAAGTAGCATCTCTATGATGATCCTCATATATATCCCCAATGCAGGATCTCTGAGCCGAATTATAAGCTCCTACGCTCATCCATTGATCAGTTGGGCCCGTCAAACCAAAATCAGGAGTGTATACCTGTCTGCTGCTCGTATCTTGACAATATTCCTCACTTTTCACGATATACTTACTCACCAAATCATCCATTCCCTGATTCCCGTTATAAGTAATGCGAGAGTAAGGCGGGCACGTATAGGGGTACCTTTGATTGAACTGTGGCTGAAAGTCAGGCCTTTGAGAATGAACTTGAGGAGTTGTTTCAAAATGTTTAGGAGGATAAATTTCCAAGTGATTGCTAGATGACTTATGCTTCATTGATTGCCTATTCAATTTTCCTTTCCTGCCAAACTCATTGGACTTCAACTCTGAGTGGTAATTCACTTGGGTGTTTTTCCTACTTTCACTGCCATTGATATCAAGTGGCAAACCTTCCTTCTGGATTATAGTCATCTGCTCAAGATTTTCAAGTTTATCTGGATGCACATTTACACCTTGTTTGACCAAAGCTTTATCAGGGTCAAAATTAGGGGTATACATCGCATTATGACTTTCATCCAAGCTGTACGTCTTTGGAGTGCCTGAGGGGTGGCCGTGTAGTTCAGCGATAGAACGGTGTTTAGGCGTCCAATTTGGATCGCTCCACACAGAAAGTATAGGTGCATTCACGTTCCAATCCTCAATTTGCTTGCCACTCACATCAACAGACCCCGGTAAATAAAAAGCCTGAAATAAACAGAGTGCATTGAAGAGCCCCTATAGATCCAGAAGAAAACACTTTCCCAGAGTTAATATCAATTTATGTCATAGAGGTGGTAACTTAAGTTGAATCCAATATAATTATTTTTCTTTCTAATTTATCAATTTTAGTCCTAGAGTGTCCAATTCAGTCCTATACGTAAGCTATTTTCATTTTTTTATAGGATTTCCTGTGAAAAGGGACTTAAATTGGACAACCTACAACTAAAATTGATAAAGTAGAAAGAAAAATTATTTATATTTGATTCAGCCTAAATTACAGGACGTAAATTGATATTGACTCACATATTTACCTTCCCAACCAACATTTGATCATCCTTCCAAATCAAATCATATGGAGACTCCCTTTCATCTAATCTGATTGACAGAAAACAAATGTAACCCAATCCCTCTCAAAATGGTGTTTATATGTATAAATCTTTTTATTTTTTAACAAATTAAATTATAAGAAATAATACCGCTGTGTCTCCCGTGGAACTATAAGAATTAGGAGTTTCGGTTTGAACTCAAGGGCTTTGTTGATAAATTTGTTGGCAAGAGCAGCATTAACTCCAAACGGTGGGTTCAGCCCCATGATCTATTTGAACAAACCAAATCAGTTGCAGATAAGTTTGATAAAAGGCACCAACCACAGAAAAGTTAAATCTAACCAACTGTGATCCATCCAGCAACTCATCTGGTTTTACTGTCATCCAGTCTCTTCGCTCAAAATTAAAATCATTCTGCAAATTGCAAAACGGGCAGACATGTAAATAATGCATGACGCAAATCCCACAAAGATCTCATAATCCTCAAACAAGAAGATTTTGGATGGCAACTAACTAATCACTTCTGGACATATCATTGAGACAAAGTCAATTTGTATGCAGTTTATAATTAAAATAAAAAATCAGTGTTCCCATGCAGAATCAAGACACTTCATCATATAGAAGATAAATTATCAGAGCATTATATATCAATGCCACTGTCTAAATACCTAGGCAACAGAAGAAGAAAAAGAACAATTTACCATAGCTTGAGCTGATCTAATCCACAACTTCACAAGCATGAGTTTAACCAATCTAAAAGCCTCAAGTCAAGCATGAGATAATATCACTTCCCAAAACTATCAATCCATCGCCAGCCAAAATCTTCTCATCCCAGAAAACAGGGGATGATGAGTATGACAATGGATAATTACTAGGCCCTACTGTCATTAAAACAACCTATAACTAGTACTACTCAATACTGCAGCCATGATGTTATTTAGCGAGCATTGCCATTACATTTAAGGAAAGAGATAGTGAGTGTGGCGGTCTTGATCATAAACTGTTGCTTTGAGAAAGAGATGTTCATATGCGGTCTAAATGGAATAAGACAAAAGGGAAGCCCTTGAGAAAAACATGGGTTAAGAAGAAATCAGTGTTCCCCCAAACCAAGTAGTATGTGATAAGTCCAAAGCATATTAAAACATGCCAACAGGAGAGCAGACTCTGCATTGAATATTTCACTGAAAAAAACATCAGGAACAAATGCAGGATTTTTTATCAACTGCTGATTTTTATTTATTTGGATTTGATAAAGACTGATAACAATACAAGATACTGTGATTATTGGTGTTAACCTTAGGTTGAACGATGTCATAGTTTTTGAACAAGCAGCTCTTCCCCATGTCATCAAGCTTCTTTTTCATAAGGCAGCTGAAATCGTTTGAGCCGCAGCAAAAATCAACTAGCTGATCAAAGTACAACAAAATCTAAGAGCCCAAGATAATCCATTCTAAGTAGATTTAAAAAACTGCAAGTCCATGAAAACCACCATTCTAATTTATATTCAACAAAAGGATACATTATTGTCTTATTATTATTATTGGACCTTTTTAATTTAAGTTCTTGATTCTATAATTTCTATTTAACCATAAAAAATACATTGAAAACATGGTCTCCTATCCAAGGACAAAAATATCGGTATCGGTGGAAATATCGGTACCTTAAATTTACGGATATATCGGTGGAAATATCGATATCTAATATCGATATCGGAAAAAATAGAAAATTGATGAAAATTTTGTTAAAATGATGAAAATTTAAAAATGAAATTTTAGAGAATATTATAACTAACTTTAATACATAAATTTAGACTAAAATCAACAAAATAATTTTTTAATGACAAACATATCAATAACAATTAACAAAATACAAAATTAGTCTAAAGCGATACAATAATTGTTCATAATTATTTAACACAAGACAAACTCTATAAAGTAACATTTTCGAATGACTTATAAGTGGTTTGAAAAGATAATTCAATTCAAATGTTTTACCCATTATCTCGAATTTAATAAATTTGTCAAAAAAAACAAGCAATTCGATATTTTCGATATTCCACCGATATATCACCGATATTTCGACGATATATCCCGATATTTCAGAAATTTTGTACTAGATTCAAACGATATCGATACCGATATCGATATTTCCCGATATTTACCGATATTTCCCGATATTTTACCGATATTTTAGAAAATATCTCGTTCATATGAATATCCATATCGGTGGGCCAAAAATACCGAAATTTCGCGATTTTTTTGTCCTTGCTCCTGTCTACTGGGTCTCAAGAACATACATGACAGGGGTCGCCATTACGTGATCTTTAAAAGGGCATTTTGGTCAGATTATTTTAATATTCAGTGCAGAGATGGAATTTCAGGTTTGGCTCCTATTTTGGATTGTACAATCCAATGACTGGGTAACTGATAAATTTATCGTGCCATTTCATGATTACATACGAGGCCTTCCATTAATCAAGGGATGAAGTCCCATGATACCAAACGACTGATTCAGCTTGATAAAAAAGTGTATCAAGCTTTATAATAAAAACCCCAAGTATACTAACATCCCATGACCCAAAAAGTAATTAAGTTATACATGTGCATAGTAAGGAAGGGTCAAGGAAACGCCAACCATAATGAAAAGAAAGTGTGTTACCATGTCACCATCTTGAACATACCAATGGAGAATGTCAACTATCTGCACGGTGAATCACACCACAACATGGAGAAAAAAAAAGTCAATTTCATGCAAGATAAGAATATTCAAGGATCAAGGAACACTTAAAGGAGGCAAGAAATCAGGCTCATAGAGGCAATTTCTTGAACTGATATTTTGCAACAAAAATTGCTACAATAAGCAAATATGGCAGTGCAGATATAAAGGCTACTCCATGCACACACAACAAATTGAATATTTTAGCACTTCCTCCATCCCAATAAAAATGTTTATTGTACTACAAATTTCTGATATTCGTGTGATAAGTGACGCCTAAACCCTTTATTTGACAAAAAATAAATCAAGCCATTCCTGGCATAACAGAACCACCATGTTAATGTACAACGAGGTTTCATGCATGGATAATGGAAAACCAGAAACAGGGCGGAAAATTTGTTTGCAGTGTTCCTAATCCCAGAAATCCATTCTGAAGAGTTACTTTTGCAATCAGCCTGAATTAGGTCAAATGGACATAACTTACAGGGTCGAGACTTTTTTTTGTAGTGAAAATATGATACTAAGTACATCATATGTTTGCACAAAACAGAAACAGGATCAACCATTTCAGCTGAACACTTGTGGCTAGAAATTAAAGAACTTATCTATTCTCAGTGTACTTTACTCATTCCTCAACTAAATCGGCATAAAAGTTCAACTAACCTCTTTCAGCTTATCCATTTTGGTAAAATGGCGACCAAAGGATGTGTAGCGCATGCCATAAAGAAATGGAGCAAGATAAAGTTTCAGCTTCCCCTGCAGAAATAAAATAGCTGACCATATGAGCACCGGCCTGAAAAAATCTTTAGATCTTAGTGTCTCCAGCACAAACAAAAAGCTAGAACATATTCATACTTATACTATTCTACAGTTGCTATAACGGGCAAAATTTAGCTCCCAAAAAGCATTAGAGTCTGTATAATCACACTATCACCAGTCAGGGGAAGTTTGTTACTTAATGCAAATTTAGATAAGTGAAGGTGGGTGCAAATTGTTCAGCAACAAGTTTGAGCGGATGGGCGATATGGGTTAGGGGTAATGGTTTTGTTGAAGATTATGTTATTATTATGTTTCCTTTTTTAGAGTTTCTATGTTAAGTGTGTAGATCTCTATAACCATTGCTTAGATCTTTATGATATTTTCCTCAATTTGGCTCTTAGATCTTTTTTTCTCTCTATAAATACGGGAGTCTCTTGCATCAATAACACCACAATTATATTTTCCTTATTTAGTTTGTAACCCCAGGTCTTTTTCTCCTAATAAATACGGGAGCCTCATACATTACATCAATAACATAGGTTCTTAGCAGCAACATCCTACCTCATCTGTAGCCTCACGTAAGAAATTATAGGTTTCTACATTGTCCAGCAAAATTCTCATAACCAAACACAACCACCAACTTGTACTGCTTTAAAAATGAAAATCATAATGATGCAACTACAGTAGCAACTCTAATTATCATTATCCTTCATACACACCAGTTGTCCCTCTTCAAGCTATAATATTAAATAATGAAAACAATGAAACAATGAACTTTCAAGCTCAGACACTTACTTTCCATCTTAACACCTGGAGGAGAAGAGAATCCGCACAAACTGCTTTGGCATCCTGAATGCAGCCTCCTTCATCCAGTATCTTCAGTGCAGCACGTAGGGCCTACAATTATCGAAGTATTAACTCTCCATTCAATTAAAACAATCTACTGCCATCATATTGGAAGCGTCTTTTTTGCTTTGACCTGTGGGAAGATATACTCTGAATTTTTTATTTATCTAAAGGATTGACCATTTATCGCACCTGAACTAAGCCCTCTACCTTCCCCAGTGTAATGTTTTCAACAGGAAATATTGACTGAACATGTGTTGATGGTGATGCATGACTTTCTTTAACCTGGACGAGTGTTACTGAGGATGAAGCATATTTCATCAAACTCAATATTCTGCATTACAAGAAACATAGAGTAAAATAGTATAAAGAACACCTCTTAGCATTTTCCTTCATAGTAAGCATGCATCTGCATGTAGGTATCTGGGAGTGCATATATACGTGTTCATTTGGAAAAATTAGTGATATGGTGATTGGTGAATGACTATACACTATAGGAAAGTGCATCACCTTCTTCTTGTAGCAGTATCAAGAGTCACAGAATTATCTGTTCTCCTTGCTGTAGGCTTAACCATCTGAATCATCTCATTTTTGCCATGAACGACACCTCTACTGCTAGATTCAACGAGTTTAGAATCTGTACCAAAAAAGGTGGCATACAACTTATCACCTAAAGATATATCTCTTGCATGCATTTTAGGTTGTTTCGGCTTCCCAAGAGAATTTGCATCTGAAGTCACTTTCTGCTTTTTGGAGGACGCCTGCACAGAAAACTTTCCCATCCTTTTTTGGGAAAGATCAACATTGTTGGAACTGCAATATAACTTGCCAGCCCTTTTTGGTGGTTTTTCAGAAATCTTATTTCCTGCATTATCTTCCAAATTCAAACCAATTTCCTCCAGAAGACTCATTTTTTTGCTAGATTTTGATGGAAACTTTAAATGGTTCCTGACAGGCATGAGAATATCTGGTTTGATCTCATGATCTCTGATGAGAAGAGACATGAAATAAGGTAAGACAAAATACATGGCAATGCATATAGAACCAATGATGAAATATTCGGGGGACTCACAAGCAGTAAATTAATATGCGGTTAGGAATCAGATCTTCCCAAGCTCGCTGTAGTGTTCCTCTTTCCATGTTAGCATCGTCTGCAGAAGTAATCTCCCTGTAAATGTTCAAACCTATGAACTAAGGAAAAAAGTTAATTCTAGCAACTAAACTTTCAGAAAGCATCCGGAGCACCTTGGCAAACATTTTCTATGGTATGCCCGTGGGCATCGACGACACACAGCAAATTGCAATTCTTTAATAGACCTCACTTCCACTTCCTTACAGTCATAACATTTGTGAGCGGGGCATGCAAACTGTTCCCCAGCAACAATCCTTTGCTTGAGTTCTTCTGCTGCAGCACTATTGCCAGGATGGAGAAGTTTCACCACACAATGAGGATGATAGAAGTAGCCACAAGTTCCATTAAGACAACGAAAGACCTGAAAAAAAACTGAGCACGTCTGAGAGCAAGGAAAATGTGAGAATTGCAAAGGAGGTCTTGTTTTGAATAAGAAAAACTCCAAAACGGAAAGAGAAAAAGGAAAAGGAAAGGAAAAAAAAAAAAGAGAACAGAATAGAATAGAGGATTTAAAACAATTTACTTCTAATCAGACTACAAAGAAAACCACTCAGAAGAACTGAAGAACATCTGAAAATAATGAAAATATATCACTGCCAAACATTGATACACCACTCTTCACACTGCAATGCTGCTCCTTCCTGTCTAGCATACCATTGCCAAAATAATCACAAAGACACGACTTAGCATTATGAAAACTCATGTATGGTAAGAGAGGTAATCAAAATCTGGCCAATCCTCATTCTAAAAGGCATATCTCCAGGGTCACACAAACTGTTCCAATCAATAAATGAGTGGATTCCTTCCAAAATAAAAATAAAAATAAATGAGTGATTTAAAAAAATTATGCATGTTAACAAAGAGGAGCTACACGGCTACACCTCTAGCTTCTCATCATGGTGCACACAAAAAGAAAATGCATCACATAAGAGAAAAGGTAATTCCCACAATATATGACACATACCAATCACTCATGGTGGTCCAAGAATTTTGAAGGATCACATACCTCAGGACTAGATGATTCATCCGAGGATCCCAATTCCCCACATGCAAAGCACTGGTGCTTCTTAAACTTACAATTCTCACAATAAAAAGCAACATCTTCAATTGTCTGAGAATAAAATCCAAAACGTCATTTTCAACCATGCGGAACCAAAAAAAACACGAGGGGGAGTGCTTGAAAATAGTGAGAACAAAAGAGAATAAACTTATGAAACATGCCTGCATTTCTGCATCAGTTAAGCCCAGAGATACACAGCCAGAATAGTTACCATTTGCAGCGGTTGCATGGAATGCCCTCATGCACTTGCCATCACAACTAGTTTTGACAAAAATTAAAATTTAGGAAATAGGGTAAGAGTCGCAATTGTTCAGTTGCAAAATGTGCAATGAATCTTGTAATTTGCAAAATGTGCAATGAATCTTGCAATTGTTCAGAAAGTGTCACAATCATGCAAAGCCTAGAAACTTACACTATATCCCAGTGAGATGCAGAAATGTGGGAGAAAAAATAATTCAATTATTCAACTAAAGCACAACAACCTAGAAGACTAAAGCATCTGCCAATCTCACAGAAATATTGCCTTCTTTTAACTTGCTCTGCAATCCACTTAAGGACTTCACACAAAATAACGGGTTTCATCGAAGGCCTGATGAAGATAAGATAGCATATAAAATGCAGAAATATGAAACGAGAGGCTAGAAAAACATACAGTAATAAACTGCCGCCATTATCACAGATTGCACACACACTCTCGTAGCAATTATCCTCATCAGACCCATCAACTCTATTTTCATCGGACTCATCGTATCCCGCAATAAGTGCTCCCAAAACCTGTTTAAAGGCAACACACTGTTAGTAAATGATAAGAATTCCAAAAGGAAATGATAGAGTTCCCAATAAATGAAAGATTGTGCGCCTTAGCCTGAATAGATTATAATATATCACACAGACATATATTTAAAATTGAGATGAAAATCATTCCCAAAGGTACACCCAGAAGCTAACATCACAAAATAAGAAAAGAAAATTAGGAAATGAATGTTTCCACTAATGCCTTCAAAACTTAAATTCAATTGCTTAACAAGGATCTCCAAGATAAGAAAGATAAGGATGTTCAAAAAGAGTAAGACAAAGCAACGAGACAAGTTCCCGGAGCATTGAGATAAGGTCCAAAACAGGTTGAAAGGTTACGTACCTGTTCTTGAGCTGCCGCCGCCGGTTCCCTCTCCTCCTCCATTTGAATGATCTCCTCAATAACACTATTTCTGAAATATTGAAAAGTTATAATGATAATAGTATCTAGTTTTCTGAGACATAATTGAAGCCCAAGTAAACCCTAATTGAACTGATGCATAACTCAGTCCCAATGTACTGTACAACTTTCCCAAATATATTATCCCCCTACAAAATTTATTCTAGAAAAGAAACAAATCACAGAACCATAAATCTCTCAGAAACTCTCAAATCACAGAACCATAAATCTCTCAGCAACTCTCAAATCACAGAACCATAAACTTTACCAAAAATAAAAAGAAAGAATGAAAAAGCTCAACACTCAAGGAAACAGACAATGACGATATAGTAACCGTCTAACCGATGCGCATTGCAAAATCAAATCAAAACTAGGGCTTAAAGCAACTGATATGTGAAATTACTAAATACCGTGTACCAACACAACAGCCACCAAAAGATTTCAATATTAATTTTCAGAAAATGGCCAAAATCCAGTGTTGAGTGTTACCGTCGACGATCGTGAAGCAGAAGTGATTACTCTAAAGCCAAGCTTGAGGATAGGCGTCGGTTTTCGCACATTTCATTGTAGGTTCGCATGCCACTCTATAACTGTGTACTACTACTACTCCACTACTACTGTTGTGTATATTGGAGTACTATTTCATGCAAAATGGCAAATGACAACTGGCAAAAGTGCACTGTGAGATGGCATTTGAGTCATTTTAAGACAATAAATTAGAACTGTTAACGGAGGGGCTATCAACACCCCACATTTGGTTATTGCTGCCCTGCCCTAAGTGTTATATACAAACCACTTAAATTTAAAAATCAATTTAAATTACTAAACACTCCTTAATTTATTCTTTTCTTACCTTTTTTTTATTTTAAAACTTAAAATATTTACTCTTCTCAACTATTACTATATATACTCCATCCATTTTAAAATTTTAACCTATCTCTCTCCCTCACCAAAACAAAATAACCGTGTCTTTTTTCCAAAAGAAGAAAGGGAGAAAAGGTGCAAGTGTTCAACCCGTCTAGACCGAACAATCTCTCTCGATTTCTACTAAACAATAAACGAAATGGAAGATCGTCCAAGATTTGGTAAGAACTTTCTTCCATGTCAAATGTTTTTATTTCCTAAATTTCTAGGATTTATATGGTTTGTAGTGATTTTTTTAATTGTTTAATGATTGAGTTTGATTTTGGGTATGAATGTATAACATACATTGAGTTTAATAAAGTTTGATTTTGGGTTTGATTTCTGCTGTTTTCGCGACATTTTTGTTGATGTTATGTTCGTGTACAGCCACTGTTGCGGCTGCGCAGCGCACATAGTGCACAACATGCTTGGCCGCACGCAACAGAAGTTGCACGGTCGACCTGGTCGTACGTAATAGAGGGTGCACGACCAGCATTGGCCGAACACAACACTGTCTTTTTTTAAAAACAAATTATTTAATCTAATTAACTTTATATTCTTTTTTTCAGGTATTAAATACATGAATAGAGTTAGACCAACGGGGTCCGAACGAAGACGTCGAGTCCAAACATATCAAATGCCACAAATGGAAGATGTCGAACCCATACCTCCAATTGAGCAAGAGGTCGAAGCCGCACCTCCGGTTCAACAAGAGGAAGAAGAGGCACTTCCGACTCAACATGAGGATGAAGAGTCGGATGGCGTGCTTAGGGGACCTTATCCCGGTGGTCTGGAGGATCCATCGTTGCTCATAAGCTTCAAATCTCATATAGCTGCAAAGATTTGGAAATGGTAAGAACGTGAGTTGTTAAAGATACATTGCCACACAACCAAGTTTTTAGAGTGAAATTTTGCAAACGACCAAACCACTCATATTTGGAGGGGCTTGGTTAGGGATAGTGGAATGCTAGGTCTACGCATACCCTAATCCTAACAAAGCTCTCATTTGTGCTTTTGTCGAGCTTCCTAAAACAAATACGTTTCATATATCTTTTGGGGAGATGACGATCACGTTAGACAATGTGCGTTGTTTAACCGAATTAAAAATTGAGGGTTTGCCTGTGGAGTTTGAAGTTCATGAACACATGGAAGATGGTGCAACATGTATGTCTATATTTTTGGGAGTTAGCGTGAAAACTGCGACTATGGAGCTACGTCAAGTACGAGGCAGTTCAATGAAGTTGAGTTGGTTGGCCGAGAATTGGAAAGGTGACACGACATCTGATGATCCCCACATATTAGATTGTGCAGCCTGTGCGTGCATGCTTTACACTATGGAATGTGTATTATTTTGTGACAAAAGTGGATCACGGGTCAGGACTCATGTTCTTCGGATCTTGGATGAAGCTGAGGAAGTAGGTGACTATGCATGGGGGACCGCGACTCTAGCCTACTTATATAGACAACTGAAGATAGCATCTAGGCATGGTGTTAAACAAATTTGCAGCTTCGTTCCCCTATTGGAGGTAAACAAAATCAAACGTATTTATGTTGGGATATGAATCCTTGAAACAATGTTCTAATTGATGAGATGATGTTTTGATGGCCAAAAAGAAACTTAAAGTTAATGATATTCTTAACTTAGTCATTATTGAGAAGTAATATAAATTGAGTTACTGATCTTATGTGTGAAATATGTGAATATATTATGAACTGTTAGGAACTAAGTTGATGTTCATATTGTATAGACAGCTTATAGAATAGGACTTAGATATACTCTTCTGTATGTAGTTTAGTTGAAGTATAGATAGGTTTTATATATGTAAGTTTGTATTCTTGTAATCAACATAGTTAGTTCAGAACAATAGACTAGAGAAAGATCAGAAGACTACAAGTCAGAAGACTACTCAGAATAAGAAGACTAATCTTAGAAGAGTTGAAAGGAAGTAAAGAAGTATTCTGAAGATGCGCAGAACTGAAGTTGAGAACTGTGCTGATCAGAGTAAGAACAGTAAAAATGAAGAAGAGTAATTTTACTGTGCTAAGGAAGAATAAGTTTGGAAAACTTATTAGTTGAAGTGTAACTGAATATATTTGAAGATATGCTGACTTGGAAAGATATGAAGTTAAGTCGGTTAAAAAGGGATAAGTTACAAGAAGCGGTTAAGAGTTAGTTGGAGTTAGTTTCACAAACTACTAACTGTCATACTAAGTTCTATAAATACCGTATGATCTTCTACTTGAAAAGACTACTGCTACTCAAGATATTCTGAAGAACACGAGCATTCAAAGAGCTATTCAAGTACTCAAGAAAACTCACAGAGTTGAAGGAGATCAAGAAGAGAAGAAGCCACAGATTTGAGAAGAATATTCAAAGGCTACAATTTAGAGAAGTTTTACTTTACTTTTTAGTTTGTGATTTCTGTAAAACAAGTTTGCTAGTATCTTGTATAATTACTAGTCGATCGAAGATATACCTGGTGGTATAATCGAAAAGATCAAAGTCTTAGTCTTGGGACTTTAAGCCACAAGAAACTCAAGGAGTTAATAAAACATCACGACTGGAGTTGTGAGAGTGGATGTAGACATTTGTCGAACCACTATAAATCTTGTGTCTCATTTACTTACTGTTTGATATTTGTTTAAATGTTTGCTAAGTAAAAGTTCAAAATCAAGAGTTGAGTATAAACTGTAAAGGCTCACATTAAAACTGAAAGTACTGATCTGAGCTGAGTAAGCACAGTATTGTTCAAGAACACTAAATTCCGCATTATACACTCTGATATTTTAAAAGTTTTAAAAGTCTATTCACCCCTCCCATCTAGACTTTTCAGGCTTATCTTAATCTTAGACTCAACTTGGGACCAACAAGTGGTATCAGAGCAGTAGTTCTTCTGGACTGCTGTTTCTTGATTACCCATAAGACTTTGAGGGAAGTCTTTCTATCCTAAACCGAATTGATCCTTGAACTTTTTCTTTATATTCAATAACTTGACAATCTTGATCTATGTGCTGTATTCCTGTTCTGATCTGTCATACAACTATGGAAGAAACTAATAAAAACAAGCTACCTAAGTTTAAGATTGCAGATTACGACTATTGGAAGCTTCGAATGGAAGCAATCTTCAGTTCTACACACGATCTCATGGTGTCAGTAGTGAAGGATGGACCTATTGTCACGATGACAACCAACACTGCCACACTGGACAAATCCAAAGTCGTGGGTGCTCTTGTTCCAAAACCAAGGTCAGAATTTGTAGGTCCCTAGTTGAGTGATAAGATTGAGTAAGCTAGTAAAAGTCTAGAGGGGAGGGGTGAATAGACTTTTAAAAATCTTTCAAAATATCAGAATACACAGTGCGGAATATCAGAATCAACAATGAGCCCTTAAAGAATTATACTCAACTATTACGAAGAACTTTTATATGAACACTGATCTTGTCTATTCTATATGCAGATTAATCAATTAAACAGTTAATCAATCAAACACAAATAAAACAGTAAAGTAAATCAAACACAAGATTTATAGTGGTTCGACAACTTGTCTACATCCACTCTCACAACTCCAGTTGTGAAATTTTATTAAACTCTTCTCTTCGAGTATGTATGTGTTCTTGTGGCTTTAAGTCCCAAGATATAAGACTTCGATCTTTTCGATAACACTACCAAATGATTCTTCGATCTAACAACAAACTATTGAACAAGTAACTAGCAACTTGATTTAACAATAAAGCTTTAAAGAAAAACTTCTCTATCAGTAGTAGCCTTCTATGAATATGAACTTTGTCTTCTTTTCTGGCTTCTTCAAACTTGCTTGAACTCTGTGAGTTTTCTTCTTGCTTTGAATACTTCAATGAATGCTTCAGTAGTAACAGTAGTCTTCAACGTTTGAATTACTTCGCGTATTTATAAACTTCAGAAATCAAGATAAGTTTGTTATCCAACAACCTTTTCTTGATAACTAACTTCGTAACAACTTCTTCTTATCTTTTCACGCGTTTCTTCAGTTAATTAGTTATTCCATAACTAACTTATCATATCTTCACTTCTAGATACGATCTTATCTTTATTCTTATCTTCACACGTACTTGTCTTCTGTTATTTCTGTTCGCACACTTGACTTGTCCTTTTTCCAACACTTAGATAATTTCTTCGGTCTTCAGCACTTGTCTTGTTTTCAACAAGTCTTCTTGTCTTGCAGTCTTTTTCCAGCAGTAGACATCTTCAATGTAGAACTATACTAGTCCTATCAAGCTAATACTTAACAAGACTATTACATTACATTACTTTAAGCTTTATAAATCCAGCTTAGTCACCTTAACAACTATACATCAACATGAACATAAAATATAAACTATAAACTTCTATATAATAATTATAAGCTTATCATAAATCCTATATGAAACTTCAATACTTAGTTTATTTCAGTACTTATAATTCGTACTTATCTTTTCTTTCTTACTGTACTCTTCTGATCTTGTCACAAGACGACTTCCATAACTAGATCAGTCAACACTTAGAAATATATTCAAGTCCACTTTTTGGCTTATCAAAAGTACTTCTTTCATCAATTAGGACTTGTATTAGGATTCATATCCCAACAATTTCCCCCTTTTTGATGAAGCCAAAACTACTTGAATTATTTTAAGTATAATAGACTAGTTAAGTAGTTATCTTCTCAAAATGTTTATCTTTTCATTCATAACAGTAATAGATCAGAAAGATTACAATTACTTAGAAATTATAACAAAAATATAAGTAAACACTTACAGTCTTCAATGTCTTCAATCCATGCTTCCACCACTTGGAGTATCTGCTTCTGGATTGGGAGTTTAAAATGCTTCAAGGATTCTTCTGTGAATATCTGAGATATGATCTTCATTGTCGATCTTCTCCTTCTCTAGCAAATCTTCTTCGAACTTCTTTATCACATTGAAATCAACTTTTTTTCCAGAACCTAACATAGGCGTTTCCCATCGTGTAAATTCTGGACAAAGAATATTGTATCCAACAGCAGTAGCAATACGCATAATGAGATTCCAAAGATTCTCATCTTCTGCTTCCATGAACTTCTCAAATATAACGAACAACTCGTCTTTTCTATCTGCGTCTCTAAACTTACGATAATCCAGTGATCTACTTCCCACTTCTTCTTGACAATTTTCCATGCTTCTCTATGTTCAACATCAATAAATCTGTCAATGTGAGCATCTTCAATCACTTCTAGATTTTTCTTTCCATCTTGAAGTCTCTTGATATGTTTACCTAACACCTTCTTGTTAGCATATCGATCATCTTCAAGTTTTTGTTTCTTCAACACTTCTGTTTCATCAATATCTACAATTATCTGACCTATTGACTCTTTCACCTTAGGTTCTCTGATTTCCAACTTTCTTTTGACAACTCGCCTTGTCTGAACCTCTTCAGTCAATTTGCCTTTTCCTTTTGCAGCTTTCAACTGATCTTCAGCACTGATCTGCTCTAACTCTGCTTTCTTCACTAGTCTTCTCCTAGTCGAACGAACAACAATTTCAGCATCAGTCTGAACTTCTGGCATTTTAACATCCTTCAATACTTCAACCTCTTCCCCCTTTTTGGCTTCATCACTTGCCTTGAGGGTGAAAAGTGAAGTGAATCGAGTCATCTCCTCTTGGACATCTTGCTTCATCAGATTAGTAGCTTTCTCGATTTGCTTCTGATGACTTCCATCTTGACTCAGCTTTTCAAGACGATCAACAGTCATTTCAAGCTTCTTGGAGGTAAGATTGAATTCATTCTTAAAATGAGTAGCAGTCAGGCATAACTTTTTGTTCTCATCTGTCATAGCAGTTATCAATGCTCTTGCCTGCACCAACTGTTCATGAGCCTCTCTTCTCTGCTCATCAGCTATATCAATCTTGACACGATAAACTCTTTCCATCTTCTTTGATTCACGAGCAAGAACTCTTGCAAAGCCAACTGAGCTCTTCTTTGAATACTCTATCTGGTTTTGCATGAATGTTTCCAACTGATTAAACATTTCTTGCCTAAAATCAGCATCCAACTGATTTACCTCGTTCATGATCATCTCTTTCGAACTAGTCACCAATGAACTGTTCTGGTCTATCAGAGCCTTATTCACATCAGACTTAAAAAATTCATCAATTGCTGACTTTATGACTTGTCTCAAGTCGTCTTTCAACTCATCAATCGATGCAGATGGAATGGACTGAGTTGTGTGAACAACTTCTTCAGGAACAACTTCTTCCATCTTCTCATCTTCCTCAGCAATAGGAATGTCAACCAACTTGTCTTCCAGCTCAGTAGTCAAGACCTTGTCTTCTACTGCTTCTTCTGAAACGACACTTCCAACTATTGCTTTCAAGTTCAATGGAGGAGAGTAAGGTACGATTGCTAACCTTGCTTCATTTGCTCTTCTTTCAGCTTCATCGGAATCCTTCTTAACCATTGCTAAGAGCTTTACAACATATCCACAAGTCTCAGCAGGGAATGTTGGTTCTACTTGTCTTGTGATCTGCCCAACATCAGTCCTCGGGCTGTGAGCGTGTTCCACCTGGAACTTAAACACCAATCCTCTCAACTGATCTGAGGGATTCTCCAGCTCACTCTTGGGATCAGTAGACTCCAACACTTCCACTGGTTCGGCTTCTTGCATCAACTCGTCTTCCACGAGACCAGATTCCGAAACTTGCACTCCAATACTTGGCTTTTCAACGGACAAAATATCATCTGGAATATTAAGCATTTTCTTCACAAGACCAGTTAAGGCTTCAGCAGTCCTTAACTCAGCATGCTTCTTAACTCTACTTATCTCCTTCTATTCAAGTTCCCAGTCTTGAAACTTGGAGATTCCGCCCATACCAGTTATAACTTCGAACATATCCTCACATGGACCTTCTCTTAATGCGACCCATGTGCATATTTGAATCAACTTTTCGTATGCCTCAGAACTGGTATCAATCTCAATAGATGGGAGAATCTTTTTCAGGTTCTTGGTCATTTGTGCTCGGAGCCTCTTCTCCCTTGGGCACATTGGATAGTTAACCAAGTTGGGAAATATGTTAATGGGAAGGGTCTGAGTGAGTGGGGTCCTCATCTCAGTTGCTGAAGTGTCAGCTAATGTGGTTCCCAAAACAGATGGGTTCAAAGGTTCAACATTTTCTGTTGAGGGTAGAGCAATTTAGGGAGTGGTTTCTTGTGGTTTGGGTGGGGAATGAACAAGAATATCTGATGACGGAGTATCATCAGTATGGACAAAAACTGGGGCATCTTGAGTCAATAAAGAACTCAAGTGCTGAACAAATTTTGGTGTGGTTGAAGGATCTGGTCTGGCATGAGAACGCAGTGTTCTGGCCTTCTTCTTAATTGGAACAGATGAAGGGGATATAGAGGGAATGGTAGACGAAGTACTAACCATTCTTGATGAAGTTTCGACCATCTGTCGAGTAGAAGGGGGAGGACCAGACAAGTCGCCTCTTGGTATTTGACTTATTCTGAGCTGGTACTCTTCTTCCGACTCTTTCTCTACGTCTGAAGACTCGTCTGATTCCGTTTCCTCAGAATCATCAATAGGCTCGATTTGTGCCTCGTCTGAAACATAGTCAACTAATGCACCACTAGTTCCAGTAGCCTCTTGCTCCTCTTCACCACTAGACGACTCTTCCTCAATCATGGCATCTCTAGGGTTGATCTGAATTTGCTTTTTCTCAACCAATCTACCCTGAGTCTGTCTATCTATAGCGTCATTCCTCAAATAAAACTTAAGGATATGGAATGGCTTGCCTTTACTCCAATTTTTCTTCGCGGGCAACAAGTAGGGTAGAAGAACACTCAACTTGTTTCCGAAACTGACGGTGGCAGTCACCATCCATTCACCAGCATCCGCATCCACCTTGACATACTTCGAAAAGTACATCAATCTATCCATGAATAACTTCTGCCAATTTCCTTCCGTGATTCCGTCATAGATCGCTGCCATAACTCTCGCCTTTTGAAGAGTCACAGAATCATAACTTCCGGTAACACCCAGCAACATTTTGCTCGCGATGTCCAGAAGGGTCTTGTATTTTGGCAACAACTGCTTCTTCTTGATAGCAGGGGGCCTTCCATCATTAGTGAGCTTGAGCTGTCTTCCACAGAAAATACTCAAATACCTCAATTCTTGACCAGTCGCGTAGTTCTCCACATCTACAGAACCTGGATTCAAATGCAATTTCTCATCCAACATCTCTCTTATCACCTTCACTCGCCTTCCACTGATGAAGGGCTCGATGTACTCACCTCTATGGGTAGCAAACGCATAGAATTCCAGAACCTCCTCTTCCAACACCACTTCTGGATATAACTCCAAGAATGGCTTCAAGCCACAATTGTAACACTTCATGAGAATTTCTCTGTTATCATCTGAGTGACGACCTTTGAAGAATAGGGAGCTCTCGACATGAACCTTGCCTTCTGCCGCAAATTTTCCAACATTGAACCTTGCTTGCATGTTAGTTTCAGAATCGAATATCGTGATCATAGACATTTTCGATATGAGAATAGTATGAAACACAACAAATATGCAGGAGAATAGTAGGGTTCAGAGAGAAATCGAAAGTTTGAATAGAATAGTTATGAAAACGTGGGGAGTAATCTAAGGAAGAAAGAGTTTTATGAATTTAGGGGTTTTAAAACAAGTGGCTAGGATTGAATAGATCGATCCAACGGTAATGATGAGTCGAATTTATTACATACTTTTGTACTTTAATTGAATATTCTTTGTGAATTAAATTGGTATTTTAGTGCATCTTTTCGACTCATTAGTTTGTGACTTCAATTACCTTGATATTTTATTTTCTTATTTAATTCAGGTAAATTTAGAGCATTTAAAAAATATATAGACGAGTTCGTTTGACATAAAATGGGTTAACACTAGAAATCCAGGCACTTGCAGAAATCGTATCAATTGGGCCCATTACTTCAACCTTCCATTTGGGCCCATTGGTTGGCTGTTGGGCTTTTGGTTTTTGAGGGATAAAGACAAAAAGCCCCAATTGGAGTATATATATAACACACGCAACCGTGAGATTAAAAATGGGGAATTCTGTGAAAAGCGGGGGCCGAATTCAGGAAGCCAACCGCCATTCTGGGAGAAGTAAGCAGCAGGCGCAAGATAGAAAGGCAGTAATGAGTTTGAGTTTGTTTTTATTTATTGTTCTTTTAATTATGTTTAATACTTAGATTGTTTTTCTAGCCCGAGGATGTGAAACCTAAATTTAATTATGCCTTTTTGATTATGTGATTCACGATTTATTTCAATTCATATTTTGATTTCGTTATTATTTGATTTTATGCGAAGCATGTTTTGATGAATAGATTTATTAGGACTGGCCATCCGAGTTTATTGGTTATCAATTCTAGTTAATTCATGATGGATAATCCGTAATTGTTATATTATTGTGGATATCGTAGCAACTAAGGCAGCGACAGCACACCAGGTTAGGGCTCGCCTCTGCGATTTCAGCGGTAAATTTTGGGGGTTGCGGCGCTGTGGAATCGCGGCCGCTGTTCTTTCCGGCGAGATGGCGTGGCGTCGGTCCTCTGTGCCCAGGTGGTCGCGCGGTATGTGTCTAGGCGGCAAGTAGAGTGGTTCTGCCGCTGGTTTCCGGCGGAGCAGATGGGCTCAGGTGGTGTCGCCGAGCAGTAGCCGTCGCGATTCCGGCGAAAGAGAGAGTGGAACAGCGAGAGTGAGAGAGACGTGGGAGGCGGTTGAGCGTGTGGGGTAGGGTTTCTGCGTGATGGGCTTCTACACCAGGCCTGCTTGCTAGCAAGAAATAGAAAATAAAATAATAAAAATAACTAAATAAAAAAAAAAACTAATAAGCAAAAGAAATTAATGCAAATAAAATTTCAGGAGAAGTGTTTCATTAAGGCGTGCCCACGCCTTATCTTGCTACTTCAATGAAAGAAAAATTCCAGGAGAAGTCTTTCCTTAGGGCGTGCCCACGCCTTATCTAAAATCACCTCCTGAAACACACACACACATAAAAACGAAATTAAAAGCAAAAATAGCAAAATAAAAACTAAGTAAACATTGGGTTGCCTCCCAATAAGCACCTTTTCTTAACGTCGTTGGCTCGACAATCAACTTCTCTTTCACGTAATCGGAGTAAAATAATCCTCTCTATGTAGTGGCATTTTACATTGCGAAACAGTGTTATCTCCAATCAAGTTCTCATTCCAAAATATCCTTTGCTTGTCAGGGTAAAGCTCGTTCAATAATTTGCCATATCTAGGATTTTGCTCTATCGGCTCAATTAGTGGTATGTTGTTCTCAACCCTTCGAAAGACATCGACTAGTTGCTGCTCCTTGGCATCTTTCTCCACCTTTTTGAGCCTGAAGGGAAAGAGAACTACATTAGTAATAACAGGAATTGATGCACAAGATTTTGCCTTACTTTTTTGTTCTGGTACGCTGACACTGAGGGGGTCAGTGTCTGCTTTTGCTTCCAGATTTTTCTCTACTGATTTTTCAGTAACAACATGCTCGTCTTGTGTCTCAATCTGCTCACTAAGTTCCTCGAGACTTTCCTCTATGTCGATTTGGGTAAGCTCAACAACATCTTCCACTAGATTTTCACCCAATTGTGTTTGCAATTGGCTTATGACATTCGTCATTTGGCTCAGTTGCACTTCCATACTCTTTTGCCTAGACTCCATACTCTTTTGTTCATCAGCCATGATCTTAAATTTTAACTGGAGAGTCTCCTGATAACTCAATATGCTCGAAGCCAAAGATTTCACCATATCTTTCAATGCGGATTCAGACTTTTGCTCTGAGTCAATCCATCCACCATTATCATAAGTCCTCTCATAATTTCTGAATAGTCGAGGCCTATAATCATGGTATTGCTGCCCTATTCCATCATTTAAAATCTGACAGTCATCGATGGTGTGATCTGTGGTGGAGCAAATTCGGCATGGTCGGATTTCTGGAGTCTTTCCTTCATCATCATTAGCATCATACTTGCAATTTTCTCCAATGCATCATCCTTTGACTCATGAACTGAGTAAGTGCTTTGATAATCTTCACACCTGAAATCATACATAGCACAAAGAGTAGAGAGAATAAACCTGCAAATAATTTCTAGAACCTGAACAAGGAGACACTAAGAGGGTCAGTGATAGTAGAAATCTGTTGAGTAGCACAAAACAGTAGTAACGTGAAATATTTTTTTCAGAATTTTTTTTTCAGATTTTTTTATATTTTTTTGGAATTTCTGGGAATTTTTTGACATAAATTAAAAACACAAAAAATTCAATCAAATTTACAACCATTCCCCGGCAGCGACGCCAAAATTTGGTGTGCTGTCGTCGGCACCCAAAAATAAATACCTTAAATACCCACTATGTAGTAGGGAAGTAAGGGTCGATCCCACAGAGAACGATGTAACTCAATTGAATAAATTGTGTATGAAAGCAGTAAAAATGGGGGGAGTTGGATTGGTGGTTTCTAACTGACTACTAGAAAGCATGAAAAATAAAAGCAGGCAATAAAAATAACAGGAATCAAATATAAAGAACGATCTAGCCCTCGGATTGCTTCCCCTTGAATAATTTAACCAATTTAATTAGTGAATCCGGTAATCTCAATCTAATCTCAAATCTTATCCCTAAACCAGTGGTACGACCAAACTAGTTCGAATTGTTTCTTAAGTTTAATTAATTAGAAAGTACGACCCCCAATTAATCTATTCCTACGAATAACCCCAAAACATGTATTTAGGGTTCAACTCGAGAAACGCATTCAAGACCTAAAACAATAGAATAAACTAGACCATGAATACGAGACGCTCGTTTCATGCAACCTAGATGTTATTATCCCTTAAGGTGTTCTGCCTTAGTTGCTACGACATCCACAATAATATAACAATTACGGATTATAAATTGTGAATTAACTAGAATTGATAACAAATAAATTTGGATGGCCAATCCTAATAAATCTATTAATCAAAACATGCTTCGCATAAAATCAAATAATAACGAAATCAAAATATGAATTGAAATAAACCGTGAATCATAAAATCAAAAAGACATAATTAAATCCAGGTTTCACATCCTCAGGCTAGAAAAACAATCTAAGTATTAAACATAATTAAAAGAACAATAAATAAAAACAAAATCAAACTCATCGATCAATTCACAGCATGCCGCCTCCTGCCTGCTTCTTATTCTCCACGGCTTTTTTTTTTTATTCCCAAATTGGCGGCTGCTTTTTAACATACTCCCAAAGCCCAAACTCTCTCTAACAAATTAATTTAATGGGCCAAGTCAATTGGCTTAGTAATTGGCCCAAGTAATGGGCCGTGATTTCCATAAGCCTTTCGCTCTGCTCCGTTCAATTTCAATAATTTTCAAATGTTTCGATTTACCTAAATTAAATAAGAAAATAAAATATTTAGGTAATTGAAGACACAAAACAATAAGTCGGAAATATACATTAAAATACCAAATTAATCCATATAAAATATCAAATTAAAGCACAAAGATATACGATAATTCCGACTCATCAGGTAACAAGGAGACTTTTGTAATTCAGTTAAGGATTCGAGAATATTATGTGATTTAATATTGTAATTTTTGGAATCCGCCTCTGCTATTGGTTAGACTAGAAGAGTGTACTCATCTAACCTAATGTAGTAGGTTTAAGCGGGAACTGGGTGTATACACCTCATTAAATGGAGTGTATAAATCCAGTTTTAGGTTTTCCAAATTTTCGCAACACAAAATTACATTAATACCCTTAAATCAATTCCAATTACTTAGTGAATGTGAATCATATGAAAACTTATCTGGTCTGTTCGAGTTCATCAGAACAGATTAGTAGACTTCTTTGCACTAGACGAGTTCCCCCTTCGACTGTGCTTGTCTGTCTGACTGTCGAACATCATCATGTACCTAACTCATCTTGTGCGACGAATGAGTGTAGATACGAGTAGTAGAGTGGAATAAATAAAATGAATATCATTCAAAAGTAGTAATCAAGGTGTCGATCAAGATGACTTTTAACAAACTTAAGAGTCAACATAAGGATATTTAAGAAATCATAGATTCCCCCTTAAATGTATATTCCCTTAGTATTACCCTCAACTTTACCAGCTTCCTTATCGGGTTGTTTGGTCATCTTGTCTGACCTTGTATACCTAGATCTAGTCGAGTCTGAATGTAGTGTGACTTGTCTATTTTGTACTTGTCTGTTCTGCAAATGACTTTACTTTTTTGTACCTGTCTTGTTAGTGTAGTTCTATGCAGTATTAGGGTCTAGATCAATCAATCCTAAACTAATGCATAACTCTTGAAATCGTGCTTCAGCCAGTGGTTTTGTAAGAATGTCAGCTCTCTGAATGTCAGTATGAATCTTTTCCATGCGTATATGCTTCTTCTCAACATGATCACGTATGAAATGATGTCTTACATCTACATGCTTACAACGTGTATGCAAAACAGGATTTTGAGTGATAGCAATTGCACTATTACTGTCGCAAAATATAGGTACATTCGATTCTACAATATTGTAGTCTCGGAGTTGTTGCATTAGCCATAATAGCTGACTACAACAACTACCTGCAGCCATATACTCTGCCTCAGTAGTAGAGGTTGCTACACTTGTCTGTTTCTTTGAAAACCATGAAATGAGTTTAGAACCAAGAAATTGCCATGAACCAGATGTAGATTTCCTATCTATTCTACAACCACCAAAGTCCGAGTCTGAATATCCACTTAAGAATAGATCATCATCTATAGGGTACCATAAACCTCGATTAATGGTTCCTTTCAGATATTTCAATATTCTTTTGGCAGATTCCAGGTGACTTTCCTTGGGGTTTGCTTGAAATCGTGCACACACACCAACATTAAAAGTTATATTTGGCCTACTAGCAGTCAAGTAGAGTAATGAACCAATTAGACCACGATAGTATGATTGATCAACGCACTTACCTCTTTCGTCAGGATCTATGCGGTAGACCGGTAGCATTGGTACACCAACAGTTTTACAGGTTTTGATGCCATACTTATCAAGTAGATTACGAGTATACTTGGCTTGATTTATGAATATGCCTTCAGCAGATTGTTTTACTTGAAGACCAAGAAATTAATTCATTTCTTCCATCATAGACATTTCAAATTTACTCTGCATGAGCTTTGAAAAGCTCTCACTCATGCGTTTGTTGGGTGAACCAAAAATGATATCATCCACGTAAATTTGAACAAGTAGGATATCCTTCCCTTCTTGTCTTCTGAACAAGGTTCTATCGACCTTGCCCTTAGTAAAACCATTTTCTAATAGAAAAAGAGAGAGAGTGTCGTACCAGGCTCTGGGAGCTTGCTTCAGTCCATACAAAGCTTTCTTTAACCTATACACTTGATTGCCTTTCACTTCGAAACCTGGGGGTTGTTCTACATATACCTCTTCAGCAAGAATACCGTTAAGAAATGCACTTTTAACATCCATTTGATATACAGTAAACTTCATATAAGCAGCATATGCAAGAAACAATCGAATGGCTTCTAGTCTAGCAACAGGTGCGAAGGTTTCATCATCATAATCTATGCCTTCGGCTTGTGAATAGCCTTGGGCTACTAGTCTAGCCTTATTACGTACGACTAAATCATTCTTATCTTTCTTATTTTTGAAAATCCATCTAGTGCCAACTACATTATGGTGTTCTGGCCTATAGACAAGTTCCCATACGTCGTTTTGAACAAATTGGTTCAACTCGTCGTGCATGGCGATGATCCAATTACTATCAGCCAATGCCTCTTTAACGGTTTTAGGCTCGATAGATGAAAGGAAACAACACCAGCAAAACAGAGATGGACTCGACTGTTCTTGCGACTCAAAGAGTTGTCGTCTAGTCTTTACACCAACAATAGAGTCACTAATGATATTCTCAGTGTTATGAGCAGATTTCCATGTCTTTCTAGACTTGACAGGCACGCTTTCATCATCTAAATCAACAGCATCATGCATATTAACATCATTTATATCAGCAGATTTTACAGGAGTAGACGAGTCAACTAGAGCAGGTATGTCAACTGGTCTAGCAGACTTACCTTCACCTCGTCATCTGACTCGAGGGCTTACAGGAATGGATTATAGGCTTGAACAGATTTGTATACTTCTGTTTCCTTCTCAGATTGAATCGATAAGTCGTTCACTTGCTTACTGATCTGGTCAGTAGACATGTCCTGTCGAGATTCATTGAAAACAACATGTGGTGTTTCTTCCACACAAACAGTTGAGTAGTTAAACACTCTAAATGCTTTGCTCGTAAAGAAATATCCTAAGAATATCCCCTCGTCTGCCTTAGCATCAAAGGCATTTAACTTACTTTTCCCATTGTTATGGATGAAACACTTGCATTCGAATATATGGAAATATGAAATTCTAGGCTTTCTACCTTTCCATACCTCATAGGGCGTCTTACCTAGTGCCTTGTTGATGGCACTTCTATTCTGGGAGTGGCATTTAGTATTGATCGCCTCTGCCCAAATTTCTGAGGAGTATTGTACTCGGTCAACATCGTTCTACAGGCTTCTTTGAGTGTTCTATTCCGTCTCTCAGCTACACCGTTTTGTTGTGGAGTCCTAGTTGCACTAGTAAGGTGCTGGATACCACGTTTAGAACAAAATTCTTTGATATAGCTATTAATGAATTCAGTCCCCTTATTACTACGAATCTTGATAATGGGCTGACTCTTCTCAATTTGTAACTTCTTCAACAGATCAGGTAGAAGAGTTTGTGTATCACTCTTCTTGTGTAAGAAGACTACCCAAGTAAACTTAGAATAGTCGTCTACCACAACAAGTGTGTACCTTCTACCATTCAAGGTTGGAGGAGTTATCGGACCATGAAGATCCATATGTAGAAGTTCTAAGACTCTACTTGTTGAGAGAGTAGGAATTGACTTAAAGGAACCTTTTACCTGTTTACCTTTCTAGCATGCGTCACACACATATGACTCTAAATAGATTTCGTTGGGTATACCTTCAACGAGGTAATCTCTTGCGATCTTATTAATCACCTTAAAGTTCATATGGCATAGGCGTTTGTGCCATAACCAACTGATCTCTTTAGAGTTCTTACTAAGAAGACAAGTGTCCATTGGAAAACTATTCCAATTCACAATGTATACGCTGCCTTATCTGATGCCGACTAGCAGTACAGTGGGTGTCCTCTTGTCAATGATCTCACATTTGCGACTTTTTGAATTGTACCTTATAACCACGATCACAAAATTGAGAAACAGAAAGTAAATTGTATTTCAAACCTTCTACGTAGGATACGTCCTGTATCTCTACATCTCCATTTTGGATATAACTGAAACCTTTTGTAACAGCCGTTGAGCTATCACCAAAGATCACCTTGGGTCCTTCTTGTTCGTAGTAGCTCGATAGAAGAGCCTTAGTACCCGTTATGTGGTGCGAACAACCACTATCGATGTACCAAGTTTCTCCTACAGAACCACCTTTCTTATACAAGTCGAGTCGACCCTGCAATGATGATATTTAATAATTTAGGTACCCTCCTTGTCTATTGGGGTCCTGGGGGGTTAGTAGAGTTCAGAGGAATCCAAATGTACATGGGAGTTTTGAACAAATTAGACCTCTTAAGCTTTCTACCATGCTTGTTACAAAATAGTACTCTGTTGTCCTTATCTGATCTATCTTCAGACCTTGGGTCTACTCGTTTGAGATAGCCTTTTGACTTAACCTCTACTTGAGTAGGCATAGGCCTTTGATAGTCAGAATAGGGATTATATGCGTTAGGTCCATACGGTTTATAGACACGTTTAGGTCTTTCCTCTCTTATGATATCATATGATAAAGGTGGAGGATATAAGACAGGTTGAGTACGATATTTTGGAGCAACCTTCCTAGGCCTAGTTGAGTAGAGCTGAGACTGCCTTATGAAAGGAGGTCTAGGCTCATTCCAACGAGTCTGTACTTGTTTAGAACTCGTCTCCTGAGGATACCAATCTTCGTATCTGACCTGGTTAGGTCACCCACGACTAATGGTCCTCTTTTGACTAGTTTTAGACGGAACAGGTCTGTTGTTAACATTCTTTTTACCACCTTTGGTAATCAGAGTGTTAACTCTAGTCTGTTTATGTATAATGCCTTTGGATGATGTTCCAATATCGTATTCCATTGGTCTTTTCCCTTTATCTTTTGTCAAAGAACTTGAACTAGCAACAGTAGGGTTCTTAATGACATGAGTAGACGAGTTAGGTGTATCTGCACCCAACCCTGTCTTATCATCTGGAGCCTTATACCTATCTGACAGCTGTTGATTAATCATTGAAGAATTAACCAAGTCAGTAAGTTTAAGGTCTAGATTTACGATTTCAGTCTCTAAGAACTTATTGCGCTCTTCAAGCTTTTTGCACTTGTTCTTTAAAACATTGAATTCATTAGTCTCGGTAGCATGTCTTTTTAATAAATCTTGATACAACTTGTCTATTATCGCATACTTGTCTTTGAGTTGAGTCAACTCTTCTGTCAAGCGTTTGTTTAGGACAGTTGTATTAGGATCTACCTTAGACTGAGCTTCTCTAAGATCAATAATTTCTTATTTTAGTGCGATGTTCTCATCACTGACTTCCATGAATGCCTTGTTAGCAAGTAGAAGGCCTTCTTCAGTCACTCAAGTGGAATGATGAAGATTACTCCCTACTCCACTGTCGGCAGTATTACTTTCGTCAGAGTCAGAGTCATCACATGAACGAAAAGAAGTTGCAGATGATACCTCTTGTTCGATTTTCGCCATTAGGATTAGGCCATCGTCTGCTATGAACACTTCTTCTTTGTTGTTAGATGGGTAACTAGATGAAGACGAAGGTAACTCGTCTGAATTCGTTTCAGAGTCATCG
Organism: Galeopsis tetrahit; assembly: GCA_963675135.1. Classification (NCBI taxonomy): domain Eukaryota; kingdom Viridiplantae; phylum Streptophyta; class Magnoliopsida; order Lamiales; family Lamiaceae; genus Galeopsis; species Galeopsis tetrahit. The sequence continues at coordinate 59,712,336 of OY776123.1, forward strand.
TTAGCCAACATAGCCTTCTTACCCCTGTTGTATCTTCGTTCCCGTCTGACCTTCCTCTCTTCTCGATCATCAGTGCTCATGTCCGGACATTCGTAAATGTAATGACATGGTTTCTCACAATTATAGCATAATAGATCGTTAGTAGACTTTTTCACAGGAGAATTATCCCTTCTCTTGTCTCGCCTATCAAAACGTCTAACCTCCCTATTCTCAGAGTTCCTATATCGTTTGTTTTCTTTCGAGACCTCATCTCTCCTTTCGGAAGAGTTTCGATCTCGTCTGGTCTCAGACGAGTCCTTATTTGCAGAACCTCTAAAGTCTTTGTAAAAACGCTTATATCTACCGTATCGTTTGTTTAACTTGTCGAACTTCCTAACCATAAAACTCATCTGATCTTTCAGACTTAGATCAGACCTATCTAACTCATCCTTAACACTAGCAGACTTAGCCTTAGACTTAGACTTGTCTACTCTAGAGCTCCTAGACGAAAAAGTCTTAAACACAACATTTTTCGACACAGTTTTCTCTCTATCACTACCAACTACAGAATCATCCTCATCTAAGTCAAACTCGTGTGCCTTTAGTGTTTGGAACATTGTTTCGGCAAACCATTCATCAATGTCCTGAGTATTCTTGATGATCATTTTGACCATCTTCCATCTAGCGTCTAGACTCTTAAGAATCCTCAAGTTGATTTCACGATTAGTATAAGTCTTGCCTAGTACTTCCAAATCATTCATAATGCGTGTGAAACGAGTATCTAACTGGTCTATATTTTCACCAGCCTTCATCTTAAATGATTCGAACCTCTGTACAGCTGTGGATAACTTACTTTCTTTGATCAGGGTGGTCCCTTCACAAATAATAGCAAGTCAATCCCACATGTCTTTGGCTGACTTACATTTTAATACTTTTCCCAGATACTCGTTGGGAAGGGTATGTAGAATATAGTTCTTAGCCAAACTGTCCAGATTGTTCTGTGTCATTTCTTTCGAAGTGTGTTCCGACCTTGGCTTGGGGACGAGTACCCCAACGACTTTGGATGGTTCTAGTGCAGCAGTGTTTGGCACCATGGTAACGATCGGACCTTCTTTTACGACAGACACCATTAAGTCGTGCGTGGAGCTGAAGATAGCTTCCATCTTGAGTTTCCAGTAATCTTAATCCTGGACCGAAAACTTAGGTAATTTATTAGCGCTTATTTCCATAAACATGATTTCAAGAAGATCAAATAGGTATATAGCAGACAGATCAAAGATACAATAAAATCAAGAATAGTGATATGAACAAATATAAACGAACCAAGACTTCCCTCAAAGTCTATGGGTGATCAAGAAACAACAGTCCAAATAACCACTGCTTTGATACCACTTGTAGGTCCATAGTTGAGTGATAAGATTGAGTAAGCTAGTAAAAGTCTAGAGGGGAGGGGTGAATAGACTTTTACAAATCTTTCAAAATATCAGAATACACAGTTCAGAATATCAGAATCAACAATGAGCCCTTAAAGAATTATACTCAACCATTACGAAGAACTTTTATATGAACACTGATCTTGTCTATTCTATATGCAGATTAATCAATTAAACAATTAATCAATCAAACACAAATAAAACAGTAAAGTAAATCAAACACAGGATTTATAGTGGTTCGACAACTTGTCTACATCCACTCTCACAACTCCAGTCGTGAAATTTTATTAAACTCCTCTCTTCGAGTATGTATGTGTTCTTGTGGCTTTAAGTCCCAAGATATAAGACTTCGATCTTTTCGATAACACTACTAAATGCTTCTTCGATCTAACAACAAACTATTGAACAAGTAACTAGCAACTTGATTTAACAATAAAGCTTTAAAGAAAAACTTCTCTATCAGTAGTAGCCTTCTATGAATATGAACCTTGTCTTCTTTTCTGGCTTCTTCAAACTTGCTTGAACTCTGTGAGTTTTTCTTCTTGCTTTGAATACTTCAATGAATGCTTCAGTAGTTTGAATTTCAGTAGTAACAGTAGTCTTCAACGTTTGAATTACTTCGCGTATTTATAAACTTCAGAAATCAAGATAAGTTTGTTATCCAACAACCTTTTCTTGATAACAAACTTCGTAACAACTTCTTCTTATCTTTTCACGCGTTTCTTCAGTTAATTAGTTATTCCATAACTAACTTATCATATATTCACTTCTAGATACGATCTTATCTTTATTCTTATCTTCACACGTACTTGTCTTTTTTTATTTCTGTTCGCACACTTGACTTGTCTTGTTTCCAACACTTAGACAATTTCTTCGGTCTTCAGCACTTGTCTTGTTTTCAACAAGTCTTCTTGTCTTGCAGTCTTTTTCCAGCAGTAGACATCTTCAATGTAGAACTATACTGGTCCTATCAATCTAATCCTTAACAAGACTATTACATTACTTTAAGCTTTATAAATCCAACTTAGTCACCTTAACAATTATACATCAATTTGAACATAAAACATAAACTATAAGCTTCTATACAATAATTATAAGCTTATCATAAATCCTATATGAAACTTCAATTCTTAGTTTATTTCAGTACTTATAATTCGTACTTATCTTTTCTTTCTTACTGTACTCTTCTGATCTTGTCACAAGTCGACTTCCATAACTAGATCAGTCAACACTTAGAAATATATTCAAGTCCACTTTTTGGCTTATCAAAACTACTTCTTTCATCAATTAGGACTTGTATCAGGATTCTTATCCCAACAGAATTAACTTCTGAAGAAATGAAACTAAACAATTTGGACAATATAGCAAAGAATTATATTTTATATACACTCCCAAACGAGTATCTTGGGAAGGTATTGAAATGTAAAACTACTAAGGAAACGTGGGACAGACTTGCTGTTCTTTGTGAAGGCACTAGTCTGATCAAAAAAAGCAAATTGTCCACTACGGTTCAAAAGTTTGAGTCATTCAAAATAAAACCTGGTGAAACTATTGACCAACTTGATACTCGATTTACTCGCATCATGAATGATCTTGAAGTTTTAGGAAAGACTTATACACTTAGAGAGATTAACTTGAGAATTCTTAAGGCTTTAGATGAGAGGTGGAAAATGGTCAAAACAATCATCAAGACCACTCAAGATATTGACACTTGGACTGCTGAAACTATGTTCCAAACCCTTAAGGAACATGAATTCGAGTTAGATGAATTGAAGAAGATCCAGTAGTTGATAGTGATAAGGAGAAGGAAATCTCTAAGAACATAGCTCTTAATGCCTCATCCTCTAGAAAGTCTAGCTCATCTAAGTCTAAGTCTTCAAGCATAAAAGATGAACTAGATAGTACTGATCTTAGTCTTAAGGATCAGATGAGTTTAATGATTAAGAGATTCGACAAGCTGAATAAGAGATATGGTAGATATAAGAGGTTCTATAAGGAAACCAAGGGTCCTAGTAACAGGGACTCTTCTGCGAACAAAGGAGATCGCAACTCTTCTGAAAGGAAAGATGAGATCTCTAATGAGAACAAGAGAGATAGGACTCATCTGATAAGAAGGGTAAGAACTCTTCTGATAGGAAGGACAGGAACCGTAACCGTTCTCCTATTAAAAAGTCTACTAATGATCATTTGTGCTATAATTGTGAGAAACCAGGTCATTACATTTATGAGTGTCCTGATCTGAGTTCAGAAGATAGAGAAGAAAGGAAAGCTAGGCGAGATCGAAGATATGCTAAGGGTAAGAAGGCTATGATGGCATACAGTGAATCTGAGTCGGATTCAGATGAGTTGCCTTCGTCTTCATCCGAATACCCTTCAAACAATGAGAAAAAAGTCTTCATTGCAGATGATGGACTAGCTATGATGGCTAATATTGAACAAGAGGTATCTTCTGTTACTTCTTTCCGTTCTTGTGATAGTTCTGGTTCTGATTTATGTGATACGACTGATAGTGGTGTAGGGAGTAGTCTTCATCATTCCAATGGAGTGACCAAAGAAGACCTCCTACAAGCTAACAAAGCATTCATGGAAATCAGTGATGAGAACATTTCTTTAAAACAAGAAATCACCAGTCTACGTGAAGCACAGTTAAAAGTAGATCCTAATATAGTTGTCTTAAATGGACGCTTATCATAAGAGTTGTCACAACTCAAAGATAAGTACACAACCATTGACAAACTGTATCAAGATATGCTTAAAACTCAAGCCATAGAGACCAATGAGTTCAATGGTTTAAAGATCAAATGTGAGAAACTTGAAGAACGCAATAGATTCCTAGAATCTGAAGTACTGAGCTTGGATCTGAAGCTAACTGATATGATTAAATCTTCTCAGATTAATAAAAAATTATCAGTCAGATATAGAGCTCCTAATGATAAAAGTGGAATAGGTGCTGATGTGCCTAATTCATCTACTTCTTAAGTTGGAATCAGCCTAGACCTCCTTTTATAAGGCAGTCTCAGCTGTACTCAACTAAACTTAGGAAATTTGTTTCTCATTATCATAACCAACTTGTTCTTTATCCTCCACCTTTATCTTATGATATCATTAGTAAGGAAAGACCTAAACGCATCTATAAGCCGTATGGTCCACAGGCTTTTAGGCCATATTCGAACTATTACAGACATACTGATCTTACTAAAAAAGGGGTTGAACCCAGGAAAGGTTACCTCAGAAAAATAGATCCTAAGTCTGCTAATAATTATAATAAGGTCAACAAAGTATTGTTCTGTGATAAATTTGGTAGAAAATTGAAGAGGTCTCAATTATTCAAAACTTCAATGTATATTTGGGTTTCTCTAACTACTAACAACCAAGGACCCAATAAATAGTGGGTACCAAAATTACTTGTATATAGTACTGTACTGACATTTAAGGTACTGTACTGATATCAAAGAAGCAGATCAGTAAACCAAGAACAGTACATCAGAAGGGTAATACAGAAGGATAGACTATGCCAAAACCATTTACATTCATCACAATCAGGTAAATAGGTTACTAAGGTGCCTAATCCCGATGAGGAAGCTGGTAAAGCTGAGGGAATTGAGAATATACATTTAAGGGGGAATCTATGATTCCTTAAATATCATTTCTGTTGACTCAGCACACTAGTCATCTTAGAATAAACCTTGTTTAAAACTATGATTTAATTATTCTTTACTATTATGTACTGTATTTCACCTAAATTTCATGAACTAACACTTCTACCAAGGTGAAACAGACACAGAAGAAGAGTTCTCTACTGAAGGGGGAACTGATCTAACCATATGACTGATCTTATGCTACTGTGTTGATACTGAAAAGTGATCTAAACATCGAAAAAGTAATACTCAGAAAAGTTAGAGAACTGATCTGATGTTACTGTGTTGTTCCCCAGAAGTGATCTGATCTTAGAAATTGTTACTCAGCTGATCACAATACTCAGTTGAATCCAGATAAGTAGTTCATAATGTTGAAAAAGTGATAAAAATGATGTAAAAGTGTAATTGAAACAATTGTGCTAATAAAAATCAGCAGAGTATTTTTAACCTAACTTGGTGTTGTATCTACTAAACAATATACTCATGACCTTACCCAGACCTTGAAGGGTGAAATCATTCAACAACTGAAATTTTACTAGGGAGTTGTATGATGAAGCTAAAAAGGGGGAAGAAAAAGTAAAGAAGATGATTGAAAATCTACTAAGGTGCCTAATCCCGATGAGGAAGCTGGTAAAGCTGAGGGAATTGAGAATATACATTTAAGGGAAAATCTATGATTCCTTAAATATCATTTCTGTTGACTCAGCACACTAGTCATCTTAGAATAAACCTTATTTAAAACTATGATGTAATTATTCTTTACTATTCTGTACTATATTTCACCTAAATTTCATGAACTAACACTTCTACCGAGGTGAAACACACACGGAAGAAGAGTTCTCTACTGAAGGGGGAACTGATCTGACCATATGACTGATCTTATGTTATTGTGCTGATACTGAAAAGTGATCTAAACATCGAAAAAGTAATACTCAAAAAAGTTAGAGAACTGATCTGATGTTACTATGCTGTTCCCCAGAAGTGATCTGATCTTAGAAATTGTTACTCAGCTTATCACAATACTCAGTTGAATCCAGATAAGTAGTTCATAATGTTGAAAAAGTGATAAAAATGATGTAAAAGTGTAATTGAAACAACTGTGCTAATAAAAATCAGCAGAGTATTTTTAACCTAACTTGGTGCTGTATCTACTAAACAATATACTCATGACCTTACCCAGACCTTGAAGGGTGAAATCATTCAACAACTGAAATTTTACTAGGGAGTTGTATGATGAAGCTAAAAAGGGGGAAGGAAAAGTAAAGAAGATGATTGAAAAGATAATTGTTGATGAAGGAATTACTGATCTTCAACACAAGAAAGATATCAAAACCAGAATGTATTTGGCATTCAGACTTTGAAGGAGTTCAAGACTGAAGAATTGAAGATGAACGACAAAACTGAAGATAACATTTATTACTCATCTTTATTTCATATTATCATATTTTGTGTATATGTAATTATCTGATCTGAATATGAATCTGATAGTTTGACTTGATGAACTGTTATAATTGACTGATTACTTAACTACTGATTTATTAACATTTAAGTAGTTTTGGCTTCATCAAAAAGGGGGAAATTGTTGGGATATTAATCCTTGAAACAATGTTCTAATTGATGAGATGAAGTTTTGATGGCCAAAAAGAAACTTAAAGTTAATGATATATGTGGTTGAAAGTCATCTTAACTGAGTCATTATTGAGAAGTAATATAAACTGAGTTACTAATCTTATGTGTGAAATATGTGAATATATTATGAACTGTTAAGAACTAAGTTGATCTTCTGTATGTAGTTCAGTTGAAGTATAGATAAGTTTTATATATGTAAGTTTGTATTCTTGTAATCAGCATAGTTAGTTCAGAACAATAGACTAGAGAAAGACCAGAAGACTAGTGTTGAAGACTCAGAAGACTACTCTCGGAATAAGAAAACTAATCTTAGAAGAGTTGAAAGGAAGCAAAGAAGTATTCTGAAGAAGCGCAGAACTGAAGTTGAGAACTGTGCTGATCAAAGTAAGAACAGTAAAAATGAAGAAGAGTAATTTTACTGTGCTAAGGAAGAATAAGTTTGGAAAACTTATTAGTTGAAGTGTAACTGAATATATTTGAAGATATGCTGACTTGGAAAGATATGAAGTTAAGTCGGTTAAAAAAGCATAAGTTACAAGAAGCGGTTAAGAGTTAGTTGGAGTTAGTTTCACAAACTACTAACTGTCATACTAAGTTCTATAAATACCGTATGATCTTCTACTTGAAAAGACTATTGTTACTCAAGATATTCTGAAGAACACAAACATTCAAAGAGTTATTCAAGTACTCAAGAAAACTCAAAGAGTTGAAGGAGATTGAGAAGAGAAGAAGCCACAGATTTGAGAAGAATATTCAAAGGCTACAATTTAGAGAAGTTTTACTTTACTTTTTAGTTTGTGATTTCTGTAAAACAAGTTTGCTAGTATCTTGTATAATTACTAGTCGATCGAAGATATACCTGGTGGTATAATCGAAAAGATCAAAGTCTTAGTCTTGGGACTTTAAGCCACAAGAAACTCAAGGAGTTAATAAAACATCACGACTGGAGTTGTGAGAGTGGATGTAGACATTTGTCGAACCACTATAAATCTTGTGTCTCATTTACTTATTGTTTGATATTTGTTTAAATGTTTGCTAAGTAAAAGTTCAAAATCAAGAGTTGAGTATAAACTGTAAAGGCTCACATTAAAACTGAACGTACTGATCTGAGGTGAGAAAGCACAGTACTGTTCAAGAACACTAAATTCCGCATTATAAATTCTGATATTTTGAAAGTTTTAAAAGTCTATTCACCCTCCCCTCTAGACTTTTCAGGCTTATCTTAATCTTAAACTCAACTTGGGACCAACAATTTATTTATAATTGTTCATGTTTCGTGACTAATTTTTTAAATTAAATGTGTAGGCATGGATTTATGAGAACTTTTTACTCGACCTCCCCTCAACAAAGGGATTAATCCTCAGTTTCCATTGGCTAGGAAGTGGTCGCCCTCCGCACGAGCTGGAAGACAATTTCAAGATTTAGTTAGTTATCGAGATAAATTAGATGCACTAACAGTATCAGACGTAAGTATTTATGTTATTTTAATGATATCAACCTATTAATATATCATGTACATTTTAATAACAATCGTGATTACTACTTGTAGGTCGAATGGAACCCTTATGCAAATGTTCGTGAGTATCATCCATTGGAAGAAATTGCTTTTTTTCATGGATGCATTAGATCATTCGATATTGTTGAGCCCTATCACCCGGACCGTGTTCTTAGACAGTTCGACTACTGATTAGTGTGAAAATTGCTCGAAATTCATGTGTTTAATTCACATAATTTTATAGAGTTTCGTTGCATTTTTACGCTAAATTGACTAATTGCACTTGATTTGGAGAAAGTGTGTGGTTTGCTATTTTTATAGAAAATTGAGCACTTTTGGAGCAAAACACGCTTCGATTATATTGTGGAGTCAATATAAGGAAGAATTGAGAAAAGAAAAAAATGATTGGGCTCAAGTCATGAAAGAAAAATCAAAGTCCAATTGGTGGACTTTTAAATTATCTTCACGGCCCAAATAGACGAGGCATCCCATTTAAACATTTCATCACATTTTGATGCGTGAAGATTGAGGAATTAATTGCCAAAGTATTATGGCCCACTTTCAATATCTATTTGGGCTCATTCCATTAACTAACTTGGTGGCCCAATATGAAATGCAAGCAAGCAACTGGGCCATCTTCACAAATTTGGAGGGGCGCGGTTATAGACACACACCAACCTATTGAGGACACCCACTAGGAATTGTTTTTAGGATAAATGTTATGTAAATTGTTTATTTTACCCCTCCTTACAAAATAAAAAAAAAAATACTGCGGATGAGTACACCCACGCCTGTATCTATCGCGGAAAGAGGAAGGGTCGATCAAAATTCTCATTCCAAAACTTTCCAAAAATTGCAAAAATGATTTTGAGTGTGGAAGAACTAAAAAATGGCCGACAGTGAATCAAAAGTTACTCGTGGGGGTGCCAAATATTCATTTGTAAGTTGTTTAACTTTTTTTGAAGGTGTTTAGTTTTGAAAATGGAAGAGTTTTTATGTGTAGGGTTTTGGTGTGGTTTGTTAGTTTATACTTGTTTTTTTTTTTTTTTTGCATATTATGAGTTCATAATAGTATCTAGTTTAAATAGTATGCATTTAGGACATACATTTTGATAATATGAATGGCATTTGCTTGTTTTCGAAAAACCCTTATTTCGCGTCTGGTTTGGCGAAGAGGACTACTATGTTTGTGTGTTTTTTTCGGACAAAACATCATTGTCCGAAAAAAAACATGGACATATTGGTGTTGTTCACATATAATTTTTGAACATTTGTGTTTTGTTGGGAAGTTATTTTCTAACATTGGTCTTTTGCATGTAAGTTATTTTCGAACATTGGTATTTTGTATGGAAGTTATTTTCGAACATTGGTATTTTGCATGGAAGTTATATTAGAACATTTATATAATTTTTTTTGTTCTGAATTTTAGAATTTGGATGATGATAAGGATGATGTGTGGGTGGATGAATATGGTGTTGAAGAGGAGTACAATGATGATGATGATGAGTGGGTGGATGAATCTAGTATTCAAATGGAGAATGTTGATGCTCCTACTCGTGACATCCCGTGTCGTGTATTGATTATGGACTACACAGACATCTTCACGAATATGGATTACTTTGAGTCTCGAGATGAAATCTTATCTTGGGTTCGTCGTACGAGGAAAGAGCACAACATAGTTATTGTTGTGAAGCGGTCGGATAATGGACAAGGGAATAAAAAGTCATGTATATTCTTAACGTATGAGCGTGGCGGTGCGTATCGTGAAAAGAAGAAGCCTACAACTCCTAAGAAGAAGAAGGCTAAGAAGAACGAGGGCGAAGAAGAAAAGAGTGGAAGGGTTACGGGCACCAAGAAATGTGGGTGTCCGTTTATGTTGAAGGGTACACAAGAATCTCCATTGGAGTGGAGATTGGAGGTGAAATGCGGTACACATATATAACCATCCAATATCCCCTTACCTTGAGGGCCGTTCTTATGTCGGCCGCCTAACTACCGAGGAAGAGGAGTTCATAATTGAAATTTCCAAATTACACGCTCCTCCTAAATCTGTATTAACGAGGTTGAAGAAGAAGAATGAGCACAATCACTCGACTTTTGAACAATCTACAATGCAAGGCTGAAGCATAAAATCCATCAATATTGTGGACGTAGTCAGTTGCAATATTTGATGAGTCAACTTGTCGAACACAAGTACTTTCATGCCACACGAAGATGTGAGAAGACAAACACTCTTAACGAGTTGTTTTATGCACATCCCATCTCACTCCAATTAGTGCATGCTTTTCTGTAGGTCCTCATGATAGATTGCACATACAAGACGAATAGGTACCAGTTACCTTATTTGGAGATTGTGGGAGTCTCATCGACTGGGATCACATTTTGTGTTGCGTCGGTGTACCTAATGGATTAGAAAGAAGAAAATTATCAATGGGCATTGGAGGTGCTTCGAGACGTGTTGGACTCATATTCTCTTCCCGCTGTTATTATCACGGACCGTGAACTTGCATTGATGAATGTTGTGGCCAAGAAATTTCCAGAAGCCCGTCATTTTCTCAGTCCTTGCATGTTTATTTTTTGTGATTTGTAGATGTGTATATTTTGGTGATTTATAGATGTGTATATTTTGGTGATGTGTAATATTTTGGTGATGTGTAGATGGGTGTATATTGGTGATGTGTAATATTTTGGTGATGTGTAGATGGGTGTATATTGGTGATGTGTAATATTTTGGTGATGTGTAATGTACGTAGGTATTCCATCGGCATACCCGTCAATCCCAAGGAAGTGACTTCATCGGATGTTTACCGACCACGTATCAACCCTACATTGTGGATATCAAGAAAATGGTGACGGACACTGCGGTTTCCGAGCAGTGGCTAGTCTTATGGGATGGGGGGGAGGATGAGTGGGCTCATGTTCAGATGGACTTGATGAATGAACTGTCCCACAATCTTATGTTGTACAACAAAGTCTTCTTGTTGAATGATTACGTCCACGTAGTACTTGAAAAATTGAATTGCTTTACGGAGTTTGCACATAAAAAACATTGGTTCGTGTTTCCGTACATGGGATATCTAGTTGCCTCACACTATAATGTAGCGGTGGTGGTTATTGATACACGTCTATCCCTTACATATCTACCGTTCAACAAAGAACCTCCTCAAGAACCGAGGAATATTTAGATGGGATTAATTAATGAAAACCATTTCATCCAGGTATTTGCATTGCATTGATTTACACATATATGTTGCATTAGGTATATATAACATATAAATTGGGAAGGTCGGGTTTTAGAGAGAAGGGAGAGCTTCTCTCTCTAGAGAGTTGCTTCTCCCTTTCTTCAACGGCCTCCGCCGCAGTTTCGTCGTTCAAGTTGTCGTCATAGTTCTTGTCTCCGTTGCTGCTCTCTCTTTGTTGTCGCCTCAGATCTGTTGGTTTTCCGCTTCTCTCCGATCTCTTCTGTTATTTTAGTTTTCGCTAGATCTGAGTTGTAGATCTGTAGATCTGGTGTAGTTTTTTTCAATTCTTGTTAGGGATCAACGTAGATCTTGTCCGTAACGGAGCCACGGTGACCGTTCGGGTATTTCTTCGTTGATCCTATTTTATTGCTTTCTTAGGTAGTTTTGGTGCTGGCTTAGTTTTTGTTTTAGTTTATGTTGGTTGTTTCTGTTGCGCGGGCTTTGTTGCGGTTGTGAGAATTTTTTTGATGGTTGGGCTCCTTGAGATAGTCTCGAGAGCTTTGGTGCTCTGGTACTTTTGAATCGGGTACTCGTGGAACTTTGTTTGTTTATTCTGTTTCCTATTCTTGATATGAGAACACCTTAGTGTGGGGTTGTCTCATTTAAATATTGGAGACATGGACACCTGTTAAGGCAAAGGGAAGCTCGTCTTTCCTCTTCACGCGATTGGAGTGGACGACGATATCCGTTTGGTTTGAAGATCAAGATCTCAGGCTCGTGATTTGTAACTCTATTTTATGATCTTGTCAACCCTCCATAAAAAAAACATATAAATTATCTATACATGTAGGTTACGATGGGTGCTGGTCGCACTTTGCCCCCGGTGATTACTTCGTGGAAGCATGAGCATCAACACATTGGGGATGGATGGAAAAATGCTTATGCGTCTGGAGGAATTAGATGATAGTAGTTTATGTGGTTACCATCTTTTGTTAGTTTTTGTAGTTAACAACTTTTGCTAGTTTTTGTGGTTAAAAACTTTGGAACCATTTACTTTTTGTGTAATTTGTGTACAAATTATCAAAACACCATTTATAGATAATTTGTGTACAAATTCTTGACGTATGTACGTATGCTTAGAACATGTATTTTAAGCACTAAAATGGTGTTAAAAGTATAATATTGTGTATAAAACCTCTAGTTGGGATCATTTTTTCGAAAATTTGAGTGTTGTTCGAAAATTATGGCCGGATAATATAATAATGTTCGAAATTTATTCCCGGACAATATAAAAATGTTCGAAATACATATGGTGTTCAGTAATTACATTTGGACATATGTTCAATGTTCGAAAATTATTCCCGAACAACACTACAAAGTTCGCAAAACATATAATGTTCGGTAATAAATTTCGGACATATGTTCTATGTTCGAAAATTTGTGCCGAGGATTTTACTTGGGCGAATTTCAAACCCAAAACTCTCTGTTGGGAATAAATATTCGAACATTAACGCCGTGTTTGAAAATTATTCCCGGACACCACTACAATGTTCGAA